>CM052541.1:29864700-29989932 GCA_028533065.1 Trachops cirrhosus | reverse complement strand
AAAAAAGTTGCAAAAAGATTTTCTTGCAACTGAAAAATGCAGCTTTAAAAAATTATCAAATGTTTTATGTAAAAAAGAAAGAAATCTGACAAGGTAGCTAAAGGAATAACAGTATAGTAAATATATTTCATTTAAATCATTGAAAAATATTAACATCTTAGCACAAGGGAAATTTTTAAAAAACAGCAAGATAAATGTTAAGAGCAGTAAGCACCTGGGAAATAGAAATCAATATACAGTCTTGAAATCATTTACTAAAAAAGTAAACAATGTAAAAATAGAAATACTATAAAAATCATTAGACTTTCAACTATAGAAGCTATATAATAATAAGTAGTTAATAGCTGAAAATAATAAAATAGAAACAACAAAACCAAAATCTGGCATTGGAAATGGTTAATAAATATAACAACCTTCTTCAAGGCCAGTGTGGGGGAGGAGTTGAGCATATACAATTGATAATATTAGGAATACATACTAAAAATAATCACAGAAGGACATTAACATGCAAAGCTAATAGGAGAGCAGAGATAATTATGAGTTGATGACAATGCCAACTTTAAGTCAGAAGTTACCTTCTGAAATCACACCCACAGGGCCTCTTACACATCTTTTTGTCTCAGATGGAGGTGTGGTTCATGAGATTTTAAGCAGTGAGAACACACTGACAGTGGTGCAGTCAACTCGCCCCTTGTCAAAATGTCAAAATAATATTGAATGATGATGATGAATAAATGAATCTATTAATGGAATTATGGTAAATTTAGTTAATGAGATAAGCCAATTGTATCTATCTTGTAGACATAAAAATATTCGTGTAGACTTTGATATAAATATTTGGCCCAGAAAAATAAATTTTGAATTCATCAACTCATAGTTAAAGACTATTGTGAATAGTACCTGGACTAATTATAATTTCTGCTTTTGGACAGTATTGAGTGCTATTTATCTTATGCGCACAACATCACAATAATTTCAAATGAGCTCTTAGAGCTTATTTTCTCATTCAAATAATCTTCTTCAAAATTGTTTATGAGATCAAATATCCACAATATTGATGAAATGCATAATGCTTCTTACCCAGGAAGAAACAATCAAGAGAAATGTTCAAGAGAAACTATCAAGAGAAAAGCATCTATATAAAACATTACATTCCTGTGAATAATTTTGTTCATTCTGATTACGAGAAGGATTTTATATAGACCCCTTGAGAAATGTTTGAAAGGAAAGCATTTCAGTTGCTTTACCACTGCTCTCTACAGACCTCGCCCCACCTGAAAGTAAAACTGGGGCAGATATATTCTATAATGACTTTATGAAAATCACTGTCTAAGTTTCTTATTTTTGTGAAATGAATGTGCAGCTGTTGAGCCTGCTTGCAGGAGAAACACTGTTAAAATGCATCTGTGGACAAGAAACAACAGGATAATAGGGGACAAGATGGAAATGTAAGATAAAGAAACAACATATCTCTGTCTCCCAGTAGATTATATGGGGAAGAAAATGACAAGGGCAAAATAAGTCTTATCTGAAAAAACAAGATAGCTACTATTTTGAACAATGTGAATCACATATTAAAGTATCAGAAAATAAGTTCATTTTTACCGGGTTATATTAAAGCAGGATAAAGTATAATCATATATAATATAGAAATATAATGTATTATATTGATGTCTAATAGTGTATACTCTTTATTTAAGTGTATATTAATAGTGTATATTAATTATCTTAATAATACATTATTAGTAGTGTATATTTTTTAATTTATACCTTTATTACATTTTTATATTAAACAGACATAAAACATGGTCTCTCAATATGTATACTTTCTACTCACTGTATTTAAATCATCCATATATAGTCATTTTCTTCAACAAAACCTATTTTTTACATGAAAGCCTAATTGAGTGTGTCAAAGTTTTCCACTTAAGAGTTAGCCATTCAGTTTGAAAAATGTTATGGCTCATTGTGTTTTATATTTTCTTTTGTGTAGGGTTGTCTATTTGTTCAACCTTATACATGGTTGACAGGAAATTTGCATGACACCAAAAGTAAAATCTTTCATTTATTTTGCCTATGATAACACAAATGCTGTGACAAAAATAAACATGAACACTGACTCAGTATGTATCCATTTAAAATAAAATATATACCAAAGAAATACAAGTATTGCTTATAATTTACTTCACCAGACATTAAAATCATTATTCTGTTTAAAAGAGAGAGGAAGAAAGACAGGAGGGAGAGAAGGAAGGAAGGAAGGAAGGAAGGAAGGAAGGAAGGAAGGAAGGAAGGAAGGAAGGAAGGAAGGGAGGGAGGGAGGAAGGGAAGAAGGGCGGAAAAAAGGAAGGAAAAAACATGCAAGCTTAGGATACATTAAATTGAAAACAGGCCCGGATAAAAGATAAGACTCCAATAACACTGAAAAGACACAGAGAATTGAATCTGTTACAAATGATTTATGCTCCAGGATCATGAGGTTAAAAAGGCAAAAGCTTTAATGCTCACTCATGCAAGAATGTCAAGTCACTGGTCTAGATAAAGAATTTGACAGTAATAAGATTTTAAAAGCGGATATTTTCTGGTAGCACTGTCTGCCATAATAAATAGAGGTCATAAAGCTTTGGTCTAAACATATTCAGGGGGGATTAATACTGCAAGCAGATCATTCATCTGAACTTTGAGAATGTACTTATAGGCCAATTTAATAAATGGATAATGACATAAAAACTATTTGTGAGTCTCAGGAAAATGCATGCTTCTTCCAAGATTTTTTTTATTTCACTATAATTCTTCTTCAAATGAATAATTTTTTATTGCAGATTTGAACAAAACCATGCCTCTTTTAGAGTGAAACCTATAAATCACTTATATTAACTACAACAAAAAGTCACTACTGCAAATGTTAATTCCTGCATGCCCAAAGGTGCTAAGAAAAGTGAACTATATAATGAAAATGCATTAATTTTTAAGGAAGATAACTTTGTCCTTGCTGGGTGGCTCAGTTGGTTAGAGCATCGTCCCCATACACCACAGTTGTGGGTTCAGTCCCCTGTCAGTGCACATATAAGAATCAACCAATGAATGCATAAACAAGTGGAACAACAAATCAGTGTTTGTCTTTTTCTCCCTCCTTCTTTTCTGTCTCACTAAAATCAATTTTTTAAAAGAAAGAGATCTTTGAATTTGAGGAAATCACTCATTTTTTAAAAAAAAGTTTGTTCATCTTCTAGGAATTTACCTTCACAGATATTGTTTTGCTTGAATCTTTGACAAATAATTATATTTTAAAACAATGAAGTGCAACATGTCAACTTAAAGACAAGTCAAGTTTGTTTCAGGGACATGGGTTATTGATTAATCAAAATTATTTGAGTCTATCTGTAACATATAATGCAAATATCTGGCATTTATTTAGCACAGAAGCAAACTTGCCTGCAGCCCCTGTATAAGACTAGGTTCTTTTAATTTCTGGATGCCTCTTTTGTAACATATTTCCTCTATGTGAGCAGGCAAAAACAGGCCCTTGGGAATTGGGCTTAGATTACTAGCACCAATAAACTATTTCTGTAAGTAATAAACTATCCAAATCCATTTAGACTCAACTTCTTTCAGCTGAACCTTGGGAAGTGTGTTAAGCCAAAGTAATGACTGCCACCATGTGATGCTTAGAAATTGCTTAAGCACTTTATTTTGTAAAATTTCCATCCACTTGGGTATTTCTGATGTTTCCTCATGATTTCAGTCAGATTATTCATTTTTGGTAGAAACACAATATAAATAATATTATATCATTCTCATATCACCATAATAGGAGGCTCATAATGTTGACTGATATTGGTGATAGTGTGATTACTTGATCAAGATGATGTCTGATAGGTTTCACCACTCTGAGATTACTTCTCTTTCTTTATTGTAATTAATAAATACTTTGTATGGATAAGTTTTGAATGTTTGCAAATAATGTCTCTTACTGGTTTTGGTATCCATTGAAGATTCTTACTTGAATTAATTATTACTACAATGACAGAAAAAGCCTGATTTTTCTATTCTCATAATTATTTTTATATTTATGAGTGGGCACCCTACTATAAGGAAGATCTTTTACTTTGTATATATGTTTGTTTTATCAGTTTGGCCATATGAAGTCTATTTTATCTAATGAAGTATTGGTTTCATTATGTTAATAGCCTAAATTTGGTGGGAGAGGAGGTCCTCCTGGGCTCTTTAGGCATGACCCTCTCTTATTATTTTGTTTCCATTTCACTTTAGCTCTTAACTTATGAAAAATAATTTTTTAAGCTCTGTCCCATCCCTAGAATCAATTACCCCCAGATGTTCTAGATTCATTGAGTGGATGGGTGGTTTGCTCATTGCTACAGACATGTCATTGCTTAGAGGTATGTCAGCAACAAGTTAGAGGTAAAGAATAAGTATGCTGAGAATTGCTTCAAAATTATGCAACTGGGAACAGTAGAAGCTGGTAGAGTTAAACACTGAACAAAATGAACAAAATGAACAATCATTACTGAAGCTAGCTGATGAATACATGGTGTTCATTGTGTTATTTTATCTACTTTAGTGTATGTTTGAAAATTTCCTTAATAAAACAATTTCAAACCAGCAAAAACTCTGACAAACTAAAACAACAATTTTTAAAAAAATTTTAGTGGGCCCTGGCTGGTGTAGCTTAGTGGATTAAGCATGGGCCTGTGAACCAAGAGATCACGGTTCGATTCCCAGTCAGGACACATGCCTGGGTTGCAGGCCAGTTCCCAGCAGGGAATGCACAGGAAGCAACCATACATTGATATTTCTCTCCCTCTCTCCTTCCCTTACCCTCTGAAGATAAATAAATAAAATCTTTTAAAAAAAAATTTTAGTGGTATTATATCGTAAAAGCTATTCAAATAGATATGTAAATATTTAGCATTCAATTACAATAACTAAAATAATAAGATTTCATGGTAATAGTAATGGCAAGAAATCTTATTTCATATAATAAATTTACTTTGTTTCCAAATTTTATCTTATTCCCAAATTCCTCTTATCAAGTCAACACCATTTATATGAACCTGTATTTAAAGCTTTAGATTTCCCTCTCATGAATAGTTAAATAGGTGCTCAAATTCTGGATCATGTAAGATACACAAAATTTTTCCTGAACTGATCATGAAAAAACATATTCTTTTTCAACTGTATTTAGGGCCTGACCCCTACTACCAAGCAACTATTTTCTTCATTACTGCATGTTTTCTTTCTTTACTTTTTATTTTTTCTTTATTTTTTTATTTCTGTGATATCTAAAACACAAACATGGCCCCCTCAAAGCATCATGCTTTGTCTTCCATCTCCCTGTTTCCCTGTCGTATAGACGGTGCAAGGACTCACATCTGCTATGTTTCCTTAGAGTGACCAAAAGACACTATTCTTTTAAATACATATTTATGTGCATATATGTACATATATACATATATACACATACACACATACACACACACACACTGGGAAAATATCCTAATTAGTCCAAATTAGATTTGTCAAATGTCCACATTTATTGTTGGATGACAGGAAACTATGCTTGGCCAGCCCCTCTAGAAACAAATGATTTTATTTGTATTGCTTAAAGCCAAAAGAAAATAATTGAATATCCTAAAACAAGAGGGTAGAAAAAAGTACTGGGAAGAAAAAAAAATTCCTATCTGCAATCTATTCTTTTCAAGCAGCAATCTATTATGGATCAACTTATATGCTTAATTTATCTTTCTAAAACTCCCATTTTACTCCCATTTTTACTTTGCAGTAAAAACATCACTGGGATTTCAAATTAATAATTATAAATCCTAGAATTTTTAATTGATTTAAGATAGAGTTTTCAGTCATTTCATCATCACATTAAATGATGATTACTGGAAAATGATCACAATTAGATAATTGATTATTTAACAAAAGGTCTAAGAAATTAACATGAAAATGCAGTTAACACCTGGGTACATATTTCAAACTCCCAGTTTGGAATTGAATGAAATTTATTTTACTTCTTTTTCATTTTTTAAGTAATATTTCTCCACATGGGCTGCTTTAAGTACTGAAAATTTAATACATATTAGGACATACCTTCTCATTTCATCATATTTTTTTTCTTTTTTGGCTGTTCTTTGTGTGTGCGTGTATTTCTATGCCTCTCCATTACTTTACACCACAGTCCATGAAGAATCAGGCTGCCTGTGAAACAACGTCTTGATAAAAAAGAAGTCACCCAGCCACAGCATATCCCTAAGCATCTGGTTTGGGAGAATCAAACACATAGTCTAAGCATCTTTGCACATCTGTATGAAGCATAGTGAAGTTAGTTTTATTTGTTTGTTTCCTTTTTACAGCCTAGAAATGAAAGCTGGTGCATTTGAGGCTTACAATAATGATAACAAATATTCCAAAGGCTTTCATATGCAAAATATGTTAATTGCGGAAGACTTGGAATAAATCTTGGCTCACTTGCATTGACATTTCTCTTCTTGGGGCTTTGCTTCATTTTTCACAAAGTCTGTATTATTAGTACTTTGTCAAACTTTGCATAAGATTGCTTTCTCTTGATCCCCTAGCTGTAGAAAAATAAAGAAACCCAGCTCACACTGAAATTAAATTTCATAATTATTGTTCAGGCTATAACAATGTTCTTAGAAACTTAACATAATGACTGATAAATCAGTAAACCAAGTCTATTCCATTTTGAAGCAGTGGGCTTTTGAAATTGTTAAGACATTGCAGTGGCAATATAAAACCTTAAGAAATATAAGATTTAATTAATAAAATATTTCTCCCAGGGGAAAAATATCATTATGATATCATCAATTGCCATGAACTCAAATGTTGGTGATTTCTAGTATTTGTGCTTCCCTTCTATTCAAGAAAGTTGAAATAATGTAATTTTTCAAGTACTGTTTATAATTAAATGAAGCCATGAGATTCATTTCTGGCCAATATAAGGTAAGTTAATATAATGTGTACAATATAAAGGCCTTACTCACTAATATAAATATATAATATATAAATATATTATATTATAATATAATATAAAAATATCATATATTTGATCCTGTCTCTTTTCCACCATCTCCTCATGAAAGTAGAGGTGCCAGAGGGGATTGTGAGGCTTCGGGGGTCGACAAGGCACAAGATGAAAGGTATCACAGTCCCTGGGATTCCTTGCATAATACTGAATAAGAAGTAAATATATCTATTAAACCTCACTTCTATTTTGGGGTTTGATTGTAATTTTCCTATTTTGACTTCAGCTTCAGAATTATCTTCACTGTTTTGGGTCCTTCAAATCTCCATAAAATGATGCTTTGGAAATCAGCTGATAAAGTGGCATGCACACACGCACATGCGCGCATGCACAGAATGAACGCACGCTGGGACTGGGACTGCAGTTGTGTCAAAGCTAGGCAGATGGTAATTTGAGGGTAATTTACAACCCCCTCAGTATCAGTGCTTTCAACCCAAAGCCATCACACATCCCTTTAGTTAGATCTACTTATTCTCTTAATATTGCATTATAGTTTTTTATGTAGGTGTCTTGTATATTTTTCATTAGATATATTCTTAAGTATTTAATTATTTGGATAGTTGGATAAGATATTTTTTGAAATGTTACTTTCTTATTTTTATTGTTAATACATAGAAAAACAACATTATTTTCATTTCATGCATAACATATATCAAAGTACACTAATCTTCAATGTGCAGCTTGTTGAAATGTTGCAGCAAAGTAAACAACACAGAAATTAAGATAAAGAACTTTTTCAGAAGCCAATAAACTTCCATATTCACCTTTCCAATAAATGACCATGAGGTAACATTTATTCTAACTTCTATCACTTTACAGTATGAATATATACATATTTTAAACTCATATAAATTGAATCATACATTATGTACTCTTGTATCTGGCTTCTTGTGCTCAATATAAAGTTTGACATTTATGCATATTGTTGCACGTAACAATAGTTCATTAATTTGCATTGTTTTATTGTATATAATTCCATGATTATACCTCAATTTTTCCATTTTCATGCTAATAACATATGTGTTGTTTCCCATTTCAGTGTATTAGAGAAAACACACTATCAACTTTTCTATACATATCTTCAGAAATATGTAAGTACTGGTTTACCTTAACCATATACCTAAGAAGGAAATTTCTACATCAAAGGAGATAGATACTTGTGTTCAGTTTTAATGGATATTAAAAACACATTTTAATAGTGTTTATGTCAATGTCCATTCTTAATTGCATTAAAAGTCTCGGTGACTCCACATCTTTGTTTACATTGGTATTGTTTTATATACATATTTATTGTATGTATGTATAAATAAATGTTCACATTCCAGTGACTGCGAAATGAATTTATTTTGGATTTAATGCATTTTCCTATAAATCAGTGTTGCTGAGCACTTGCATATATGCTTACAAATATTTGGATATTTTCCTTCTCAAGGTCTCATTTCAAATTTTGGTACACTTTTTCCTGATTGTTAGAAATTTTTTGTGTGTATTGAAGATGGGAATCTACGTTTTACTCCCTTATTGATGCGTTCTGATTAGCAGAAATTATTAACTTTAATAAAATCCAATCTGTCAATTTTTTTTATGATTAATTCTTTTTGTGTCCTTTTAAAGAAATATTTTTCTCCATAGTCACAAAGATAGTCTCATTTTTTTCTTCCCAGACATATATTGATTTATTCCTCACATATATATTATTATTCATCTTCAATTAATTATGTTTGCTGTTAGGTTGGGGCCAGAGTGTATGCTTTTCCTGTGGAAAAAAAAATATATATATCTTTTCTAAAAGCCATCCTCTAACCTACTATATTACATTGGTGCTCTTATCTTAAACCAGGTGACCACATATGTGTTGGTTTATCTGGACTCTTTGCTCTTCCATTAATATATTTGTCCATCCCTTCTTCAATTCTATACTTTCATAATTACCATAACTTTATAGAAATTCAGAGTTCTTATTTTGCATCCTTTCAACTATCTTTTTCTTTAAGATAGTCTTAGTTATTTTAGGTCTTAGAATTTTGGTAAAATTTTTGAACCATCTTGTAATTTCCCACAAAGGAATTTTTTGGGTTTTGCTTCGTGTTGCATAAAATCTGTAGGCAAGTTTGAGAAAATACTATTATATAATCTTTTAATCAATAAATAGATTATAAATTCATATTTATAATCCATAAGTAGATCATTTGCTTTATTTGGGTATATCACCTAATTTACTATTTATCAATGCAGAGATCCTTAGAGGTTGAGATTTATTTAAAAATATCATAAAATTATATTGTTAATCCTTAACTTTATATTTATTTTTATGACATATAAAAGTATAAGACCTGTTATATATTGATCTTATATCCTGTGATCATGTCACATTTACTTATTAATTCTCATAGTTTATCAATTTTTTTACCTATTTGCACATTTATCTTAGAATAATGACAATTATTTTATTATAATAGTGTTGCTTATTTTTTTTTTCTTTTTTTTTTTTTGGATGATGGGACTTATTACACCAGATAGAACATCCAAATGTTAAATATAAGTGGTCCATAATTGTAATCTCATTCCAGATCTCAGGAAGAGAACACTTAATATTTTACTATTAAGTATGGTTTCCTGCAGGTTTTTTGTTAATAGCTTTTGATCAGAATAAGGAAGAATGTAACATATTTCTATTCTGTTTTCTGAGATTTTTAAAAATAATAAATGGGTCTCAATTTTATAAATTTTTTTATGTAAATTAAAGGCATCATGTAATTCATTCTGATGCTTTATTAATATTGATTACATTTTGAATATTAAATGAAGTTGTATAATTGGAATAAAGCTATTTTAGTTATTATAAATTATCCTTTTTAGATATTATTAATTTGTTAATAATTTATTTAGAGCTTGTCATCTACAGTAATGATAGAAATCATAATTTTGCTTTCTATAATATCAGGTTAGGTTACTAACATTATGCTGTGCTTATGACAAAGTTTAAAGTGTTCCCTCTTTCTTCTATTAGTTGAAATGTTTTGCAAGTTTGATGATATTTCTAACATATTTGGAAGAACTCACTTGAAAAGGCAACTGAATTAGAATGTTTTCGGTGAATGCTTTTGGTAAATATTTAGTTACTAGCCTAATTTGTTTACAGACAGAAATAATGGGACATTTTACTCTTTATAAGTTTTGCTAAGATTTTAAGTCATGTAATCTTAATCTTCAAGTTTATCACTGTTATATTGTTAATAATGTTTTATTATTTTTTATTGTTAATAGTGTTTCTATTGATGGTCTTTAATTTTTAATATTATTGGTAATTTTGTCTCTATTTGAATGGCTAATTAATTGGCCTAAAGATAATCATTTTTATTAATCTTTTCAAAGAAGTAACATGACTTTGTAATGTTTTTGTGTATTTTAAAGTTACATTGATTCTGCTTTTTAATTTGTGATATTATTTCTTCCTTTTTCTCTTGCTGTAGTACAGGATTTGTTATCTATCTAATGTGTTGCTGAGCGGTTCATTCTAGACTTCTGGCTTGTTTGCACCCTGAATTTCAGACTATGCTAATTTAGATAAATTCTAAATTAGTTTATTAATTTTGCATTTTTAGAAGTTAAGACAATAACATAAAATTATATCAAATTTTATACATTTCTTTATACTTTAAAATATTTTAATGCTGTTATTCATAGTTCTACACTAAACATTCAAATAATATTTTAATATTCTCACATTTCATGGACACTTTCCCAATGTCATGCTGGAATACATTCCACATTCAACTATTATAAATTCAGATTCTGAGCTGCTCCACTTCTTGTGCTGTATTTCTGGTCTAAGAAAAATAAATTTATTACATATTTTCCCATTTTAATTATTTATATGTATTCTTGTAGCATTCTAACATTCTTTAATATTATCTTATTCTTGGGAAAGTAATGAAAATGAATCTCAGAAGGTAACAATGATATTCAAATGAAGGCATGATCAGATAATAATTTTTTAGTGAAACCCATGTTATGTAAAAAAATAAGTAATATTTAAGAGGGAGGCAGATTTTGTTTCATTTGGTTTCTGACTGGTTGGTTTGTTTAGCAAATGAGGCGTATGTTAAAAATCATGAAGAAACTTCTGTTCTAAAGTTGGGATGTATGTTATTACAAATTTGAAGATTGATTTGCTAACAAAATTTTCTTAATCATAATGGCTGATATCAATGACTGGGAGACTTTATGGGTCATGCATATTCAGATTGCTCTTCAAAGTACCTTTCCTTCTGAAATAGTATATGTATGGACTAAGATGTGTCTCCAAAATCCATATATTCTACACCCTAATGTAACTGAATTTCAAAATAAGGTCTTTACGGAGGTAATAAAGATTAAAGGAGGTGTAAGGGTAGGATCCTAAGATGAACAAACATCAGAGACCTCTCTATACAGGTGCGCAGAGAAAAAACCATGGGAGGGCACAGAGAAAAGACTCGTTGAGAGCCAAGGAGAGAGGCCAAATCTGCTTTGATCTTTGACTTCTAACCTCCAGAACTGCAAGAAATAAATTTCAGTTGTTTAAGTCACCCAGTCTGAGGTATCTTGTTATGGCCATCCTAGAAGAACAATACAATATATTCTATGAGTGTTAGTACAGAATTGAGAACAAAGTTACAAAGAAGAGAGAATGTCCCCTTAACGTTCACACACACACAATTTTATATAGATTTTAAAAATATGTTTCCTTGTCTAAAAAAAGTAAAAGGATTAAGAAATTTCAAAAAGAAAGAAAGAAAGAAAGAAAAAGAAAAAGAAACGAAACCTCATAGACAGACAACAGTATGATGATTACCAGAGGGAAAGGGGGTTGGGGATGGTAGGAGCGGGTAAAGGGGGGATAAATAGTGAAGGAAGGAAACTTGACTTGGGGTGGTGAGTACACTATACAATATACATATGATGTGTTATTGAATCATATCCCTGAAATCTATATAATTTTATTAACCAATGTCACCCCAATAAATTCAATAAAAGTTATAAAATATTTATTTTGATTGTTTAGGCTATTTCATTTTGCACTATTGGGTGGAGGTTGACAGGGCAAAATTCATTAAATTACTACTTAGTATTTTTAAATTAAATTTATTGGGTCACATTGGTTAACAAAATTATGCAGGTTTCAAGTATACAATTCCATGATACATCATCTGTCTATTGCTATGCCACCACCCAAAGTCAAATCTTCTTTTGTTACCATGTATTTGACCCTCTTTGTCCTTTACTACCCCCCACCGCCTTCACTCTGATAACCACAGTACTGTTGTCTGTCTTTGAGCTTTTGTTCATTTGTTTTTTCTTGTTTTTTTATTTGTTGATTTCAGTTTTATATTTATATCCCACACATGAATAAAGTCACATACTTGACATTTTCTGACATTTAATCTAGCATAATATTCTGAAGATCCAACCTTGTTATTGCAAATGGCAGCATTTTATCCCTTCTTAGGGCTAAGCAGTATATGTATATTCAACATCTCTGATAAACACATATTTAAAAATCCTAAATAAAATACTAGCAAATTGGATACAATGATACAATGATACATTAAAAAATAATACATCAATATCAAACAAAGTTCATTTCAGTGACACAAGGATGGTTCGAACTATGCAAGTGGGTCAATGTAATATACCACATTAACAAAATAAAGGCTAAAATCATATGATCCTATCAGTAGCAGAAAAAGAATTTGATAAGATATAACACCCATTTATGATTAAAACACTCATTAAAATAGGTATGGAGTGAAAGTACCTCAAAATAATAAAGGCCATACATGACAAACCCTTAAGTGATATCATTTTCAGCGGTGACAAACTGAAAGCATTTCCTCTAAGAACTGGAACAAGACAAAGATGCCCACTCTCAGCACTGTCATTCAACATAGTACTGGCAGTCCCAGTCGGAACAATCAGGCAAAAGAAGGAGATCAAAATCACCTAAATTGGGAATGAAGAAGTAAAAGCATCATTTTTTTGCAGATGACAAGATTATTTATACAGAAAAGCCTAAAGACTCCACAACAAAATACTATTAGAAACAATAAACAAATATACCAAAGTTGCAGAATACAAAATCAATGTATAAAAATCATTATATTTCTCTATAACAAGTATTAAACTTCAGAAAAAGAAATGGAAAACAATTCCTCTTTCTATTGCAATAAAGAAATAATAAAATACCTAGGAATAAACTTATAAAAAGATGTAGAGCACCTATACACTGAAAACTACAAGGCATTATTAAAAGAAATTGAAAAAGACATCAAGAAATGGAAAGATATTTTGTGCTCATGGACTGGAAGAATCAACATAATTAAAATGGTCATATTACCCAAAGCAATATATGGATTTAATACAATCCCCATCAAAATCCCAATAGCATTTTTTAAATAAATAGAAGAAAAACTCATCAAACTTATATGGAACCATTATCTAATAGCCTATTACTTTCAGATACTTCTTTGTTTTTTGAAATAACTTATAAACACAAAATTATATAATCACCTACAAATTTAAGAAATCATTGATTTCAAGAAGAAATGTTTTACAGTATACCTTTACAGTAATACCATTAACATTTTCAAAAATACTTGAGTATATTACATGCAGAGATATAAGCATCTATTGAATACATTTATTATAAAATATTTTCAAAGGACCTTCAGGGGAGTTTCCATTTTACAGTTTGCCTCATCAGTTGGCAATGGCCCACTGCTGTTTGCTCTAAGCAAATATGGTAGCAGATGGGTTTTCTGAAATACAGCACTGCATAACTACCAGAGTTTTTAGTTTTATTTTTATTCAATGCTACAAAGTTAATTCATGTACCATCACTCCACCAAGTTTAAATTTTGCATCTCTTACATTAACTGTGCAAAATTTTCCTAGTTTTGTGATTTAAGAGTTTGAAGCTGTGGCAAGGGTATTTTTGGAATATAAAAGTTAGAATGGAAAATTAGAATTAATTTGTGAGTAGTTTTCTGGGGCTAAAGGATAAGGCAAATCTTATCCCAACAACTTTTATCTTTGAATCCCTGCCCTAGAAATAGTCTAACGGTGCTTTCCAGTGGACACAAATGCTTCTCTCTCACGTTATGAAATATTGTACTTCCATGAAACAGTGAATAGTCTAAAGATGCCCCTTGCTTCATAGATTTTGTAATCTTGAAGAAATAAATTAGCATTTAAAGGCATTAGTGACTAATTCCATGCAAGCAAGTGGAAAATAAAGCATTTAGATTATTATTCCAATAGTGCTCTCTTCATTGTTCCAAATGGACTGTGTTAAATTCTGTCTCAGCACCCTAAAATTCCTTAAAACTCACCACACATACAATAATTGCTCTTTTTCTCTTGAGTGAAAAAAGAGATAGGACTCATGACTATTAGCTATGGCTATCAAGTAAGGTATAGACAAAGTTCCTTTTGTAGAAAGAGATTATTTTATGTTGTACTGATATATGTAGCATGCAATTTTTAAAAAGTCATTGTGAAAATTTTCTGCTCAAATAAATTGCTAGCTTACTATTTAATTCTTGTACTAAAGAACTGACTTAAATGTAGTTACATATTCAGGATCAGATATCATTATTGCCCATGATATCTGCCCTAAAATGAGTCTAAAAATGGTGAGCAATGCTTTCTTCTTTTGAAGCACATAACCAAATTGGAAAATATGTGTGTCCAATTATCATGAATACAGTAAAAAGATTAAACTGTATAACAAAGGGCTAAAACAAGTATACTAGTATCGTCATGCAATATAGTATTATTATTGAGCACAGAGTGGAATGGTATTACTGAGTACAGAGCGGAATGACATTATTGAGTACAGAGTGGAAGAGCAGCACTGATAATCATTAGACTGGCATCTGGGTACTTTGGTATATTAGATTCACTAGTTTATTACTTTAAAGTAAAGAAAAAAAGACTAAAGAAAAATAAGATTTAAGGAAAGGAGGATATGGAGATATGTGTGTGTGTGTATATGTGTGTATGTGTATATTACCTATGTGTAAAGTTTTTGCATGCATACACCCTTTAGACAAAATCTAAGTGAAAAGACAATATGAATTAGAGTTGAAACCTGTGGTTTTGAAAACAAATAATATTTTGTAGTAATTTATTATTGTCAATAACCTAACCAGTCTTAACTGTTATACCATATTATAAAGTATTGATGTTATTAACAAGAATTCCCTATTTTAAACCTAACATGGTTTGTGACTTTTCAGAAATTTGTCCTGCCTTCTTTAAGTCCTGAAGAGCCCATTGTCTTTTATTTGACTTTAATAATTTGTTTATTTTCCAATTTTACTCTTTTTTTCCAATTTTTAAAGCTCATCTTTGAATTTGGTTACAACATGAATCATTTCTACAAAGTATTCTCATCTTTATTATGAAAATGAACTAAACATTGTTTTAATTCTGGAATCCCAGTTTGGATTTTAGTCATTCTATCACCTGCAGTTATTCAAATACAACACCCTCAGCTTTCTGTTCATTATACTATATGTGTATGTAGTGCATACACATTTCACAAGCAGCTACCACTGACTACCTGCTTCAAGCTCCTCTCAATGTTTCTCTCAATTATTTTTGAAATTTTGCTGTGTGAATTTCACAGAAATCTGGGAAAACCAAATGATCCCCAGCAGTCATTTTTCTCTCATTTTTAATGTACTTCAGCTTCTCTTCCAAATCTTCTGACAACTAAAAACTTCCATGCCATAAATGGGGCTCTGCCTCCCAACTCTGATGTTTGAACCTGGATGTAGATGAGTCGTTGTCATGTTCAATGAGCTATAGAGGCACTATTTCTTTACCATTGGGTAAACCTTCTGAACACTAGAAACTATTATTTGAACAGATCTTTAACATCATAAAAATAGCTGCCATTTATTGAGAGTTTGCTTCATGCCTGACATTTAGCTAAGCCTCGTCATACATCATCTTAATTTAAAAATCATTGTAATTGTATTACATATTATTAATGCACCATGTTATATGAGGAAAATAGGGCTCCAGAAGAGTAAATAACATGTTCAAACTCATTCAAAACAGAAATGGGGGTGGGGGTGAATTTAAACTCACTTGATTTAGTTTAACACCTATAATCTCAATTACTAATTTATGCTGCCTCCCTCATAATTCTGACTCTTTGCTAATTAGAGTACTTTCCTGCCTAATAGGCTGCTCAGTTTCTCGTCCTAATAGAGTGTTAGTGGGATACCAACCATTTTCTCAAACATCCACATATATATCTTAATCCTAGCAGTTGACATCTCAGTGTAGTCTAGAATATATGTAAATTATGACTAAAACTTTGTGCAAAATTCCCCTTAAATAGTTGGAAATACTCCAGGTTGTCAGCAAACTGGGGCATATAGATGAGAAGAATGTACTAATAGGACCAGATCTATTTGGTGAGTTTTAACAGTAAATGATTTAACCCACCAGATTGTGCAGCTTGAAAACATTAATTCTCTAAATTTTAGATGCACTAAAATATCCATGTCAGCAGGACATGATTATTTTTGAATAATTTAACATAATATTTTTATATATTTAAGAGTTAGAAACTATCCCATATATTTCCTTTTGAATCCATATCTTAAATGTTTAGCATTACATCGCTAAAACCTGTTTTTATAGGGGTGGAAATGGGAGTGAGGTGGGGAGGGCTCGGAGGGTGGACTGGGATGGCAGTAAAAGGCAGAAAACTGTACTTGAACAATAATTAAAATAAAAATAAAAAAAAGAAAATCCTGAAACAAGAGAAAAAAAGAACGTATGCTCTTCTCTAAAACTGAATAAACTTTGTTTTGGAGATGGTAAAAAAATAAAATCTATTTTTATATATCTCCCAAAATATAGATAAACAAAACTGTGAAAATAACAGAGTAAGATATGAAAAGTAATTATGTATGTTTGCATTTACATGATTTAGATAATGGGATTTAACATAATCATAGCATTTTATAAAATGCATTTTCAGAAAATTCCATACTGTTTTTCCTAGTGGCTGCACCAGTCTGCATTCCCACCAACAGTGCACTAAGGTTCCCTTTTCTATACAATGTCACCAGTACTTGATGTTTGTTGATTTGTTTATGATGGTCATCCTGACTGGTGTGAAGTAGAATCTCACTGTGGTTTTAATTTGCATCTATCTGTTGGCTAGTGATACTGAGCATCCTCTCACATGCCTCTGAGTATTCTGTATGTCCTCCTCAGAGAAGTGTCTGTTCAAGTCTTTTGCCCATTTTTTAATTGGGTCATTTGTCTTCCTAGTGTTGCATCACATGAGTTCTTTACATATTTTGAAAATCAAACCCTTGTCCAAGGTATCATTGGCAAATATATTTTCCCATGCAGTTGGTTCCCTTTTCATTTTGCTGATTTTTTCTTTAGATGTGCCGATGATTTTTTGTTTGATGTAGTCCCATTTTTTTATTCTTTCCTTTATATCCCTTGCTCAGGGAGATATATTGGCAAAAATATTGCTGTATGAAATATCTGAGATTTTCCTTGAGTTGTCCTCTAGGACTTTTATGGTGTCATGACTTATATTTAAGTCTTTTATCCATCTTGAATTTACTTTTGTGTATGGTGTAAGTTGATGGTCTACTTTCATTTTTTTGCATATACCTCTCCAGATCTTCCAACACCATTTATTGAAGAGGCTATTTTTTACTTGATTTTATGCTCCTTCCCCCTTTGTTGAATAGTAACTGACGATAAAGACATGGGATTATTTATGGGCTTTCTATTGTGTTCCATTGACCTATGTATCCATACTTATGCCAGTATCAGACTGTTTTGATTATAATGGCCTTGTAAGATAGTTTTATATAAGGTGTTGTGATCCCTCCTACTTTGACTTCTTTCTCAAATTTGCCAAGGCTATATGGTATCATTTATGGTTCCATATAAATTTTTGAAATATTTGTTCTCTATCTGTAAAGTATGTCATTGGTGTTTTGATAGGGATTGCATTCAATCTATTCAAAGCTATTCAAAGATAACTTTGGGTAGAATGGGCATTTTAATGATGTTAATTCTTCCAATCCATGAATAAGGTATATGCTTCAATTTATTTATGTCTTCCTTAATTTATTTCTTCAGTGCTCTTTTCCTTTTTATTTTCTTTGAAAGTATATTTTCATTCTAATTCCTTAACAAGCTTTTACCTGTATATATTTTAGGGTAATGTAGTCTTCAACTGGTCATCTTATAAAAGATATTAAAAACAAAATATTTGTGTGGATTTTATTTATAAATTTCATTGTATCACCTGAGACTATAAATCTCAGGGTATTAACTTTTTTCTAGATTGAGATATCATTATATTCTTAGATTTCATAATTGATCAAATAAATATATTACCAGTTTTAATGTTTTTAAACATGTGATTAAAGTTTCACAGAAATATATAACAACTAAATCAATCATAATGAAGTATTTCCTAAGCAAGGAAATGTTTTCCCAACATTTTTAAAGAAACACCCTTCTTAATAATACCTTGAATTTTTATTTTATTTTCTCTCAATTTTTAGGCAAATTTTACGCCATCATATTAGAAAATTCTCCCTAATATAAACAAAATTTAAATGTCAAAAAATTTGCTGCTCTTTTTAAATCACTAATTTTTGTGTAATGTAAAGTATATTCTAAAAGAGCTTCTTATAAAAGAATTTGTTTTTTCAGTATCTCTGTAGACGTAAGAAAACCAAACAAAAAACAGACACAAAAAAAGAAACAAAATGAGCCAAGAAATGATAATTTGTGTCATTAAAATTTAATTTTACAGACCTTCTATTTATATTTCTGCTTTGTATAATGAACACCTTGCCAAATTTACTGAAATCATCACAGTAATTTGTGGAGTTTAAGAAATTCAACCAAAAAGTTTTACAATTCCTCAGAGCATATAAAAAATCCCTCAGTATAGAGGGTGTTGTCATATATACACTACATTTCTTACTCTCTGCATCTGAAATAAATTAACATTTTATGTTTTATAATGTAATCATCTGAACAGAAAAATGCAGTAGTAATTTTTTCTAATGTTTCCAAGGAGCATGAGAAGCATCATAATTTATCATACAAAAATATTAATGAACCATATATTAATATTAATGTAGTCCTTTAGTAAGTGAAGCAAATAATTAAAGGCTTACAAAATTTTTCTCCTCATTTTCAAATACAAAAGTAAAAGGTTGTTTTTAATGCATGCAAAATACAAATTCAAAAATGTTTAGATATTCTATATTTTATCTTCCTCTCATAAGTCAGAGGTTCATTTTTACAGAAGAAAACAATTAGTCAGTTGGAGGGTATGTATTTAATTGTTTTAATTCAGTGACTTGTGAATTCTACCCTTCCTTGATTTCATCCAATAAGGAAGTAGAAAGTATGACTTGTAACACAAATTTTATTGACCATAAGAAAAAGTAAACATTTGACCCAATTCAGAGACAATATCCCACTGGGTTAAGAAGAAAATGAAATGTAGATTTATAGTGTTTTAAATCACTAACATGCACACTAGCAGAACTAACTTTAAATCCATATCCAAGATTTGCTAAGTAAGACATATATTTTCATTCAAAAAGTTTCATTCAATAACATGTTAACCAGATCAAATTCCTTCAAAATACATATTTTTATCTAGATATATTTACAAAGTACCAGCCAATGAAAGTTCGCAATGAGAAAAAACAAAATGAAACAAAACAAAACAAATAATGTGGAGACAAGTACAATTATCTGACCCAGCAAAATATTTTCATAGAAAAGCAAACTAAAATCCAGGAGATTAAGTGACTTGCTAAATGGTGAGACTTATATTAAACCCACCCAATGATTCTGAATTCTCAAAAAAGATGGACCATTTAAAAATGTTAATACATGAAGTAAAAATTTAACATAAAATTCTGAGATATAATTGTTTAAAACTGTATCTGTGTCTGTCCAGGAAATGCTAAAGCCCCTTTGTTCTGCTTTATCAGAGATGATTTTGAAATTTTTAGGAATTTTGCAAGAGAGTGTTTAAACACAGTCATTGTTAAAAATTAAATTATATGATTACAATTAAAAACAAAAATAATAGATAATTAAAACTTATCATTTCTTAATTATTTTACTATTTTTGCTACTATTCATGGCCTTGACATTATTATATCTTTCCTATCTTTGGGGTGGAAACACTATACAATGTTATGCTATGGCACATCTCTTCCAACTCTATTAATTGACTTCATGCTGGTAGCCAAAAATTGACCATGATGAGATTATTTTTTATGGAAATCAGCAGACACTGTAAATCAGGGCTCAATTTATTGATTGAACATCTAGACAAAATAAAATGATGAAGAAAGTATTAATATTTTGGATTAAAGTGTGTCTGTCTACAATTGTTACATCGTGATTTATACAAAAGATGAAGAGATATCCTTCCACATTTCAGGAATTATTAGTCAATTCAGCCAAGAAATGGTTCATGCCATTAACAAACAAGGAAAGTTCTGACACACATATTTATCATCTCACTTTTATCATATTCATTAATGTAAAAAAATATCACCTAACATGTATGTTGGTACTACACTCATTTGTCAATTAAAACCACAATCAGGCTATATATTTGCCAAATACAAGAGGTGACAAAAATCCAGTGAAGCATTTTATAAGAATAAAATGGCTATGTATAGTTTAAAATAATAAGTATTACATATTTTATTAGTTTTAAATTGTGTGCTACACATATTTTATACCTGCAATATTAATACTGAATTTTAACAAGTATATTTATGCATAATAATTAGATGGTTACTACACTTATCAACTTAATATTTTCTATGTCTATATCTATGTGTATATCCATAATCTTATCCATATACATATCTATACACTTTCTGAAAATGGGATTCAAGCAATCAATCTTTCTTTCCCAAACCTATTTTAAAGCTCCTTCAAATCATTTTAAGTTTATAAAGCATATTGTTTTTGTTTTATTTTGTTAATATTATATTGACAATGTCATTTCTCTCTAAAAACATATGTGTTGCCACAACGCATTATATTTCTTTTGTAAAGACTAAAAAGAAAAAAAAGACTATCTATTAGTCTTTGTCTGTCTTATCCTTCAGGGTTATGGCCCGCCCACTTCATCGATCTACTGGTGCTTGTATTACTTCCCTTATTGTCTTCCTTTTACTTCCCACTGCTTCAGATTTTTCTTCATTATCATCATAATTTATTTGTCAAAATCATACATATGACTGTGTAAATTCTTCCTGCTCTTGCCCTTAAAATAATTATATTCCTTAGTAGTTTAAAAAATGGCATAAATGAACAACAGCAACAACAAAAAAACAATTGTAAGAACTTAATGTGACAGTAGACCAGGGTGTGGTGGAATTTTTCTGTAAAGGTCATTAATAGGCATTTAACACTGTAGGTTTTGCAAGCCATTCAGTTTAATGTCACAACTGCTCAGCTCTGCTATTCTAACACACAATCAGTCATAAACAAGATATAGAAGCACAAGGGCAGCTGTGTTAAAATACAATTTTATTCAAAAACCAAGTAGTAGGCAGATTTGCCTTGGGTCATAGTTTGTTG
The DNA here is from genome assembly GCA_028533065.1 of Trachops cirrhosus. Taxonomy (NCBI): domain Eukaryota; kingdom Metazoa; phylum Chordata; class Mammalia; order Chiroptera; family Phyllostomidae; genus Trachops; species Trachops cirrhosus. The sequence goes on along the minus strand of CM052541.1, from coordinate 29,968,187 downwards.
ACCCCAGTACTAGACCATTCTAAACTGTTCCCAGCATAGTCAACCAGCTTTACCTCCAAATAATCCTTTCTGAGCATCCTAAGTACAAAAAATAATTAAATGCCCACTACTTTCTTAGTTGGTCCTATGCTTTCCCTTCTACTGTTCTATATTTTTCTTTGCTTTATTTCTTCACCAGCACCTATTTCCATAACGATAAGAGGAAAAGATGTATAAAAGGGTTTTATATGTTTCTCTCTTGGATTCTTGCTTAACAGTTAAATCATATTTTAGGAAAAGTGATTAAAGAAGAGAGTTGAGGTTAAACAATGTTTGGAATATGTTAATTCTTTTAAAAATTTGTTTAGTCAGGTTTAGATGTCCAATAGGCAGTTATAGGATCCAGTAATCAAGGGACCAATCTAAAATAGACTTAGGTTCTCTAATATGTGAAAAACTTAAATATCATCACTCACATTCTTACAATAGAAAAACTGAACAAACCAAAAATTAATGACTATTCTCAGACCCATCAGAGAACTAAGCTCACAAACCTAACCACCACCCCAAAATCTGGACTAAGATTGTTATGGGCTGAATGGTGACCCTGCCCCAAACATATGTTGAAGTCCTAATTCTCAGTTCTTTGCAGTGTGACCTTATTTGGAAATATCCTCTTTACAGAGCTAACCAAGTTAAAATAAACTCACTAGGGTGGGCCCTAATCCAATCTTTAGAACAAGAGGAAATTTAGATACAAGACATACTGACACAGAAGAAGACTATGTGAAGACACAAAGAGAAAGCCATCTACAAGCGTAGGCCTACCTGAAACCACCAGAAGCTAGGAAAGCAGTGTGGGAAAATTCCGCTTCACAATCCTCAGGAGGAACCCACTTAATTAGGGGAGTATATTTGGTCACTCCCAAAAACCATACAGAGTCACAGAGAGTTTAAAAGACAGAATAATATTTAAAAGAATCTGAAAAATGAATGCCTGCTTAAAAACACATTTGATGAAATATTCGATCCTTAAACTAAATCCATTCCCATTTTAAGAATGCAAGTCAATTCTGAAGGTCAGGAAGCCTTTAAATAATCTGAAATGTTCCATGCAGGTTCTGAGTTGCAGTTTATTTTATTTCTCAAAAGATTTATATAAAATACTTGGTTATTACTAAAAAGTCAGAATTTGAAGGCTTTGTATATTGTACCAATCAGTCTCAGATTTGTTGCTGAAACTAATTATATTATGTTCTAAACTCATACCACTAGACTGGTCCCGGAGAATCAAACCTTTTTGAGAATGGCAGCTTAATAGCACGTAACAACAAGTATGAACTTTTGGAAATGTGAGTTGTAGATGATCCCGTGTCTCCTTGCCTAGTTAGAGAGTTGCAATGTACTCATATCCCAGAAAGTTGGCAATTGTATGGGAGGATCACCAAATGTTATGCAACTGAAAGACACTATATGTAGATTCATATTTGTATGTCTTTGGGAAATGGAGAATTTCAATACAAAATACACGGACTACAAAAATAGCAATGTTTTAATAATTAATTTAATCCAGTTGCTAATAAGTATTTGAAGGAAAATGGTTAAATAAAAAGAAGAGGGTCCTCTGAGTAGTGGATTAAAGGAAGGAAAAGAAGTAATAGAATTTACCACAAGGCAGTAAATTTTTCCTGATTTGAAGTGAAAAGGTGGAAAATAACTTACTTGCTACATAATATTAATATAGATTTAATAAATCAATACATAATTTATGCCAGGTGTTTTTATATAATGTGGATTGGGAGCCAAGTGAACTAGAATCAATTCAAGAAAATCTAACATTTGTGTGCCAGGTGAAACACAATGGGCCTGAAAAGGAGCATTCTGACAAATATTAGCTTGGAAATGAATTGTCCATTTCCAGGCTCAGGGGATCTAGATTTCATCAGCCTACCATAATAATGGATCTTTAGTCCAAGAAACTCTCAAGGAGTGGTTCAAGATTTTCAGGTTTATGACTGGTTCTACAGATGGGTCACGGATTTATAATGTCATACACCTCCACCAACATTGAAAAATAAGAAACAATAGGTAATCTGATTAAAAGTAACTAGACACTTGGAACCCTCATAAGTATGTTAAAGATTCCACCTGTAAGGAACTATAGATATGTAAGTTATAATTAAATATTGCTGAATTCTTACAGTTCAGGGCTATAAACTGGTAAGAAGGAGCTTAGATTTCAAGATTACGGTAGGTGTTATGTTCATATGTTAAGATGTTAGAATGGTTAGAATAAGTTGATTTAATGTTACATCTGTTTAATGTGATTTGAAAAACATATTGAAATGACTTCAATAATAAGTGCTAATGTCAGGGTTTGAAGTTGAGTTGGGACCATGTGGCACAGCTGTACTGAGAGATTAATGCTAACACCAGCCTGCTCAAAATTTATACACACAGGTTTTTATGAAAATTAATTTCTGAAGTTGTGTTTATCAACTGCCTGGCACAATGTCAAATGAGGACCTAGCTTAGTTCTTAAAGCATAAAGTGCTAATTATGTTTTTTCCCAACTTCAATAAAGATGAAAAATATTGGCAGTTACCAACAGTTTTGCAAGGTTTGATCTGTTTTTATGCAGCTTCCCATATTTCAGAGTGTTAAAATAAAACTTTACATATTTATACATTAAAGCTTTGAATTTGTATACTCCTATGGTAAATTTAAAGGCATATCAGTTGGAGAAAACAAAAAAATGATGCCAGGTAAAAAGATGTTTGATTTTTTAAATAGTTAACAATTACTAGTTAACCGAATATATTTCTAGTAGTCACTCACTATAAAATAAGTAAAATAGTAATACTACTATATAAATGCACTTTTATTTTTTAACTTTTAAGGACCCAGGGAACAATAGCTGGAGGTGAGAGAAAATTTCCACTCTGCCCCTCCATATAAGTTTTCTAGGGCTTCTATAGCAAAGTACCGCAAACCGCGCGGCTGAGGCCACAGAAATTCGTCTCACGGTTCTGGGGTATGGAAGTCTGCAATCAAAGTGTCAGCAGAGCCATGCTCCTCTGAAACCTACAGGGAAATTCTACCTCGCTTTTTCCTGGCTTCTGGTGATAGACGGGCAATCTTTTGCCTTTCTTGGATTATGGAAACATCACTCTAGTTCTCTGTCTTTGAAAAGTCTGCTACCTGTATTTCTATCTTCATATAACAGCATTCATAGCAGATTAGGGCCCAGCGCTACTCCTGTATGACTTCATCTTTACATGAAGGTCTGCAACAACGTATCTCCAAATAGGGCACATTCTGAGGTGATGGGAGTTAGTGTTTCCATATATATAAATTGGGAGGAAACACAGTTCAACCCATAAAATCCTCCCTTTAAAAAAAAGGAAGAGAGAGAAAAAGAAAGAACAAGAGAGAGGGGGATAGAAGAGGGACAAAGAGAGGGAAGGTGGAAGAAAAGAGTAAGAAACCATCACAGTGCAATCCACAATGACAAATTTAAGTACTTCATATTTATACTAATTCTAAGGAGGATAGGTACATAGATAGACAAATGATAGGTAGATAAATAGATAAATACATGCATAGATAGGTAAATTTAAACATGTTATTGCCCACAGTACATTATTATCTCCAAAATTAAAAAAATAACACTCCCTTATTTTGACTGATATGATATAGATAAATGAGAGGAGCAAAATCTGAGTATCCCTAAGTCCTTCTTTGTACTCAAGATGAGCAAATCAACTGAACAAAAATCATTGTAAATATCTGTTTGGTATCAAACAGTGAGGAGAAATACAAGATGAGAGAAATAAAAAGAAAAAGTGCTGAGCAACCACAGCAGTATTTCACAACACCTCTGATGGTGACCTTGGCAGACCTCATATTTAAGAGGAGAAAATGAATGGGTCAGCAGAGGAAGACAGGACTCTAGCCCCGAAGGCACAGTGGATGTCATAATGATGCTTTCTGAAATGCTGTATAATACATACATACATACACACATATATACATACACACATACACACATAAAGGTTGCTACTCTGAGCCACCTTCTGACCCCACAAATTTTTAATAGCTAGACTGAATTAAGATAATTCTATTAAAAATCAGTAATCATAAAGCAAGATTTTCGTGTGGATAGTATAAAATTAGTTGAAAGAAATAAAATATCCCAAATAATTGTTTCATTAAGAATGAAAGAACTACATGTTTCTTTATGAATCCAGAAAATTAAAGAAGTCTTTTCTCTTCAAATAAAGTTTGAAGATGAGATAAGTTACACACTGAAATAACAGAAGCACATTGTAATAGTAATAGCCAAGACTACATTCCAAGCATGATCTAAATTTATTGCTTGGCCCTGTGATGTTGGTATGATTACATCTAAATCTGCAGATGAGGAAACCAAGAAGCAGAAAATGTAAGTAACTTGTCTACGTCCCACACATAGCAAGGGGTGGATCTAGGATTAAAATGTGCAATCTCGCGCCACTGTGCATGGTCTGCTCCTTGGTGTTATGCTGTCTTTGTGGATATCAAAATCAACTTAACAACAGTCAGGAAATAAATGGAGTGCAAAAATAAAGTCAATAAAGAACTCAACAACTCTTTAAAAGCAGCAAAAACAGAAGTTTCTTTCGGAGTAAAACATACTCTTCTAATGGTGGATTATTCTTATAATTTTAAAGTTTTATCTTATTTTAAAGAAGAGTACCTAATGTGAAGTACAGAAGAGGAACAAAATTGTAGGCAGACACACACACTGTGCATAATCTTTGTCACAAAAAGACATTCTCACTAAGGGATTCCTTCTCCCCCGTCCTTTACGCTACAGAGAAGAGCCAAGGGAATGGAGCCTCACTATTTCCTGCATTATTGGCAGCATCTGACTGCATAGGGATGCCCTCCCTTTATAAAGTGCAATGGAGACGATCAATTATATGGACTTCACCATGCCTTCTGTAGGACATTTTCCTGAACGCTGCCTCTGCAGTTGCCAAAGTCTTGCTCAGAGTCCTGGCTCTTTGCTGTGCTGCCCTTGCTGCTGACTTCATTTCAGGCTCAAAATAAAGTGACTGGAAGTTCCCGTCTTTACATTTGATACAACTACCATTTCTTCTTGTGGCTAAATTAAAGGAAAAGATACTGTCTCCAGAATATTTGGGGCAAGATGACTTTATTCACATAATTAACCAAAAATTGGCTTTCAAGTGCTTCCTGAACCTATTGCTAGTGAAAGGGATGGACTAGATTAATCATCTTGGATGGAAAAGATGTTTTAAGAGTGTCAGTTACATTAGCTCTTAATAATTTATTTTTTAAGAGCTATTTATTTTAAAATAAATGTCCTATTTCAAATTGGAGCAGTAAATATTTAATATTTAAAAGCCTAATATTTGTACAGCACATAAACAGCCTTAGAGAGAACATAAAGGCAAAATAAATAGGATGCTTATCACAAAAAGAACAAAAAGGTAAGAGAAAGGTCAAGGAGAACAATTAGGTCCAAACAGGATTATTTTGTGTATGTGCACGTAGTTCCTGACTTATGATGGTTCAACTTATGATTTTCAACATTACCTTGGTGAAAAAGCAATATGCATTCAGTAGAAACTGTACCTTAAATTTGGGTCTTTTTCTGGGCTAGTGACAGATGGTACAGTGTTCTGTCATGATGCTGGCCCATCGCTCCCAGTTAGTTATGCAAAGGATAAACAAGTGATATTGTACAGTGTACTTTGTTGCCAGCATTTTGGGGGAAATATGATGTTCTGTGTTTTGCATTCCATGGTGTCTACAAGATACACATTTATGTCTCCTGTTTCTGGTGAGAAGAGGAAGATAAGCATTCTTAAGATGAAACTAGAGATTATTGTCCAGTTTTATTTTAATGTGAATGTTCTGAGCATGCTTAAGTAGACTAAACTAAACTGTAATGTTCAGGTGTATGAAATTCATTTCAATTCGCAATGGCTTTATCAGGATGTAACTCCATTGTAAATTTTATTCCCAATAAAATAGTGATTAAATCTCTCCCCAATAATTATTTTATAATATTTTGAAAATCTAAATTTGAAGAAGCAAAGAGATAACAGGGTGGCTGAAATCTAAGCTGACTTCCACAAATAATAAAGTATTAGTGGTCAGAATGGGGAGGAAAATAAGCTTGGGGCACTATAGACAATATACTGCCTTAATCGAGTTCCATCTGTGTCTACCTGTGTCATATGTTAAAAGACACTAAAAAATGGAGTATAAAATATAGCATCCATGAAAACATTTCTAAAATAATGTATAATTATGACTACTTATTTGGAAAACAGAGTCAAACAACATTCCAATGTATTCTTCTAGTGTTCCCTTTGCTTACTCTTATTTTAACCTCTGAATCTGGGCCAAACTGCACTGATACAGAAAGATATTATTACAAAATTATTTGATAAATAATAAATAGTATGAACTAATTTACATTAATATTTTTCACATGTCAATTGTCAACCTATTTCTAATATATTATCAACATATTAACACGCTGCTAGGACATTTATATGAGAGTTATATTATTTTGTACCTAATTATTTGTCTCAGACACAGGGCTGTGGGTGTGCCCCAGACTCTTTAAAGACAGGAAATCTGTCCCTATGCCTATAAGAATATGTCTATAGTATATAAAACATGAAAGTGAGTTGATTGTCCTCTGATAATAGCAAGTAGTACATGTTCATTCACATGCACAATTTTGAGTAGAGGCCAATCCATCAATGTTACATACATTTATTAGATTGACTACTAGAAGGGTCCTAGAATTGGTAAGGAATCCTGTTATCAGTCAGTCCAGTCAGGAGACAAAAATAACACCAGTAATCAAAAGAGAAAATCTCATATACAGAATAGTTAGTGAGGTTTAAAGTTGTTAACAAGGCGGCTATAAAAGCAAGAAGGATACATTAAAATATCACAGACGTAGCCATTGATAAATGTCGCAACCTAATCTAGGAATATGTATTTGCTTGCCATTATGTATAGTAAATTCAGTGAGTTCTGTTAGTATCCCCAATGGCTTCCCACTGAGTTTATAGGCACAGTAATGAGATAATTCTCTGTGAGTTTAGGCAGGACCTCTGTGGTAACTTCCTAGCAAAGTCTCAGCAAAGTTCCAGTGGCCTGAGTCTTAGTAAACTATTTCTAAATCACAGCAGGCAGTTTGTTCCCTCTGCCTGTATCATCTCAGTTAATTTATCCATAGTTCAGTGGACCACAGCCACACATTCCTTAAAGATGTTTGAATCTCAAAGTTAGAGGGGCTCTCTTGAAAATGTGTTTCTTTCTTTGGTACTCTGCCTCAGTCTTTGAGGAAGTAGTTGTTTTCTATATTTGTTATTTTTGCATTCTTTGAAGGAAGAATCCCTTAGTAGTTAACCTCTACTAGGTATTACTAATTAATATATTCTTTATATTCAATTTTCCCTAGTAAGAGTACTATATTATTTCTTTTTACTGATTGGACATAGTGACTAACACAAAATTGGTATCAGGAATGGTCCAAGGAAATATATGTGCAAAGATGAGCTTTGAGGATTAGTTTGGTTGTGTCATTAGTCTTGAGTGCAATGCTAAGTTTTGTTAAATGGGAAGCAGAGTGATAATACTCTATGGCATTCAGTGACATCACAATTACTTAATCTATTACCTATGGTTAATTTTTATGAATTGCCTACTGAAGCAACACCTTGCGATCCAAAGTACCCATTGCACTTGATTATCATGGCAATAAGACAACCAAGAAAAAAAAACCTATTGTGTGAATAGAATCTCCTGATTGCACTGAGCTGTAACAAGTTAAAAAAAAAAAAAGACAAGCTTGGTTAATTAAACTCTCTGCTCAAGATGGAATCTGAGAACCAGGGCATTTCTTTGACAGTCTTAAAATAATCTCATTTTTTTCCCTTTGTAGCACATGACTAATGTTACCAAAAAATGCAAAATTGAATTGAGTGGATTGAAGTCAGAGTCATCATATTTCTCATGTGAAAGTTAGGACTCTATATGGGAAAGATAGATATTCGAACACTTTATTTTTTATTTTTACCTTTATTTATTTTACCGAAATATTCATTGTTTATGCTATGACAGTTGTCCCAGTTTCCTCTCTTTGCCTCCTTCTACCCAGCCTGCCCCCTACTCCCACAGTCAATTCCCACATCGTTGTCCATGAGACTCTAACATTTTAAATGGGAAAACTGCACCCAAATGAAACTGAAAATCTGGAACCCTCAACTCTTCGAGCTTCCACTGCCAATGAAAGTAGGTTGCCCTCCCATGTCTGAGCATACTAACCTACCTTCTCTTGACACCCCAGTGACATTAAAACCTAGAATAGATACCTCATGGACTAAACCCATTCTCCTCAAGAACCACAACAACTACCCCCTGTTGCTGTAAATAGGGTAAAGCCTCAGGCAGTCCCTAGTGGTCAGCTATACATACACCATGACCTTGGAAGAAATAGCTTACGCATTAAAAGAATTACAAGGTAAGTGTGCATTCATGTGTGTATGCATATACACAAAAATATATGCACTTTTATATATGCATTAAAAGAATGTAAGATGTACAAATCAGCAAAAGATTGGGGATATATGTGAGAATAGATTCCAAGAGCACCAATAAAAAGAGGTAAATATTTAATCCTAGATCAAGCCAAATTTATTAAGTTGAACAAACTTACTACAGATCACTAATATATAGTGCGCTATATTGTACAATTGAATTGCCTTTAACAACTCACTTGGTTTGATACCTGAAACTCAAACTCACTGGAGACCAATATTTAATGAGGTTGAATTCCTCAACATAATATGGGGGGAGGAATTCAAATGTCCCAGGATATAGAACTGTTAAAAGGAATTCATCACATGCCGCCTACTCATCTATTTTTCTACTATGTCCTACTAGAAGATCCAAAGTTGTTTCCCCCTTCATTAAGATGTTGAGTAATACATTACTGAGGGAATTCCCACTCTGTGAAACAGTGTACAGCGGGGGTGTCAAACTCATTCTCACCAGGGCACACACCAGCCTCTCAGTTGCCTTTAGAGGGCAGAGTGTAGTTTCACCTCCTTAACAGTTAAGGAGTAGTTACATTCATACACTCTTAAAATTATTTTGGCCCTTTGAAGGCAACTGTGAGGATGATGTGGCCCCTGGTGAAAATGAGTTTGACATCCCTGGTCTACAGTTTCTGTCCTCTAAAGGCCAGGTATGACTGTATATGTGATGCTGAGACCACTTCTCTGATGTCACTGAGGATGACAGAATCACAGAATAGCAGAGGCACAGCACACAACTGCCAATGAAACATGGGGACACTAATCAAAAAAGAAAGCAAAGATTACAGGGATATTTGGTGACATCTACTTGCTCGTGGTGTACCTTGGACTGTATTAAATAGAACAGAAAGCCTACTAAAGTATTGTTTGTATCATGTAACAGAAAAAAAAAAACCTCCAGGTCTGAAGACTAAAGACCTTATTTAATACAATGAAAGATTATCTAAATTGGCTTCCTGACCCATGTTGCAGAGGCTTCATGATAGCACCTACAACTTACCCTGCCTGAGAAGAGAGTAAAATCATAGCCCCATTATATTCATCAGTTCAGCCTGTACAAAAGTCAGATGGATCTTAGGTAATTGACTACAGACAACTGCAGATAAATCAGATGATGACTCCAACTGCAGATGCTATCCTCTATCTAGTCTCTTGCCCGGAATAAATCAAGCGTCTCCGTTATCGATATTCTTCTGGTCAGTGTATTCTTCTCCATTACAATTTAAAAGGACTACTAGAATCAGTTTACCTTTACCCAGCTGGGCCAATATTACATCTTAATCCATATGAGCAGTAAGTTTCCCGGTGAGTTCTAGAATTTCAACCAGTTTTTCAAGGAATCTTACAGATACCACAATGGCTGGCTTCCCAGCAAGTTCAATTGGTACCACATAGGGCAGCTTCCTAGCCAATTTCAGGGGCATGGCCGCCAGTAACTTTCCAGTATGTCTCAGTAGCACCCCACTAGCGCAGCCACCCAGTAAGTCTCAACCCTGCTTCCAACTGGGCCGCCCCCCTATAGCTTTTAATCCTGATTTCCTCGCATTCTCTGCACTCCTTAGTAGTTAATCCCTCTTACTAGTTAATGATATAATATAATTATATTATACTTTTTATTTATATTAATTAATTATATTATTACATTAATTTACCTATTCAAATGACTGGTGTGATTTCCTCTCATCATTGAACTCTGACAGAAAGAGTAGGTAAGTTCTGCCATTTAGTCCTTACTCTTCTGGGATCTTATGGATCAGGGAGCCCACCTTAATGGCATCTTTTCAATTATAAAAGGCCACACAGAACTATTTGAGGAGGCTGTCTCTAATGTATTTCTCAATGTCTTATTGAAGAGAGTATCCTCTAGGACTTCCAGGGAGGGGTAGTAGGCAAGGTGGGTGTGCAGTCTCCCTGTGACAAACCCATCCCAAAATCTCTGTCTGCAGAAGAGTTGTTACTGCTTTCACTCCATTATGCCAGGGGAGTTCAGGCATCTCGACATCATTATCACAATAAGTCGATTTGACTCATCCAACCAAATAAATTAAAACAAATCATTTCAGTTACATAAACTAATCTAAAATCTTTGATGTACCTGTACCAATAAATTTAGGCAGATCCTTTGTTATATTCCTTCCTCTTTCGTTTAATACCCTTACAATCCATTCCCATGCATATCTTCCAGATTTTTGTTGATATAAATTATAAATATCTTATAACTCTTTCAATGTGCGTAAATGATTTCCTCTCAGGCCAGACTCTGTACCTAGACCCCTGGAGCATGGGGAACTCTCTCCCTAGTTGACAGTCTAGTGTAAATAAATGGTTACTGGGTTTGTCTGGAAGAAAAGCATCTCCTTTCAAGTCAGCTTTCTCAGATGAAGTAATTTCAAGCATGGAAAGGCTAGCCTCCTCAGAAATAAGATGACAAACTACAATTATTTTCTGTGTCTGAGTCCAGCCAGATATCCCCAAGCCTTGTTTCAGGCTGTTACTCCTTCCTCTGAAGCTTTAACCTTCTCACATAAGGCATGTGGGAGGCTATGGAACTTACATTGTAATTCTGTAACCTACACAATTAAATTCCATGTCTGATTTTCAGCAGTATCGACCTTGTAGTTATAAGAAATAAACAATGTTAATGGCTACCTTAGACATTCTCTTATTATTTGACTATCATGAAGATAAGAATTTAAAGACACAAGCTTGTCACCTTTCTTCCATAAGCACTATCCTGTACTCAGAAAAATCCACCCCACACAACAGTATTTGTAATGATAACTACCTAACAGTCAACTGTAGCAGCAACCTGGTTCCCAGAACACTTACTTCAGTAGACACTTTTCAAAATCAATCACAGGTGATAATATGAATAATTATCTCACCAATGAATAACATGATTACTAGCATCCTATTTTCCATTGTTGAAGAGATCAGCACTATGTTCAACTAAGGGATATATTAAAATTAATATCAAAACCCCATCTTTGAGAGTCTATTTCCCAGAACTTCTGATATTAATTTCAGTATCATTTAAGATCCAATCAAAGGACATACGACACTCTTCTTCAGTGGAGAAAATTTTATATAAGAAATTGTTTACAAAACATAAATTTGTTAACTAAATAATGGAAAAATCAATAACAGAACACTCAGGCAGAGAGGTAGCAGTCGAGGGAGCATCTGTCATAACTAGGGCTAGAGGAACAAACAGAAGAGAATGGAATCAGTAAAGACTGGAGGGAGGCTCTTCCAACCCGAAACTTACTTACACCTTTGAGCAGGTTGTACTGCTTGGCTATTACTGGTGAGCCTTCGGTCTCAGAGCAAGGAAAACATGGGCTGGAACCCAGGACACTCTTTGGGGTGGGGAGGGAGCATGTTGGTAGGCTTGTTCTGGCATCTCAGGAGGAGGCAGGGATTGCAAAAAAAGTGGTCTACAAGTAATGAAAAACCTGAAAACTGAATACAACTACATCTCCAGGAAGAAAGGTGACATAATGGTGAAGTAACATCCAAAGGAAAAGGTCCATAGTCAGACCACTGGGAGCAAATAAGAGCAAGTTCCTTTTTCCTGCTTCAGTCTAATGCCTTGTTGATAAAGATTGATAAGGAACCAGCTGGCAAACCAGAAATGTGCTTTCTAGAGGTTTGTTTTTGTTTTTTGTTTTTTAAATCTTGAATTCTAAGCCAAGAACCACAAAGTAGAGTATAGTTTTGTGAGTTTGAAGTTGACAGGCAACTATGAAAATCCAAAACAGAAACCTTACGGAATCTGTGGCACCTCTGTTTCACCACCAATATAGTGGGTTTTCGTGGCTCTTGTATGAAGTAAGATTTGTATATTGGAATTGTGTCCATGTGTGTGCTCTTAGTTAAAATGCATAAATAAGAAATAGTGCTTTGTGCTTTAGTTATGAATCTTTGTAGGCAAACAAATCTGATTGTAGACAACATAAGCAAAAAAAGTACTGGATAGATGTGGAACAGCAGCAAACTTAGCTAAAAACTTAACATTTAAGATCAGCAAGGCAGAAGTCAAGAACTTACTGCCAAAATCATAGAAAGACCACAACAGATAAAAAGGGTGAACCATTATCATTGTTTTATAAGTTTCACATTTTAAAAATTCTGACAAACATTAACAATCAGAAGTTCACACTTCTGTGCTTCAAAAATATATCCAGGTAAAACTACCATTTTCTTAGTACACATAATCTTGGAGAATTCATGCAGTTTGTGTTGCAATTATTATGCATGTCATTTACTATAGATTAAATGTTGTTAAGTTTATTTTGTTAATGTTGTTGAGTGATATATGTAGAATTAGCACAGAGTAATTTTTACCTCAGTTAAGGACTATTGTTAGAATACTCATTCCTTGGCTCTTATCTATTGTCCAATATAGTGTAATTTGAAATAGCACCTATTTCTAAATCTTAGTATTAATTACACATTTTTTAAAGCAGAGTTGAAAAGAAATGATAAAATATAAATTAGCTTAACATATTTTGGGTATATGATCACAAATACTATTAATTTAACTTTTAGAGACATACAATGTATTTTTAAAGTAAGCATGTAATTTTAAATGAAATAAACAATTTTAATTTAAAAGTGAAAATTAGACATATACATATTTAACTATATGTTTTTTGGTCAAAGAGATATAAACTTTAACAGAATACTTTGATACATCATGCCAGAGCTGTAAAACGATTTGAAAGTCTGTTTTCTGATCTCCAAGTAAAGTACAGGAGAAGGATTTAACTCAAGATAAAGAGATAACCAATGTGTCCATGCCCTTGTGAAAACATTAAATATGTAATTCAAAGGTCTAATTTTTAATGGAAAATTAAAATTAACTTATTTTTCAAAAGTGATTAAGTATATAGAGTCAGGGCTACAATCAGATTAATATGACCAGCTACTATAATTGTGCCTTTCTTTCACTCATGCCTTAAACACATGTCATGAGTTTTACATTGTCAATTTAATTACAAAGAGATAGGAAGACATACTCAAATTTTACAGTACATTTTGAAGTCAAGGAGGATGTTTTCAAAGTATGATGACCCTTTTCCATAAAAGCCTTAATTATGTTATTGACAATAAAACCATTGCTACAAGTTTCAAAATTATCTGTGACAGTTTCAGAAAATGGTTGTTCTACATTTTTGTATTCAATTCCTGATACTGATAAGAAGTGTGATTTAATATACTATTGTAAGTGTTGGAAGAGATGTAATAATTTTAATTTTATAAAATTAATTTCATGAAACTAGTTATTTTTATCATATTAATTAAATCATTAATTATATATATCTAGAGGAAGAAGTTAAGTCTATAACATGGACAATCACTTCAGTAGCAAATTTCTAAGTTAGGCCACCAACCTTAATTTTACTTCCCTGTCTTAGCTTACTTTGTTTTGAACAATAAACGGGAAGATGGAAATAGAGTTAAAGAACTGGAAGAGAAAATGAAATATTTTAAATGTCAATAAACATTTTTCAGTTTCAAATTTATATTTAAATGTGTAGTTTTCCCCATTTTTAAAATAATTTTATTGAATACAAAGAAGGAACCATTTATTATCTCAAGTCACATGTTCTATTATTGTTTTACCATTTATTATCTCAAGTCACATGTTCTATTATTGTTTTACAGAATAGATTATCAAGGCAAGTTTGGAAGCAATTTTCTAGTAATTAAACTATATTCTTATCTTTAAGCAATGTAATTGAAATTTTAGGTTATAAAAAATAGTTTCCAATCCAAATTATTCTATCTTTTAAAATAAAATATGCCTTCGAAGAGTACTATGGCATAATTATAATCATATGATTAGTTATTTTTAAAATAAAACCATGGGAAGCCAGTGAGAAAATACAGAAGTATTGCATAGTAAATCCAAATTGTGTTTTGAGTCAGAGACAGAAATGGGGGCAGGGGACACACAGATTTTGGAATGCTCATGGTAATAAGCTAATCAACCATTCACCACCATCCACATCCAATTTCACTAACATTATTTGCCTTGAGACCATAAGTTTAATCTCATAATGTGTATCCTTTTAATACATACACATTAAACTCATAATGTGTATGTACAAGGGGTACATAATGTGTACCCCTTGACTGGGGATATCTTTGTTTATGCCCACAGAAAACAGAATTTATAGACCATTTTTATCTTTTAAAATCTAAAATGGCTCATATCCGTCATTTAAGTATTAATTTTTCACTCTTCTCAGCTCCTAAACTATATCCAGTGTTTGTCATCAGAAAAAGCACCTATATATTCAATCTCTTTTATTCTAACTTAAATATGGTTTCCTTTCAAAGCTTAAAAATATTAAGTAACTTACATACAGATGGCTAATTCAGGCTGCATTTTGGCTTTCAAGTCCAAGTATGCTGTTTCCAAGTGACTGTAGAGTCATGCCTCACCGTTTCTTTCCTGGGGATCACTGCCAGACTTTCCAACACCATTTAGTCTATACTGTAAGTCAATGCCTACATATATGTATTATATATATGCATGTATACACACACACATATATATACATGTATGTGTGTATAGATATAATCTCAAAACTCTTCTTCCTTAACTTTTATTTCAAAATACCACTCTATTTTTTACTTCCTTCTTTCACTATAAAAACCACAAGATTCTCACATGCATCATGATTAAAACTAGATATTTCATATTTCCTACCATCTTGATCTCAGTAATTTATGCCATGTAGTGGTTCAAGCAAAGGAATCATAGTCAGTTTGACTTTTTCTTCTCAGTCAACTATCCACATTAATTAACTGGAATCTACCTAGAAAACATTTCTGAAAACTGCCACTCATCTACATGTCCAAAGTGATTTTAAAAAAATTTTATTGTTGTTCAAGTATAATTGTCTCCATTTCCTCCCACCACCCCCACCCCCACTCATCCTTGTCTCCCACCCTCATCCTACCCCCTTTGGCTTTGCCCATGTATCTTTTATTCAGGTTCTTTGATGACCCTTCCCCTATTTTCCCCCATTATCCCTTTCCCCTCTTGTTGCTGTCAGTTTGTTCTTTATTTCAAAGTCTCTGGTTCTATTTTGCTTGCTTTGTTTTGTTGATTAGGTTCTGCTTATAGGTGATACACTGTTGGTGGGAATGCAGACTGGTGCAGCCACAGTGAAAAAGAGTATGGAATTTCCTCAGAAAACTAAAAATGGAACTACCTTTTGACCCAGCAATTCCACTGCTGGGATTATACACTAAGGACCCTAAAACACCAGTTCAAAAAACCTGTGCACCCAATGTTCATAGCAGCACAATTTGTCCAACCTAAGTGTCCAGTTATTTTTGAAGCTTTGTTTCTGCATCTTTCCCTCAGGTGTCTTGCAGCACCTTTCTCTTTCATCCACCACATTGCCGAAGTTAACCCAGTTTATGCGCTTCTTTAGATTAATTTGGCCATAGTGTTCTATTTTTATTTTGCTACTGATACCCTCTGTTATCATCCACATTCTTGTCAGCCACAAAAACATTTCTATTTCTTTGAAGAAGCAGTTGATGTTTCAACATCACTTTCATGATATGCTGTATCGCTGTAGTGCTCCACCTGCTTACCCAACAGTACTCAGGGTTATGGCTGCTCCCATGTTTATGGAATAACCCAACAATGACTGAACTCATGCTTTATATACCAACTACATCTTAATTAAATACCAGGGGCTTCCATGTCATATGTAAAGCATGAAAGGACACATGATATGTTTGGGGCCCATGCACTGCTAGACAGAACAGGTGGCATTGTTGTAAGCTGGAGGTCTCAACTGCTGTGAAATGGAATTTAGCTTCTTCGGCAGCTACCAGAAAAGCTGGGTGATATAACTTTAAAGTAAAGTTACCCTCCACGAATTCATGGAAATAGGAATGACCAACCAGGCGGAGCAGAAAAGCTGGGTATAATTTTTGAATCTACTGTCAGTCGGCTATTTGTATCTGCAGATTCAACCAAACATGGTTCAAAAATAGTATTTTCAATAGCTGACTGGGAATTCATAGATGAGAATGTGAAAATACTGTCCTCTATCCTTCACTGGTTGAATCCCTGGATGTGAAATCTGTACATTGGAGCACCAATTGTATTTATTGAAAAGAATCCTTATGTATGTGGACCCACACAGTTCAAAACATTTTTCAATGGTCAACTACTTGTGGAAATTAGCATCAACTGGGAGTTAGCATCCAGTGGGTGAACTCTGAACAATGAGTAATGGGAAACCATAAGTTGCAAGTTGATAAAATTCTTTCTTCTCTCTGAGAACCTGTTTCAAAACCCAGAATTGTAATATATATTTTGACATAAGATTTAGTAACATAAAATGTCACTTAAGGTACTCTTTTTTTTTTCTGAGATACTAATGTGACCATAAATTGGCCAAGTCTTGCTCAGGGACAGTCTTTAGAAGAGCTTCCTTCAGGAGTTCTTGCCAGGATGATAGCAGAATTAAAAATGAAACTCTGACATCAGTTGCTCAGGAGAAGTAAATAAGTAATATAATGTAGTTCCCTCTGGTTATACTCCAAGCAATGAATACAAATATAACGACAAAAAAAATTAGTGTGGACACGAGAGTTGTAGGTCAGCATCACATAATGGTTTTCCATATACATCCATAACCTCTCCAGAAATAATGTCTCAAAAAACATTATTTCACAGATATTTCGAAGCCTGGCATTGTATTGTATCTTCAAATTCCTTGTGTTTGTACCAGGGTTAAAGACAGGCCTAAGCATCATAATTTTTTACTGGAAAATAATTATTTGCAGCATGGAGTGCTTCAGATGCTATTTCAAAGATACAGATGCCCGAAAAAATCATTTGAAGGAGAAAATCAATACAAATGATCAAGGTTGGATGCTTTGCTTGAGACATCAGAAGTTATCCTTGAGATGTTTCTATGCAAATATGTTTCACTTGATTTTTATCTTCTCTTTGTTCCAAGATCACACCACAGTTTATCAGGACAACTTGTGTTTTACTGTCAGAGGGCTATACGGCCAGAATAATTATACTTCATAGATGACCGAATATAAAATAGTAACCTTTTCACATTAAATGATTGCATTAATGTTGAGTACTAAAGTTGAGATGAAATGTGCACCAAACTTACATTAGAGAAAATGTTGAACTCATAGAGAAATCAGAGGTGGGAAGAGAAAAAACTTCACTCAAGTGCTGCTTTCAGTGGAGTGGTTCCAGGTGCTTGGCGGTGCTTTACAATGTAAAGGGTGGAATTGGCAGTCAGCCAGTGATTTGGAGCAAAATAGACAATAATTTACATAAAAACATTCAGGTAGCAGACAGAGATGAAGCTATTTTCTTTGAAGAAACTTTTTGTTAAAAAAAAGGCATTGGGGTTTTATGAGAGGAAAAGAGGACACAGTGTTAGCCAAGGAGACGGACTAGCTGTATCAGAAGGTGGTGAAAGAAAAAAGTAGCATCAGACAACTGGAAATGAAGTTTTATTAAGTTTCTCTTTAACTGTTACATCCTCCAGCAGCATGTTAATGCAGCTCATTGTTATGCTTCTGGTATATCTCTGTGTACTCCTGATCAGATAGCTCATTAAACACCATCACTTTAATTTATAGAGAAAATGCACAAATCTACTGGACTGTGTCTTCCATGGAAGGGCCATCTATTGTGACCTAGAGAGCCATTGTCATTTTAAACTCAACAAGAGTGACAACTAACTCATAATTATTTACTTATAAATTCTGTTTCAGATTTTGATATTTCTGTCTTTAGGCACTACTTTTCTTCTATTTACCTAATTTGGAAAATTTTAGATAGTCACAGACACACCGTCTAATGCTCTCTTTAGTCTCACTCATAAGAGATGCTGATTAGTCCTTCTTCATGCCGCTTGCATTCACCTATTTCTTTTCCATTCTCATTGCACAGCTTCACATCCAGGCTAATGAATCACATCCAAAAAGAAAATTTTAACATTATGATTACCTAGTTCTGCAATTAAATTAGGCATAATACAAAAGTAATAATTTAATAATTCTGTGGGCCTAAGAAAGTTTCTTATATATTAAACCAAAGTTGTTCATCTGTAAAAAAAAGTATAAGGAAAACAGTGAATTCTCCAACCTATGGAATTTCAACAGGGCCTTCATGGAAGGCCACATTGCTGTGGTGCACATGATATGTTTCAGAATCCCCTCTGAAATGTAAATATATTAATTTGCTAAAAACTCTAATATTGAAATAAAGGTTCTGGGGAGAGGAACAATGACAGTTCTCTAGAAATTAGTCTGTCTTTCCTAGGCAAGTTTGAAGGTTTTTTTTTAAGACACTTGACTCAATCCCAGGACTCTGCTTGCTTGGTTTTCTCCTTGCTGTTACTGAGTGGCTTGGCCTGTGCCTTGTTCTTATAGTCCAAAAGAAACTTGACCTTAACCAGAAATTTTTTCAAAAAGGAAAAAAACCCAAATTCTGTTTACAGGAAACAAATGTGTATTTAAAATATTTTAATGTGAACATTATTTAACACTTAATTCTGACTATCAAAGTTTTGAAGGCAATTTCATAACATTCTCTCCAATTTCTGTCTCCCTGTATTATATATAAAATATATATCATACCTGATATATAATATATTGTACCATGTATATAATCTTCAAATATTACTTTAAATTCAAGAAACTTATATTTGCTATCCTAAAAAAAGCTGTGGTACATTTACACAATGAAATATTAAACCATGAAAAAAAGAAATCTTAGCTTTTGTGACAGTGTGCATGGATGTGAAGAGTGTTATGCTAACAGAAGCCAGTCAAAGCATAACAAGTACTATGTGGTTTCACTTATATGTGGAATCTAAGGAGCAAAATAAACTAACAAACAAAATAGAAGGAGACTCATAGCTACAGAGAACAAACTGAGAGCTGTCACAGGGGAGGGGTATTGACAGGATGGGTGAAAAAATTGAAGGGATTATACAAAAAGAAAATAAATAAAAGAATAACTCACAGACACAGACAAAAGTATGATGATTACTAGAGGGAAAGGGAGTGGGAGGTTATTGAAGAGGATAAATTGGGGATAAATAGTGATGAAAGAAGACTTGACCTTGGATGATAAGCACACAATACAATATACTGATGACATGTTATAGAATTATACACTTATACAATATCATTAACCAATGTCACCCCAATAAATTAAATAAAAATTTAAAAACTTGTTGCTATTATTTTTCAAATATTGCATATTTATATGTCTTTTTCAGATTAATAGAGTCAGTAATAGTCACCTTGAACCATGTATATCCACATATTTTTTAATGGATCCAATCATCTTTAAATTATCCCTGCTTTGATAGTATTTTACTCATTGATTTTACTTCTACAACTGTAATTTGTGTGATACTTATGAACTACTGCAGAAAATAATATTATCTGTAAGGGTTATTCATAAATATGATTTTATTCACAACTCCAAATTCCAATGTAGAGAAAGTGGAAGCCTGAGCAAAAGTGATATATTTTCATCCTATCAAAGTTTCCCTAGACAGAGAAAAAACAATGTGAACAACCCTTTTTCCTGAATTTAATGTATTATAGGGACAAAGTTGGATTCCATAGTGAACTTGGCATTAGCAAAGTTTGAGTGAAAATTATGATCTCTCGGTAATAATATGCATTTCTCAACTTTCTGGAAATTTTCCATCTAAAAGAATAGGATGGAATACTATTCAGTCATAAAAAAAGAAAAAGTTTTATCCATTGTGACAGTATGAATGGACCTAGGTAACATTATGCTAAGTAAAATAAGCCAGTCACAGAAAGACAAATACCATATGATTTAACTCCTATGTGGAATGTAATGAACAAACTGAACTAACAAGCAAAATTGAGACAGATTCATAGATAGAGAGCAGGAGGACTGCTCTGGGCAGGGGGTTAGGGAATGGAGAGATCGAGCAAAAAGGAAAAAAGACTCATGGACATGGACAACAGTGTGGTGATTGCTGGAGGGAGGGAGAAGGTCCAAGGGGACTTAATGGAAAAATACAATTAAAATTATTTTTTAAAAAGCCCTGGCTGGCATAGCTCAGGGGATTGAGCATGAGCTACAAACCAAAGGGTTGCCAGTTTGATTCCCAGTCAGGACGCATGCCTGGGTTGCGGGCCAGGTCCCCAGTGGGGGCCATGTGAGAGGCAGCCACACATTAATGTTTCTCTCCCTCTCTTTCTCCTTCCTTTCCCCTCTCTAGGAATAAATAAATAAAATCTTTAAAAATTATTTTTAAAAAAGCATAGTGATTTCCACAGGCATATTTATATTAAGTTAGGACTGTATATGTGAAATCTCCCACAGGAATATTAAAAGTGTGCATGACATATGACATATTAAAAATAGAATTTAAGAGTGTTAATTGTAAATATTAATGATGGTTTGTATAGAATGTATAGATATTTGATTTTCAGAAACACAATAAAATGTATAATTGGTTTATGAAAAATCAGTACAGTTTTATACAACATTCATTTCTCTTACTTAAAAAAATTTCCATCAGCCCTGGCTGGTGTAGCTTAGTGGATTAAGCATGGGCCTGTGAACCAAGAGATCACGGTTTGATTCCCAGTTGGGGCAAATGCCTGGGTTGCAGGCCAGTTCCCATCAGGGAATGCACAGGAAGCAACCATACATTGATATTTCTCTCCCTCTCTCCTTCCCTTCCCCTCTAAAGATAATAAATAAAATCTTTAAAAAAATTCCATCAAAATATTGCAAAAGATTGAAAAGATCTTATAAAATCTGTCCTGATTTAAAACATATTTCTACATAAAATTTGGTACATTGTATTAGTTTGCTATTGCTTCTATGACACATGACCACAAATTTAGTGACATTAAATAATACAAATTTAATTTTATAGTTCTGAAGGTCAGAAATCTGACAAAGGCCTCACAAGCTAAAAATGGTGTCACTGGGTTCTAGGGAAGAATCTATTTTCCTGCCGTTTTCAGTTTTTAGAGGCTACCAGCACTCCATCCACGGCTTGTAGCTCCCTTCTTCCATTTTAAGGCCAGCAAAGTTGAATCTCTGTCTTTACTTTCTGCGGTCACATCTCTTTCTGACGACATCCAGAAAAGGTTCTCTGCTTTTAAGAACTCATGATTGGAGAGAGCTCACCTGCATAATCCAGGGTAATCTTTTTCTCTCAAGGTCTTTAAATTTTATCACATTTGCAAAGTCTCTTTTGTTTTATATTTTTATTTGTTTATTTTCCTAAATTGGTTTTTACTGTTGTTCAAGTACAGTTGTCTCCATTTCCCCCCCATGACCCGAGTCATCTCCACTTCCCACCCTTGATCTTTTGTCATGTAAAGTAACATATTCATAGTCTCAGGTTCTACGGATTAGAAATAGACATTTGGAGGGAGATGAATTATTTTGCTTATCACATATATGTATAATGCACTGTAGTTTTGTATGCATTCTTCAAAAACATTCTGTCAATTGGCAGTATCTGGCAGAAAAATTAAGTTTTGGTAGATCTACAGGAATTAATAGTTTTTTGTGCACTGGAGGTTGACATAGAATTTAACAAAGACATATGCCTAATATATAAATTAAATTTAAAAAGTAATTGATATTCTATGTTATTTTTTAAAGCTCATACTCTACTGCTAACAACTTTAGATTAAGTTGGAGGACAAATATATCATCTGAAATAATTTAATTTTCTACATCTTATTTTCATTTATATGGCAATGCATTTATTTAATATAATTTCTTTTCAACAACATTAATGGCCACAAACACAAAAGCTTTATTTGGTTTTATAAATGAAGCAAAACAATATAAATAACTCATTGTACTTGAAGAATCTTCTCTTCTTAATTGAAAACAAATGGAACTTAAGCTAAATTAAATGAATGCTTAATCTTTCATTCCAACACAAAGGTTATTAGTTTGTTCAAGTGTGGACATAGTTATGAACAGAAGAAACAAGCAATTGATTAACTTTGGAAAAGTCTAAGCTTAACATTTTGATATGTCAATAAGAAGAAATAAAGAATTGCATTTTAAGTAGTTCAGAACATTTTTTAATGAACATCTCCATATCTGCTTATGATTGTGTAAGTACAGTAAAAGATGAGGCTATTCTCTTGTAATGGGCTCTTTATTGGTGTTTTTAAGAATATAAAGTAACTTTCTATTGGTATGAAACAAAGTAGTAAAGGGTACTTAGAAAACCTTATCAAGGACAATATGTTCACTCTATCATTCTTTTAAAAACTACCTTATTATCTACTGTGACAAATTTCAGAGGCTTACACAGGTTTTCACAACTGTAACTTCATTTTTTCTGTAACTGGGTAAATTTATTTCTTGAACCCAATTTTGCCAGATGTTTAAAACCCAAATCCAAGTTATTCACTGAGATTGAAATTTAAAATGTATCACACCTTTTCCTTCCAGTGAAGACTGGGATATCGCTTTTATTCCTTCTTCATATGAGTGTCTGAGTGTACATATGAGTGTACATTTCAGAGTCATATGAGCATCAGGAGAGGTAAATGATGCTAGGTATATGGACCATACTAGGATCTGAGGCATTTTTTACTCTCACAACTTGGGCTCAACCAGAGAGCTCAAACGAGACGCTCTGAACTTGCCTCCCGCCCATCTCCTTAGGAATTCTACGCAGCTGTCCATCACTAAACTACTGCCCTTTATACAGCATGCGTGGTCCAAGCCACCTTCCAGAGGCCCAGGTTTTAGTGGGGGTGTAACTTTCCTGTCATGATTTTTATTCTTTGAACATTTTAGGTCTGATTCAAGCAGTTCAATGTATGGCCCATAAATATAACTCCTGACAGTTGTGAAAAATGGTCCATTTTAAATCTAGTAAACAAAAGACTGGAAATTTTTTGAAGATTGTAGATATAATTAATGCAAAAATTAAATACTTAAATGTATTTTTTGAATTGAGTTGAATATATGATAACCTATCCATTTACTTACAGTGTATCTTATTTCCAGATGTATCTGTGGTAGGAACACTGTCCAGAAATCTGTAACACAGGGACATCACATTCTCACAATTTCAGTTTCTAGGATATGCCTGGTTGGAACTGTCCTACTTAAAAATAGGACTTGGTGAATCCTTGATTTCCCTATCTGCCATTCGAACCTCTATGTCTCATTGTATAATTTTGTACCTAAAATTTACTAGGCACCACCAAATTTATATGGACAAATGATCTCATAACTCATGTTTCAAAACATCAACAAATAAGTAAGAAGGAAGTAAAGAATACTGTTACTACAAGTTTAGGAAAAATTAAAAAGAAAAAGTAAAAGTAGATTAAAGATAATGTTGGAATAGAGAACATTTATAAATACAGTTACAACATTTTGTCAAGTTTTGAAGAAAAGAGTAGAGACTGAGAGACTACCTTTTGGAAAAGTAGAAGTCAAGTTAGATTGTCACAAAGAATAAAAAAATAATATGGTTAATAAATTAGGTCAAAGCCAATGTCTCAAATGTTGCAAATAAGAGCTCAGGTTTATACCAAGGGCAAGTTGCAGAGTTGCTTTGAGAGATGCTATCTATTACCGGTGTGTGGAAGAGGAATAAACCTTACCCTCAAATTTCTTTAAAAAGGTCTAATTATGAAAAAGACATCAGGCAGATTAGCAAATGAAAATAACTACATTTAATACATATATATGTATGGAAACCCTGCATCCTTAGAGTCAGAGACCCCACACGTAAAAGATGTTCACAGACAGAAAGGGAACATGGGTATGGAAGACGTTCTGATATAGGGACAAGATAATGTATCGTGAGGCTTTAGAAAGTCACTGCAGGAAGACCAGATTTTCAGTAATTCTTAGTTTGTCCTGCCACGCACACATGTAATAACTCTATATCGTGGGCCAGGCTCCTTATTTAAATTCTTCTAGGTAATTATGGTGTGTGGGTGTGTGGCTGTGGGAGGTGGGCAGGAGTTTGTTTGGAACCCACAAGGTCTCAGGTTCCTTAAACTCAAAATCTGCACACAACTGAGGGGCACATTGGGATGGCTCATTCTGAACACCCCCCCCCACAGTTGCTTTTATTTCATTCATCTCATTTACTAAGTAATTAATATACCAAATTCCAATGAAGACATAAGGTTTTTGCCAGTCCTGGAAGCACTTTACACTGATCTGACTCCATTCAAAGCACTGCTGGGTTTACTTCTGAGCATCACCTGTGGGCAAATGGGAGCACAAGCTGAAGAGAGTGAGCACGAGTTGGAAAAGTTGACAAACAGTAAGAAACAAGAAAGTTGGAGGAGTTTGAAAAGAATCTTAATGGAAATTTGATAGCTGTTTTCAGTTATCTGAAGAGCTGTGATGTAGAAAAGAAGAATTATTAGATTTCAGCCTTGACTAGTAGACTCAGTTGGTTGCACATTGTCCAGCAAACAAAGGTCACTGCTCAATTCTCAGTCAGAGCACATGCCTGGGTTGCAGTTTCGGTCCGGGTCAGGGCATGCTCAAGAGGCACCCCATCAGTGTTTCTCTCTCACATTGATGCTTCTCTCCCTTTCTTTCCCCCTCTCTTCCCCTCTCTCTAGGATCAGTAAAAGAAAGAAAAGAATTGTTCTTTGTAGTGCCACAGAACAAGTATTTGGTAATTTAAAAAAGGCAGGTTCTAGCCAAAATAAGGCGGGTTTTTCAACAATTAGAGATAATTTAAATAGAGAAACTATGTTACAAAATATTAAACACTACAGGCAAAGGCCTAAAATTATCTATTAAAATATTTAAAAGGAATATTTACATTGAACAGAAACTGAAGTAGATAAGCTCAGACCAATTTGAGTTTTAAGATACTACTTAGTCATTCTACAGAACTTCCCATAAGATTTTCATGAGCTTGTGTTGATACTCAGTTAATTTATCAAATATGGCACCAGGTACCCTCCACTTAATGGACACAGAGACTGGGGATCTAAAAGTCTATTTCTCTATCTTTAGTTACCTTCACTTACTACATAAATTCTTTATAGTAGAGTCTTGAAAATTGGGGTACGGATATAATGAGTACATGCAAATCAGTTAGGGATTTAGAAAGTTTTTGCTTAGAACCTGGATTTAATTCTTTTGCAAGGTTCTAGAACAAGCGATTAATTTTGAGAAAATAGGAAAAAGAGAACTTCACTACATGATTACCAATCTTAATATAGTGTTGCAGCAATCAGCACAGTTTGCAACTAAAATAAGAATAGCTATATAGGTCAATAGAATAAAGAATCTAGAAATAGACACATATATTTTATAGCAAATTTATATTTATAAAGGTACAAGGTAATTCAATGAAAAACATGACCTAAATGTTGCTCGAACAAATGGGCATTTATATGGGAAAAAACACTGTCTTTTAGTTGCCATCATAAACATAAATTAACTTGAAATGGAACATAAACCTAAATTTTTGAGCTAAAACTATAAAGCTATTAGAAAAAAGTATAGAAGGAAACTTTGTAAATCACAGTTAAGCAAAAATACCCTATATACTATATAAGAAGCACAAACCATAAAAGAAAAACTCAGTGAGTTGAACTTCATTAAAACTGAAATCTACTCTTCAAAAAACACTACTGAGAAAATGAAAAAACAAACCATAGACTAGGAAAAAGTTGCATCTAGAATATATAGCACACTTTTACAACTCAGCAATGAAAGACAAACAACCTAATTAAATAATAGGTAAAAGATCTGAATAGACACCTTGTCACAGAAACTATACTGCTGGCAAGAAAGCCCTTGAAAAGATGCTCAAAACCATTCATCTTTAGAAAATGCAAACTGAAATGGCAATAGGTTGGCACTCAATACCTATTAAACAGTAACACACACACACACACACACACACACAGAAAGCAAGAACAACAACAAAACCTCTTGGAACAATTACACAAACAGACTCCCTTCTTGTGCTTCTCCTTTCAGTATGAGCTGCATAAGTTTAAATCTTTTCAGCCTAATATTTTAATATTTGTTGGTTCATCTCACTTTCATGGGAATAACTAATGCTACTTAATCCCATTACTAAAAAGAAATATGCTGCTTGTAAAATTTTAAGTTCTACCTAAAGATCTGAAGGTCACGTAACAGAGATTTTTTAAAATGTAAGCTTGTTAAGTATCTAACAAAAATAAAGATTTAAATTTAAAATTCATGTGCTTAAGTAAAGGCTCTTTCTGATGTGAGAGTAACACATAGAGAGGGTCAGAAACTGTGCCGTGTTTATGATTCCACTGCATGATGTTTACATGCTGTGGCAGTATTTAGTGCCATTCCAGTTTCAAGAAAATAAACCCAAACTACTGTTGAACTGCATGGACTTTGAGAAGTTTATTTTTGTGTCAATATACAACATAAATAGATACTTTCCCATTACATTGTTTTCATGTGGATAGAATTCATAATATCTAAACACATTAATAGTTTAATTAACCATTAAAATATAGACATTTATAGCATAGTTGTTAAGCATGTATTATCATTATCTGCTATGTTTTTAATAACACAATGCACATTCCCTACTTTGCTGAAGGGATTTTTGGAAGATTCTAATGGAAATGGACTCTTTGCAAATGATTGCTTATTTCACTCTCTTTTTTGACTTTCCTCATCTAATTAATAATGAAGTTGTTATTAGGAATCTGTATGTGCTGGAGGTCTGCTCAGCCAAATTACTCTTTGCTATTTGTGAGAAAGTGAAAAGCCGAACCTGCCTGCAGACAGAGCATAGCTCTAAGCTGACCAAGTGTGGGGAGGAAACAGGAACTGTGGGCAGGGGTGCCCTGCCCCACAGTTAGGCAAAGCCTAGGAGCAATGCTCTTTCTCTGCCCCAAATTTTCCAGAATGGATCATTACTTCATCAACTGGTTCTCCGAGACAGTTTGAGAAAAAACCCAGCCCACCATACAGTTACTGGTATCTTAACATCTGGACTTCACTAGAGCCAGCACTGCTATAAATTACAGATTAAAAGAGGTCCAGAGTCACCATCCCTCCCCCAAGAATTTCTTTTTCTCCTTGTTTATCCATACCTTGAATGCATGACAAAGAAAAGTAAAGAGAGAAAAGCCCTCAAAGAGAATGTGTAAAAGACAGAGAGAGACTGTCCCCATCGGTAAGGTCGTTGGTGGAGGGCAACAAAGACGGGCGATCAAGTACAATGTGGTACTCCAGGCTCCCTCACCCACCTTCTCAACCACCAGGAGACAGCATCCGCTAGTGCCTGCGCTTTGTTCCTAACACGTGATCGGTATCACCAGCCAATGGAGTTGATTCCACAAGAGGAATATATCCTTAAGGGCAAAAATAACAAAGTTAAGGCTCTCAGTAGTAATCAAGGAAAGATAACAGGAGAGAAGAGGAAGGGAGGAATGGAAACAGAGGAAGGAGGAACACTTGGAAAAGATCGAACAATTAAAAGAGAAAGAAGGGAGAGACATACACACAGATAGTGAGAAAATAAATAAAACATGAAGACATACTAGGAGAAATACAGACTAATGGAGGCATAAAAATGAGAGATATTAAAGAAGAATGGAAAAATTAAAGTTGGAGAAAGGTCTTGGTTTCATCTAAAGTAAGAATATCACTGCAATTACTCTTCTCTATTTAAATCTTTCTGTTCACTAGCAACTTGAGCATAAGTATTATTTTGTCATCACTTATCAGTATGCTCTGAAGTGTTAATTTACTCTTCAGGGGTTTTAAATAGATTATTTTAATCAGAGAATTATATTATATACTTTTATATTTAAAATGTATCATTTAATTTTAAGTAAAACCTCATTTTTCCAATGAAATTTTAAAAAGTTTACATTGGTGTATGATAGATGAAGTATATGTTTTTAAAATAAATGATTTTAAATGAGGAGTTAACTTTTGAAATCCCACTGTTTCTGCAGTTACAAACATACACTAAAAGTAACTTTGACATTTGGAAGCTGTCAAATTGTCTTATCCTGTTGTTTAGATAGATAAATACTACCTAGTTCATAACTATTGGAGGTTGCATTTAAAATAAGTACTTACAGCATTACACTAAATAATTGTATTTCTCAAACACACAATTTGTAAGTTCCAATAGGTTTCAAGGTGTAATGATATTCAATATTAATGTTGTGGCAAATTGCTTTATTGTTCCCAATTCTTCACTCTTTCCTTTATAAGCACCTTCTGCTATATCATTACTAGTTCTTCCAACTACAGGCAGAATATATTTCCTGTCCTTGCTGATTATAGTCTTGACTATGTTACTTATGATAGCCAATGAGATATGGGCAGGAGTACTCATCTCAAGCTTATCTCTTGGAGGCACTGTCAGTTTCTGTCTGTCCATCCTGCTCTTCTGTCACAGCCAGTGCATTGGTTCAGGGATGATGAGAGTCATGCAGAGTGGATTTGGACCTACCTGAAGCCTAGAGTGAAGCCCAGCAACATTCAATCTGTTTCAACCAGCCCCAACTGATTCACAGTTCCATGATGTGAGAATAAATAACATCATTGAGTTTAGAGGTGGTTCACATAGCCCTATTGTGTTAACAGCTTACTGATACAGATGTATTATCAAATGCAGTAATGTAACAATCAAGGCAGCTATAGACTCCTAATCTAGACCCTTTCTTGTTTTACTCTTCCAATATTAATGTTGGTGAATTTAATGTTATAACTGTTCATACAACACAAAAACAATCGCATAGAAAAACTATATTTCTTGCATAGGCTCTGAATCAAAAATGATCCCTAAAGCACTAAAAAGTTAAAGAAGCAACTGACTGTAATTTCCCCTTTATTAATCTAAAATCTTAAAGCACTGGAGTTATTTCATAAAATGGTGTTATAATTGTTTTCTGTTTGTGAAATACAGTATTCCAACCAGAATAATACCTGAGATCTCTTATAGCTCTAATTCTAGTAGTTTATTTGAGGCAATTAAAATGTCTCTTCAAAGAATTTTACAAGAATTTGGTCGATTTCAAGTGGATTTTCTTAGAGTGTGCTTTTCAATCATGCAGATGAGAGAACAGAATAAGAGGAAGCAATCTAAAGAATGAAGGTGTGAGTTGACACGAAGATCTCAGCAATTCACACTAGTTTATCTTAGAGTATCAGATGTAAGCATCAATATTTTGTCTTCAATAGTCTCAGATTATCCATTACAATACCTAATATAAGTCACATATGATATGGTCTGCAACATTTTTAGTTGTTTCACTTAACCATGAGGATGCAGAAAGGACCAGAAATATACTGATCTGTGCTATTATATTGCTGCTTATTAAATCATCAATGGAAGAGTAGACTTATGGAGATTTATGTCCAGGATTGATCCTTCAATGGCTGTAATATATTACAAGAGAACATGATGATGATTTCATATTATAACAGATCAAGGGTATATGACTGAAAGAAACAACAGCTCTAAAGAAATTTTTCAACTAAAGTCCATCAAGTAAAATTAAACATCTACAGAATCCAATGTCTTGCTAGATACTTTAATTTTCATTGTACAATGATGAAAATAAATGTATTGTTTTCTTCAGCATCTGCCTGTTCAGTTCAAGCAAAAATGAGATTGTCTAGCTTCTGAATATGACAACTGGCATCTGTTGAAGCCAGCCCTTCCAGTTCGTGACTATCTGTTCCTGTTTTCAAAGCTAGTTTCTCCCTGAAAGTTAGAGATGGAGGCCAAGAGCAAGGGGAGAGAAAAGGTCAAAGTTCTCAGGGAATGGGGCCAACTTTGTGTACATAGGTAGGGTTTCTCCTGTTCTAAAAACCTCTTAAAAAACTGACAGAGAGTAAAGATACACATAATTTAATAAATTCTTTAATGCTGAGTCTATCAAAAAATAAAATGAAAATCTTCCACTACAATATTTTATGCTTTTAAGGACCCAACTTTATGACAAAATTGAAGTCATAGGAAAATACACAAAGTTAAATATAATTTGAAAAATGTTTATAAATGGCATTACTATCTTAACTCTAATGATATAAGAAGAAGTGCTTTAATCATGTTCAGTAGTAATATGGGGTCATATGAGGTAAAATGAAATATGAGACAAATATACAAATATTTCTGCTGCTACAGATTTTCAGCCTTTTAACACTTGTAGATGTCTGTTTGGGGTCTGACCCTGACTATATCCTACTGTTTTATGTATTCTTTTTCTGTAATTCTGTGAGATTATCAGAGCCAGTTTACAGATCTCTGCTAAATGTTAATTCTTTCTCAACTTTTAGAGTCTTAGGACTGTAGCACTCTATTTCTAAATGAGAAACCCTCCAAAAGAAACTTTTTGGGCATAATCTTAGGCATTTATTCAAATAAGTGTTTTAAAGTCCCTTACTTGTCAGTCCAATGTTTGGGCTTTGTAACGGAAAATTCTTATTTGCTTCTTTCTTTCTTTTGCTTCCTTCCTTCCTTCCTTCCTTCCTTCCTTCCTTCCTTCCTTCCTTCCTTCCTTCCCATGCATGCACAACATTTTCATGTTTCTTTATATGTCTTATAATCATATTTGTTGATTACAGATATCTTACATAATATATTGTAGCAACTCTGGATATACATCCCTCTACTCTATGGCTTACTCTTTTCACTGTGCATTTATTTAGTGACTCTGCCGGACTACTTCAATGAATTCTATTTCCCCTGCATTGGGAAGCCTCTGATGTTGTTTCTTAAAGAGCACAGCCTTGGTACATGAACAGTGTTCTTGACCAACATGTTAGGATAGGCTGTCACTTTACCCAAGATCTCTCTGACTATATCTTTCTTTGATTTCCCCGTTAAGCTTCTGGCTGGTCTTCTATGTTACCTAACCCATATGATAGCATCCACTAATTGGTATACAACCACTCTATTGTGCTTGACAGTATCCTGGGGCAGAGACTGCTTCACAGTCCAATCCAATTACAGTTGAGCCCTTTTTGCAGGTGCAGGTTGTTGCATCTCTGAGGCTTTGTCTGGATGGAAAAGCATTCTGCTTCTTTGTCTCTTTCCCTGGTTCTCTCTGTTGAACTTCTAGCTGCTCTACCATTCTTCTTGTTGCTAATGGTATGATGGAGCTACCAACTCTTTTTTTATTATTTAGCAACAAAATGTTGCTTGTTTTCAACAAAACCCTTAAAAATAATTCCCCATGCTTTGTTCCAAATAAAGTCAGCCCCCCTTTCAGGTGAGCTATAAAATACTGTTTTTACAATTTTCTCCCAACAGGCAGAGCCCCTGAGCCCACAGCACTGGGGCTGAGGGCAGGGACAGCAGCCTGCTTCTCCCAGTGGAAAACCACTTTTCTATAAAGAGTTTGCAGAGTGAGGATGGTAGGTAGCACTGTTATTCTTGGCTTGGCCCTCCTAGCACGAAACCTGTCAATTATGAGCAAGCTAGAGTAGGGGCAATTGGGGCCACATGTTCTTAAACTGCTGCACTTGAGGTAGACATTCTGCCTTATAAATGGGAGCTGGATGCAGAAGGGAGCTCCAGTCCTCTTCTTGTTTATAGCTGCCTGGAATAGAGCTGCTGCAACACAGAACTGGGAGGGTACAAGAGATGTTCATGTCCTGACCCTCTGCGGATGAAATAATAGTGATAACCTTGGAGCCAGAGGTAAAAGAATCTTCTTTTTTTGAACACAACCACTCATAGTAGGGGTTCCATCACACTTAGCTGAGTGGAGAGGGAAGGAATGGGAGAATTATGGTTAACATGTCATAGATGCTCACTGTTCTTCAAGAGAGTTAGTATATTTTCATGTATAAATATTTCTCCATTTACTGTATGCTCTTAAGACAGCTTCAGTATAAATTCTTCAAAAATATTTTTTTACTATTTAATTGGTTCATTTTGCTGGGGTCAGCATCCACTGAGATTTCCACACTGCCTTCCTGTAAATCAACAACATTTTGGTGAGTGATTATTTTTCATTTTGTTGCCATGGTTATGTTTACTTATGAGACATAGGGCCAATAGAGAAAACCTAAAAGTGACAAGTGATGAGAAGCCTGGTTGTGGTTGCAATCCCAAACCAGCTAAACTCTGAACTTTCAGGTCCACCGATTGCCTCAGTCAAGCTTTCTGGAAAATCCAACATTTTAGCTTTTACTTGAGACTCTCCACTGCTGGTCCCTGGGTAGCCTCTCTCTGGCAGAAGAAAAAAGTACTATAGATCAGCCCCTTCTACCCACACTCCTTGACCATGGAATGATTCAAACTCTCCAGATTTCACTAATCTTAAAGACACAGTAAGATTTCTATCTCAGAATTGTATTGGTCACTAGAGGGAATTGGAACATGAGAGGTAGTATGGACACATTCAAGCTGCCATCTCCACAGAAACTTTTTGAAGAACCTGTTCCTTTTGAGCACATAAATGTTACCATTATTCATAGAATTACAAATGAGACTAATATACAGATAAAAGTTCATAGGGAATATGAAAGAGAGGGGATGGTAATAAAACATCTGGCTCTAGATTTGTAAAGTGAATTTAGAATCAGAGTTTCAAACAATGACTTTCCTACTTGCTTAATGTCAATTCCCAAACCATTGCAGGTGGTGAATTTCATACTCATTTATGAGAAAGACCTTCATTTCTGAAAGACAAAGAAATGTGGATATAATTCAACTGCATGCTTAAATAAGCCATATATGCAATAATGTACCCAACAATGAGTTTATGAGCAAGATCTATCAATTTGCTACACAGTATGAAATCATTAAATTAATATAATACTCATTTTCTAAAGTTAAAAGGAGTCACATATTTTACATTTTATAATAGGTAAAATCATATTTCTTCTTTGGTAAGCATATCAATGTTGTTTAGGGAAATGATTCTAGATAACCACATACTCTCAGGATGAGCTGTCATCTAAACAATAGAATTCACACTGAAAAAAAACATATATTTAAATATTTTTCCACTAATTATCAATATCTAAATTGTTTTCACTGCATATTTCATAAAATTCCCTTATCAAATCATCCATTTGCATTTCTTTTCTGTTTCCAGGTTAATATCAATTTTAATACTTCACAACAAATAAACCAAACAGTCTCTCTAGGTCTACTAGATTCGTCATGGTATTTTGTAATTTGTGTGCTGCTATTAAATTAAACAAAACAGTCAGCAAAAAGTAAAGTCTAAGCAAGCTACATAAAAAAATAGTGGAAAAACAAAGCACTTTTGGAAGACAACTAAGCTATTTGGGGATATTAATCTAAATAATTTATTTAAAAATAATAATAAATCCTTTTAAATAAGTGACTCTAGGATTCAGAATTATATCAATTCTGTATGTGACTACTCATACATAGAAAACATCAAAGTAAACCAATTATTCAAATTTATTTATTTTTTAAAGATGTGAATGTTGTTGGCTTTTAAGTGTTTTTTTTTTGTTAATTGTGTTTATGTTCTGACTTTAATTAATGTTGCCAAGTATTTGAAGTATTGACTGAAATCCTAAGATGCATAAAAACATTTTTGAAGAAAACTGTTAGGTTGGTAGAAAAAGTAACTACTTTAACTACTTTAGTCACATATGACAATGTTCTTTAATATTTACACATAAAATATAATACAAAATTAAAAGCGAATTGACTAGTAAAAGCTACAGATCTTAATCACATGACCTTTGAGACTAAACAAAAATGAATTAAACTTCTGAATGATATTTCATTTGCATTATGGTCTTATTTTAAGAGTATGACTGTATCTTCTTATTCTATCCCAGATGGTACCTACTGCTCGGGAAACTATTGTTACACAAAACTATCTTAAGACCCTGTGTTTCTTTGGCCATGGAAGGTAGCTCAGATGGGGCTCAGAACAAGGCAGCCTAGTTGGTGAATTCATGTGCTGAGGAATAACTCTCAGAAAATGAAGTCACAAGGAGTTGGTGAACCAATACCTCAGCTTCCTTGCCCCTTGCTGTGACAATTTTGAGGTGTGTTCTATACCCAGACTTTCAGAGGTTTCCCATAACATCGGACCCAGTTCCACATCTTGATCATGAATGCAAACCTTGTTGACTCTACTATCTTCCTTGACTCACCTTCCTACTACCTCATTCAGCTCCTTAGAATAATCTCTGTAATACATGCCTTGCAACCATCCTTACTTCCTATCCTTACACTCAGTCATAGTGCTTTGTGATGAGGTCCAAGGGAAAGGAAAAGCAGTGGCCTGTACTAGCTCCACCACTTGAAAGACATGGGTGCCAATAGTAGCTAAAATAATTGTACATTCCATTTTTTAACTACTAAAAATATAAACAAAATATAATATTCAATATTCAGCTTTAGATAGTAATTAACTCAAGAGAACTATAAGATCCAGAGGACCTCCATGGCAGCTGGAGCACAGATCATACTGGAAATAAAGCTGAAAGTGCAATTTTAAGAGTGATGAAATTACATAGGAGACATTCACAGCCTAACAATTGCTCATGCTAAAATCAGGGCCTTGACAGTCATGAAAAGACTGACGTCCTAAGGATTAAGTTGGGACCTTTGAATGGATTCACTTGAGTAGTTTAAACTCCCCAGATTCCCCTAAGACCTTCTTCAGACTGGCAAGAGCATCTCCTTCCCTTGCCAAGGGAGACTGCCCATCACCACCACTAACTGGACGTAAAGGCCTCACTTGAGAAGAAGGCTTCAAAAGGTAATGCTTGTCTGCATCAAGAGCGATCCTTCTACCTGCCATTGTTTCCAGACCAGTAACTGCCATCAGTGTTCAGCATCGTCTAAGTGGATTCTTAAGGGAAAATGGTACAAGGGGAAATGGATTCTCATCTAAAAAGAGCTGCTGAGTCTGGTAGATATCCACCGACAGGAGCCAAGAGAACATATTAATATACAGGCATGGTTTTGAGGATGTGAAACCAAGAAAAGTAAAATATAAGCCTGGTGAGAAAAGTTTATTAATAGTCACTCTTTGAGTTTAACACCTTGGCAGGACACTGAACTGGTCATAACATGAAGTTGCCATGTCTCCTTAAGTTCAGAGACAATGACATACTGTAGCTAATGAGGTGGAGCTGGAGCTGCTTTGGCAGAATGTTAAGAATGAGGCCAGAGTGCTGGAGAAGTGGGCATACTGGAGTAGCTTAGCTCTATAAAACCAGGGGACAGTCATTATGTTTCCAGATGGCCCAAAAGACAGTCTCTTCACTAAAGTGATATCATATGCACTAGGAAGGATAATGTCAGCATTCTTGAGGCTCTCAGTGTCACCGTCTTTCACAGACCCGGCAGAACATGCTCCTGTGGAAACAGCCCCTTTCTTTCAATGGGGTAATAGGATTCTGGAGGAGCAGAGGCCAGATGGTGGTACTTAACTATCAGAGGCAATGCTGACATAGTTAACATGCAGCACAGCAAGGCCAGAAATGGCAAAGGGCTTCATGACCTGTAGGCAGGCAACTTTGACAATGGCTAATATATGTTTGTTTCCCAGGGGCAAAATGTATGGATCGCCAATGAGGATATTTCCTGCCTCATAAAACCAGTGCGATCGACAGTGGGTGAACAGAAATGAGAATGTCGGCTGCTACGATGAAAAACCACTGTTCCTATCCTGACTGAAGCAGAAACCAGATGTCCTTGAGCAGGGATCCTATAATGCCAAGGACAGGCAATGCACAGAGACACCCAACAAGAAAATACTGGGAATCTTTTTAATTGATCAAAATTTAGGTACAATTGTAATTAAGGTATAACAAAAGAATACTCTGGATCACTTTATACCAGTTTAAAAAACTGTGAAGAACTTAGAATGTTAAAGGAACAAAGAGAATGTTAGTGAAAAGCTGAGGAAGGCCTGAAATAAGAATAAGGTAGGGTTGAAACATGTAGACCTTTCTATGGCATGACAAAGAGGTTTGTTGAAATTTTAATCACAATTGCAATGTAACCAACAAAGAAACAAATAACCTGAATTACATATTAAAACATTACTCAGGCTGCTGAGAATATTTTATCCTTTTGGAATAGGAAAGATCTTTCCTAAGTGGGAAAAAAAACAAAATCCTAAATGAAGACAAAATATATTTATCGTATTATTTATATTTATCTTAATATTTCCATATTCCAGAAGTTAAAATAAATTTTAATGGTTGGCAGGAATTAGAAACTCTAGAAAACTAACTCACCAGCAAGAATTACTTATCCTTCTTACTAGTGCACAATAGCTAGAGCAAAGAGTTATATCATTGTTCCCAAAACCCTACTCACAAAGGTTTTGATTTTATACTGGGTCTGGCACAAATAATGCCCCCTTTTTTATTACAAACTCTTTTATTACAAAATCATAAGTATGTAATTCTGTAACATAACAATGTCACACTCAAACACAACAAGTGACATTTTAGGTGAAATGGTCAAATTGCTGTCCATCTGGTGCAAGCCACTCACATAGCCTACCAACCACACTCAAACAAGACTTACTGATGCCAGACCTGTATTTTAGTGCAACAATTTGGGCAGACATTATGCCAAAATAAAAACTAAACTCTTTGCTCATTATTTTAATTTCAATGAACACTATCTAGAATTTTACTTAGTTTTATGTGTAGCAGTAAGGATTCAGACAATCATAGTTGCTATGATTGATACAGACTTTATGCAACTGTAAGAGCTAATAAAGTAGTTTGTTGAGCTGTTGGCTCTGGGTCTAATATTAAACCTGAATTCACTCCAGATCAGCCAGAAACAGTAATCATGAAGGATGGCTGGGAAAAGAGCAAAGACCTGTAATGTCAACTGGAATTTAGTAAGGCAAACTGGAATCCATTAGCACAGCTGGAGCATAGGACGAAAAACTAGAATCTGTGTCTCTCTTTTACCACCTCCAGATTCATGCCATGATTAACCTGAAGAAGCAGGCACCTTTTACCACAGATATGCAGCACACTCAGCCCAGGTTTACAGAAACTGAATTAGGGGATCTGCTGGTGGCGGTTTGTCTAGGCTCTTTCCTAAACCCATTAGGTAAGATAGTAGATTAGTGATAACCTAAGCAAGATACAAGGCATCAGATGTGTGGATCTTTGCTTAATTTTTGCCTTCCAAATCTTGCACAAGAAAAGGGGTTCCAGAAACATAGTTTCAGATTAGGCAGGTACACAAAGCACAAAGATACTACAGTGACCCTTTGCCTTTTGAGGGGTTAGAAGGAGGAAATGGCTAACCATTGTCTTGTTGCCCTGACAACATTGTGATGTGATGCTTTCCAGCCCGGGTGGAGTCTCTATCCAAGCTAAGCCAATCAGATGCCTGCTTATAAGAAATGAATCTTTTGCTCAGGAAAGGAGAAAAAGGTATTGGAGATTAATTTGGTCTTGTAAAATGTTTCTTGCCAATATATTCTTCTTCTAGTTCTTGCTCTTGAAGTGCCTTGATTGATGCTTTTCTTCCACACAGCTGACTGATTTTATGATATGCTTCTAGTAGATTTCCCTCTACATATAGTAGCCACAATAGGTTCTATTGATTGAAAATAAAATTCTTAACAAATACAAGTTCAAGCATGCACAACTATGTAAATGTAAGAATATGTATTCATTGCCATATGGTTTATAATTTAATTAGTATCAGGAAACATATATGCCTAACAATAGAATGGTTAAGTAAATACATATTAAGCAATACACATTAATCTATTAATACATTAGAGCAAATACATAGAGCAAATGTCTATGCGAAACACCAAAACAAGGAATTATTTCTCCCTCTTAGGTCTGAGTTTGCTTCTCTTAGGAAATGCCTGCTTCAGTCTGAGGATCTCTGGGACTGGAGGGGCATTCACTTCCTGTGGGTCTGCTCCACTCCTTCACACTGGGATGGGGCACAAGAGAAAGCAGCTCTCTGGGTTTGTTCTTGTTATCAAAACAGCAATAACATATAGGAGTCCGCCCTACACCAAAACTACTTTTTAAATCTCTGCTGTTGTATGTACTAACATCCCACTGACCACAGCAAATCACATGGTCTAGCCCATAGTCCACACGCAAGAAAGTATATTTCACTCCCCAGGAAACCGGAGCAAGGATGTAGGCCTAAAGTACTATTAGAGAGGAATTAAGAATTGAGAGCAATAATTCAGTCTTCCACAGAATACAATGAAGCTTTTTAAAAACTATGAAATATACCTGCATATGCTGTCACAGAAAGATCTTGAAGGTATGTAAAGTGAAAGAAACAAGGTTCAGAATAAATGAATAATATCATTTTATATAAAATATGTATTCTCAAATTATGTAGAAATATATCCTTTTAAATAAAACTATACAAAATATGCATAATTCTGTTAGAGAGAGACAGAGAGAGAGCAGCCTTGAAAATTCCCTGGGCAGACAAAATCAGTTTAGTCCTACCAACTGAGCTCAATGTAGATTCCTTTGCAAAATTAATTTGACCTGGGTCATACCTTGCTTATGACTCTGAAATTCATAACAAAATTTCAACTGTTTCCCAAGGTTGATATGAGGTAACTAGTGACAAATTTCCTGTCATATAAAAGAATTCTAACATTGTAACCAGTCACTATGAAGAATAAACAGTCACTACCTTCTCTCTGTGTAAGCTGCTTTACAACAACACATCCCTGAGCTTCATTCCATGTTTTGGTTTGAGTGCTCCTGGTTTGCAAACTGTCTTTTTAGGGTGTGCACAGTAAATTTTTATTCACCACTACTTCAATGATTCATTGGTTTCCTTTGGCTGTTTATGACCTTTGACATTTCTGTAAGGATGTCCACTGACTATGATTAGCTTTTACCTGTGCTGAGGACAAAGAAGAGATTACAGCTGCTTTGACGAGGAGTTTCATTGCACTCTCCAGTGTTCGTTTGTACTAGTACGATTTTATAAGTGACTATAAAAATTTAAAACAAATATGTCCTCAAAAATGTGTTCTTCAAATTGACTTTGTCTACTATATTCTTATTTCATAAGTCACAGTGTCAATCAAGTGAGAATTGAGAGCAAATGATTACTCTGAAATTCTTAGGCTATCTATGCCCAAAAATGTATTTACTAATTTATGAAAACCAAGAAACATTCTCTTTGTGGCCATAACATTCTTAAGCCCAGAAAAAAACAAGTTTTTGTCTTACTCATGGAACCTTTTCATATATGCCTTATTTTTCTTCTTTTAAAACATTTCTCATCTTACTCTTCTTTTTAAGCCAGCTCCTAATTGTCCTTTATCTGGATTAAAAAAAAATCTTTATCTGCTTAGTTTGCCCCTGTTTAGACAAATTCTTTAAGAATTTAATCATGTCACATTATGACTGGAAGAAAAGAATTACAAACTTTACTGCTTCTATGTTATGCTGTTTTTTAAACAACTTAATAAGCCAGGCTCTTCTATTGTTTTTAACTTAATAAGCCAAGCTCTTCCATTTTTTTTAAAAAGATTTTATTTATTTATCTTTAGAGGGGAAGGGAAGGAGAGAGGGAGAGAAATATCAACGTAGGGTTGCCTCTCATGGGTCCCCTGCTGGGAACTGGCCTGCAACCCAGGCATGTGCCTTGACTGGGAATTGAACCGTGATCTTTTGGTTTGCAGGCCCGCGCTAAATCCACTGAGCTACACCAGCCAGGGCAATGTTATGCTTTTTTAAAGTCAAGTCTAATGACTTGATATTCAAGTTTGATTAAAACTTGATAATCTTTTTTTACAAATTTAATAATTCTATCTCTTTTGTACAGATATATATATATTTGTTCTTTTGTTCCTTAGCAAACACTCCTTTTTAACCAGGTGTTTTTCTTTCTTTCTTTTTTATTGATTCATGTGCCTTACTTTAGGTTAGGGTCTTGTCTGCAAATTTTCTCTTTTCCCCTTCAAGTAACCCAAATTATCTTTAAAGGCCCGAGGTACATTTTATTTCATCCAAGACACTCTGCTGAACTTCAGTGGCATTGTGTTCTATAAAGTCCAAGACAAGATTTGCCCTGCAATAAAAAGATAGTCATTAAAATAAATAAATAAATAAGTTATCAACTCACTTCAGGCAAGAATCATGTTTAAGCCTCCTCTGGATTCCTCGTGGCTATTTCAGCCATACTAAGTACTTAGTACATACTTATGGATGGATCATCAATGGTCACGATGATCCCTTACTCTCTGTTTAGTAAGGATTCAAGTTATGAATCGCTCCTCTGATGCTTTCTTGGGAAACACTATCATATTTATACTAATGCAATAAACTGAATGCCTGTGAATCACTGCCTTACCATGAATCAGCGTTCTTGCCATCCATTCAATATATGTTAAGCTAAATAGAATTCCCAATGGAAAAGGCAAAAAAGTCATTTTATATTTCGGACAAAAGAGCAATTCCCTAGATTTCCAATAATGCAATAATAACCACAACAGAAAGGAAAAAAATGAGTACAAAATAAATCTACATAATTTGTGAAATTTATGCAAGTTTTAATCAGATGATTCTTCTCTGAGAACTCATCAACAAAGAAAATAAACTCAGAAATATTCCTAGATTTATTGTATTTATATGAGCTACATGTCAAATTATTTCAATTGTAGTCTTCCTTGGCAGAATTCATTAATATTTTGTAAGACTCTGCTTTTTAGAAATGTTAAATTTATTAGATAACCCAGGGTTGTTTTCACACACGCCTATTTCTGAAGATTTTTTTTCTTCTGCTTGTATTGCTTGCAGAGCATTCTTTTTTAGAAACAACTCACTCAAGATCCTTAACTGTTTTTATCTGACTTTGCTTATTTCCTTTCATTTACTTTGCACTGTTGTTATTATTGTAGCTGTACTTTGTAGGATCCTTTTGTATGTCTTACTTCTTCTCCTTGAATGGAATTCACATTTTCTTCCCAGATATTGATCTGTTATTTTTGTTAAATTATGTCGCAGTGAACTAGTTTGTGTTTAGCTTATGAAATATTTCTAGCAAATTGAGCATTAAAAATAGAACAAGATATTTGCTAACACCTGCCATTTTCCCACAGGAATATAATCTTACTGTTGTTTCTAGAGGTAATGGCAATGTGATCCAGTTTTTATCTACCTTTTCACTGCATCTCACATGTCATGAAAAGATAAACAGCTTATTAAACTTGTCTACTGCTCCCATTAATAACATTTGCGAGAATACCCCTATATGTAAACATATGTACTTCATGTTTAGCAACAATGATATGAAAAATATCAAGGAAAAATTAATCATGTACCTGAAAATATATACCTGGAAAGAAATTCAAATATATCCTTTTAGAGAAGTATTCTGCTAAAGAGAGAACACTTTGATCATAATTCTGGGCTACCTTGGAAATAAAAAGACAGTTGTACTCATAATAACTAGCATTCTGGGACAATTGTGTGTTAAACAGGAGAGAAGCCATCTGACAGAGTCAGGCTGTCTCACAGTGCATGGCCCATCAGTGCAGCCTTATCTAACAAGCCCGGACCCCGTCCCCCACTCCATCAATTTAGAAAATCAATTTCATTTGTTCATCCAGGGGAATCTACCTAGATACTATAAAATAAAATTATGCTAACAAGCCCTCAAAAGAAACTGATTTCTATGATCCTTT
This sequence comes from Trachops cirrhosus, assembly GCA_028533065.1. Classification (NCBI taxonomy): domain Eukaryota; kingdom Metazoa; phylum Chordata; class Mammalia; order Chiroptera; family Phyllostomidae; genus Trachops; species Trachops cirrhosus. The sequence goes on along the minus strand of CM052541.1, from coordinate 29,925,891 downwards.
CTCCCTTTATCCTAACCTCCTGCTTCACATCCAGGCACCTTACTTTCTTACTGTTGAACAAGTGTTTGTGATTTGTGACTTTCTCAGGCTGTCCTTCTGTCTAAAACAGCCTACCCATTCTTTGTGCTAAACAAACTCTTGCTCCCACTTCAGAACGTAGCCCAAAATGTGAACCACTCTGTGAAATATTTTAATTATTTAGAAAGAAACATTCTCCCTATGCTTGATTCTCACCCAGTATAACATTTATTACTTCTTTACCCTGCTGGATCGGAATAGAGACTTACTCCTGACACATGACCTGAATGTCTTACTTTATAGACAGATTTGAATTATATCTACATTTTAACAATAAAAGCATTAATTTTTAATTACTTGAACTTTCCTTTCCTCTAATTAACACACTACTTTTCCCACTCTCAAAGTTCCCTATCAAATTGTCACCCAGGCCTGGGCACAATGAACTCTATAGAAGCTTTCACTAGACATTGGCAAGGCCCATACAATTTTACATGGGGTACCCAAAATAGCTAATGATCAACTGTAGAAATATTTACCATATATTATTTGTGATGCAAAGTCAAACAGTTGCTATTGGTCTACATGTTTGCAGTGCAGAGAATAATCCATGGCTGTGCTCTTCAGTGGAAATTACTGCAATGACAAATCCTGTCAGTGCTATGACCTAGTGCAAATACACCAAATTCTTAATGCATTAAAACTAAAATTTTAAAAGCCACTTGTGACTAGTGATCACCAAAGTACACAGAAGAGACTTACAAATTCCATCCAATGTAGCTAAAAATACAGGATAATAATTTAATTCCATGTATTGATTTCTCTCAAAAATATGATAGTTTGTAAAACAAGATATCATCAATAGATGTCTAGGAGCAAGGATGCAAATAAGTATATAAACTTTGATATTTAGAGAAAGAGTAGGAGTCCAAATCATTTAGCAACTGCTGCCTGTAAATTATGTTAATCACCATAATGGATAAAGTATATGAAACTCAGAATTAAAATACATACATAAATAGCAGCAGGGTCTTTTAACTGGAGGAGTTCACAATCTAAAAGAGAAGCATTTTTTTTAGAAACCAATGCTGATTTTGAAGTTTTCTAAATATTTATTCATGCTATCCCCAATTTATGTTTTAGAGCTCATGGTTAATTTCTGCCCTGAATTTTTCCATTAGGAGATTCTTTTCATTACATGGTCATTAAAGAAAATTATTTGCACAATAAAACTCAAATTGCAACATAGTATAGTAATAAAATTTATACAATAAAGTTCTGAATGGCATCATAAATGCTAACAGAAGAGGAAAGTGACTGTTCCCTTGCTAGTGCTAATATTGGGTTGGCCAAAAAGTAGTAGTGCTTAGTATTCTTTAATTCACTCGAAACAATTTTGTTTAGATCGTGTTGTGACAGCTGTCATATTATCATGCATTAAAAAAATCTTATCAAAATTGGTGAATTTTTGTGCAGTCTTTTTAATATTGAAGATGGAAATATGCAATATTTTCAGCATATTATGCTTTATTATTTCAAGGAAGGTAAAAATGCAACTAAAATGCAAAACAAGATTTGTATAGTGTATAGAGAAGGTTCTGTGACTGATCAAATCTGTCCAAAGTTGTTTGTGAAGTTTCTTGGTACTATTGACATTTTGGCCAAATGATTCTTTGTTGTGGGGGCTGTCTTATGCATTGAAAAAGGTTTAGTGGCAACCTTGGCCTCTACCCACTAGAAGCCAATAGTAGGAGATAGCCGGTGTACTCAAAATATCCAAATCAATCAAGTTATTGGTGAAAATTAAAAAATGTCTTATTTTACAGAAAAAAACTAATGGACTTTTTGGCTAAACCAATACACCTTAACATTTTAGACAGTCTTACCTATTTAGAAGTATCAGAGAAGACCACTTAGAATAATTTAGTGGTTAGTTGATCTAAATGTTTAGGTATTTAAAAACTTTTCTCTGGGACATAAGCATATGGACATATGTTTGAGTAATTGGATATGTTTAAAACATGTAACAATAGTTTAAACAGCAAATTGTATTTTATTAATGTTTTAATTTATATGCAACAGAATTAAGCATAATATTTTCAATGAGTACTATTTTGTAAACTTAAAAATCCAGAGTAAATACTTTCATAAATAATTAAACATTTATAAGCTTTTCCTGATAAAAGTATATTTATTTGGTATTTGGATCTCTTTGTTTCAAATTCCATTTTATAGTCTACTAGATAAATCCCCTTATTTATGTGTTTCAGTGGAGCTAAGTGAAGGTCATTTAAACTGGCTCACCTTTCTTATCCTCCTGTGTTTTACCATAATCCCTACTTACATTGTAAAGGATCATAGCTTCCCTCTCAATATGGCTTTTCAATACGAGAACTCATATTAACATTTTATTAAATAAACCTCAGCTTATTGGACTTAATTGCATAGTCCTCTTGTGGGGTTTTTTGGCCAAATTATTGAGTGTTTTGTAAGCTCCAAACCATCTTACTCAGTTTGCTTGCTATCAATGATCTTACAATTTTGATATGCAACAAATGTAGTACATAAAAATATTAAAGTTTAATATTATGACTGAAATCTTTAATATTTAATATTATAATGGAAAATTCTTCCAAAGACAGTGTTTTTAATATCATAAACTGAGATATTTGAAGTCATGTCTCCATTTCCATCAAATTTCCTGACTTCCTTTAAAAGGATAATTCTTGATTAAATTATCTTTCCTAAAATATAGAATTTGAGCTGTTTTTTAAGTACATTTTATTGATCATACTTTTACAGTTGTCTCATTTTTAACTCTCCTTTATCCTCCTCTGCCCTGCATCCCCCTCCCCACTTAGTTCATCTCCATGGGTCATACATATAAATTCCTTGGCTTCTCCATTTCCTATACTATTTTTAATCTCTTCCTATTTTGTACCTACCAATTATGCTTCTTATGCCCTGTAAATTGTCTCCCATTCTTCCCCCTCCCCCTTCTCACTGATAACTCTCCATGTGATCTCCATTTCTGTGATTCTGTCCCTGTTCTACTTGTTTGCTTAGTTTGTTTTTGTTTTTAGGTTCAGTTGTTGATAATTGTGAGTTTGTTGTCATTTTACTGTTATAGTTTTTGATCTTCTTTTTCTTAGATAAGTCCCTTTAACATTTCCTATAATAAGGGCTTGGTGATGATATACTCCTTTAAATTGACCTTATCTGGGAAGCACTTTATTTGCCCTCCCATTCTTAATGATACCTTTGCTGGATAGAGTTATCTTGGATGTTTTAATCCTTGCCTTTCATAACTTTGAATATTTCTTTCCAGCCCCTTCTTGCCTGCAAGGTTTCTTTGGAGAAATCAGCTGTCAGTCTTATGGGAACTCCTTTGTAGGTAACTCTCTCCTTTTCTCTTGCTGCTTTTAAGATTGTCTCCTTATGTTTAATCTTGGGTAATGTAATTATGATGTGTCTTGGTGTGTTCTTCCTTTGGTCCAAATTCTTTGGGACTCTCTGAACTCTGTGGATTTCGGGAATTTTATTTCCTTTGCCAGATCAGGGAAGTTTTCTTTCATTATTCTCTCAAATAAGTTTTCAATTTCTTGCTTTTCCTCTTCCCCTTCTGTCACCCCTATGATTCAAATGTTGGAATGCTTGAAGTCATCCCAGCGGTTCCTAAGCCTCTCCTCATTTTTTTTGAATTTTTGTTTCTTCATTCTGTTCTGGTTTAATGTTTATTTCTTCCTTCTGTTTAAAATTGTTGAACTGAGTTTCAGATTCCTTCCCTTCACTGTTGATTCCCTGCATATGTTTTTTTTTTATTTCACTTTGCATAAACTTCACTTCTTCCTCTATTTTGTGACCATACTCAATCATTTCTGTGAGCATCCTGATAATCAGTGTTTTGAATTCTGCATCTGATAGGTTGACTATCTTCTTGTCACCTAGTTCTTTTTCTGGAGTTTTGGTCTGTTCTTTTATATGGATCATATTTCTTTGTCTCTTTGCATCTGTTACATTGTAAGGAGTGAAGCCTTAGTGTGTTGCAGCCTGTGAAGGCCTGGCAGGTCCACTCTAGGTTTGGGGAGATGGAAGAAAATGTGTGGAGCCGTGAGGATGCTTATCATGCCTTTATGCATGGGTGGGCAAGCCACGCAGGCTACAAGCTGCATGTCTCTCTAGTGAAAAACCCTACTTAAGTGCTAGAGGCAAACAAAGCCAGCTTCAAGCCAGAAAATTATATAACATAACATGATTCTGTATATGTGAGCCCACTACATGTTATGGGAACTGTTTATGAGACCCAGCCTTAAGGCTATGAGAACACTACTTATTGGGCCCATTCAAGCCTATGGGAACACTGCTTCCCTTAGTTACCTAGAAACATGGGTGAGGAAGCCAGACTGCCTCCATTTACCCTACATTTAGGTACTTGCCAAGACAGGGCTACTCTCTTCGCTGCATTGTGGTACTATATGTGAAAGAGGGTCTGAGAGGAAACAATGATGCTTGCTCAGGTCTTGCCCCACTTTTAGTCATTTTTCCCACTACCCACAAGCAAATTGGGCCCTTCTGGTGCTGATTTCCCAGTGGGTGGGTTTGTGTATGTTCTAGGACCCCATAGTACTCTCCAACTAACTCTCCTGTGAGGCTGGCGGTTTCTCTTGCCACCACAACGCCTACAGATTTTTACAGCCAGGGGTTTTGAGGCTTTAGTTTCCTGCACTGACACCCTGGGTTGTGCAGTTTGACTCACTCCCCAGTGGTTCCTCCCCACTTTTCCATGTGAATGTGAGACCACCAAGTCCACCAGCCAACACCTTGCCAAGCATGCTCTCTTCCCTGGCTGCCCATCTCCAAACCTCTTACCAGTCTGAAAAAATGTCTCTTCCTTAAGTCCTTGGTTGTTGGATTTCCATACAGTTTTATTTTCTGGCAATTCTGGTTGTTTTTTGTTTTTAAATTTGTTGTTGTCCTTCTTTTGGTTGTGTGAGGAAGCAAAGCGTATCTACCTATGCCTCCACCTTGGCTGGAAGTCTGATCTGTTAACTATTAAATAAAATGTCTACAGGGTATAATAAATAATGTGATCTATTTTTTACATTCATACAAAAAAGAAATATAATGCATTTTACTCGGGATGCCTATACTGAAATTTTGTAATGACCCTTTAAAACTCCCTAGGTACATTACTTCATGCCTAGCTTAGGATATCATATATATACCTCAGTCAACCTTTGTATCTCTGAACCTTTACTGCATGTCAGGTTTCTGAATCTCTCATGCATGTGGGGTTCTCATACATATGCACACAATTAAATTTGGTTATTTTCTCTTGCTAATCTGTATCATGACTATCTGATTATTAGAATGGCCAAAAGAGCTAAAACAGTAAAGAAAGGTTCTTTCTTCTCCCACATGTGAACTAATACAATACATTTTCCTCTATGTTTAAGGCATATTTAATTGGCTTTAGTTTTATTCAGCCAACAACATTCTGACTTATACAAATGCCCTCTTGTATATCCTCTCCACTTTTCAGGGGCTGTGTGCCCTGGATATATTGTCTGACTTTCTAACCACAATGTTGACAACTTGAACCAAATATCTCTGAATTAGTTTTGTATTCCAGAAATATTACTGCTAGTAGTAATTGCCTCCCAGAGTATTAAAATACTGACCAAGGATTTTTCCACATTTAAAGGCATTTTAAATATTTCCATATAGGATAAGACATGTTACTAATAGCTCAGGCTAGCAGTGTCTTGAGCCATGCATAACATGTATGGCTACTTTTATCCCATTAGTCCTTATAGGCTAGCCTATTATAATGCAAAATCTAAAATAAATACTACTTATTATGGATTGCATCCATTTATACATTTTAAGAAGAAAATTAAGAAAGTCAGTGAGTATAAAAAATATTAAGTATATTTGAAAGCACAGAAAACTCAGCTACAAAACATTTAATAGCTAAAACTTCCCAATATGTGTAACATCTGGCATCGTGATTTCACTTTATGATTCTCTGTCCAAATGGTGGTTAAAGATTTCGCTATTGTATTGAATACCTGTGTGAGCTCACAAGTGGAATTTCCCATTCAATGGGTGGAGGTTCGGTATCTGGATTCTAAAAAAGTTTTATAGGGAATCCTGACCTATACTTCATTTGAAAACTATCTAAAAAGTCCTGTATCATCATTGAGGAATAGTCTATGAGCCAGCAGTACTGGGTATCAAAAATTACTTTTCAAAATTAACAGAAAGGGGAGAGATGGTAATCTCTAAATAGGTCTCTGAAACTGAAAGTGAACTTAATTATGGTTTTTCCCTGCTTATCTGTTCTATTTTGTTTCTTTTATCAATGACATGCATATTTCTTTTGGGGGTGGGAGTGGTATACTATATCTCATTGTTTTTTCTTCTTTGTTTTCTGGAGAAGAAATAATTTAAAATACTGATTAGTAAAAGTCATACTGTTCCAGAACCAAACACAGATATATATATATATTTTTTTTATTGCTATCCCTGTTGCCTGAAGGTTTGTTTTTGTTTTGATTTTCTTTAGGGGTAACAATGAAAACAATTGAAGAACAATATGCAATTTATATTTTGTATTTAAATAACATAACAAAGAGGTAGAAGTTTAGTTTATATCAACATCTTTAGAAAAGGAAACATTATCTTAGAATTAGACCTTCGAGAAGGTTCAGCCAACATTCTATTTCGGAGCAGTCTATGCTGCTCGCTGCACAAGGGGGCTCACGCTGTTTCCAGATTGCTGGTAGCACTTGCCAAAAATATAGAAGTTTTCAGTTGTTGTTTTTAAAATATAACAAAATCGTATTTAACTAATCAGTTAATTCTAGGAATATTTCCTCAAAATAGTGAGGAAATAAAAAATAAGCTTATAATTACAAACGATGATAAATGCAACGAAGGAAAAACAAAAATGCTGTGAGCTTATTATAAAAAACAAATCTAATCAAAGGGAGGCATTGTCTGGAATAGCTTTCTATCAGGAATTGATATTTCAGCTGGGATCTGAAGGGTGAATAAGGGATCCATAGATAAATATAGAGGATAGGGGGTGAGGAAGAGCATACAAAGACAGCAGAAAGTACAGTCTCCAAGGCAGCAAGGAATGTTATATACTTGAAAACATGAAGAAGTAAGGAGAAAACAAAAACATTAAGGATAGAGTATGGAAGATAAAGTTTTGAAACTTTTGAAGACTGTGCATTTCAATAGTTTTTGGAACTCGTTGGCTGAGAGAAGCATTGGGACAAGCAGAGGACTGGATCTGAGAGGACGAGATTGTGACCTACCTATTAAGGCAGTGTGAATGGTGACACTAGCCATGGGGAGGAAAAGAGCGATTTAAATCCAGCCACAGTTTACTCAGATCGGCCGTGATGGAAGGGAGGACTTTTCTACCTTCTGTAATTAGATCATGCATGTGCCATTTACTGAGATAGTGCACGTAGGAAGTGGAACATAGTTCAAAGAAAACCTGTTTTTTGATATGTTTGTTTTTCAAAGATCTTTGTACACCCAAGTAGCACTGTCAAGACTTTTGAATATATATGCTGAGAATTCAGAAAACACAAAGATGTGGCCAGGACTGGCATATCAATAGTGTTTGAGGAAATGGAATGAGTGGGATAGCGTTATAGCCTGCCTAAGAGGCATCAAAGATCAAGACTTGATGAAGGTGTAAACTTACTAAAAGTGAGTTTTTTTTATAAAGCACAAAAAGTATGTAAGGAGACTTCTCTTAAGAATTCAAAATTCTCTGCTGAATTCAAAATAGATTACCATATGGTTAATCCAAGCAAAATTAACAAAAGACTGTCAAGTGGTAATAAATAAAAGGAGGATGTGGTATTAAATACCAATATTTCTTTACTGCATTATTGGCAACTATAGGTAAGAAGTGGACTACAAACTTTCCAATACTCTTGTCAGATCCACTATTACTTTTCCTATACTGGACATACCTAATCTGCTTTTTTCTCTATGCATGTGCATAAGTAAGATGAGTAGCTTCCTTTTCCTAGAGATGATATATTGATTAAAAAATCATTCCATATATCTTCAAATGCTCTAAATTCAACTTTTACAGTAAAATTTTACCTTTGCTACAGGAGCTTTTCAAATGACACTTTTATTGCTTTAGCTATTTCTTTTCCAGTGTAAAAATTCACAGATTTATGAAATACTGTAAATTCTCATGTATGATTTCCATATACAGGGTCTGGCAGAATGTAGTTGGTAGGGTAATAATATGGGTGTAATAATTTATAGTTTTAATTTGAAAATTTCACCTAAAATGTCATATGGTATGCGTGAGTGTGATATTGCTATGTTACAGAATTACATGCTTATGATTTTGTAATAAAAGATTTTGTAATAAAATAGGGCATTATTTGTGCTGGACCCTGTATTTCTTCTACTTGAAAGTGGCTATGCATATCACTCTAAAAATATCTTGCACCCAATACATACTGAAGTTTCATTGATTTTAGATGGGTACAAGTTTATTATCTAGATTAATATTATTTAAAACATTTCATCATTATTCAGAAACAACTCTATATACAAATATTGATTATGTTGTATATCTGAAACTAATATAATCTGCCAATTATATCTCATTTATTTTAAAAAGAACATCCCTGTTTTTTTCCTTTCCTACACTATTAGATGAGCCTCAAGTTCATAAATTGGGATTAATCTCCTATTTGCTATTCCACAGATGTGAGTAGAATATTATGTGGCATATAGTAAGGATGAATAATTGAGAAGTGAGTGGATAAACACATTTCAGCATGTTAGAGTTAGCTGTGGCATCACTGCCCCCACTGTTAGCTGTGGATGAAATGCAGAAACTGCAGTGTTCCATAAGAACAGGGTATTTCCACACACATGTTGATTAGCACAAAGACAGTTTAGACCACACTCATACTTAAAGTGTGTGCAAAATGCAATCATAAAACTTTGTGAGTCTGATTTTGGTTATTTTGAAGCCTAATAGAGGCTGTTGAAAATTTTATAGCAAAGAAAAACTAGTCCTACCCACTAACTCTTTACAAACACATGGACATTTATTCATTACTACCAGTAGTATAGATATTAAATTTTATTTTATCTCATTCTAGTAGCGTTGATTCTTATTATTCACAACAGTTATGTTCTATAAAATTGCCACAAACACTGAAAAATGTAGTACTGAACTCCCAGGAGAAATAACAGGGTTAGTTTTACAAACTTCTGGTCACAATATTTTGTCACTCGATCATAACATAATCATGTTTTGCTTGTATTTGTTTCAAGGCATCTTAGCTAGTATATATTTCTGGTTCATTAACATTGAACTCATGACCAATAATACTAATAACGTAAGTCTGAAGGAAGTTTACCTAACATGAATTTCCTCTAAAGGTGTATCATTCTTTGGAACACTAGTCTGCAATACAGCACTATGCACGGGGATCATTTAAAACAGTGAATCATCAGCAAAAAACCCCACAAAAATGCTAAAAACTTTGCACTAAAAACACCACCATGAAGGACATTTGTTTACAGTATAAGGGCAGAAACAAGAGGTCAGTGTCTCCCAGTGATTTACATTCAACTTCAGCTGGGAACATGTGTATCGGGCAACTCAATCTTTCTGCTTCTCTGTGCATGTCTGCACATGCCCGCAAATGGCCTCAAAAATGTCATGAGCATTGATTTTGGTGTTACAAATAAATTTCAGCAAGCAGTCCAATTTGCATATACAGAATCTATAAGTAATAGGGTCCACTGTATTTTAGTGGACTATAAAAGATATACTTTGTTAAAAATATTTTTCGTGGCCATATTATTCAGAAGTAATGATGTACTTCTCATGCAATAATAACAAAATACATATTTATTAAAAATAGCACTGCAGAACCCCAAGTAGAGCTTAATTGTATGTTGACACATCATATAATTACAGAAACTTTGTTAGCAGTGGCGAGAACAGCACCAAGTATTAGCCCATTAAGGTCAGACTGGACCTTGGCTCAGCAACCCCGGTACTTAAGTTCTGGCTAGGAAAAAACTCAGAGCCAAGACTCAAACAACAAAAGAAACTTTATTTAGAAAGTCGGTGAGATAGAAGAAGTGAGCTGTGAAAGAAATGGGTTCAGGAAACAAGTTATAGAGGCAAAAGAAGGGCCCTAGATGCGTAAGAGAGAATGAGGTAATGGTAACAACCTGGGGGAAAGGGGCTTGCTCCCAGAAGGGAGAACTTGCTGGGTCCTAAGGGCTTTTAAGGCTGGAGATTTTAGGAGAGGTCCCAGGGTAGGATCTCAATATTCATCAGCTGCCCAGGTGTATCTGTTCAGGGTCATGGTCTCCACTGGTTGGTCAGTCCTAGGTCAAGAGGTCATTAGTCAATGCAGCCTGGCCTGAGGTCCGTGATGGCACGGCGTGTCTGTTTTTCCTGCTTTTTGTGGTCCTGGATGTTATCTCTAGGGGTTAATGCTTGAGGGAGTGGTCATGCAAGGGCCCGCATGGGAGTCACATGAGGCCAGGCCACTCTTTGAATACTTGTTCCTCCTCCAAGTGCGTCTACCACGTGACTAGCAACATACCAGGCCAGGAAAGGTCAGGGGACGGTCTGAGCCACGTGAACAGCAGTATGCAAAGTCAGGGGTCTAAACTGCATGACCAGCAATATGCTAGCAGGGGGCGGGGGGAGGAAAGGCACCCCCTGAGGTAAGGTTCTTGTGGTCCCAATTTTGCTGATTGCTAGGTGCCCAGGACTTTTTGCCCTGGTGACCTTCTGAACCTGGCCCATTGTGCTTGCTCTGTTCGTGTTTAATTGCCTACCACAGCTTTATATAAAATTATGTAAAAATCACTTATGACTTTATGGTTTTCCTAAAATAACAAACATAAGGTAAAAAATGCTGATTCTCTCACAGTAGGTTTTCTTCCACCAACTAAATAACTTTGAATTTCTGCCTTGGTACCTGTCCTTATTTCCAGTCTTTTAATATTAAATTACAATGTTTCTAACTTTGTAGGAAATAAGTGTTTGATATGTTACTAGCAAAGAATTGTGTATTTTATATTATCTCTTTTATGTATATTTAAATATCAAAACCAATATTGTTCTGGAATGATGTTGAGAGGTCAGCTAATCCTAGCCCACATATTACACATGAGAAATGAGGTTAAGAAAAGTTAAGTAATAAACATTCCCATGGCTAGATTAAATATGTGGTTAAATTGAGAATAAAACATTTTACCTTACAATGATTCTTTTTGAATTTTTATTTAGAGGCTACACTAAATTAACCTTGGTTTAGGAACAGAACCCAAATGACCGAGAAGCCAGAAGCAACACGGAAGCTATCATTCAGCTTTTGAAGGTATACAGGATTCAGATAATTCCCATGGTATTCTTGTTTCCAGGTTCTTCACCTGACACTTCTGCTTTTTTCCTTTACAGTGCACGTATCTCTCATTCATGTGTTTTTAATGCAGAACTTTTGCTTTGAAAATGCACAAACTGGAACAAAGCAAGTTGATACTCCCTAAAAGATTGGATGTGAAAAATAATCATGGATGACTGGTTGGTTTACCTTGAAAATACACTGAGAATATAGTTCTACTTTCTGTTCATTATTGGTTGCAAGGTGACTCAGAAATAAATACAGGTCTGTGAATTTCTCCTGTGCTGTAATGCTATTGCAAAGAACTTTTTTAACTTTCTGATGCATAATGGTAATTGGCAGGCACATAGAAAATATTAAAAAATGTTTGTTAAATAATTGTTAAATAGCTAAACCATAGCATTGATTTAAATAAGACTTTGAAGTACTTTTATAGACACATCTGGTTTTTCCTTCTCCATCAGCTTTTTAATTCAAATTAATCACTTGAGCCACAACCTGCCCAAATTAGCATAACAACCAGTTTCTCATTCTTGGGACCTAAAATTAACGAATGATGCTGGAATTTTAATCAGGCCAAATTCAAGTTTGTTTCCTAACACTTGAAAAAGATGTGCTTATGGAACCTTTATAATCCAAATGCAGATACCAGTTTTTAGCTGTCCTTGTATCTTTTACAGTAAAGCCCTTGTAAGCCATATCCCCTCAGAGAGCACAGAATTAGTAAAACACGTGATCCCACTTCCTCATTTGGCTGACTCTTGTTTGGCTTCTAAAGTGAGAACACCCCGGTGTGTGTTTTTATGCCCAGCCATTACACCCAAACATGGCCTCACAGTGGGGATGTCGGAACTAGCCCAGTAGAACTGGTGTCAGCCACAGGCTGGGCCAAACCCAGCCTTCCTGTGCTGCCTGTCAGAACTTGATATTAACCTGAGGACACCAGCCAGACTCCCCTTTCCTCCTTGTTGAGTTCCTTATCAAAGACTGGGGCACATCTCAGCCCACTTAAGATCCTTTTGAGATCGTCTGTGTTTATCAGAGGTTGTAAAAGCACTGAGCCTCAAAAAGTAGTGTTCTATTTCCTTCCCTCCTAAGAAAGTTCCTTTGCATCAATACAAAAATAACTTAAAAGGCCACCGTAAATCATAAAATATCTATCACAAAAAGTCTCTAGGGCCATGGGATCGACTGTACTTAGACTATAACAAATAGGAGTTATTTATAAAAAATAAGAGCTCAAAATTGCTCTTCTCTGAGCAAAAGAGATCTGTCCTCTGGGTGATTTCCTGTGTCCATCTGAGGAAAAATTGTAGAAAACTTCTGAGTGGAAATGTCTTGAAGTCCTGACTACCTCTATCACACAATGACACAGGCACTGAATTGTTCCAATGCTGATTTTTTATAATATTCCCTCCTGTTCTGCTCTTCTATATTTTGTTTATCTTTACCCTGCATCAAGATTTGTTGCTAATATTTGGTTTGTTTTTTGCTTAACAAAGCATTTTCATGCATCTTATTTACCATAATATTCACCACAAAAGCTGCAGACCTACCTATACCTGCAGCTACATCGTCTAACTTCTTTACTTCAAAATTTCTACAACTAACATCTAATAAAGTTACCTAGAAATCGAGAAGTATAAATAACTTATATATTAACTATAATCTGGAATGGAAGGTGACATAATTATTTTGATGATGAAAGAAAAAGTTGGAAAGTTGTATTCTAATTAAAAAATTAATAGCATTTTGAATATTTATAATGTGCTGGACACTGCTATATACTTGTCCCTCTTGATAGTCACAAGAAACCCTAAAAGGTACATGTCATTATGTCTATATAAAGATCAGAAAACAGACTTGAGAGTAAAGTTTAAAGTTAGGCCTTCCCTGAAGTTTGAGAGATTCTCCTTCTGGCTTTGAAAAAGCAAGTACTTGTGAGTTTTAGAGTAGCAAGGAAATGAATTTTTCCAGGAACCAGGTGAGTTCAGAAAACCATGAACCTAGAATCAATCCCCAACCTTGCAGGCCCCTTGAGAACCTGAGGAGGGGACCAATTTAGTCTGTGGTAGACTACTGACCCACAAAAACTGTGAGATAATAAGTGTATTTTGGTTTTATACGTCCGCCAAAGGTCACATGGTGACCATTCTGATGTTGGAATCAGAATTTGGAGCCGTGGTCGGTAGATTCCAAAGACCAACTAGTATCTCTAATAAATAATTGCTATCATTGATATCTGGTGGAAGGATGAAAAAATAGAAAGATAAATTATAGGTAGATAATAAAAAGATGACAGTTGGATAGACAGAGATGACAGACACACAGAGGCATTCTAGCAAACTTAGAAACACAGAACTTCCAAGTCATTAGTCTGGAAAAACACTAAATTCACTAAAGCCAGAGAGATAAAGACCAGAAAGAGCATTTTAAACAGTGAAATAAGTTCTAAATGAAATATTTGAACTTTAGGATATCAAAAAGAATGCAAAATTTAAAAGAACAGACAAAACCTGTGACAACATTATAGAATAAATTTTTTAATTAAGTAGAAGATTAGTGAGGATCCATATTATTTAGTATTCTTAAAGTCATGGTTTGAAAGCCTAAACTAATTTTTCTCTAAACAAACATTAAGTTGACATTTCCTAGACATCTCTGATACATTGTTCTTTTTTCCCTACTAAAAAGCCATTATTTTTTGGCCATTAGCTCTGTTGCATTGCTTATTGCCTGTGAGCATGGAATTTGGAATCACTGTTATTGTAGGTCATTAGCTAAGTATTAATACCTGTGCAAAAGGAATTAGACATTGAGCTTAATAAACTAGGGAGCATGAGCCTGTTTGCTTTCCCAGGAAGCCACAGCTTCACGCACCAAGGGATCATAGCATTGCTCTGCCAACGGATTAACACTTCTCCCATTTCCCCTCCCATATCACATTGTTGCGGGGTGCTGGTGGAGATGCTTGACCATAAAGGTCTATCAGTCTAACTAGGGGGGTGGACCTATCAAAAAGCCTGTGAAAGCTTGGAAAGTTGATTGGCTATTTTGATAAAGCACCTGGTCTGTCCCAAATTCAAGCTAATGTAATCCCAGCAGAACAAAGAAGTTTCTCTTGCTCGGTAACACACTTGCACAGTGCACTTACACATTCTCTCTCACCCAGGAGCAGATGACTATGCAGATCTAGCAGCTATAGGGGCTCATAGGTCCTTGGATTGCTTTCCTCAGGCTCCAATGAAAGAGTCTGATTCCCTACAACATTTGGTGAGCCAGGTATGACAGGAAGAAGACTTAAATCATGGTGAGAAATGGAACTCCATCTCCCTGTGCTGGGAGTTCTAATCATCATTTCTCTCTCTTCCCTCTATTGGTCCTTGTGTAGGCTTTTGCTCCCTTTTTCCTGCCCTCTGTAGCCTCTTTTGCTTCCACTTCAAACTCAGGTCCAGGACCAACTTTGTGGGTGTGGGCCCAGCAGCCTCAGCCCCAGTTACCGCCACTGCCCACAGGCCTGTGTTCAGTGAGAACAGGGCTTGCTTTATTTTAGCCAGGCCCGGGTGGTTTTGGTGGCCATATCCCTGGAGAAGCAAAGTGGCCACACTTTGTTCTCAGTGCTTCTGCCACCACAAACCACAGCGTTTTGGGTCCCCACAAGGTGAGAAGCTACTTGTTGCTGGGGAATGCAGAATACAGAAAGTGTGCTCACACCCACTGATGCTGTGTGTTTGGTTTCTAATATGCAAAACCTGGGTGTGTGCCAGGTTTGCTGCCCTATTCAAAGCTTCTGTACCAGCCAGCATGAAGAAGGGGAGACCTTTCTCAACTGTACTGCCCATCCAAGCTGTGTATATCATGGGCACACAACTCCAGTCCTCAGTGGCTCCCCCGCTCCATCCTATTTTGCTCAGGTGCTGGGAGCAGCCAGCTGTCTCGCACCACTAACCCACGGGCCTGAAGATATAGCTGCAGCCCAGCTGCTTGCAATGCACATCTCCCAATCTCATTCACTGCTTCATTCCCCCGGCTCTGTGCCCAACTGACTCTGGGTTGCTCTGAGCCTTGTGTCCTCCAGCTCTCACTCTTCTTCACCTCCACCCTGGAGGCATGCCTGCCTCTGAGCAGCCTGGGGCCAGGAGCCATTGGGGAGAGTGTGGCAGAGAAAGTCACTGGCAGTAGCTGCTCCTTCTCTGTAGGTATAGGGTGCCTCATTTGTCCCCTAGTCCCACAGTGAGTTTCCCTTGCAACCATCCTCTGCTAGGACAGCAGGAGCTGCCAGTGGGATCATGGGGTTTGCATGATCAAGTGCTATTCTTATTTTGTTTATGCAAATAAACAGGCCAAAATAAGACTGGACTAAATGCAGTCTCTTTGAAGAAAATGAGGCTAATTTTAGGGAAAGAAATTGTGTTTTGATGGAAATGACAATGCCCAATTGTGGTATTAGACTCTAATGCAGTTAACTGTCTTCAAATTTTGTTTTTACATGTAAGCCAAACTGATTCCTGACTTCATCTAGCTTTTTTCAACTCTCCAAGTTAGTGTTTTATTTATTCTCCCATGTTTGGACTAGAAAATATTGAGAAACAAACTTTTTTAAAGACTCTGTATGCCATACAGAATTTACCTCCACATCTGATGACATCACTCGAGATGTTCAAACTGCAAAGAGAATCTGTCAAATTGATATTGCTAAATGTATTCCATCAAAAGCCTTGCATTTGAAAGTCTTCTCAACTGTCAGTGTTGAAGACTCAGAAACTGATTTATAATTTGCTGTGTTCATTAACCTTTGCATTCTTCCTTCTGTTTTCATAGAGCGTGTGCCTCTGACCTTATTTACCTGATTGCTTGTTTACACGGTATACATATCGCTTTAGCAGCCCATCTACATTGGCATCTCCTAAAATGAGACTCAGCGTTTTGACTGGATTGACTTGTTTGTCAGGGCTATATGGTTAAGTCAGTGAAGTATGGGGTGATCTATCAGCTTCACCTGAAAAATGCTTCACCTTTTCTGTTCAAATGGTTCAGACAGAAAAGGCCACATGTCTTCAGGGGGGCAAATTTTAGATTATTTCCCTCAGACTAATTTGAATTAAGTGTAGTAAGCAGGCAGGTTTCAGACAGGTGCGACACACCTTCCTTCAGGGAAGCCGCTCCTCCAACTTAATCTGGGGCACTTTAGAGTTAGTCCTTTTCTCTGTCGCAGAGTTGTCACCTGTCATCAGACCTTTGCTGCAGTTTCCCTCACTTTTCAACTATGCCTGTTAACCTTCCTGACAAATTTGTAAACTTTAGAATACAACGATGCCAGCTTGTTCAACAACATCACCCTCTAGACTTCCTATATGCTGCCTCCAAGAAACAGCCAGCTGATCTGGACTTTGCAAAATGCCTCATCCCTGTGTGAAAACTCCTCTTTCCTTTTGCTCCTTTCTTCCTTTAGCAGATAGGAGGACCCTCCTGACCTGGAAATATACAAGACTACACTCCTGTGACAGCAATAAGCAGCTACAGAAAATGAGATCATCTATTTACCCTTGTAAGATTATAATATTCAAGGTCTACAGAAGGGAATGTTCCCATAGGTAATTAGCTAAGTATTAATAATAAGTGGAGCAAAAGGTATTAGACATTCAGCTTAATAAACTGGGGATGGCGGGGGGTGGGGCATGAGCCTGCTTGCTTCACCAGGAAAGTACAGCTTCACACACCAAGGAATCACAGAATTGCCCCACTAAGTATATTAACATTCCTACCTTCCCCCTTCCCATAAGGATTATTGGGTGTTGGTTTAGGAGGAGGTACTTGATTAGAAAGTCCTAGGTCTAAATAGGGGGTTGACCTAACGAAAACCCCACGAAAGCTTGGGAAGTTGATTGGCTATTTTGAAAAACACCTGGTCTAACATAGCCATGGGGGAACAAAGAACTCACTCCTGCTAGCTAACACACTCACTGCATGCATTTGTGCATTCTGTCTTACCCAGAGCACACCATCACACAGGTCCAGCATTGAGAGGAGCCTGTGGTAGACTGTGTGGGCTCCAAAAGACTAAGCTTTAGTGTCAAACAGAAAATCTGGACACTGGCCTTTGTCTTGGCCTTGCTGCAGGCAACGTTGGACTTTTTCCATAGTGGGATAGACAAACAGGGGACACAAAGACAGCCTTCCACACAAGTAATCATCTTGCCACCCCACAGTCTCCATGCTTGGGTCTTTGGGATTCTTTCCTCACAATCCAATAAAAGAACCTGATTTCCACAGACAAGAAGACAACACGCATTCAAGTAACAATGGTGACACTTACTAGAATGTAAACTTAGAGCATTCCTTAACTCACCGAAGTCTCACTTTCTCATTTGTAAAATGGAAATGATAATAATAGTTTCTACCTGCCTATGTTGCTATAATAATCAAATATCTTTTAATGTGTACTATATCTTTGTGATATTAAATTCTCATTAAAATGGTTCACTTGGGTATTTTCTGTGATTGGTGGCTATTTAACATTGAGACACAAGGACTGAGAGCATTTGGCATGTGCAAAAAGCTGATTTAAATAAGTCATGATGTCAGTTTCAGCAATCATCATACTCTTCAGATAGATTTTAAAGATCTCGAGAGCAGATTTACGTCTAATAAACATCTGCTGTATGTTAGGAGCAATAGTGGACATGCGTATCTTGTGAGCCATTTTAAGACTTAGTCTCCACCCAAACTCTCTGGGGTGTGCATTGGTACTTCATTTTACACGTGGGGAAACACCAATAGATGAAGAGCTCCCAATGAGCTAGAACAAACAAAAGTATAAAACTAATTTTTTGTCTCCGTTGTTTACACACAGCAGACAGCAAGCCCTAAATTCAAATTAAGATTTCTTGTTAGCATCATGGACAGAGCAGTGCTTCCCAAACTGGTAACTCTAGTCAAGCATGTGAAGCTATTGACAAGTTGCTATGGAAAACATGTTGGGTCAGTCATCTGCTGGCAAAGCTGAGCTAGCTCTGCTCAGCACTGAGTTCAGAGCTAGCTCTAGAACTTGCTAAATCAGGTCCGGTTTCCCAGGTTTTTAGTTTGGTCCTTGCTAGTGGTATTTGAACAATATGCAAAATATCTAAAAAAGTGGCTTAAACAATTGGTATTTTTAAAAAGGTGACTTGAAATATGAATTACACAAATGAGTTGTGTATAATACCCTCATTAATCAAGTGAGAATGCCAACATTTAAACAACCTGTACATCCATAAATCCCAAGACAGACAATGGTCCAGGACTAGTGTAATAGTTAGAACCCTTAAAAGAATGAGTGCAAAAGTATTTTAGGAACATGTTTCAACCAAGTTGTGTTATCATAGAGAGACTGAGAATGATGCATGAAAAATTCTTGAACCTGAGCATATCATGCACCATACCTGAACAATAGTGTACTTTATATAATTCTGAGATTGAAGTAGCCCATGTGACATAGTCTATAACATATACTGAGGGAAAATTACATGCCAGAATATCTAAAAGTTATATTAAAACATTTATACTTATTCCAGAATTGCTGATACTACCCATACTCAGAAGCTACTATTTGGAACTGTGTTCCCACTGCTAAAGCATTTAGGGCTAGAAATACTTTACTTCCGTTAGAAAATGTCACTTCTCTGTCTACTATCCTGACTATGCTTACATACTTTCTTCATTATTTAGATGATTAAACCTTGTTAGACTTATTCAAGTGTTTTCTCTGTGTGCTCTTTGTATCTATATATTCATACTATTGATGTTCATCAAGATGATCTTTGTTCAGACATAGTGTCCTTAAGTCATTAATATTTTAATATCTCATTCATCTACAAAAGGGAATCACTACATATTTTTATATATTTAAAAAATACACTGATAAAGATACATACACAAATTTATTTTTCATTGATTATCTTAAAGAGCTTGAGTTTTGGAAAAGCAATTCACATAACATTGGCTTAAGCCAATGATACTCAAACTCTGACTTTGGAATTCCATTCTATTAAGTCCAAATTATGGTTCACTTTTTATGTGGATTTTCAATCAGACTGTGTTGTTGGACTTACATTATGGTTATCTTTTAAAAAAAATGGCATGCTTTACTTTTTAAAACACTAACATTTAATAGAATAAACATATGCACATTGTCTTTGAAATTTAAATCTTTAAAAAAGTAATTAAAATCTTAATTTCCACTGGGTATTTTAAATATTTCTTTTGATGTTATTTAATTTTTTCTGCTAGATAAATGGATTTTCAATCATGAGAAGTTCGGTACTTTTATTTACCAAAATTGGGACTACTCTAATGATGTTATGATGAATGAATATTCATTATCTCTAGTGTAAAGCATAACATTTTAAGACAGTTAAAAGGCAAAACATTTTAGAACTGTAGTCCTTGACACAGCAGATATATAAAGATTTTGCTCCTTTGACAGCTTGAGAATTAAGTAAATTCTAGGGCAGGGGTGTCAAACTCATTTTCACCGGGGACCACATCAGCCTTGTAGTTGCCTTCAAAGGGCTGAAATAATTTTAGGACTGTATAAATGTAACTATTCCTTAACTGTTAATGAGTTGAAATTACATTCGGCATTTTGAAGGCAACCTTGAGGCTGATGTGGCCCCCAGTGAAAATGAGTTTGACATTCCTGCAAAGGGTTCTGAAATGATTGTCATTTCTCAGTTTCCTATAATATACCTAATTGATTTTCTAACATAATAAATGTTTTTATCTTTGGAGGAATGGTGACAAACCTTTAAATATTATGTATAATAATAAAAAGGGAATTTAAGTATGATAAAACAATTATCAATAAAAAATTTGTTCAGCTTTACTGTTGAGTTTTTGGAATTTTAATTCTTGTTTAAATTAGAACAGATTTAGTAGCATACCAAATGGATCATTTTCAATAGTTTTAATAAACATTACTATGTACTCTATAGCAAGGAAATAGAGCTGAACTTGCCAAAATTTCATTCTTGGAAGGGCTGTCAATGCAAAAATAGCTTCCTACTTTGAGTACAATATTTGAGAGACTTTAAAATTCTTCAGAGAGTTGTTGGGAGTTACTTTGTAAAAGAAGGTATAAGTTGTGACTTTGAAACCGCGTCTCAGTGTTTGTTGTCATCTAAATTCTTTTCTGCTCCTTGTGGCTGTCACTTTGCCTGGCTATTCAGTATTTATTATACAGGAACTATTTTGTGACCATCTGCCACTTATCTCTTTGGCCCCAATCTTTTCTGCTCTGATCACTATTGATTTTCCAAATGAATCCACCATAAACTAAATGTAGCAATTAGTACATTTATGTTAGGAAGAGTCTTTTCTACTGTACTTTGTGTCTGAATGACTAAAGAATCAGTCAAAAACAACCTACAAAATGAAAGTGTTTCCCAGAGCCATGGGATTTTAAATAGCTATAATTAAGTTTAAGTCTATGTTATCATCATTAGCCCACATTTTCTATATTTTAAAATTAATTGGCCACACAAATTCCCACATTTAAGTCCTAAGCAAATGCTAACACAGCTGGTCTTTCCAAATGCATCAATGATATAATTTTTGAACTTTGTGCCATTTTTATTCAAAATTGAAATACCCTTCAGGAGAAAGAGCTGTTTAACATAAAGAGGTATTTGAATTAAAATTCTTTCTCTTGAAAGTCAAGACTATTGAGAAAATTAAAAAAAATCAGTGGTTGCCAGCAGATTGAATGTAGAGGGAAGTGATAAATAGGTGTAGCACAAGGAATTTTTAGTGCAGTGAAATTATTCTGCATGATATCATAACTGTGGATTCATGACATTACACATTTGGCAAAACCTTTTGATGTGTACAACACAAAGAATGGATGGTAATGTAAACTATGGGCTTCAGTTAATATATCGATAATGGTCATCAACTTTAAAAAATGTACTATACCACTGCAAGATGTTAGTAATAGAGAAAATGGGTGTGTATACAGGGTAAGGGATGTGGCAAGGTGATAAACGAGAATAAATGAGAACTCCCTGTACGTTGTATTAAATTTTCTCTAAGCCTAAAACTGCTCTAAGAAACAAAGTCTATTTATTAAAAAAATATCCTCCCTTTCATTGAATCTTTATGCTTCACTATGATTCTGTATATCTATTCCCAAAATTAATGTTGACATATATGGAGAAGAAAGTTTTGAAAGACTGCATCTGAGCAAATTGGTCCAAACTAAAATGTCATGAGAAAAACGCAGTTAGAATTCCTGTGAACACAAATTATAATCTGCAGTATATCGGTCTCTCTATTTTGTTTTATTGTGGGTGGAACAGAGCTGGTGAAATAAAATTTCCATTCCCACCATGAAGGAAACCAATCAACTGATGATCAGACATGTATGGAGTAGCTGTCCTGCACTCCTTGAAACAGTTGATGTTCACATACTACTAGTCCACCCATACGTTGCCAGGCTGTGTATGACCAGAGACCCAGTATGGTGGTTTGTTTTCCTCCTTTTACACTGTCTTTTCATTTTAAAGATGGAAACTTATGTTTCTAATTTCAATATATAACATGGTGTTGGCCCAGCCTCTTTGGTTATTAGAAAGAAAGGGATAAGTGGCCATCAATGGATAAACAGATAAAAAAGATGTATTACAGATATACAATATTTTTCAGTAATAAAAAAGAGTAAAAATATGTCATTTACAACAACATGGATGGACCTGAAGGGCATTATGTTAAGTAAAATAAGTCAGAGGAAGAAAAATACATTATGATCTTTCTTTTATGTAGAACCAAAACTAAATAAATAAAGAAGAAACAAAAACATTCATGAGTACAGAGAGTGAAAATTTTAATCAGTTTATATATTTTTTATTTTTACTAAGTTTATTGGGCTTAATAAAATTACATATTTCAAGGGTACAACAATTCTATAATATATCATCGGTATATTGCATGGTGTGTTTAACACTCAAAGTCAAATCTCCTGTCACCATGTATTTGACCCCCTTTACCTTTTACTACATTCTATGAGTTTTGTTTGTTCATTTGTTTATTCATTTGTAGTCTGACTTATTTCACTTAGCATGATATTTCCAAGACCCATCCATGTTGTGATAAATGACAGTAGTACTTCATCTTTTCTTATGGTTGAGTAGTATTCCATTGTATGTATATACTACAATAATCAAAAGAGCATAATATTGGCAGAAAAAACCAGACATACAGAACAATAGAACAGAATTCACATCTCATAAATAAACATACATGTATATTGGCAACTAATCTTTGACAAAGGAGCCAAAAACATAGAATGGGGAAGAGAAAGCCTCTTCAATTCATAGTTCTGAGAAAAATGGAAAAACACAATCAAAAGAATGAAACTAGACTGCTGTCACCATACACAAAATTTAATTCAAAATGGGTCAAAGAGACACATATAAGACCTGAAACAATAAATTACACAGAAGAAAATACAGGTACTAAACTTATGAATCTTGGCCTTAAAAATGTTTTTAGAAATTTCATCTCAAAGCTAAGGGAAATAAAAGTAAAAATGAATGATGAGACTATATCAAATAAAAAGCTTCTGCACAGCAAAAGAAACTGTCAACAAAACAAAAAGGCAACCAATGCAATAAGACAAGATACTCACAAACAACAGCTCTGATAAGGGGTTAATATCCAAAATATAAAAAGAACTAATACAACTCAACAACAAAAAATCAAAAAATCCAATTAAAAAAATGGACAGAGGACTTGATCCTCATTCACTTCTGATGGGAATGTAAACTGGTACAGCCACTATGGAAAACACTATGAGGCTTCTCAAAAAAATTAGGAGTTACAATATGACCCAGCAAGCTCTCTTTTATGTATCTACCTAAAGATCTGAAAATATTTATTTGTAGATATACATGCATTCCTATGTTCATTGCTGCATTGTTCACGGTATCCAAAACATGGAAACAATTAAAGCATCCTTCAATAGATGATTGGATAGAGAACAGATTGTTAATTGTGAGAGACAGGGGTGTAGAATTGGCTAAATAGTGGGGTCAAAAGGTACACACTTCCAGTTATAATATAAGTCATGGAGTTGTAATGTACAACATGGTTACTAGAGTTAACAATTACTGTATTGCAAATTTGAAAGTTGCTAAGAGACCAAATCTTAAAAGTCTTCATCACAAGAAAAATAAAGAAGAAGGGGAAGTGATATAAGAAAATAGAAAGTAGGATGGAAAGAAATAAAAAAGACAGGGTTCATGACTTAACTCTCCCTAATGTTACTAAAGCTATATAGCTATTGATAGAATTTGGATGAACCCTCATTTAATGTTCTTAAGTAAATATGTTGATCCTGATATCTACTAATAATATTTTCTACTACACATTAAAATCTGAGCTAATATGATTTGGTTGACATCATATAGTAGAAATAGTATATATTTAATAATGTAGTTAAATATTATATTTACTACAGACTTTCTACTTTTAAATACTCAGACATTTGAAGGAAGCTGCTTACCATCTAATTTGCTGGGCTTTAATTAATTGGAGCAAGAGTAAGAGGTAAATAAGAAAAAACGGTTTTAAAAAATCAAGCCATATCCACTGACACTTCTAGTTTTGCATTTCCTAAGCTGAGATTTATAAGGGACTTATTTATGACACGTGAATAAGAA
This sequence comes from Trachops cirrhosus, assembly GCA_028533065.1. Taxonomy (NCBI): domain Eukaryota; kingdom Metazoa; phylum Chordata; class Mammalia; order Chiroptera; family Phyllostomidae; genus Trachops; species Trachops cirrhosus. The sequence continues at coordinate 29,901,743 of CM052541.1, read as the reverse complement.
ATGCTACTGAATGCTGGAATCCAGAAATGTGTCATAAATGTGTTCTTAACTCCAGCCTAAACTCCTCATATTTGGAACAGCTATTTTAACCCAAGGGTCATATTATTATATCATTTTCCAAATCTTACTGTTGTCTCTGATATATAATGTCTCAGTTAATTAAGTGATAGAGAATAATGTAATGTTTCCTTAAGCATTCCATTTTTGAGAAGAAGAAAAAGAAAAATACTTTTAGTTTAACTAGGCACATGGTGTGTAAATTGGAATGAACAAACCCATTATCTGTTACCCAAGGACATTAAAAAAACCCTATGATAGAATCTCTCACGTATTCATCATTTCCAAGTCGAATTGTGAAACTTGTGGAAGTATAGATATGAAAAGGATTGCCAATATGTCAACCACCTTAAAACCATCCAAACTTTCTGCAATTGCTGCATTTTCTTCTGTAAGAAATGTCAAGATTTCATCAAAAAGTCTTTTAATTTGGATAATCTCCATACAGTTGTCTGGCTATTTTCGCTCTCTGGTTTGCAACTTCTCTTATACCAGTTGTCATTTCTGTAACCTTTCCAACAGCAACTGTGCAGCCTTGGGACCTTGATGCAGAATGTCTCACTCAACAATCCTCCCACAAACCATCTGCTCCTAGAGACATCAACAACTGTTGGCATTGGGCGACTCTGCCAAATGGGGAAGAAATTGTTCAAAATGATAAAGTAAAACTTTCTCAGAGGTCTTAAATCCCTAACATAATAGACAAATAATTGATATATAAAGACCAATATTATTTAAGTAAAATGTTTCAAGTTCTAGAAAAACAAATAAAACGAAAAACATTGTATTCACACAAAGTTGCACATCAGAAAATTTAAATTATATTTCTTAATCTCTTTAAAATTGTGCAATGTGCAAAACAAACCTTTACCAAAAAATCTGAAAAGATTTACAATATTGACTCAACCAAACATGAAAAGATATATGTATTTATATTTATATACATATTTGTTTGTATGTATGTGTATGCATACACAGATACCAACATATAAATATATATATACATATACATTTTTCTGCTTCTGAACTCTATACTCTCAAATCCTAGGTCAAATTTATTCTTTGTCATAACTTTATATTACTAATTATATTTAAAAACAATAAAAAAGAGAAACATTTCTTCCCAATTACAACTATAATGGCATTTTTAATCCTTTTTAGTATTAAAGGGAAAAAATTAGCTTCCAGGACAAGTACCAGTAGAAAAACTATGCACAGTCCCAAATGTGTACTTCTACTCCCTGAGAAAGTTTCTAGTCTTTTATTATAACGTGACCCACATCAACTCTGTGCAAAAGTATGAATGGAATTCAATCGTCTTTCTGCATCTTGAAAATCTTACTGCCCTCGAGTAATGAATGATTACCAATCATTCAGAGTTAATTCTACTCACTTTAATGGGTCAGCTGAGTAGTTTTGGACAGGTTCTCTAAGAAGTAAATGCCCTAAAAAGACTAATTAGTTTTAGAGTTGACATTGTAATTTCTTATAAATTTAATATGATTTCCCAAATAATCTTGTGAAATATCTAGGACAAATGTTATTATCACCAACTTATAGAAAAGTATTTGGTGAGTCATTCAAAATCACATACCTCAGAGGTAACATAGGCAGAACTTAAAATCCATGTTTTACAATTTCAGAACAGTTTAAATTCTATTAAAATGTGCTGTTTAGGTTAAATTTTTTAAATAAATTGTGTTTTTCTCTCCTACTTTTCTAAGATTACTTATCATCATATTATATGTGTGCATGAATAATAAGTGTTTTAAATATAATATAAAATTAAAAACAAAGATTTTTAAATGTCTAACACAAACGCCAAGTTCTGGAAGCTGCAAGGTCTTAAAGGTCAAGAACCACATCCAGTTAGTCTTACATAGAATATAATAGGAAGTAATATGAAGTTTAGGTTTGTCTTATTTTTAATTTTTTATTTTTAATAGTTTATGTTTTATTATATTTTTCCATTACCATTTATCCCATTTATAGTGTACCTTTTCCACCTTAATTTAAAGATTGTTTCTAAAGATCTAAGTTGCCACACAATATAAATGAGTTCTGGGAATTAACTCGTAGTCAAATGCCTTTTGTACTGACTTCCTTCTGTTTTAATAAATTCTTTTGTTGCTTTGCCTAAGTTCCTAGCCTGTTAAATTTCATGTCATTAATGCCTAATAGGTAATGTTTTGGTCTATTTAAGGCCTAAAGCTTAAATGATTTGGGTTTGATGATTAGCAATTCTGTAATAGTGTGGTGTCTCTCTTCAGATCTCAGGTCTGTGAACCAGAGTCAGAGCATGTTCTATCTTGTATGTATTATTCATCACTCTCTTACTCAGAGGGGATTTTCAGACATAAAAGTGCTTCAATTTTTCTTTTGCTGAGGAAACACTCATGTCCAATTGGACCGACTAATTACCACAGCCAGTTAACTCTCCAATATGTGGGCAAAACAAATTGTGTCCTTTAAAAAGGTATGATTGTCACTGTAAGTGATTTTTTTGCAAATGAGTGACTATGTGAGACTCACAGAGTTTCTGTCAGAGGGGTGAGTAGTTATAAATCTCTCATATGTAGGAAACTTTGCCCAAGTGATGTCAAACATGAACAGTCTATTATAGTATTTGAGATCATTGGTTCCAGCCAGGGTTAGTTGTATTCTTTCGTGGGCTGTCAGGCAGTACCTGAAGACAGTCTTGGATGTCACATTGGGAAGGGGTACTACGGGCATGTAGAGGATAGAGGCCAGGGATGTTGCCAAACATTTTACAATTCACAAGATATCCCCTCACACAAATGATTATTTTGCTCAAAATGGCAACAGTGTGGAGGTTGAGAAACTCTGTCTTAAATGGGATTATACATGCAATAGTTTTTAAACATAAAATATGGCTAATTATAATCCTCATAAATTTGTTTTAAATTTTAAAAGCTGAGTGAATTAATTCAAGTTACTATCTCTTCCTTTAATATCTAAATTTGGTTTCAGTTTTATTCTTTTTTTTTTAATTTTTATATATTTTTTTTAATATTTTATTTATTTATTTATTTTCAGAGGGGAAGAGAAGGAGAGAGGGAGAGAAATATCAATGTATGGTTGCTTCCTGTGCATTCCCTGCTGGGAACTGGCCTGCAACCCAGGCATGTGCCCTGACTGGGAGTCGAACTGTGATCTCTTGGTTCACAGGCCCGCGCTTAATCCACTAAGCTACACCAGCCAGGGCTCAGTTTTATTCTTCCCTATTTATTTCTATGTTAATTATGGTTCTAAACTTTAGGTTAAGTTACACTTCTATAGTTGTCAATGCATAATGAGTTGGGGATTTTAGTTTAAGTTAATTCTAAATTCTTTTATTTAAAATAATCAATCATCTATTAATTAAAATAAGTTAATTTTAATTTCTTTTTTTGATTAATGGTGATTATAATTTCTTTTATTCTGATTGGAAGAGGAGACACTTAAAAGAATAGTTTTCAGGTGATGTGAATTTCAGCAAACTGTTCTAACACTTTTCTCCATTTAAGGTGGTGAACATAAAAAGAGAGAAATTAGATAGATTGATTGATTTACTGATAGACAGACAGACAGATAGATGTATGACACCTAGATGGACTAGTTAAAAAGAGCCTGAACCCCAGAGCCAGACACCCTAAGTGTTTACCCTGATTTCACTACTTACTAGTTGTGTGTTCTTTGACAAATAGCCTAACATCTCAGGAGCCTATGATTTTAAATCTACAAAACCAGAAAAATATAATACTACTTTATTAGCATTGTTCTTAGAATGAAACATACAAAGCCCTAAGAACAGTTCCTTACATATAATAAATGTTCAAAAATATTAACCCTCCATATATTTATTTACATAGACATTTTTATCTCCAATAATAGTGCTTTAAAAATATAAAAGAATTTTATCACCTAAAACTATTTTATCTTTTCTAAAATAGAACTTTTGAAAATTACAAGTGTTTCTGATAGCTTCAATTGATAAACAGATCGATTCCTCAATAAAAAATTAACCTAATTATCAATGAATTTTTGATTATCATTGGAAATGAGGGGTAAAAATAAAATGAGTGTATTTCTAGAAAATAACAGTATTTACTGATCCTGCTTTTGAATTTACATTTATTAAGGAACTTTTTGATCATTATTTGAAATGTAGAGTGAAAATGAGATGTCTGCATGATCAGAAAACAGCTGGTTAACCAATGTTGCTTTTTCATTTATAGCTATTAGTGGCTTTATGCTTCTGATCCAAATTGCTCAGCCTTCAGCAATTTATTTTTCCAGGCTCATAAAGTGCTTTGGGTGATTTTGATTGAAGTTACTCATTTTTTCATCACTGTCATTGATCAAAGTCTTCCTATACTTCTCTTCTTCTCTGCAGTGACTTAAAAATGTATCCCTGTCTTCAACTTCCTGCTTTAATCTTTCTTACCTTAAAATGTCTATCTCAGCCTGTCTATGGTTTGCTCCAAATGACTCCTACCTGAGGATTGTTCTCTTGGAAAAACAAATTTATGCACTCTATCTCTCTCTCTCTCTCTGAAAAACAAACTGAACTCCAAAATATATAAAGAACTCACATGACTCTACTCCAGGAAGACAGAAAACCCAATTAAAAAATGGCCAAAGGACCTGAACACACACATCTCCAAGGAGGACATACAGAGGGTCCAGAGACATATGAAAGGATGCTCAGCATCACTAGCCATCAGAGAGATGCAAATTAAAACCACAATGAGATACCACTTCACACCGGTCACATAAACAAATCAGCAAACAACAAATGTTGACGAGGCTGTGGAGAAGGGAACCCTAGTGCACTGTAGGTGGGAATACAGACTGGTGCAGCCACTCTGTAAAACAGTATGGAATTTCGTCAAAAAACTAAAGATGGAACTGTCTTTTGACTCAGCAATTCCACTGATGGGATTATACTCTAAGAACCCTGAAATACCAATTCAAAAGAACCTAGGCACCCCGATGTTCATAGCTGCACAATTTACAATAGCCAAGTGTTGGAAACAACCTGGGTGCCCATCAGTAAATGAATGGATCAAAAAACTATGGTACATTTACACAATGGAATACTACACAGCAGAAAGAAAGAAGGAGTTCATACACTTCACAACAGCATGGATGGAACTGGAGAGCATTATGCTGAGTGAAATAAACCAGGCAGTGAAAGACAAATACCACTATAAGTGGAACCTAATCAACAAAACAAGCAAACAAAAACATAATCAGAGACATTGAAATAAAGAACAAACTGACAGTAACCAGAGGGGAGGGGAGGGGGGTAAGGGGGAAGAAGGGGAAGGGTTGTCATAGAAGGACCCATATGTAAGGACCCATGGACAAATCCAAAGAGGGGCAGGATTGAGAGAGTGGGTAGGGCAGACTATAGTGGTGGTGGGAAAATTTTAACAACTATATTTGAACAACAATAAAAAATTGTTAAAAAGCAAAAGATTTTGGGGTTATACAGTGTAGGTTTATTAAAAGGATCAGGAGTTTTCCTCCATGAAACAAGATATCCTCCAAATCAGCAGTCCCCAACATTTTGGGCACCAGGGACCAGTTTCATGGAAGATAATTTTTCCATGGTCCGGGGGTGAGGATGATAGTTTTGGGATGATTCAAGAGCATTACATTCAAGTTCACCTCCTGCTGTGTGGCCCAGGTCCTAAAAGGCATGGCCCAGTTATCAACAGTACTAGTCCATGGCCCAGAGGTTGGGGACCTTTGCTCCAAATCAACTTGATAAAGTTAGTTCAAATGTAAAGTCCTCAGTACTTGGAGAGTGGCCTGCTAATACTCTAGGGCTCTAAACTGGGATTAACTTTAAATGGAAGGTTGGGGGCTGGGGGCAAATGAGTTTTTGGTTACAGAGAGTGAGCATTTAGAGTGCCGAGAAGTGGTAGATCTAGCCTATGTGAATTGACAATTATGCAATTAGTTTTGCTGGGATGTGTTTAGTCAGTTTTCAACATAATATCCAGAAGGAAATAGAACAGTATTTTTTGAATGCTCAGATTTTCAGATGAATAACCAGATACAAAAGAGACAATATAGCTGATAAGCAAGAAGATATGAGATAAATTGTTATTTTAATGTATAAATACCAGAACAATATGTTTTCAGAAAGCTTTCTAATACAGAACTTTCTATACATATGCTGGCTAAATTAGAAAGTTTCACCAAACTTTTCTTCAAATACCAGATGCAATATTTTATGAACTAAGAAATTTGAGCTTGCCAATATCTAATATATTTTGTTCTAAGGTGACATAGTTTTATAGTAATATCAAATATAATTTCAGAGCTATAAAAATGAAAGGTACAACATTTTTACTTCATTAGTGTGAACTCTTATTATTATTTTTTAATCAGTATATAGTGCAAGTATAGAATTTTCTTTCCTGGCTATTATAACATTTGATACCTGTCCCATATTCTCAAGGATTTTGGCTGAAACTTATATGATTTAACTCCATGTCTTAAAAAGATCAGCCTGGTGCCTCTACAGAAAAAGTGTCATTGGAGCTTGAGATGAAAACACCTTTTTCTTTGTTTCCCTTTCCTGCTATTTCCATATAATTAGTGGAAGTGAATACAGGTCAGGAAACAGATCAAGAGGTCATCTCCTCCAATATTAACACTTTGGTTGGTTTCAGGTAAGTAAATCACTTATCTGGGTGGTCTTTTTTATTCCTCTTTCCAAATTTTATATTATTTGGAAAGTAACACTACTCTTTTCTGAGGGTCTACACATTAAATAATTTTTAAATTGCATTGTTTTTAAGAGAGTAAAAAACCATAGCATTATGAAATATAACTCACTGTGATTTAGGCCATGCTTGATTCATGAAGTATTTCAGGGCAGCATATAATGCATTTTGGTAATGGTTTGATTTGCATGTGTTTTATGTAGAACAGCCACTCAAATTCATGACACCTTCCTTAAGGTTCACCTTGGTCAAGAACATCTAGAAGATGACCAGAGGCTACTAACATATATTTTTGGGAATTCCAGAAAGACCAATCAAAGCTTTGGAAATCTGTAGGAAAGTGCAAGTTCATTATCATTCTCATTATTTCTTTTATAAGGTCAAGTGAAACTTGTAGATGAAAAGCATCTTGTGCTTCAAGGCATATACAAAAATGTAACCAAAGATTACTTGTTTTTTTTCTGTTTTTTTCAGCAGCAATGATAAGAAATGTTCAGTGACTCATATAGATTATGATTTCTGCTAAACTATTGAATTAATAATATGAACACTATGGAAAATATGGCTTCAAAATCCAACTAAGATAAATAACACATTATTCTAAGATTTAAAAATGTGGGTTAATGCTCATATGACTTATTTTATGCAAGGGTTATGCGAAGTTGTGAGATTTGCAAGGTCAGCATAGACCAAAAGTAAGAACTATATCAAGCATGCCAACACTAGCCTTGTTAGGAGAGGGATATCATTGCTCTTAAGGAGGTCCTGTTTTTTTCTCTTCCTTTGGGGATTAAGCTCTAGTGTGCTTTTGGTACCCGCTGAACAAAAAATACTCTTAAATATTGAAATTGTTAACATGTATGACCAATTCAAATTTTATAAAGAGAAGGAATTTTGTTTATAAACATGTATTTTTTTTAATTTAGGATGGAAAGCTATTATTGTACAGGGATTTTAGATTGTGATGCTTACCTTAAAGTGGGTACAACTGATTCTACCATGCAGAGCTCTTAAATCTCATCAAGATGACAGGAACCTCGTTTTCCCCACAGGGCTGAATGCTCCAGTTTGCCCATTCAGGTCTCTATTTTTCTACATCTACTTTTTCTTCAGCTCATTCATATATTGTCCATCACATTTATATTACATTTGAGGGATCCTATAAATGGCACACGTCTCTTCTCCACCTATTTCAGAAACTATTGAGAAATAAATGTAAAATTCTGATAAAGGGATTTCAGCTTCTGATAATGATAGAGAAACTTTCTGCAAATTATTCCTTTTACAAACAAAAAAAAAAACAACAACAAAATCTGGGCAAAAAAACAGACAAACAAATGTCTCTCTGAGGCCATTAGAGAGAGACCAAGGAAGCCAGGACTTGAGGAATCAGCATCTTGAAGAGAAAGAAGCTCTTTGAGGTCAGCCCAACACTTCTCTCCCTTTAAATGTCAACAGCTGAGAGTCTAAGATGGAGCAGTGAATAGCAGGTGAGATGGAGCTAAGTCTGAGCTTAGCATTAAGCAACCTATGGGCTCAATCTCAAAAGTTATGACTCTAAATCAGAGAATATATTATGCTACCCCCTTTGCATAAATACTGGTGGCTTATAAAATACTTAGTTTTAGACCTTCCCCTTTATAATAGAAACTTCTAGGGTCATCCATGAACCAGTTCTCTTGGCTTCCATCTTCTGACTTAAATATGTCTGGGTCTCCAAATGAAACCCCAAAGTAGTCATAAAATTGGGTAAAGGTTGAAATCTTAAGCCTATTTTACTTATCTTTCTTATTTATAGCAGATAAAAGAGATGCTTGCCACACTCCTTTCATTTGCTTCAGATTAAAATAAACTGAAAATAAAAAGAGAATTCTGTTCTGGTATTTTTAGTTAATATTCATATTTTTAACCTAAGAGAATTTATTTTCATATAAACATAAACCTCTTGATATATGCAGATTACATAAATATAAATCTCCTTATATGCTAAAATTCTTATTATCTTCCAAAGCATCTCTTTTAAGTCTTATCACTTCTAATTTCAGAATTCAGGTCAGTTAGAATTTATTTAGAATGACTGATTTGTCAATTCATGCAGATATTATCAATCAAAATTGCTAAAAAAAAATACCAAAACTACATTCCTATAACCAGAAACTGCTTATGAAAAAGTCTAGGCTTTTTATAGGTACATTTCTATATACTGTGGTCTTAGTGCATTTTATGTATTGGCCAATCTAATAATAAGCATAAGTTTTGATATAAATGACTTTCCTCATAGTTATTATTATTATAGTTTTATTTTATGCAAACACATGGTTACCTTTTATTCTGTGAGTCATTTATATCTTGATTCTTGAATTTTTGTTAGTATACTGCTAGAGGAACAGAAGTGAAGATATAAAATATTAATTATTTTACATATATTTATTTTTATCAAAAAAATGAATAAGAAACCCTGGCTGGTGTAGCTCACTGGGTGAAGCACTGGCCTGAGACCCAAAAGGTTACCAGTTCAATTTCCAGTCGTGGCACGAGTCTGGCTGGGCTCAAGGCCTGGCTTCAGTTGGGGGTGTGTGAGAGGCAACCAATCAATGTTTCTTTCTTACATCATTGTTTTTTTCTCTTTCTCCTTTTTTTCACCTCTTTCTAAAAAATAAATAAGATCTTTAAAAACAATGAGTAAGGGACTTTGGCTTTGCCAATACCTAATATATAGACTAAGTAAGTAAATATAGATTAAGTATTAAGGTAGATAATATTAATCTATATATTACTCAATGGTGTGTGTAAAATGGTCCTTACTCAAATGTATGTAAAAAGTAAGACAAAGTATTTGAAAAAAGTCCTAATTGGTAAAGGACTCAAGTGGTCAAAGTAATTATTTTGGAGTTAATTAAAATTTGAAGGTGACCAAGCATTTAAAATAAACCTAGTTATAATTTTCAAAAATTTGAGCTCTTTTTTTCTTACTTGATCAGCCTTTGCAGAAATTAGTCTCCTAGTTTCTATGTACATACAAAAAAATCTGTATTACAATTTCTGTTTCAGAAAATGGGATGAAAACCAGCAAAATCTGTAGAGCATCTGATTAGTATGGAACCACAATTAATTGGATGACTAGTATAATGGAATTTAGTCATTTTGGGAATTTAATCTTGTGAGGCACAGCTGCCAAAAGCATCCTATGCCATATTAGAGAATGTTTAATTTATTGATTAAAGATAATCCAGGCAAATCATAAACATACTCAGATTTATCATTTGACTAGTCAAACATAATGTATGGCAGGACACTTACACTTATTTAACAGGGAGTTACTCAATTTCAAGCTAAAAAGCATTTGCTAGTTTTGGTCATAAATCATTCCATTTGAGTCACCATCATTTTGGGTTTATATTCATTTTTTATTTAGATCATCATGTAATATTATTTACGATGCACTATTGAGGTCATTTTTTGTGCAAAAATATTCTGGCATAATATCTTTGGAATATATATTCACAAATATTCTCTAAATGAAAATTACAGTCTTAGTTGGTAAATGATTCATTTTTAACCAGTGTATTCTATAGTTCCTTAGGCTTGCATCCTATTTATTGAAGAGTATTGAGACAGTCCTAAAGATGAAAAATTTTGCTGTGGAAGGAAACGTGTATATACATCCCCAATCTAATGACTGGTAAATGTGTTATTGTCAACTCTTTATACTAGTCAAATCTTGGTGTGCTTAGCAATAAGTCACTTCTTTTACTGACATAAGGATGCTTACCAAGCACAATTCTAAAAATCCTTAAAATGGGAGGGTTAGTGTTAAAATCCAATCACAATTAATACTCATCACTTTTCTTCACTGCCCTTTCTAAACATTTCCCACTTTTAGACAACACATCCACAGGTCTATAGTTCTCTCTGGCAGATGTTATCAAGCCTTTATCAGTGAGATGTAAGTCCCTAGTTACCTTGTCCTTACTAGGACATGGTTGTTGTAATAGCCTACGTATCTTTATTATCACACATGGAAGCACTGAGAGGTCTTTCCATGAATCTCCTGAGTTTCAGATGTGTCCTTCTCAGATCCCATTATGTCCTAAGAACCCTAGCTTTTTCTGATGAACATAGTCAATTTTCCCCACCCCACTACAGTAACCTTTTTTGTCTGCTTGTCTCTCAATATGAAGAACCCCAAATTATAGGGTAAAAATGTAGCTCTAAGTTCTTCAGAATTTTACTGAATCCCTGATTGAAATATACCCTTCTGAAGAACAGAATTTTAACTCTATAAAGCCCCAAAATCTGGGGACAAGAACTGCATAGCCTCCAGCTACAATGTCAGTTAGACAAGGAGAAGTTCATTACACTTTTCTTTCCACCCTTGCTTCCTAGACTCAACTAATCTACCTTTCAGGAACATAGCACATGTAAGTCATTGGTTCAGAGTATACGAAATGTCTTGAGTAATAGTACCCCAGACTTGCAGTGTCATTCTCAAGATAGTGCCTCAGCTGTGCCTTTTTTAGAAGACATTTCCATCTTTTAGGGCAGCAGCTACTCAGTGATGCGATATAAGATAGGACCCAAGGATCCCGTAGTCAGGCGGTCACTGTCAAACACACTTTGTTGTAAATCCCTTTACATTCCTTTGTCCAATACATTTTAAAGGAAACCATGTCAGTAAATCAGTTCTAAAAGTCCTTGGGAAGAGATGCCAAAATGACACAGTTCAGAGACAACAAAGTCATATTCAGAATATAATTCAAATCTCAGGATGATAAATCACTGTCTCCTCCATGTAAGAGGAACTTGGGCAATCAATTTTTCACTGAGTGGTACCATATCAAGGACTCAGCATGAGTCAAGCATTCAGTAAATAAGCCAGTATTAATGAGAAGAACCCAATGTTACTAAGCTTATGTATAGGTTCTATTTATCTCTGTCACTATGCTTACTCCATTCATGGGTTCACGGGGTCATTGAACAAACACTGGGATGGTTGAGGACAAAGGCTGTCCAACTTAAATGAATGATCTTGTCCACCTATTCATTAATGCCTCTTTAAAATGAGACCAGAAATCTGCATGTGTGTCTACTTCTATCTGTCCATTAAAATGGAAAGCTACAAGATTAAAATTATAACATAATAGAAATTCTAGAGGGATGAGGTAGCTGTGAGAAGCTGAGAAGTGGGAAGCTAGAGGCTTAATGAGGTAAAGGATATGCTTAAGTAGAAAAAGAAGCATGGATCAATAGATGAGGGGAAAATCCCTGTAAAAACAAACCCCATTTTTCCAGTGATATCCATTGCATGTGATAGATTGCTATGAATTGCAGTCTTGGGTATGAAATCCATTATGGCTGAGAACCTCGGAAGAGAGAACTTTTTTTTGTATTTACCTCTGTGCCTTTACTTTATGCCTATTCCTCAAATCCCTAGAGATGAGCTAAGCTTTTCAAAGTCCTTTGCTTCCATACTTGAGCTAAAGTTGAATGACGGCAAGGAGGTTGTGAGTGGTAGTGTTCAAAGAAGTTATGCATTTTCTTGTGCTGGTAAAATAAAAAGGAAAAGATTAAAGAAAGTAAAATAAAATTTTGATGTGTGATGTATACTTTAAGTTTTAGATGTGGCATTTCTTGAAAATAAGATTAAATAAAAAATTATGTGACTATGTATGCTTTTATATCATAGATACCATATACCATCTTAAAGATAAGATTTAATTAAAAAGTTGAACAATATAATTATTCCAAATGAATATATATCATAGCACATACATTTATTTATGGTCTTCTAATAATTAAAAATATTCAGTGACATGTTTTCATTTAAATAAACTGATTCACTTTTCAGAAATCCTTTTTCTCTTTACATTTATCTTATACTGTCTTTGACATGTTTTAATAAACTTGTAGAAAAACAAAAAGTTTTTATAAAACAAGTGCATCTTGTTCTGAGCTACAGCATCAATGCAATTCCTTTCCTCAGCAAATGCTTTCAAGTCAAAGTAGCCCCAGAGGCAAAGCTCTAAAAAGGCAAATGGGAACCAGAGTATCTGTTCTGCATCTAAATACTTTAATAATTCATTAACTTAGAATTCTTTTATCATTTCTTTCATCAGACAGTGCAGCATTTATTGGGAGAAAGGGAGAGCTAAATATTTTATATAAATATAAAACCAATAATTTAAAATAAATGTTTAAAATATCTGTTATATAGGAATCACTTATACAGTGAATATTGAAATGTTTGAAATATATTTTATATAAAAGAGCAAATTATTCATTTATGCATGTTTCAAAAAGAATATTAATAATGCCATTTGACAAATTAATTTTTACACATTCCATTTTATTAATATTCCACTTTTTAATAACATTTATTAATAACTTGTTTGATAAATGAAGAAAATTAGGGTTTAGAAAGAAATATGTTGAACATTTTTAAACATACAATAAATTTCTTCATCAAAGTTACATACAAAATTTGTAATAATTAACTAACAGAAATAACATGTAAAAATTTGTTTTGGAAGTAAAAGTCCTTTGATATATAACATGTTTCAAATAACGTCATTTATCAAATCCTCAGAATATCAAAACACAGTCCAATCTAAAGTGCTTTGTTTTAAAGTATTTTTTCATAATTCTTCACTAGCAGCTGGATGCTTGACAATTGGAGTTGGTTAACGACAACAACAACAAAATCTCCTTCCTAAATGAAAACAGCTCATCAAATGATTATAATTTCTGTTAATTTATGATATTTTTTATCCCAGCTGCTTTTAAAAGCAATTTATAAAATTCCTTAAATAAGAACATAATTTGTCATGTGAAAATAAATGGTAAGTTACATTTTTCTATTCCAGAGTCTGTACTTTTTAAAATTTTATTCCAAAAGAATCATTATCTATTAATGTGGTGACCTAAATTAGGAGTTAGGAGAAAAACAAAATTAAATAAAAACAATAAACAACATCAAGTGAAGAAGTGAAAGAAAGAAAAATAAATAAATAAGAGAGAGGACCTTATAAACAAGTTAAAAAGTATAGCAAAATGCCATCTATGCAAATGGCATGGCTACAGGGTAAACTATATTATATCCCCCCTTACCCCAGTTGACCACAGAAAGTACTTTGGTTAAAACAAGTGAATAGAGCTAATTCATAGTTCACTCCTGTGTTCTCTCCTGGTTTGTGAAGTAGGATGCAGATTCAAAGTCAGGAAAAGTAAAACCTGCTGTTTACAAAAATAAAAATAAAACAACACAAAATCAAGTGCTTTCCTCTACACTAGGCTATTAGTCTGCTGTTTTGTTAATCCTGTCTGAAATAAGTGCTAGTGTAACTTTGGCTCCTTTAACAAAAATGGGCCTCATTGTGTGGCCTTCTTCACTCCTGAAATTCTTTGATACAGAATAGGAGTTTGTAAATTTCATTTCTTGGCTCTGGTTTCTTTATTGCTCATGAAAAATCCCCATCAGTCTTTCTGCCTTCCCAAGAACTACTGAAAAACAGGAACTCCTTGAGAGTTCCTTGACAATTATCAGTTTAACCAAATTCAAGTGTCCAAACACTTTTATTCTCATTTGAGCAACTTTGTCCTGCTAGGACCAAGGGAACCATGTTTTTAGGCTTGTGAGGGGTACACATTTGACAACCTTGCAACAGGTGGCTAAAGATTTGTAAAACATATTTACAAGTGGGATTTTCTTTTCCTTTTAATTTATAAGTTTTCTGCTTTTGCATATTTGAGCCAAAGGGAGAGCTACACAAACCCTACCAATGTCCCTGCCTTGGGAACAAAGAAGAGTGGGGAGGACGGATGCTGAGCTGCTCTGCAATCTGGTCTATTGTAGGAAAAGAAGGAACAATGTTGTAAAGAAAAGAGGCCATGTACTGAATGTCCTAATTCAAGCTCTTCGTAATCGCTTTATCCATTACCTGCATGGCAGAAATCCCACAGGACATTTAGAAATGCTTTTTAAAGAAAGGGGAAAATAAAGCTGTAAAACCAGGTGAATTAATATGTGAAAAATATTATGCTAAATGCATTCTCAGAGTAAAAAACAAATTAAAATAAATGAGCTAAATAAAAATATATATAAAAATATGATTTTATAAAATTTCAAACTAAGCATATTAGCAGAAGCACATTAGCAGCCATGATGTCCTTTATTATCGTGACCACATTGTGACCATGAAGTGAAACATAATGGCATTTACCACTACTATGTCCTTCCAGCAGTGAATTGTAAAGTATTACCTTTTTTAGTGGCAATCTTTATAATTACCTGGATGGGATGAATATTTATGATTTTCTGCTGTGTTCCAGCTAGAAGAAAGTGATAGCATATTCTCTACTAATTGTCAAAGTTAGCTCTGCGTTTACTGTCTTTTGACCTCAAACTAAACAGAACACACTGATGCAGAAAACAGAGCAGTCTTTCATAAGGGACACAGAGATTTCCTAGGTAGGAAAGAAATTAAGATTAATGAGGCAATAAATGGCTGGTTTAGTGTGCAGAAAACAGTTCCTTGTGGGCATTTTATGTCTCGTTTTGTAGTTAATATATAGCTTTATATTTTAAAAAAGTATTATTTGCCACACCATCATTTTCCTATAACCTGTAATTGTCACCTATGGATCACTAGTAGCCTGTGACCATGTGTTTCATTATCACTCAAATAAATGAACCTAATATGTATATGATACTGCAGTTTTTCTCTAGTTTAGTCTTGAATCAAGAAGAGTAAATATGTGACTGGAGAAAGAAACACACACTCAGGAAGGGGAAAAAGTAGGTTTACAGTTGTGAGTATGTGAATCACAGAGTTTATTCTTGCATTATTATTTATGTATTAATGATTGTAGTATTTATTATTATTAACCTACTTTTGCCCACCCCTGCATATGGGCTTTTTAATTCCACCCATCCATTTTTTAAATGTTACTTGAAGAAACAGGATTCTAGTTAAAATCACAGAAAAAATTATATTTAAGAAACAGTGATTTTCCTAGAATATAGCTATATAATCATGGCTTGGTCATTCTAAGATGACTTGTTGAATTTTTTTTAACAAGTGTAAATTGAGTAAAAGGGTATTAAATGTCATTTGGTGTAGGTAGAAAAGAAAGTGGTTCTCAACAAAAATGTCAAAACAGAATATTTGCAAGTTGCTAATTTTACACAAAAATAAACTAACAAACAAAATAGAAGCAGACTCATAGATACAAAGAATAGACTGACAGCTGTCAGAGGGGCCAGGGGTGGAGGGTTAAGTGAACAGGGTAAAGGGATAAAGCAAAAAATAAAACAAAACTCATAGACAACAGTATGGTGATTAACAGAGGGAAAGGGGGTGGAGGGAAGTATAAGAAGGTAAAGGGGGAATAAATGGTGAGGGAAGGATATTTGACTTAGGATGGTAAACATACAATACAATACACAGATGATGTATTATAGCATTATACAACTGAAGCTTATATAATTTTATTAACCAATGTTGCTCCAATAAATGTAATAAAAATTAATAATAAAAATGAATCAGTTTGACTTCTATATGTCACTTGTGTGTACTAAATGAATTCTCAAAAGTTCAGAGTATTTATAGTCATGTTTTTATTAATTGGCTAAAATTAAAGATTTGTATATAGATCAGATATTAGTTTGGGGCTTTTTTTAAACTGTAGATTTTTGCTGTAGATTTAAGTGAATTATTTCAAAAATAATAATCATCATATTTAAAAAGTGTCATGAGTACAGGATTCAGTGTGATGATCCTTTTTACCCTAAAAAAATGAAGAAGAGAGTCCTTGAGTTTATGGTGATGTGATAAGATTGACCAGGGAGGAGGGAGAGGAGGATAATGGGGGAAAGAAGGAAAAGGGTCAACTCAAGGAATATGTATAGAGGACCCATGGATGAAGACAATGGGAGGGACAATTGAAAAGGGATGGGTAGGACAGGGGAGAGTAATGAGGGAAAAATGGGGACAACTGTAACTGAACAAAAATTTTAAAAATTTTAAATAAAGTCAAGAACTTTGTCATTTTATCACAAGTGTAGATACTTTTAAAAAGAAGATACTATTACAGTAGAATATAATCCAGTCATGAAAATTGGGAAACTCTTGCTTCTTTAAAAATACCCATTGTTTAAGAAGAGAAGAATGATATAGAAAATACATTATTCTGCGTAAAAGCCCAGCATAATACTCATCTCTCATTTGCTACCTGAACCTGTAACTCTTCTATTAGCCAAACATTTTTCTTCATTTCTGAACAAGCTGGATCTCAAGTAAAAAAAGTTGTTTTTATTTTTTAAAAAGATTGTTTTTCTCTGGGTAGTGCACAAAAATAATGAAAATACAATTTTATTGTTTTTTTTTTCTATTATTGTGCAGTGTTAAGTAGTATATTTGGAAAATGAAAACAGACCAAAAATACCACTGTTGTTTCCTCAGCTCCTCAAATTTCTTTTTTATAACTTTCCTGTTGATTTGCATCATACCATCCCTTCCACTCTTTTATAGGTATAAAGGTTAATGAATAAATAATATACACATGTAAGTAAATAGTCTACCTTTCTTTTCAGTTGGGAGAAATCATCTAGCAAGTGTGTGTGTATATGTATGTGTGTTGTTAGATTATCTTTAGAAATTAGAGAAATTATTAGGCATGTCATGACAGAGATATTTTTATTTCATTTATGTCATTTTCTCTCAGCTCAAAATTCAAATGAATTACTGAAGTTCAAAGGCAATCTAACCACTATTGCGTATTTAAACTACGGCCTGTGTTATCTCACTGTTTTTTTTTCTTTACTCCCTGAAGAACTTCTCCCCTTTCGTGGCTGATATCCTCTTCAAAATTTCATGAAAGCCCCATGTGCCCTTCTTTCATACATTTTCACATGTCTGTTTACTGACAGCTCAGCCTCTCTCATCTTGCTCCGATCATTGTTTAACTCACAAAAATCTAACTTTATTTTTCTTTCTATAAGATCTCACAGAAATCTAACTTTCTTAACCATTCTATTGACATGTCCAGGCTTAAGTGAATTCTCAAAGGCCACTTACTTAACATGTGACTAATGCTACTGTGCATTTTTCTTTTTTGGTGTGTGAACAGGTCTTATTTTCATCAAATTCATTTGAATGTGCTTTAGGAGTGGAGACTACTTGAGTCAGAAAATGCTTGTGTTCGTTCAAACCCGTTTGCTGCTTATTAGTTGAGATACAAGGCTAATTAACCTCTCTTAGCATCAGTTTTCCCATAGGTAAAATGAAAACAATAAAACCCACCTCTGGGCATTATGGTGAGAATAACTCATGCAAATAGCTTAACCAATTTGTAGCTTGTAGAAAGATATCAATACACATAGATTCCCTTTGCCTTTTTATGTACCTGAGGTATGCTTAGCATAGTGACCTCTACGTAACCAAGTCTTGGTAATGGTGAAAATATTGTTCTTATATTAGACCATTACTTTATGTTTACTGTTTTGTGCATCTATCTTAAGAAATAAAAGAATTGATTCTAGAGATTTCAGTTCATGGCTAGTAGCACTATTACAGACACTCAAAATCAAAGCAAGTTTTTGTTTGTTTTGTTTTCTCTGGTTAGGGATTAGATGTGTGTTTTTGTATTTGTATGTTTTTCCATTTAATAATGGTGAACTGCAACTTCTTTTTGATAATTTATAATCCTCTATACAAAATAGTGCAACTATATGCAAGTCAAGTAGCGTTAGAAATGTAACAATCCTATAAACCCCAGTCTGTATCCTAGTTCTTTTCTAAAGCCAGTTTCCACATAGGAATAAATAATATTGCCTCTCCTTCGGGTATCTTTCTGTTTCTCTTGCTAAGTTTGTTGTATAGCCGACAGGATTCTTTGAAATGAAATTTCTATCTTCTTCTCCTAGAATACAAAGATACTGAATACACCAACAATTACTTCAACAAGGACAAGGAAAAATAAAAACAACAGAAAAACATAAATGCTTACTCTTGAAATTCACATGGATTTGTTAAGAGATGACTTAATATAGTGATTTAGTTTGTAATGATTTCCATGTATGGCCCCAACACAAGTGTATTCATGCTATCAATTTATCAACTTATGTAATCCTTTCTATGAACCATTTTTAACCCCTTCTGAATGCCTACCTCATGAATACTAATAAGTATTAATTTTTCAGGAACAAAGTAGTATTCTTCAATCAAAACAACTGAGGACATCAAGGAGAAGGATTTGGTGTAGGACAAGGTACAGATAATGTGGGATTGTTAAACTTCATCATGCTCAGAGAAGATGGTAAAGTATTTCAAGGGGCCTGGGACTCACTAACATAAAGAGAAGGATATTGGACCAAGAGTCCTAGATTATGTATGTAACTCATCAGGACAAGCAAGAAAAGAGTAATAACTCAAGCCATCCCATTTGAAACAACTGGCTGGTTGATCCCTGTGCTAGTTTACGGATTTTTTTTTAATTTTTAAATTTTAGATTTTAGAGAGAGAGAAGGGAAGAAAGGAGAGAGAGATCAATTTGTTGTTCCACTTATTTATGCATTCATTGGTTGCTTCTTGTAGGTGCCCTGACCAAGAATGGAACCCACACCTCAGCATGTGGAGACTGTGCTCTAACCAACTGAGTACTTGGTCAGGGCCCAGCTTATGGACTTTCAAAAACCAGTTGTAAGACTCTCAGAGAAACATACTTTACTTCCTCAACAGTAATCAGGTATAATCCATTAAGTCTTGAATTAAAATGCTTATCTTAACTGATAGAATTTTCATTTTAATTAATGGGGATTATAAGCAACCAAATGAGAGAATGTGAACCATAGCTGCAACACTGATATTATGAACTAATGAATGTTTTTATCTCCATTGTCCATTCAGAAAACTCCTACTCATCCTTTAAAATCCTGTTTAAACAGCATAATTGCATTATTGCTTCTGCAAGACTTAATCACTTTTCCAGAACAAAGATCACTGTCTTATCTCAATCACTTCTATGCTTTGCACATCCCACTAATACCACAACTTCCTATGGGATATACATTTTTAAAATTATTATTTCCTTATGTTTTCTACTCTACAATTAGATCCAGTGATTTTATCTTTATGATTTTAGTATCATGTAAAGAGTTTGCTAAATGGCATGTATTAAATTACTGTTATTATCACTGTATTGAAAATGATGATGAATCCAGTTGTTAATTATAAAGTAATAAGGCTTACTTTAATTTATGATTAGCAAACTTTCCTTAAATAATTGGAAAAATATACAGTAAAAGATTTTAAGAAATAAATATAAGTATCCTTGAAAATAAACTAGTAATTAAAAGGACTACTTTGAAATAAAATACTCTTTGGAGGTAAGTTCTCATTTTCTTTAAGCTTTCAATATATCACCCTTCCCTTGCTCAAAATCTTGATAATTCCTTGATGTAAACTTTATATCAAATAGTGACTCTGCTTTATGAGTCCTCACCTTCCTCCTCCAATGTGTCAGATTGAATCACTAAATAAAACAAAGGCTGTATTCATGGGGCTAGGTCTGGTCAGCAGACATATTTTGATTGGTTCACTTTTGAACTTGGAGACATTTTTTTCATACAAATCTCTATGCTGTGCCTCCCTTGAACTGTGAGAAGATTTGGCCACAGTGAATCCACTTTCATGCAGGTCAACAATAGCTGGAGCTACCACATTTAAATGGGCACCTTTGGTTTGCTACAGTCTCTACCTGGTTTCTTTTCATTCATTTCTGCTTCTGCCAGGTCCCTATAGATATTTGAATTTAAAATTCTGGGACCACATGCTCTATTCTGTCATTCTGTACCTACCCAAATATTACCCTCTCCCAAACACATCACACTCACTCTAGTATAGTTCTGCTCCTAATTATCTCATCCATCCTCAGATAAATCCAGGGAAAATAAATGTTTTGATTGTTTTTTGTTTTTATATTAAATGAATTTTAAGCTGGATATTTCATGTTTTGAATTGCAACAACTTAAACATAGCTTCAAAGTCTTTTAATAACATGAAATATCAATATACACATAAAGAATAAATAAGTACATAGGAGAGTTACATTTTTTAACTTAAAGTCAATGGACTTACATAACATCTGACTTTAAGTCAAACTTGTTAGTTCTGAGGAGGTGACAGTTGACAAAAGTAAAAAGGTCAACTTTTTCAGAGATGGTAAAATGACCATCACCTTGAACTTTAAAATATATAAATGGTTTTAGAGAAAATTTCACAGTAGTAAACCAGAAAGCATTGGAATAGTATTTTGGGGTAAATTTTTCAGAGTCTAAAAAAAGGAAAATAGGCAATGACTAGATCTTCAAAAATGACTATTTGAAAATGTCAGTAATAGTTGCCCCTGAAAAGTCCTTCCAGTTTTATGCCTCTGAAGTTATCTTCTTGCCTTCTGACTTGTTATAACAAAGATGCGAACCATCAAACTGAGAACTTTGTGGTAAATGTCATGATGCTGTAACATATTAAACATGATTCTGTGAGGCAGATTATCTAGATGAACAATTAAAATGAATCACTTTAGACAATTAAGAGTATCAAAATTTCTCACACTTAAATTGGTCAAAAAGCAATTAAAAACTACCACTTATTGGGAATTGCAATTTCAGATGGGAAACTTGCCCAGATGACACAAAAGTCTACATAATTTATTCTGGAAATTTACTTTAACACAGTAGATATGGTATTCTTATATGAAAATATTAAGTATTAGAAGTACAACTATGATCCTATTCTTACAAAAAAGTTATATTTACTTGATTTTGATTTTTAGCCCATTTTAAAAAACCGAAGCACTAAAAACTAACCTTAAAATTATTTCAGGACATCTAAAGTTCTGTAGAGGAAAAAAGGATTTGTCTTTTAATATTTGTTTGTTTGTTTGTTTGTTTATGAAAGAAGCAGAATAGTGTGTGGTGGTTAAAGGTGTTGAGACAAACTGCCTGGGTTCAAAATCTGGATCCTTCACTTACAGTGGACCCTGGGGATGGTGTTTAACCCCTATATGCTTTAGGCTTTCATCTGTAAAATTAGGACAAAAATAGTGCCCAACTCCTAAGACATAAGATTAGATGAGTAATGTATGCAAAACAATGAGATTACTGCAATCACAAGTAAGTACTAAATAGTTGTTACCTGGTATCATTTTTGACAGAAGAATATAATAAATTTAACTGAGTCTAAATCATACAGTAGTTATAGATGATGTCCATAAAATCTCTGTACAGTTCAAATTTCTAATAAACTTTCTGTGTAATATATAATAATCTGCATAATGTGACAATACAGAAATCAACTTAAATGCAAACAAAATTATTAATAATTTATTTATTCTGATTACATTTATTTCTCCAGATAATACATTCACTTCATAATAAATGGATATATTAAAATATACCCAAAATCATAATAAATATTTTAAATTTTTTATTGATTGATTTTTAGAGAGAGAGAAAGAGAGAAAGAGACCAATTTGCTGTTCCCCTTATTTATGAATTTGTTGGTTGATTCTTGTATGTGCTCTGTCTGACTTCCGATCAAACCCACAACCTTGGCATATCAGGAGGATGTCCTAACCAGCCGAGGTATCTGATCAAGACCTTTATAACAAATATTTTAAAGTCTAAACTTCTGCAATTAAATATTGAGTAAATTCCACTCATCTTGTCCGGACATGGAAGGTTTTCAGTGGCTTCAGTGCAGGGTCTGGAGATGGGGAGGAGAAGGTAGATAAAATTTGCATTTTGTAGGTTATCTCCTCCTGATACAAAAATGAATAAAATTAGGATGCTGTGAGCACACTATGTAACAAAAAAACTATAATGCAATAAATATCAATTGTTTTAGCAATAAGAGAATTCCTTATTAGAAGTGGAATAAAGATATATGATAAACTTTATATTTGACTTACTATCTCCTGCAGTTACATTATCATTCATGTATGTTAGCATGATGTCAAGGCCCTGTGGATCTGATCATTTATTTTGTTGAAGTAATTACCCCTTGTAACTTTAAAATTGTATCTTTATACTATATGAATATTTACATTGCATGATAGCAACTATATTAGCAGATAATTGAAGACTTTCTTTAATAAAATAAATATTGTTTGTGTCAGTTTTAACAAACAAAATGATTTCCCATTGGTTATTTCTTTACTGGTGATTGTCGCAAATAAATTCTAAATAGCCATTACTGATTCAGCAGGATAGAACAGACAAAAGAGCCATATTATAGTTTGCAGGACAATTATTTATGATCAAGTAGGATTTTTTAAGAGAATGAGCTCTTCTCAGTGATGCATAAAAGCAACCCATTGAACTATATATGCAATAAATAGGCTGAACCATATTAAAATCTTGGAGCCTGTTATCCTCTCCAGCAAATATAACAGGCACAATTTAGAGAAAATTGGAAATAAAAATAAGTAATCAGAGATTTTTTTCCTAAAATTTAGGTAAATTAATGCATTCATTCACAAAATATTGTGTGTATGCCTGCTCTGTACCAGGCACAGTTTTACATGCTGGAGATATTATAGTGAATTGGGCAGCATTCCTGCCCTCAAAGAGCACACTGAGGCAGGTAAATATGTTGTCAAGCTCGGGTCCCTGTGACAGATGGTGGGTGAGTGATTGGAAAAGGGTCTCCGTGGAGTGCCATAGAAAGAAACAAATCCATTCTCGGAATGTCAGAAAATGGACCTCAGAGTTGGGCAAATGTTGAAGAATGCCAGAAGAGTTGGGGTCAGAGAGAACAGCAAGTATTGGTCCCTGCATGAGTAATGAAGAGCAGTAGTAACAGCACAAGAAATAGAGTTAAGGAGCAGAAAAGTGAGTAGATTTGATAAATATATGGCTTTTAAATATCGACTTAAGAGCAAGCGTAGTCTGAAGGAAAATGCTCAGGCTTCTGGTGATAATAAGAGTGATAATGGAAAAGATAAAGAAATACCAGTATCAGAAAATGTTTATGAATGTTATATCTAACATATTTAGCAATAATAAAACTAAGTAGTCATTAGGCAAAGATACTCCCTACCCTAATGAGACTTCTTGCTGTACTTCATGTATTATACTTGATTTGGGCTTCTGTTTAGTTATTGAATAACAAATACCTTTAATATAAGGTACTTTCCAACTCTAAAAATTTAAGATTCTCTGAAATATAAAGTATACTTCTAAGATAGTATGACAGAATACTGGAGAGAGCTCCGAAATATTTCCCTAAAATCCTCACTCTAATCAAGATTTTAATATGATAATTGTGTGAGTTAAAGTAAGTTAATTAATTGCTACATGCTTCAATTTGCTCATTGAAAATAGGAGTTGGATTTTATTGTACTTAGTAATCTCCTCTAGCATTCTTCTATAAGATACATGTTCATTCTTTCTGAACTCATGAAAGTGGTCATTTTTCCCAAGTTGTCATTCATGTATTAAAATATTTTTCATTCTTTATATTCAATTTGGACCAACAGATGTTTGATAGAGTTCAAAGGAACAAGGATGGAACCATATGTGAATTTTAATATCATCTTCTACTACAGCTCTTTCCTGTGTGTTCACTGATATTACTGAGAGTTATTATGAGGAAATTATGAAATATAGATTAATGGTTGCATTTTTATGCTTTTGATGTGTTGTTTAATGAGGTATGTGCTCTTTTATATCTTACATCAAAGAGACATCTGCTAGAAACCTTATCATACACATCAATTGATTCTGCACTAATAAGTATAATCATCTGAATAATGGAAAATGGTACCTTTTTAAAATAACTTTTTCTGATTTTTAATTACAGTTGATATATAACATTATTAGTTTCAGGTTTATAACCCAGTGATTGGACATTATATAACTTGCTAACTGATCACCCTGAAAAATCTGGTACCCAGCCGGCACCATGCACAGTTATTACAATATTATTTATATTCCCTATGCTGTACTTTACATTCCACTGTTATTCTGTAACTACCAATTCGTACTTTTTAATTCCCCCCCAAAAAAGGTGTCTCTTTTTCATACTGCTGAATTTACCTTATATATATAAAGTTGTTCCCATTTTAAAACATAGTTTTAATGTCCAATTTTATATACTTTTATTATTAGACATATATTTCCTAAAATAAACTTAAATGTACCATTAGAGAAACAATAAAAATATACAAACATTTTACACCCCTACAGGTCACAGAATTATCCCTGTCATTTTCAGGTGTAAAAAATGACAGTAAAACAGAATTTGGTGTTAGTATGTGAAATAAAGGACTTTGTTTAAACAATGAAAAACCCCAAAATTGGCCTTTAAAAATAGTTTGGTTTTATATATTTTAGAAGCTTGATATGTTCATTGGTGTTTATAAAAGTTGACTATATATTACACTAATGAAAGTATTAAATTAGGTAAAAGGAGCTTTTCTAGAAAACGAAAATCAAATCAGTAACTGTGAACACAATAAGGTTGCGCTGGGAGACCCGGGTACACGTTTCGGTCCTGCCTTTAACTAAGGATCCTGAGATCACTTCAAAATACCAAAGAGTTTATTGTTTAATAATATATTTCACTGTTAATTCACAAGTAGAATAATTTTGAAAATATATCTTCAAAAATATTATAGTAATGTACAATAGCTCTTATTTTCCTGTGTTAAAAATTTTGCAAACCCTGCTCTGTACCACTGCCACTTCTAGATAGAACTGTGTGCTGTAAATACATTTTTAATTCCAACTAAGCACATATACTCCTGACTGTTAATTCCTAAGTGGTTTTTGTTTTGTTTTTCTTTTTGTTCTTTTTTTTTTGTATGAAATAGTTCTATCAATTTCCTGTAGCATGTTGTCTGGGCATCTTTTTCTGTCTGGGCATTTCACATAAATTACTAAGTCTCAGTTGACATTTGAATTAAAATTTCTCCATGTCTCATTCCTACATATTTTTGGAAAAGGCTTTGAGAATCCAAGGGATAACAGTTTTATCTTACTTCTGTTTGACCTTGGTTACCTCAGCTCAGAAGAATATACAACATGTCATCAATCTCAATTCATAAATTCTGTGCCCTTTATCTCATTTCTTGTGTAATAAATTGCTTTTTATACTTTTAGGTCTGAAAAATGACTTGAGAAGAAAAGAAAAATTAGGTTTTAAAACTAAGGATGAGGAAAAAGTCTACTTTTAAGCAAAAATAAAATTTCCTCCTAAATGTCAGGGAATGACTGAGAACTTCATGCAGTGAAGATGTTTTTGTTAAACAGGAATGTAACAAGACAATGTAGTAAACAATTTCAAAGCCTCTTTTTTAGAAATGAAGAATGATTATTAGAATAGGTCACTGAGGTTTCAAATAACATCTGTGTACAGTTTCACTAAGGAAGATAATTTCCTAAATATATGTGTATACCTGTGAATATTTGTGTATATTCTTACATTTTAAAGGCATTTTACTTTCAGAAATTGAATAAAACATTCATTTAAAATATTAGCTATACTCTTGCAATCTTCATGAAATATCCTTGACAAAAATAATCAGGACTGAATGAGAATAAGCTTCTAGATTTAATTACAGAAAATACATGGAGCAGAGGAACAACCTTTAAAAAGCATTACAGTTACACAATCAGAATAATTGATAATGTGGGAAACTCTATATGAATGAGAACATAGCTCATCAAAAAAATTGTAAGGAGGAAAAGGTAATCAATAGATTAATATAAAATTAAAAGAGGAGTCAACCACATTTAATTCAATTTGTGATATTTATTTGCATTCTGATTTAAATAAACCAACCAATACACACACATATGTATATATCAAGAAAAATTAAAATTGACTGAATATTTAGTAACACTAAGAAATTATTGTCTTTTTCAAGGAAAAAAATCTTTAAGCCTGATATCTGATCTGTTTATTTGTAACTAATTCAAAACCAGTTCGTTAGGCGATGTATTGGTACATCGCCTAAAAGACTAGGCACACAATAAAATGTTGTTTCATGTTTTTATTCATTAATATTTGAAGATATAGAATAGAAGTAAACAGTTCAAGCCATAAATTTCAAGTACATGAAATTTTAAAAAATCATATTCAGTCTAAGAGTCATGTCAAAGGGTTCAGAACATACTAATTTATTCAAATTTGCATGCTACATAAAAATAGTTTCTCTCTCAGACCTTGTTCTTTATGGTGAAGGTCAAAGGTTTAAATTTATATGCTCATATTTCTTTTTGAATTCCAACATAGTCCTAATTGGAATTTGACATATATGCCTATTAGTTGAAATTATTCCTTTTCCATGCTTCATTAACAATGCACTTTACTACACTACAACGATAATGCTCATAATAAAAGTCTCCTATGCAATGTGGATTACATTGAAACATGATTGATTATCTCAAATGTAACATAGAATTTATATTATGAAATTTCACATGACGAAATCGAGTGCATGACTAGAATTTAAATATACACAAAAAATCAGTTTTCGTTGTATAAAAATGAACAAAATTTTGAGAAGAAAATAGCTTTATTTTGGCTATGTACCAATTAGAGGTTGATATGATATTCAGGCCTTTTAGTGAAAACATTTTATTTTAAGAATTACATATTATTAGAAATCATAAACAATTTCTGCTTGTAAACTTTTTCTATAGTGCCCATGTTTCTATACTATTATGACTTTCCATTGAGTTCAAGCACTGTGTTTTGCAATGATGTAGTATTTACAAGGTCTAATCTTCAAAGTGCATTTAACAAAACACTTCTAGAATGAATTATCTGATGATTTCCTCTCCAACGTGGATTTTCTTTTTCTTCTGCCAAAGGTGCCCTGACTTTCCCTTGGTAGAGTTCGCCTTTCCCGTGCTGCAGCAGTCCTGAATACCCAATGGACTTAAGCCAATTTGCAAAGGAACTGATCACAGGGGTTAGTTTGAAGAAAACATGAAGGATATATTTGCTGAGACTTTCTGGGAAAGATGTTTCTTTAGTATTCTAAAACAAACAAATGAACAAACAAAAACTACTTAAAAATGCTCTGTTTTCCTCTAGTATGTGTGATATGAGAATATAAATAATCCCTGGGAATGTTAAAGGCATTTTTCTACCTGAAAGATCAATCTGATGTTGGAGAAAGTACAGTTGGAGTTTCCAAAAAAAAAAAGGATACCCTACCTTGACTTAATGTGTCTGAAGCCTTTCCTACCAACCCATCTTATTTTTCTTGAATATATAAGAAAAAAGTATATATACACTCATTTATTTTTATTTTTTCCTTCTTTTTATTATGTTTTTTTAATTGTTGTTCAAGTACAGCTATCTCCATTTTCCCCCACCATGCTCCACCCCACCCATCCCCTTCTCCCACCCTCAATCCTACCCCCTGTGGCTTTGTCCATGTGTCCTTTCTACGTGTTCCTTCCTGCCCCTTCCCCTATTTTCCCTCTTTATCCTTCTCCCCACTCCCATCTGGTTACTGTCAGTTTGTTCTTTATTTCAATGTCTCTGGTTATATTTTGCTTGCTTGTTTGTTTTGTTGATTAGGTTCCACTTATAGTTAAGATCATATGATATTTGTCTTTCACCACCTGACTTATTTCACTTAGCATAATGCTCTCCAGTTTCATCTATGGTAGGAGCTCCTTCTTTCTTTCTGGTGCATAGTATTCATTGTGTAAATGTACCATAAATGACCCTGAATAGCCTCAGCAATTTTGAAAAAGAAGAACAAAGGAGGAAGGATCACAATACCTGATATCAAACTATATTACAAGACCACTGTAATCAAAACAGCCTGGTACTGGCATAAGATCAGACACATAGACCAATGGAACAGAAGAGAGAGCCCAGAAATAAACCCATGTCTCTGTGGTCAATTAATAATCACAAAGGAGGCAGAAGCATAAAATGGAGTAAAAATAGCCTCTTCAAAAAATGGTGTTGGGAGATCTGGACAGATACATGCAAAATAATGAAACTCAACCACCAACTTACACACTCATATTTTCAGTTAATTCCTTGAAAGGTCAAATTTTTCACAATGGCTTTAAAGAGGCCATAGCTTAATTGTAGGCTGTGAGATGATAGATTGGGGACTTCCAAGTAACTCCCCTGTTCTAAAGAATCTTCAGAGAAAGACCTAAGAATTGTGCATTTTTACAGGTACTCTTAGATGATTCTGATATCACCCACCACATAATTTGTTTTAAAGTCTCTATTTGTAACAAAATAACCAGGGGATGTTTTAAAAATGCAGATGCTTAATGCATTTGCTATCCTACGGACTCCACCCTTACCCCATTCAAATATTCCATCTCAGTGGAATAGGATTCAGGTAACAGTATTCAGACCTCCAAGGCAAGGTTTTAATACGTAGACAAATCACCCAGACATCTTGCAAAACTGTAGATTCAGATTCAGTAGGTCTTGGATAGAGTTTTGCATTTCTAACAAGCTCAAAGATCTCACGCTGAGTAGCAATGAACTGTTTTATTTTTCATGGTGAATCAGGTTTGACATAGGCAGATATGTTACAAATGAAACATAAAAACAACTTGTCATTATTAGGACAAGTGTTAAGAGCACAAATATTATTAGGGGTTCTAGGAAAAATTCGGTTTACCTACCAAGGATGATATGTAAGTTTTATCACTTTGATATGAGTTGTGGTTCAGTAAAATAGCCATCACTAGAAGTCAAGGAAAGGGTAGATGAACTGTGATAAGAAGAAATGGTGACACTAATTTGTTTTAAATTTTCAATAGTAGCAAATGCCTAATATTGGAATTTATTTTAAAAGATATCTACAATGAGACCCAAACACTTGATAGCTTGTGTGTGTGTGTGTGTCACCAACTTTTTAAAAGATAGGAAAGTCCATTTTAATGTTATGCATTTAAGAAAGAAACTAGGTATTAGTGAAATTGACATTTAGCAGTTGGAAAATATTGACTTGGTAGCAGGGAGTCTGTTATCCTTGCTGTTATCCTGAACATTTCAATTTCAGAAAGTTGCATGACTTTCGAATCTCCTCCATGTAAGACATTCTGTTTGACATAAGGATTTATTTCTGGCTTTCCATCAGCTTCTAATTAATAGCACCACTGTGTGCTACATGATGTGAGAATTGGAAATCTCTAAACAGTACCACAGGAACACCACATTGCACTTCTATTTGAAAAAAACACCTGATCATTTACCCAGCTGTTTCCTCCAGATGTTGTCTGTAAACTCAAAGGTCATTCTTTCAGTAAAACTGAGATTAATTTGACTTAAAAGTGTACTCATTCTAAAAAAGTACAACTATTAAAATCAAGTTTTTAAATAGCCACAAGTATATGCAATTAAAACTTGTAGAACTTATAAAAATATGCTTCTTAATGCACTTTCTGCTTTTACAAATCTATATGCAAAAATGTATAGTTTATATAAGTCATAAATAAAATGTGTAGATGCACAAGTATTTCCTGTTTTTAAGAAAAAGCCTTATCTTCCCTCTAAGTAAACTCTCTTAAAGTAAAAAAACATATTATTTGTACAGAACAGTGACAGAATTTAGTTTAAGATAAAAAGCTCAGCAAGTGGTTACTGCTTTTGAAATAGAAAATAAAATATCAGTAAACTCTCTTTCTAATGTTGATCTGGAAAGGCTGAAACTAAAAAATAGGGTCTATGTTTTTGTGTTTAGCTTTTACTTTATAGAGTTATTATACAACAACACTATTGTACTGCATTGCAAGAGGCTGTGTAACAGCAGGGTACTATTAGAGTCATAAGCATTACAATTTTTGCTCAATAATGGGTGCTACAGCATTTAATTTATGGCATACTTTTTTGTAATACAATCAGAATTCAAACATTAATCTTGCAATAACTCTAATTGAATAGCTAAAAGCAAACAAATACGCTTGTGATGTTATAACTTTTGTGTGGTTTTTACAGATTCAAGATTGCAAATGAGATTTAAACTTGGATTACTACTGTCTTTCTATCCCTGGGAATATAATTTGTCTTCACTAATTGTATGGTTCATCTATTTGCCCACCAAATTAAAATAAAACAGAAGACTCAGGGAGGACCATAGCAACATTTATTAAATGAATAGGTAGTGAGGCCCATTGTGTATATGTCACTGGGTGTGTACTATTCCCTAAACCATGGTCCTCCATGTAATATTAATGACATGATATGTATACATCAAAATTAATTTTTATGTTCTCTGTGATCAAAGCATAGTTTGCTTTATGTCAAAATACCCTTTGTCTTGAAAAATTACTGTGTATTAAATTATTAGTTCTTCCTTCAAAGGAAAAAATAACTTTTGATCAATGATGTAGAGTTTGTATATGACAATTTTATAATTATATTAAAACTAACAAACCACTACAACAAAAAACAAAACAAAACAAAAATTCATACTGGGTGAGGAATTGAAAGCTACAATTGTCTGTTATAACAAAACAAAATAAAACAAAAGAAAACATGAAAAAAAGGCATCTGACCTCAGCTTGAGAATAACAGAGACAGAGTAGAAACGTCACCAACAGCCATGTATCTAGTGTTTGCTATGTGCAAGGCACTGTCTTAAGTGCTGTATTGCTGTATAAGTGCTGTTTTTTAACTGTGTGAATCCGATGAAATAGGTGATTTTGTCACTCCCACTTTACCTATGAGAAAATTGAGGCTTACAAAGGTCTTATTAACTTGTCAAATGTCAGATTGCTAATAGGTGGCAAAACCAGGACTCAAATCTAGATTAGACTTCAAAGACTATCATCTTAACAAAGCCACACCTGGCAGCCAGAAAGTGGTACAGCTAAAGACACAGAAAGTAGATATCTTTAACTGAATAAAATTACTCAGAGATAATCTCCAGTCAAAATAAATAACCCTATGGAAAAAAAAAGGATTGCCAAAACTTCATTGTGGTAATCATTGTACAACATATATCTATATACAACAACACTTTGTACATCTTAAATATATATAATTTTTATTTGTCAAATATGTTTCAATAAAGTTGGTGGGGGAGAAGAAATTGCTAAAATCATGCTGATTATGATCTAGTCAACCATACAGCTGATAAACTGCTTATTAATAGAGCATGCAGTTTATAATCATTTTTATCTGCTCCAAATAAAAAGATATTATAAATAAAATATTTTAAATATTAAGAATATATAGTCACATTATAACACAAAAAAATGGAATTGGAAATTAATAGAGTTGAACAATGACAGTTAGTGAGGCTGTAACTTCTAGAAAGATCAAGCCCAAAAGCAAGTAAGCAGTGGAGACAGAATTTACTCTTGTGTGAAAATGACACTGATTACAAGTTATTTGAAATGAGGAACTAGAACCAACTTTTCTATATCAAGCAAGGAATTCAGATCCTACCCTCTCATTGGTGAATTAAACACACACACACATGTTAGCAATTACTGACAAGGGTCTTCCTAGTGTGGAGCACTAACTGGGACTGGAAAGTGGATTGTTGCCTATGTAATGTTTAGGGAATTAGAATACAATATAATCGTGGTGTGAAAGTCTGGGCTGCTAATATAATACTGTCTCTGAAATCTGGATGTCTCCAAATGAGATCATCATGGAAACACAAAACATAAAAGAGCAAAATGGAATGAAAGAAAATGAAAACTCCCTCAGGAGATGAGCTCTCAAATTACATTCATACATTTATAAAGAAAGCTAACACTCATAATCTCATTCAATAAACATTAAAGATGAAAGAATATATACCCAAAGAAATAGAAATAATACAGCAATCTGAAAGTGTTTTCAAATTATAGTTTAAAATTCTCAAATATGTAGGGTAGATAAGAGCATCTACAAACTAAAATCTGAAATCTATAAAACATAGGGAATTTCAGCACATGAAAATTCAGTACAGGTAAATATGACAAGGAACCAATTGAAAATCAAGAAAATGAAAACTATAATCCTTAACGTAAACATTTTATAACACTAATAAATGGAGATAAAGAGTAAATTGGAAAAATGCAAAAAATGAAATAAAGATTTAGATATTAGAGAATACATAGACTTTGGGATGTGAAATAAAAGGTCAATAAGTGGAACTTTACAAGGATAGAAAGAATGCTTCTTATTGTTGAATTGAAAATCAAGTCTGTCAAACTTAAGATTCAGAAAGAGAATAAAAATGCCTCATCATGGCCTTAGAGAGACTTTCTGTTCACTTTGTAAATCTGCTACAAAGCGGTCCTATGATATACCAATGTGGAAGTAAATGAAGATCAGCCAAGTGAGAACAAGAAAAGGCTATTTGTTAAGAGCTTGCTGTAGCACAGATGTCAGACACCACCATTTACATTTTGTCAAAAACTCAGAGGCAGGCGATAGAGTGGGAAAGATTTATAGT
The DNA here is from genome assembly GCA_028533065.1 of Trachops cirrhosus. NCBI lineage: Eukaryota > Metazoa > Chordata > Mammalia > Chiroptera > Phyllostomidae > Trachops > Trachops cirrhosus. The sequence continues at coordinate 29,868,495 of CM052541.1, read as the reverse complement.
AGGAAAAAGGAAGGCTTCAGGCCTCCCTTGACTGGAGACTGTTGACAGGGAGTAACTGTAGGCACGCTAACGGCAAGCAGGTCATCTCATGGTGTCAGGTTCGGGTGCGTCTTTGGCCTCCTCTGGTTGGTCCTAAGTTAGAAGCAAGGACAAAACTTAAGGAACCTGTTAGTCATCAATCAAGTCCTGGTGATTTGGGGCCAAATGTTGCACGGGTCATTGCTTGGATTCACAGATTGTTGGTAGAGGTAGCAGTACGAATTCTGAGAAGTCGGGTTTCACAGCAGGCTGGCTTCCTGAACTAGTTACTGTAAATAAAAGGATGATGTTTTGGGCTGTTTGCAGATCAGAGTTCTATCTCTATATATGGTGACACTATTGTCCATTTGTGTATTCAGTCTCTCACTAGATTATTTTTATAGCAGAATCTGCAAAAAGTATTTTTAATTTTATAATATTCATGCTGAGTTCTAAACACACTTAAAGATGCAGGCTACTGATTGTGGATTCTCATACTACATATTACTACTTTGGGAAAAAGATATAGCTCAAAATTTGTCAACTTTTTTTACAAAAGATCGTTGATTATAGCCCTCATCTCTTCCTTCACACTTGCTCTTACGGAGAATCAAACACAAACCATTAGATCCCATCCAAGTATCAGTCAAAAGTGATGGGCTAATTAGTGAGAATACCCAATTTATATGAGAAAATATCTGTAAATTAGTACTTTATGAAATAGTTACTTAAGAAGGAGCTATGTATGTCACTCATGTGCAACCAAGCCTGAAAGAGCCTTGATTTCTCTCTGGCAGTTGTAATAGTCTTTCTGACTTGAAAATCTAGCAGGAATATCTGTAAAAAATCTACAAGGAAATACATCCTCACTTCCAAGTCCTCCTAACAATGTTTCATATAACAAGTAAGTAGCCCTGTAAACTTTCTGTCTCAATTAAAGGAAAGGCTATTTCCCCATTTCCTTGGCAATGAGTGGAGGAAACGAAACAGAAATTCACTGACTGCCTAGGATCAGAAGTTTCCAATTCTATCTCTTACCTTCTATAGCCTTTATTTTACAATTCTGGCTTCCAACTGCTTGACAAAATACATCTGCCAACTCTCCCAATTAAGTGCCTTTATGAACACATTTGGCTGCTTGGCTTTAGAACATCGTTAATCCCAGCAGGAAGGCTTTAACATTTATTCCCAGAGCAATTTCCCTCTATTTCTCTCTGAACTGCTGCTGCTATCCCTATCCCCACTCTGCCTGCCTCATCAGGTCATCACAGAACCTGCTCGGGGCTACAAATTCTAGCTGCACTCAGTCCCCTTGGCACTGAGAACACCACTATCCACAAAATAATGTGGGTTATACTCACATCGCGGAAGCTAGAGTAATTCACTAAATATTTAAAGTCAATATAAATAACCAAATGTGAAGGTAACTCAAGAGATGATAAACTATCTCTGTGAAAGAACTGTGGAGTCACCTAAACATAACTGTGAAATAAAATCGACTCAAAGCCCCACCCTACATGTGGCAGTGATGCAAATGACTAAGTATTCAATACTTACCTGCTACTTCTCAGACCTTTTGTTTTTTGAGTTTGCAGTTTGGGAGGACTTGGAAGAAAACTCCCAACTTTTGCGGTAATTCTGGCTATTTGCAGCTTTCAATGAGTTACTTTAAATGAGTCAGGATTCTATCAAACCTAGTCTGTTAAAAAGAAAGGACAAGTTGAATATCCTGCCCACGACAAGCACTGTAACTCAGGAGCACGTGAGGCAATAGGGCACCTGCCAAACTGCGAATGCCCAGTTTTGAAATCTACATTAAAGGTATAGAAAGGAGATTGGCAATGACTGAGGAGGCAGTGGAAAGGGAGCATCTGATCACTCCACTGCCACCCCTCCTTAAGTCCTTCTTAATGGTCCCTTTCGGACAAGGATGATTATTTCTGCTGTTTGGAATCGTTAGTAAAGTAGACTGTGCATGTGAGCAGATCACCTGTGTTTATCAGAATAGGCCCAGTCCCCAAGTTTGGAGAAATGCTGTTAACAAACAGTTTAAGGAGAAAGATACAATATATTCAATATTCAAGTCTGAATTCACAGTTATAAACTCACTTTATTTCAAATTAAAAAAAATACTTTCTAATGATTATTTAATATGAAATGAACAGCAAACCAGTGTTCTAAGGAGATTTTGTTGTTTTAATTTTTTAAAAGATTTTATTTATTTATTTTTTAGAGAGGGGAAGGGAGGGGGGAAGAGTGGGCGAAAAACAGGGTGAGAAACATCAATGTGTGGTTGCCTTTCACGTGTCCCCTACTGGGGACCTAACCGGAAACCCAGGCATGCGCCCTGACTGGGAATTGAACCAATGACCCTTTGATTTGCAGGCCCACACTCAATCACTGAGCCACACTAGCCAGGGCTGTTGTTTTACTTTTTTCCAAGAAAAATCCAAAGACTATAAATAGGGACCTGTCACAGGTCAGTCTCTAAGTCAATTTCAAGGTTCTCATATCACACCAACAGAAAGTGCATGACTAAACCTGTCTAGCTCTTAAAGGAGATTCCTCACTCCCCTCAGCTCTGGGTATGGAAGAAAGTGAGCAATGGAAATAGAGGGGTGGGCAAAAGTAGGTTTACGGTTGTTCATATGGAAAATAATACAATAAATAAATAATAATACAAGACTGAACTGTTTTTTTCATACTCCTACATTGCCCACCCCTGCACGTAATGCTTAGAGTGTGAAAATGAGGTTCAGTCACATTAGTAGATGAAAAAATGTAATACAGCTCTGAAGAAATGATCCTTAATACAACCGTCCAGGTAAAAAAGCATGTGGACCAGAGATCACAGTATGTTCTGGTTTCCTTTTTCCTAAGTGGAAGTTTTCATATTATTCTGTTTACCTTTCATTATCATAATTGCCATAGATTGCGATGTGAATACTTAGACAATGTGCAGTATGAAGGAGAGCCACACCTTAAAATAATTGTGTGAAATCCATGAGAAAACCTCCACTTGGAACTAGATGCAATAGATGACTATGACACCTAGGTGTGTCTTCTTCTCCTTTGAATGAAACTTTAGTTTTTAGTGGAAACTGTTGCATTATGTTTTGTCTGAGCATTTCTGCCATTGTATGGTTGGCAGAAAAATAAGTTAATATCCTGCAGTCACTTAAAAGACATGATTTTATGGGAACAAAGAGCCATATTATTTATTCAATGTGCACAAACTATCAAATCTACCTACTGTTTTAATTTAATATGTAACTTATTTGCAGTTAAAAATATGTTTTAAATATGTAGCATTTTATCTTTTATTTATCTATTTATTTTTTATTGGTTTTTTACATTTGTATTACTTACACTTCTTAAAAAATTTATCATCTTTTCTATATTATTTCCTTTATCCTCACCCAAGGACATGCCCATTGACTTTACAGAGAGGGGAAGGATGGGAGAGAGAGAGGGAAAGAAATATCCATGTGAGAGAGAAACATGGATCTGTTGCTTCTTGTATGTGCCCTGACTGGGGACCAATCTACAACATAGGCATGTGTCCTGAATGGGAATCGAACCCTCGACCTTTTGGTTTACCAGAAGATGCTCCAACCAACTGAGCCACACCAGCCAGGGCTCCTTTAGTATTTTTTATTTCTGTCCTTTCATATTGAATTAATCAATTTTTAAAATTCCCTTATTCCTTCCACAGGATTTCATGACATACACAGCATTTTTAAGATACTTACTTCTTTTTTTTTTTTTTTTTTTTTT
>CM052541.1:29832392-29864200 GCA_028533065.1 Trachops cirrhosus | reverse complement strand
CGGGTGCGCAGTCTCTGGGTCCCGAGGGGCGCGCACTTCTCCTACCTGCGGGGCCTGGGCCTCACAGGTCCCGGGGAGTCAGATACTTACTTCTTAATAAACTTGATTACCAATGTTTAAATTTAATTAATATCTCTATTCTGTTCTCAAGGAACATAAGCAAGAACTTCCAAGATATTTTAATTTATATCCTCCTGTTCATTATCTTACTTGTGTGGTTTGGATTTTAATGCTTCCTTCAGTAAGTAGAATAATGCTCCTCAAACCTCAAAGACGTTCACATTCTAATTCCAAGAACCTATGAATATGTTACTTACATGGCAAAAGGGACTTTGCAGATGTGATTAAAATTCTTGAGATGGGAGATTAATTATCCTGGATACCTGGGTGAGCACAGTGTATGACAAGGGTCCTTATAAGCGAAAGGGGGAAGCAGGAGAATAGAAGATGTTGATTGAAGAAGAGGTCGGAATGATCAGACTGCCACTGGAAGGAGGGCAGGAGCCAAGGAAAATGCAGACAGCTTCTCAAAGAAGGGAAAGGAAAGGAAACCAATTCTCATGAACACAGTTTTGCTGATAACTGGACTGTAGTCCAATAATGCCCATTTTGGGGTTCTGAACCCAGAATTATAAAATAATAAATTTGTGTGGTCTTAAGTAGCTAAATCTGTAGTAACTTGTAACAGCAGCAATAATAAACTAATAAATCTTATTTAGTCTGTACCAATGCCCACTCCCATCCCACCACTCACTATGTTTACTTCAGTCACTTTACATTCGCTGTTCTTGCTCACTGACTTATTTCTTCACCGTTGCTCTTCCCACCACACGACAGTCGTGTGTCATAAAGAATATCTTCATGTAGTTGAGTGGAGGTCTTTCTGTGGTGCAATCTGTATATCTTTTTGTGAAATTGTATTTATTGTGCCTTAACCCCCAAAGGTGCAATTATCTGGGTGTAGAATTCTATTTTCTCGGAGCACTATCAAGATGTTAGTTACTACATTGTCTTTTGGCCTGTAGTGTGGCTTTGGGGAGACAATTAGTCATAGTGTAGCTTTTACTTTTGTTCTTCTATGAATTGATTCCTTCCACCTTTTTTAGTTAATTAGCTACTAATTCAACTATTTATTTTAATAGTTAACTAGCTACTAAGGATTCTAATTAACTATAAATAATTGTCTAACATAAAAAAATAACAAACATAAAACGTGTTATTCACTTATACTTATTTTTAAAATTTCATTGACAGCTGGTTTCTCAGTGCAGCTAATTTTGTTCTTATTTTTGACATCTTTCTCTAATTCTCTATTGTTAGCTGGAGTGCATATTTGTATGTTGTTATATGCACTATATGTCTTTTTAAACTTATTTATTATAGTTCATATAGTCTGGTAAACATTTTATTTTCTATTTGTTTCTATAAATACATTTGAAGAATTAAAATACATGGTGTATATTGTCTATTATATTAATTTGAATCTTCTTGAATATTTTCCATGATCATTCTGGCTAATGCTTAAAATTTTATTGATCTTTAAAACTCTTTTCTTTTTGTCAAATCACTCTATTGTTTTTTTATTTTCTATTTCAGTTATTTTCATATTGATCATCATTATTTTCTTGTGTTTACTTTGTGGTTAATTTGCTCTTCCTTTCCTACTTTCCCAAGAAAGATACTGAGGGCTTCAATTTGAGATTTTTCATCCTTTCTACTGCAGGAGTTTACTGCTATAAATTTCCCACTAATCACTGCTTAAGATACATATATATACACACACACATATATATATAATTTTTTTCTTGCAAACATATGAAATACAGTTAAAATGGTTTTAGTAACCTTGGCTGTTGAGCAGAATATCTGTGTTATTTCTGAATCAATTTCAGCTGATTTCAGTTTTTTCAGTCAATTTCAATTTTTCTTCTCATTATGGGTTGTTTTCTTATTTTTTTGCATGACTGGCAATTTTTTACTAAATATCGGACTTGTGAATTTCAGCTTCTTTGGTGCAGGATATTTATATTTTCTTACAAATATTCTTGAAATTTCTTCTGAGACGCAGTTGGAAACAATTTGATTGGGGGTGCGGTCCCCATTGTTAAAATTAGTTGATAGAACTGGGACAGTAATCAGTCTCAAGCTCTTTTCTCCAGGACTTAGACACTTCTGTGTGCTCTGCACAATGCGCCACTTCCAGCCTCTCTGTGGAAACAAACTGTATTCTCAGCTCCCCGTGAGCACTTGGCATTTCACATCTGAAGTTTCCGGGTTGATCTTTCTCCATCATTGAGTCGTTCTCTCACATACATGTGCTGATCAGTACTCAACAGAATTGTCCAGGGGGAACTTCTGCACATCTGGGTTTGTACAGCACTCTTTTTTTCCAGTACCCTGTCCTGTGAACTTTAATTGCTTTCATCTTAGCTGGAAGGAGAACATCTACTTTTAATAAACCTTAAAATGCTATAATTGAATCTAAAATTTTATTGAGTTTTCTGTCCATATGTAAAATTATCTATGTGTGTACCTTCATGTGTAAATCTAGTAATATATGTTGCTTTACTCCTTTCTTATTCTAAAGTTCTAAGCAAATCTCTGCCCTTTAAAATGACTTAGAAAAGTATACAAAGAAAATCAATTATTTAATAACTGCAATTATACTTTATGTGTGAACTCCTCCGTGCAAATAGTCACCCACTGTAATTTATTAACAAAAGCATAGTGTTAATAGCAGGAGAGAAAAGGAAAAAATTCAACAAAAAGTTATTCTACAATGTAATAACATTAATTCACAAGACTATATTAATCTAGCACTCTGATAGTTAAATAAAATTGTCATTGACATAAATGAAAATTACTTTCCTGCAACAATACACAAATACAGGATCAGAGCCCATGGGATTCCATGTCTCCTCCCTCTTTCTTAGGATCTAAATTCTTGCATGATTGATTTTTGAAACCTTAAGATTTTCCAGAAATAACTCTCATGTATGTAAGCTCCAGTAGAAGAAGTAATTTTTAAGTCGTTGTCAGTTAACATTTAACAGTGACTATAAGGCCTTAAATCAATGGAACAGCCGTTACCAAAGGGTCACAGAATCTGTTGTAAACCCAATGCACTAAAGGGAGTATAGGACAATGGGGAATGTAATTCCTATCATAGTCACTCATAAAGTCAGTCTAGTCTACTCTTAATTAACTGCTGTACTATAGAACTAATTTAACTTTTATCACACAAGCATTATTCACCTTGATACTTTAACGTTCAAGGCTATTTCAGCCTCAGCACCACTGTACAAAAGACATTTATCAAACTTGACTCTAAGAAGAAAATGATCTGCTAATTTTTTGCCACCTGCCTTTAAGAGGTTTCAGGTGTTGGAGAGATTACTCGGTTTAGATAGGTCCTGTCTAACATGCAGTATCTCTCCCACTGGGGTAAATTTGCTACTCCCACCCAAATCTCTCTCCCATGAACAACAACAGTGAAAGCCTTTATCTAATTTAATATGCTGTGTCCTTCTAACAGAGTCAGAAATTAAAGCCAACTTAAATTAAATAAGAAATGATGTTTCAGAATTACAAATGCAATATAATTTGAGGCATACATTTAGAACAGAAAGTATTTCCTAAGTTAGCTTTTCAACTTTCCAGTAGAGCATATACATTTCTGAACGTATTTTATCAGTTGATAAACAGTAAGAAATCTATTCTTTCTTGCAGTTATGATCAAGTGAAATTTCCATTAAAATTATATTTTCAGAACATCAGATTAGAACAAATTTTTCTTCATTTTAGATTCAGGTATTATTTACTTACTCCACTTTCATATTGTTCTTATGCTTTGGGCCACTAAACTATCACATATTCCATTAACAAAAAATTGTAAAGTGCTTTAACAATGTGTTTTTTATTCTCCATCCTTAGAATCTCTGAAGAATTATTATAATACGATGGGTTAAATAGAGAAATTATCAATGCATCAAAAATAGTAGTTATTTGAAAATTCAAAAGAAACTCAATCATTCTTTTAACTTAAAGATCAAGTGAATTGATATCATAACACTTTAAAGTTGAACTCTAATTAATATTAATTAAAAGAAAAGAGTGGTGGAGAATGGATTACAAAATAGCATGTGTTGTGAAGACGGAAAAGAACATCTAGTGAAAGCTGCTTCTTCTCCTCCCACCCCCACCCTGGGCAGCTCCCCACTACAGTCAAAACTTTCCAGGCTTGGATCTCAAAGTGCAGCCAGTGACCAAGAATCTAGCGCTGATTTTTAACTCATTTTGAAGTTCCCTCCACTTGTCTTCATATTTGCGTGCAAATAACCAGCAAGTGTCTTTAGTGAAAATTAATATAAAAATGTACTTAATGAGTGTGATTTTCTAAATTTTAAATAATAAGCAATAATAAAAGCATGTGTGAAAGATGATACATTGATAGCTATTAGGCAGTCAAGTTGGTATCTTTTTGTGGCAAATATAGGTTGTGTTCTATAAACTGTTATGCCAGAGAACTCCTAGCTGCAGTTAACAGAAACACCAGTAAGATACTATTTATAAGGTCTGAATATTTCCTTCATACATCTTTGATGAAATCTTTAATAGTAAAATGCTAAATGATTTATTGTACAAGGAAAACCCACTCTAAAAACCATTTATTACCTACTTCTTTCTAAAAGTAAAAAGTTTAGAATATTGTAGAATCAAAAAAATAATCTAAAAAGATCACCCTAACTTTAAGATGCATTGAAAAAATAACAGTCTTTCATCTCCTGCATCTCCACAACCAATCAATCACCAATTCTCATCAATTCTGTCTCTTCAGCTTTCTCCAATACATTCTACTTGTTTTATTTCCACTGGGAATGTCTGAGTTCAGTTTTCTATTTCTAGAGATTTACACTAACTTGTTAACAGATATTCAAGTATCTTAACAGCTAATCTCTCAGACATGTTACTAACATTTGCGCCAGATTTGTCTTTTGAAGTCGTGAATAACAGCACACTCCTCCACTTTAGTGGTCCTTCAATGGCCACTAAATAGTAGGGATTACTTAACAAATAAAAGTATGTTCGTCCGTGCTTCTACAGTCTAACTCTAAATTATTTTACACAATTTATCCTTTTCCATACTTAAAATGTTAGTGCTTTTCCTGAGCCATCAAAAACTTTTTTGTACATTTTTGTGTTTATACTTTCTTCAGAATAACCTCTCACTCAAATTTTTTAAGACCCAACATAAATGCCACTAAGTAGAACTTTCGTAATAGTAAACACTAAGTATTGCTTCATTGCTTCATTCAAACCATTATATTCCTACTTATAGTGTTATTTTTGTCCTTAATAGATTGCACATAGCTTGCTCTGGGTAGAGTATAAAATTCCTCATGAGCATATCACCTTCTCCATCTTTGCTTCTGCCACAGTTTTTTGCACATGATGGATGTGGAACTTTTCCGATCCTTAACCCTGATTTTTGATTTATTATAAGAGAGGCCAGAATACATATGGAAGTGACATATTAAGATTTATACAAAAGTATGTTTTTTGAGTCTTTGAATAATAAAGTATCATTTTATTAATATTTAGATAAAAATTTCCATCTTTGAGCTCTTTGCTCATTCTTTTCATTCTTATCAGATTATTTGTATTGCTGCAAAGTTTGAAGCCAGCTTAATATTTCTACTTCTTACGTAAATTTTTCTTTTAATTTTTTTGTGTTTTAGTTTGTGATTTTACTCCCCAAAATCATATATTTTTTCACCCACTTAATAATCAGATAAAGACAGAATTTTAATGGCTGCAAATCTCTTTTCTTTAACTTTCTTTGTACCCCAGAGAAGCCCCTTCACTTTTTATTCTTAAATCTGTTTCTTTTCTGCAGAAATGTTTAAGAACTTTTGATTTAATGGTTTTTCAAGTTTCATTGAATCTATTGGAGTGATATTGGTTAAAAAATAATATAGGTTTTAGGTGTACAATTTTATCACACATCTTTATATTGTACTGTGTTCACCCCCCAAAGTCATCTTCTTCTGTCACCATTTATCCCCCTTTACCTCCTTCTGCCACCCCGCCCTCCTTTCCCTCAGCTAATCACCTTACCCTTGACTGTGTTTATGAAATTTGTGGGGGGTTTTATTTAATCCCTTCTCTGTTTTCACTCAGCCCCCCAACTGCCCTCTCCTTTGTCAGCTGTCAATCTGTTCCCTGTATCTCTGAGTCTGTTTCTATGTTGTTTGTTAGTGCATTTTGTTCATTAGCTGCCACATATAAGTGAAAGCGTATCATATTTGTCTTTCTCTTACTGGCTTATCTAACTATTCTTGTTTCTTTCTCAGGAATGTCTATAATTCTAAGATTTAATCTCCATTATCAAGTCTCCACATTCCTCAGATAGCACACTATCCCATTCATTTTTATCTCCCTTTGGTCAGCATTCTGGGAATGTGATTCAGTTTTTTGCTCCATAACAATGATTCAGTATGTATCAATATTGCTTTTGCTTATAACCTCTTCTGCAGCGATTTCAATCCTACTGATGGCATTCACTACATGCCACTTCAAAATGTGGCACCTTGGTATATTATCATATTTCACCATGTATAATGGGCACCCACTGTCTTATGTGCATTATACATGGGATTCTTATGCCCACTATTATACCTATGGTGTTCAATCATTATACCCATGTATAATGCACGTCCTTATTTTTCCCTCAAAAATTTGGGCAAAAAAGTGGTATGTTTTAAGCTGAAGGAGTTTGAGAAAATGGTAGACGTAGGAAGTAACTCTGATCTCCTTCTCTAAAACCTCTCATGTGTGAGGTGTCCTCCCTAAACCAGGAAGGAAGAAGTACTCTTATCTGTGAAGACAAAGGAACATCAAAAGAATTCCAAAAAACATGCTTTGCTAGTTTCCCCCAGTTTACTATTATCACCCTATACTCTTTACCTTCTCATATTCCTTCACAACTGTCCATTCTTCATTAAACCTAGCATAAAAACACACAAGTCTAAATGTTGCTTTTGGGTCTTCATTACTTTATGAAAATTCCCTTGTCACTCATTTTAAATACATGCATATACTTTTCTCCTGTTACACTGTCCTTGTCAGTAATTTTCAGACCTAGCCAGGGACCCTTATGGGGTTAAAGAAATCTTTTTCCTCCCGTATACTACAGTTATAAGTTTCTTTGCAATTCTTTCTTATGCTCAGCCCTTCCTTTTTCAAACAAACAAACAAACAAACAAACAAACAAAGAAATAAAGAAAACTTAGCTTCTTGTCTTTAATTACTCATTCTCCTTTTGTTATTCCATCCTCTATTCTGTTCATGTTACATGCATACTCATTTTTTTTACATTCCATTACTAGAGTGACCAGACAGCTCAATATGCCCAGTAGAGTCCTGGTTTCTCACTATTGTCCTAGAGCTCCTTTTCCTGTTGAAAGAGTCCCACGTGATAAATTATGAAGTCCTAGAAATATCAAACATCTTCTAAATCTTTACTGTCATCTTTTGCCTAGTGTTAAGTTTTCTGTTCAATTTAAAGTTTATTTCTTTTCTCTGTTCTTTTTGTTCTTCAATATTGTCTAAAAGATCTATTTGTCCTGATGTTTACTCATTCATGAATGACGAAAGATCTATAGAGAGTATCTGTGCAGAGTGCGTGTCTGACCTTAGCTCTGATCACAGAATTCATTATCTTGCTGTTACTTTAACTATTTCTGTACCTGTCTTCTACACTCAAATTGTTAAAATGACTGACCTGTGTTCTAAAAGCTCAAGTGCATCCTTTAATATCATTTGTCAAACATGCTTCTACCTTGGTATAACTGTAAAAATTAATTATTTTCCAGTGGAAAGAATTTGAGCAACTCATTTCCAGGTAGTAGACATGTTGTATAGAGAAATATATATTATACACACTCACACACACACATTCTCATATTTAAAATCAGATCCTCTTTCTTGCTTAATAACCAAGATTTTCTTGCATATTCCTGTGAATTATGAATGTCAATTCTCTTTAATCAGACCTCATGGTTGAGATAAATTTTAAAGAATTAAGAAAGTCATTTAAAAATAGTGAAATAACTATTGGACAAGGAAAGGAACAATGCCTCCAGTAATTTTCTAATGCTAGTTAGCTTAGAGTATTTTTTTAAAATTATCTGCCCCCAATGTAATAAAATGCCCAATGACTTTTAAATCCCTATAAGACTTTTCTTTTTCAATGACAAAGAAGGAGTTTTCAAAGATAACTGAGAGAAAGGATAAGTACAATAAAATATACACAAAGTAGACATATGGACTAAGAATATTATTCAATAAAAGAAAACTTCATCTATATCATTATAATCTTAAGCTCCTCCCCCCATATCATCTTTGGTATCTAGTCCACAGCTCTTCAGTATTTCTAAGTTGATTGTTACTATCTATTAATGGGCTTTTAAGCATTCATGTCTCTTTTCTCATGCTTATACATCAGAAAATGGAATGACAAAGAGCCTCAGAAAAGCATTCATTTTTTTACATTTGACACTGTCAAAAAACCTCAAATACACTTTACATTGATGGTAATGTGATAACTCCTGTTTAATTGCCTATTCACTATTTTGAAAGCACCTAAATAAATAGAGAAATTGTCAGGGTAGGTAGTTTAAGAGAATAATAACAATAATAGCACAACAATTCACATTTTCAAACTGTAATTTTGGCAATTTTCCTGAATGATTTTAGTTACCACTTAGTGTTTATAATGTGTAAATAGATTACACAGACTTTGGACCACAATTTGAGAAATAAAAATGGCATTCATAAAAGTTTTATAACCTTTTGCTTAGTCCAAGATGTCTCATTTTTAATGACTAATAGAACATGCTTTAGGCAAATGTTTTTATATGTAAAATATATGTATAGGTGATAAAAATTATTTTTAATGAGCTTTTGATTTTCATCTAAAGTGTCTTAGTCTATGCAGGCTTCTATCACAAAAATACCACAGACAAATAATAAACATATTTTCTCCCAGTTCTTGAGGCTGGGGATTTCAAGATCAAGGCACAGACAGACAGATGTGTTGCCTGATGACAGCCTATTTCCTGGTAAATAAATAGTCATCTTCTGACCGTGTCTTCCCAGGGACAAAGGGGCAAGAGAGCTCTCTGGGATCTCTGTCATAAGGCACTGATGCCATTCCTGAGGGTTCTACCCTTATGACCTAATTGCTTTCCAAATGTCCCACCAGGTAATATTATCACATTGTATGTTATGATTTCAATATATTCATTTTATTAATGACACAAACATTCAGTCCATAATATAAAAGATCCTTAAAGCAGAGAACTTTTTCCAACTAGAGTAAGAGAGATGGGGCTGAATAAACAGTTGAAGAGATTTTAAGCCTGGGAGGAATTTGACCCTTTAATGGGGGCCCACAGGGAGTACATGAAAAGGGACAGAGGTAACCTCTATGAACAAAGACTGTCCTTGATGAACAGTCAGCTAGGAAAGAGGGATTTCACTCCTACAACTACAAAGAACTTGATTATGCAAATGACCTCAGTGAGCTTAGAAAATTCTTCCCAGAAGCTCCAGACAATAACCCACTGTCCCAGTACCTTGATATTGGCCTTGGGAAATGAAGAGCGGGGAAACCTGCCAAGCCAAACCAGAGAACCTTCTAATCTACAGAAACTGATAAAATTGTGTTGGTTTTAAACCACTAAGTTTGTAGTAATTTATTACAGCAGTATTAGAAAATGAATATGTTACTGAATATCATAAATACGCAGACCTGTCTACCTGTCACCAGGAGATGCTGGAGGAGGGTAAGATTCTGAAACTGACCAAGCCCGTGGGGCACAGAGCACCAGGCAGTCACGCAGCTGCAAAGGAACAGAAAGGCGAACAGAAAGGCAAACAGGACAGAGGTCTGTTTATATTTCCAAAGTTACCTATCAATAAGTAATTATTCTTTCCAGTTGGGGCAGTAACCCCACAGGCCTGGGAAAATGTTGACCAAAAGGTCAGGAATAAAGGAGGAGCTTTTTCCTTTGAAATGCAATATAAGGTTTAAAAGTTACTAATAATTGATCCACTTTTAAAATATATAGATTATAAATCTATCTGAAAGGGACTTTATTGTTGATTGTAAGTGTAAATATCATTTTACACTGGTTTAAATTTATCATTTACACAGCATATTTTATGAAAACATATTATTAAGAAAATAACAGAAAAATTAAAAACAAAAAAGAAATTATAACATTTCATATGTAATGAGAATATTTCCCACAGATTGTCATATTGAATTTTCAGAACTTTGCATTTATATTTACTGAAGTATTATAGAAAGAAGTGTTATTAAATATTTACTACTCTTCAAAATTTCAAATTTTATGCCAACTGTAAATGAGTGTGTATTATTCATATCCAAGTTACAAATGGAACTAATTAATTTTACATTTAACCCTAATAACATGAAAAAAATCTGTGATCTACATTAATTTTTTTCATCATTCAGTTTCAGATTATAAGAAGAGAATTCTTTTTGGTTAATAAGGCCCTCCATTCCAAATGTTGATAGTATAAAATAGTAATTAATTAGCACATGCCAATGAAATTCTTTGACATGATACTGCAACTCATAACCTATGCTTACTTTCCAAGGTTCTGTTTTATGTTCAATATGTAGGCCAATATACTACAATTAATTTTAAACAAACATACTAAATGCTATAATTAAATATTAAATATTTGTTCAAAGCAAACTTTTTACAAAAACAAAAATTTCAGAAAAATATATGTATGTTTCATGTTTATTATTTTTTAATAGTGATGGGTGAGATAAAAGAAAACAGACTTGCTAGTATCACTTTAGTTATAAATTTAAATAAAATATCAACAGCTATTTTTTGTGGACATTACTACTAGTGTCATGAAGAAAAATGTGAGAGAACAAAATATTGAACTGTAAAAACGGAGAGAATTTTTATTACTATCACTTGTCATTATTAAGACAGTAATATGTATAAACAATTAGTCTTGTTTTGTGCTGCTTAATATTGCAGGCCCTAGTTCACATGGGTATTTAAATTTGAATTAATAAAAATTAAATAAAATTAAAAATCAGTTTGTCCTTTGTACTAGCCACACTTCAGTTACTCAATGTCCACACATGGTTAGTAGCTATCATATTTGAGAGTGTATGTGTAGAATATTGCTATCATTACTGAAAACTCTATTGAACAGAGTTGGTCTAAAAGTCAAAGGTTCACAACAAATAAAGAGTATTTTGCACTCAAGAGTCTTGAAATAAGTTTCAAATAAACGCTAAAGATAATAAGTGTTAATCTGAGATGTCATTATGAACTAAAATAACACAGTAGATACATTAGCAATACATGGTATTAAAGGCTGACAAAATCTTATCCTTGTACTCCAAACCAGGGAAGATCTTCCCCATCTTTTTTGACTCCTCCCTTATCTTTGCCCCTTGAAGACACAAAACATCATCTCTTAGATCACTTAGAATTGAAAGAGGAAGGAAGGAGGGAAGGAAGGAAGGAAGGAAGGAAGGAAGGAAGGAAGGAAGGAAGGAAGGAAGGAAAGAAGGAGGGAACAAAAGGGGGAAAGAAGGAAGAAAAATAAGGATGAAATAAACTAAAATCACCTTTGAAAGGGTAGCGATTTCAGACCATCAGTGAGATTCAGGAAAATATCATGGGGCAGCTGATGGCGATTCCAACAAAGGATTTGCAGTGTTTTGAACAGTGGAAGAGAAGCTGGTTGAACTGTGTGAGGTCCTCCCCTACTTTGAAGGGGGCTGAGGCATCATTGTCCTATGTACAGTGTTTCTTGTATCTTGTATCTTCTTCAATAAATGTCTCTATTTTTCATAAAAAAAAAAATAAAGAGGAAAAGGGGAGGAAGGACTGAGAAAGAACTGCATATTAATTGAGCTTTCAGAATCCCTAAGGCTAGCCGTTACAAAACCATGGGGCCCAATTTCAGCTTTCCTGTTTTCCTCTAAAGACCTTGCACAAGACAAAGCAGCACTAGCAGTAAGGGCCTGCTGAAATAGGGAGAGAGAAAACTACAAGGAGAAGTGCTAACAAATATCTCAATAAATTATTCTTTTACAAAGAAAAACAAAAGATGCTTTTTTATCATATTTATTCCCTTCTTTGTTTCCAAGGCCTTTCTTAGAGCAAATCATTTTCCATATAATAATATAGAAAATAACAATTTTCTTAGAGTACATTAATTCTAGAAATAATGATAATAGTACCATTCATATTATTCTATAATTTCTTCAGCAACATAGTGAAAAAGTGTCATAGGAACATCAATAATGAATTAATGTAAATGCAAATTGCCATAAACTAGGCAGCCATGCAAGTAGGAGGTCTCCCACTGTTTATTCTTTATTAAAGCTGTGAAGGAAAAAGGAAATGCAATTTCAATCACATCTCTAGTGTCTGGTCTAGGTTTCAACATGATTAGAAAATTTCATGCATTGTGTCCTAAAGAGAAGGCAATCAGGAAAATAATTTTGTATGCTGTATGATAATGAATGTCACCGTATTAATACAAGTAAAGGCACAAACTGCAATTACTTGTTCTTTCTCCAACTCCTCATGCATTTACTATTTCTTTCTTAATAAAAAAGACTGAAGCAATTTTTGAAGAACTACAAAGTGACATAATGTCTTCTAAAAATTCTCTTTTAGTGCAAAAAATATCCTAATTTATAAATCTAAAAGGTAAAGATCACATGGTCATTTGAGAAGAAAATGATAAAAATCTCTTCAGAGCTGGTAAAATGATAAGCAAATGAAGTATTGTCATGGTGGAATCCATAATGAAGAATGGTAAGCAATATAATGATATATGAAAATCTCAATGGTAAATGTCCTTAAATCAATGAAGAAAATAGATGATTAGAATAAAGATTGAAGGATATGAAATCAAGCCCTGACAGATTGAATCAAATAATAAGTGAAATCTAGCTCAATAACCTACTTCAACAATGAAAAATTACAGAATATATTCTTCAACAAAAATAAAAGCTAATGGTGGTAATAGTCTATTTTTTACATGCTTAAGCATTTGTGTTTTTTTAGCCACTTAACCCAGAGATATAAGTAAATGTATATTGTGGCATAATGGACATAAAATGATAGGTCTTGTGTGGTAGAACTGACTTCAGAGAAGTAAAAACAAAAATGTATTGTTATTTGAATGTAAAATGATTGAATTTATTTACCAGATAACAAGAACCTATCATGCCTATTTTATGTCTCACTGAACAAGACAAAGGAAAAACATAGTGGGAAAGATGACCTTGCATATCCTTCAATGACTTTGACCTCTTAGAGGATCTTTTGATTGTTTAGCCTATTCAAGTTACAGAGAACAAATACGTGTGGCAGTTTACTAAGCTAATTGTGGGTTATCTCAGGGACAGATAGAAATGTAAGGAAGAATGGGAAAACATTCTAGCCTGGCTGCCCAGTGCAATGATGACTTTTTAAAGAAATATAGCAAGTAATCTTGTCATATCTTCACAGAAGCAGCTGCAGGCACATTTTGCTCTTTATTCAAATGACAATATCTGTCAGGATGGCAACTCAGATATCTTTTTCTGTATCAATTTCTCCTTTTGCTAATAAATTTCAAGTAAGGTTTGTTCTGCAAATTTCACAAAAGAACACATCTGATTGGTTGATAAGTCATCATCCAGTAAACAGTGATCTATTCCTCAATCTGTGAACATCACTAATGAAACCATAAATGACCTCCTTTTGATGGGTCATTAACTCCAAGCTAAACAAGAATAAGCATGATAGTGGATTTAATTTATAGTTTATGAATAATGACAGTTTGGAGAAAATTTTCTTAAACGGAGGTGGTATCAGCCCTGGCTATTGTAGCTCAGTTGGTTGGAGGGTTGTCCCATGAACTGAATGGTCGTGGGTTCAATTCCTGGTCAGGGCACATATCTAGGTTGCAGGTTTGATCCCCAGTGAGAAAGCCTATGAGAGGCAACTGATCAATGTTTCTCTCTCACATTGATATCTCTCTCTCGCTCTCTTTCTCTTATCACCCCCTTTCATCTTTTTCTAAAAGCAATGGAAAAAAAGCCCCAGGTGATAACAACAACAACAACAACAACAATAATAATAAATAGGAGGTGGTATCAAACAAACAGCATTAAGGAATTTTGTTTCTGGAGTAAGACAATAGGACTGAGCCAATAGTAGATATGAGAATTCATACAAGTAATTTTTTATGAATCTAAATTCCCTTATGTTAAATGAGTATTTGCTAAAATATTTTCTGAATCTTTATCATGAGCTAGGCACTGTTCTGGGAACTTAGTAAATGAATTTGAACACAAGTGAGAAATAGAGCTTTCACGGTGCTTACATTCAGATGTGGGAAATTGACCAAATAATCTATGAATACAATAAGTAGAGAATATAGCATGTTCAAAAGTATGCTTAAATGTATGGAAAAAGAAAGACATATATAGAAGGAGAACAGAATAAAAAGGATTAAGGGTCCTTGTTAGAGGGTGTTACAAATATTAATAGGTCATTGCATTGAGTGGCACCTGGGCAGACTTGAAGGAAGTGAAGGATGCTCACTACCATTAGTAATCAAATAAATTCAAATTAATTTAATAATATGAACATTAACCTATAAAATCACAGTTACTTTAAAATAGATTAATACCATGCTGCATTGTCAAAACTATTGATGATAAAATAATGTAGCACAATTTCCTTGTAAAAAAATTTGGCTTACAAAGTATCATAATACTGCCTTTTATTTCAAAATTCCACGGGGACATACAGTAAGCATAGGGAATATAGTCATTAATATTATAGTAACTATGCATGGTGCCAGGTGGGTACTAGTGGGGAATATTTCACACGTTATACAAATGTCTAACCACTATCCTGTACACCTGAAACTAATAAAATATTGCATGTCAACAGTAATTGAAAGAAATAAAAATAAATCTGGGGGAAAAAAGGGCAAAGGGGGTGGTATCAGGAAACTCAGTAAATTCCCAGGGGCAGAATGCAGTGGGAGCAAGGACTTCCTCTGAGGCTGAAAACCCAGTGCCTCGATTCTGAATCAGTCCCTGCTGGTGGGAACCCACATGGCATTAATGGAAGAAAAAATCCCAATGCTGAGATTTATCTTATATAAAAAAAAATTAAGTAACTATCCATGTGTACTGCAGCAGTATTTACAATAGCTATTCTTCCTTACAAATGTTGTAAAAATATATATATTTAAATTATTGTTTAATTAATGAAATACTCTCCATTGTAATTAGATAACCTCACGTTAGGTAGAATGTACTTTAATGTCTTAAACAGCAACTCACACAAGCCTGTATGGAATGATACCATGTTGCCAACATGCAGCCTGGTTTCTGCATATGCATACATGTGTCCATAAAAGCACGTGTTTAATTTTTGTTCACTAAAGCATATACGCAGCATGTTGATTGTTGTTAGCTCTGAAGAACGGAATTTGCAGCAGAAGTAAATGAAGAAAAATTTATTTAACTTTACATTTTCCCCTGCAAATTCTTTGATTTGCAATTAGTACCCATCATTTGGTAGTGTATAATCACATCCTGCACAAATATAAACAATATATAATAGAAGAGAAAAATAAGAAGCTGTTTGACCTTACCATTTTAAAAGTCTTTTAAGTTGGTCTAATTTTCCTCTCATTCAGTAAAATATAAATGCAAAACATTATTGCCAGAATGAAAAAGGAGTCAACCTACTATAACTTAGAATTGTCACATTATACTAGATTACCTTATTCCCCCCTACCCCACTCCCCACACCCTTGACTTAATAAGGATGTGTTTATTTTGAGGGGAAAAAAAGGTTCCAAATATCAGTCTGTTCACAAAAATAACCTGAAGTATCAACTTTAGAAAACAAACCTTAAGACTATTACACCAGTTATTTTGCTAGAGGATGCGTTTGACACGCCAACTCTCACTCACAAAAATACACTGTGACACTTGCGTTGGACAGCCCCACAGAGCACTCGTGGGTGGCGTATAACTGAGCCCGCTCCCGTTTTGCACTTCCTCTGACGCATCTACTGGTTATTTAAGTCCTACACCGTAATTTTTGCTTTTAATTTTGATACCTCCTTATGACTTAATAAAAAAGTATGTATGGCTCTTATTAACTGTCTCTAAAATAATCCCGCTTACAGGGAGTACAGTACTGTTCATTCATATATGAGTTAGTACAGTAGTTGCTCCCCTGATAGCAAAGACAACTTCGTTTGTTGAGCAGGCCCTGAGAACAGCTTGGAGTTAGAGGTACACCAGATTATCTTTCGAATTGAAAAATTCCTCTCTATGTCAGTGCCAAATTTCAGCATGCTATTCTTTTCCCTTTACCATTTTTCCCTATCTTATAAAGTCAAAGTGTGGTAGAAGTATTCAAAGGGAAAGCTTTATGATTTTTTTTCTTTCTCCGGTTTGGCGATCAACCATCAGAGCGTCAGACTCCACAGAAGCTATAATTCCATAAGGCATTTGGTTCCAGCTCAAGGACCCCTATTTCTGATCACATCAGAATGCAGACAACCTGCCTGCTTTCAACCGGGCTTAGTTTGTGAAGTTACACCTTGACAGCGCACTTCAGAAATATCCCTCCCCACCAATGGCGAAAATTCAAACTGCCAAGAAGTTGTTTCTCACTGTACTCTGACACACAACATGTTGATTTTTCTGCTTCACTAGCAAATTAAAATGAAATTACCCCCAGGGTTTTCCAGTCTGCATGGCATTCTGTCATTCCTGACTAGAAATTCTGTCTTCCAGTTGCAAAGTACTGGAGGAAGAGTCTGGATGAACTCCTAGGAGCATACAAAACGGTTTGAAAAAGAAACCAAAACATCTTCACCTTGTTTGAAGATTTGGTCAGCTTAAAAATCACTTAAAAGCCAAAAGATTTTACATAATTCTATATGCCCAAATTTTAAATATGTTGTCAAGAAAATGTGATGGCATTCTAGTTTTTCAGTTAATTGTAGTTATTCCATGTAATTTAATAAAAAATGTTCAAGGTAATAAAATTCTAGCTGACATTTCACCTTCTATTACTAAAAGGTTATTAGACTTTGTAGCAAAGTATCAGTTCACATTTTTCTATTTCATATGATTAAACAGTGTTTGGACATCACATACTTACATTGATATGCACTTACTTCCTGAAATCATTTATTTGGCACCTAGTTAAGATATTAGAAAGTGTTATTTATTATAGTAAAAAGAATAAATATATAAGTAAAAATGACTATCATCTCTTTATGGAGTCCTTCCTGTATGTGACACAAGATATTAAGTGCTTTTGAAGTGTTGGTTAAGGTTTCCTTAATTTAAGTCTCAAAACATTTCTATAAGTATAGTAGGAACCCTTAAATTTGAAGCACAAAGAGATTCAGTGACTTGCCCCAAATCATACAGCTTAGGCAGCAGAATCAGGATTTGAAGTTAAGCAGTCTGCTTTCAGAACCCAACATTCTTACTGTGAAAGCGCACCTGATAGCAAAGGATACTGCCATTGGAATTCTTGAACTGAAGCCACCTGTGTAAAAGAACGCAAAAGCTCCAAACGACTGTCCATGAAAGTGAGGACACCTGAGCGGGAGGCAACATCGTAAAGCTGCGGCCTTTTGGTGAAGAGTTTGGCAGGGATCTTCAGATAGTGTGCAGCGTGGTCCAAGTGGCTTCTACCTCTATATCCAGGGATACAATTTCCTGAAAGTTTGGGGTGTATAATACCAACGTTCTATAGAAATTATAGTAAGGGAAGTTTCTGCCAACCCAGTAAACTCTTTTTATCATCTTCTACATACTGAACAATTGTTCTGATAAATAAGCCAATTGCATCATACATATTAATAGATTTCTTTAATTTACTAACGAAGTACATCATAAAGAAAAACTGCATGGCAGCTGGTGATTCTATATCTGAAAGAACTGTAATTTTCTTGGATAAAATACTCAGGGAATTCTCATGGTCTGAGGCACACAAACTTGGGATTATCCCTTAGATTTTTCAACTACTTGAAAATGATCTACCTACAACCTACAGCTGGTTCCCAATGCACCTGCCAGTTTCAATGAAAACTATCATCAACAGCCTGCTGTGTCTCGTAAGCCTACTGCTTTTGTATTCAGGTCTTCTGCAGAAAAAGTCATTCTAAAGCTCATGCTAAAATGGGTATGTTTTGTAAATGTGCTGGGAGATTTATGCTAGCCCCAACCCATCACTGCGTCCTAACAAATCCTTATTTATACCTTAAATGAGCTCAATTATCTTATATCTCCTTTCCTACAAACTATACTTCCCATTCTTTCCTATTTGCTGCTTCCACTTCTAATAACTTTCCTTCCTTCTTTTTCTTCTTTTTGCTTATTTCCAAATCCTTGCTTTTATCATCAGTGTTATATGGCTATTATTCATAGCACTAAATTCAAATTGCACTTATAAATTCATAAATTTTCTCCTATTTGCAAATTTGATAATGTACTTTCCAAATGGTGAGCAATACGTGGTTTTACTGAATAGTCTCTTCTGGAACAAGTCTTTTTTTGGTTTCTAGGAAACTACACTAATTTGATTGTCCTCCTACATCTCTGATAATTTCCCTCAATCTTTTGTGTTGTTTCTTCTTTCTTCCACTATTCTTTGAATGTTTCTGATGTCTAAGTGTCTTCTATCTGTTGAGGTTTTCTGTTTTACTTCTTGGGTTCAATTTCTGCCTATATGTCAAAGCCTACCAAAGACCTCTGTAGATTGAATGTCTCCCCAGAATCCAGACTCATATTTTCCCATGCCTACAAACGTCTCACTTGGATATCCCAAAGACAACTTAATTTTAGCACACCTCAAATTAAAATCTATCACCAAATCTCTGTTACCTTCATCACGATTGCCTGCCTTCACAAGGCCATTGTTCTGCCTGCTCTGTTTATTTTAAGGACAGTCCTAGTCACTCAGCCATTCTGGCTAGAAATTATAAACTCAGGTTTGATTTTACATTCTCGATACCCTTCCTCACTAATTACACCCCCAATCAGTCCAAAAAATTTGACTCTGCTATTTCAGAAAAACAATCTTTCTCTTTCTATTGATATTACATCCCCTCCAAATAAACAG
This sequence comes from Trachops cirrhosus, assembly GCA_028533065.1. NCBI lineage: Eukaryota > Metazoa > Chordata > Mammalia > Chiroptera > Phyllostomidae > Trachops > Trachops cirrhosus. The sequence continues at coordinate 29,844,959 of CM052541.1, read as the reverse complement.
AAATAATAATTTCCTAGAAATCCTATATTTTTACTATATTATATTACTACAGAGAAAAGTAGTATATATGCAGATTATAAATGCTCTGTATTTAGAATATTTTAATCATTCATTTTCACCTTTAAGACAAAGTCCAAAGTCTAGGTTCCTTCAGGAGCCACATTAAAAATGGTCCATATTCTGGCCCCATGTGTATTTCCAGTCTCATCTACTGTAATTCTTTCCCCTATGCTTTTTAAATTTTGAGATAACTATAGACTCACATGGAATTACCAAAAATAATACAGAGAGATCACCTGTATTCATTGTTCAGTTTTCCACTGTATCTTTGCAAATACTAGTATCTTGCAAATCTGTAGCACTATATCACAACCAGGATATTGACATTGAAACAGTCAAGATACAGAACATTTCTATTGACATAAGTATCTCTCATGTTGCCTTTTTACAGCCCCACATATTTTTCACACATACCCAACACCTCCTTCATCCTGGAAACCACTGTTCTGTTCTCCATTTCTATCATGTTGTCATTTTAAGTATGTTGTATAAGTGACAGTGTATAGCATGTAAACTTTGGGATTTGCTTTTTTCACTCAGCAAAATTCTTGGGAGATCCATTTATGTTGTTGCATGTGTAAACTGTTCCCTTTTATTGCTGAGTGGCATTCCATGGTAGGAATGTACCACAACTGATTTAGTATTCACACATTGAAAGACATCTGAGTTATTTCAAGTTTGGGGCTATTGCAAAGAAAGCTGCTATAAAAGTTCATGTATAGTTTTTCGTGTCAGCACGAGTCTTTATTTCTCTGATATGAATGCCTAGGAGTGCAATGGCACAGTTGTACGTTAATTGCATGTTTAATTTATTTAGAAAAATGCAAAAATTATTGCCAGGGGCTGTACCATTTTACATTCCCACTAGCGATGTGCAAGTGATCCGAAGGTTCTTCAATCTCAACACCATTTGATGTTTTCACAATTTTCTGAATTAACCATATTAACACGTGTGTAGTAATAACTCATTGGGTTTGTAACTTTCATTTCGCGAATAGCTATTTATGTTGAATATATTTTCATGTGCTTATTTGAATTTTATAGAGATCTTCTTCACTGAGATCTCTCTATATTTTTTGCCCATGTTTTAATTGGACTGTTTGTTTGCTTTTTTAACTGTTGCATTTTGAAACTTTTTACTATTTTCTAGATATTTCTTTGCTGCCTGCTAGGTTTATAAATATTTTCTCCCACATTGTAACTTTTTGTGTTTTTAACAGGTTTTTTCATAGAGGAAAAGGTTACAATTCATCATTTTTATCCTTTTACGAACCTTGCTTTTGCTTTTTAAAATTATATTGTTGTTGTTCAATTACAGTTGTTTTCATTTACTCCCCCAACAATCCCCCCCACCCCAGCCATCCCCACCTCACTCGCTTGCTTCCAACCCCACCCCCCGCCACTTGGTTTTGTCTGTGTCCTTTACAGTAGTTCCTGAAAACCCTTACCCCTCCTCCTCATTATCTTCTCCCACCTCCCTTCTGGTCACTGTCCATTTGGTCTTAATTTCAATCTCTCTGGTTATTTTCTTGCTTGTTTGTTTTGTTGATCAGGTTCCACTTAAAGGTGACATTATATGGTATTTGTCTTTCACTTCCTGGCTTATTTCACTCAGCATAATGCTTTCCAGTTCCATCCATGCTGTCACAAAGGGTAGGAGCTCCTTCTTTCTTTTTGTTACTTAGTATAAATCAACTCTCTACTTAGGCCTAGATCCTGAAGATTTTCTCCTATATCATGTTTCCTAAAACTTTTATGGTTTTATATTTTACATTTGATTCTGCGATCCATGTTCAGTTAATTTTGGTGTAGAATATGAGACATATATTGGAGTTTATTATTCTGTTACAGATGCCCTATTGCTCCAGTATCACTTGTTGGAGAAGAAGAAAAAAGCTGTCTTTCTCTCAATGAATTTCCTTTGACTTTTGTTAATAATTAGTTGAGTGTAACTAGATTTTCTGATCTGTTCCACTGATCTTTGCGTCTTTCTCTGTGTCAGTACAAAATAATTTTAATTAATGTAGCTATAAAATAAGTCTTAAAAATGGAAGAATTATTCTCCCCATTCTTTTTCAAAACTGTTTTAACTATACTAGTTTCTTTGATTTTTCCATATAAATTTTAGAATATTATTATCTATATTTTGATAGATGCATTAATTTAAGGAACTCTAGAGAAACACATCAAGTATGTGTGTGCATGTGTGTGCATGTGTGTGTGTGTTATAGGGCTTGGTTCATGCATTTATGGAACTGAGAAGATCTGCAGTCAGCAAAGGAAGGCCCAGAAAAGCTGATGGTGTAAGTTCCAGTTTCAGATTAAGTCCAAGTCCAAAAGCAGGGCAAGAATGATGTTCCAGGTTACAGACAGGCAGAAAAAGAGAATTCACAATTCTCCTTCATCAACCTGTTAAACTTTTTCACACCTTCAATGGATTTGGTGAAATCCACCAGCATTAGGGAGGGAAATCTGCTTTGCTCAGTCTGCTGATTTGATCTTCATCTCATCCAGAAGTATCATCAGAAATACTCCCAGAACAATTGTTTAACCAAATATCTGGGCACCCCATTCTCTAATCAAGTTGCTATATAAAATTAGCTATCACAATAGGAATGGGTTGACCCTGTGTATCAGTTTAGAGAAGACTGACATTTTTGTTATGTTGAATCTTTTAACCTATAAAAATACTATCTCCATTTATTTCTAACATTTTTTTTATTTCTTTCTATATCTTAGAGTGTTGACGTCTTAGAGTTTCGACATGTTTAACCTGTGACTCCGCACATTGACATCCTTGCTCTTACTTTCAACTTGACATAAGTTATTTTTTGAACTAGTGTCTCTATGTTGATGGTTCAGAGTTACTTTCCAGGGGTAGATTGTAATACATTTTCTGCTTGAGATTCATAAAATTACATAAGTTACCAAAGTCATGCCAATATAGAATTTCCTATTGAAAGCATGAAACAACCATTGGGACAACAGAGTCAATATTTTCCCATTATGCAGCATAATTTAGATATGTCACAAGTTTTATTTTAAAAAGCATTCTGAGTTATATCTGGAACAGTTAATAATTATTTTCATTAATTTGGATACCCTTGTTCCATATCTAAAAATATAAATTTGTTTAGAACCTAAAGATGAACAGCTATTTATTTATTTATATTTAAATAATACCAGGTACAATAAGATTTTACATTTTTTGAAGTCTTGCTTTATAGAAAAATAAGTTTCACTCTTCCAACATTAGCTAAAAATGTATAAAATTTTAATGTAAAGTACTTACTTGAATATTACCTCCTTATTATAGCCTTGGGTCACTTAACATTTGCTAGAACTCAGTTTTGTCAACTATAAATAAGAAGTTGGCAAGACTTTTAAGCTATGGCCTGTTTTAAAATTAGTTAATAAATTAAATAGCAGTTAAAAATAAATGACCAAGTATTTGAGTATTACCCAATAATTATATATTTTTATAAAATATTTACCTTTGGAATTTCTTCACATGTCTATGTATAGATTCCATAGGCTATGAGACAAGTTACTGAAGCCCAAGCTTATGAACCATATACTATATTCAATATGGGATCCTCCCTCTCAAACTTAATATTTTTAATGAAATATGATGACATAATCAAATATACTAATTATAGTCTCATTTGACATAAAAATAATGACAGGGGACAGGAGTTAGAAGATCTGGGAGTTGAATCATGATAACTACTACATTCTCAAACCTGTTATCAGACAATATATGGAAATGTACAATCCTAATGTAAATGACAGGACAAACTCACAATGTCCAATGAATTTGTGCAAGAAGCATTAATGTAATCATCCCACAGTCTTATTAAATTGTATGCCTACGTGCTAATGAGATGCTAGAGTGAATGGGTTGACTGAAGATGAAGAGGGTTGATTAGAGAAACGTTCATAGAGGAGTTGAGATCCAAGCAGCACATAAAGGCAAGCAAGGTCCTGAGTGTGGGGAGAGAGAGCTGCCAGTGATCAAGCACTGAATGATAAATGCACGGAAGTGAGGAAAAAACAAATGGCTGACACTGAGTGTCTCAATAGTTGCTTTTGTTAAATAAACTCTATGATAGTCTGTATTGGGTGAGAGATTTTATTTAGTCCTTGACACTGTAATGCACCCCAAGTACATTAAATATAGGCTCCATAATTATCATTACCCACCAAGAACTTTCAAGAACAAATGATATCAAAAGTTAAGTTATTTGGATTATAGATGAAATTTTTATATGTAAAATTTTTGAGAATCATAAATAAATAAAAAGTATCTACTGAAAGTGACCAATAAATGGCAATGACAACTATTTTCTTAAAAAGATTAATCATTTTGAGGGATATAATTTACTAATAGTAAGCGCTTAAATAAAGCTAATTTCAAATACAATTCACTTAAGCATCATATGGTGTGGAGATGAGGGAGCCAAATACTGTATTTTCCTCAAAATGAGAGAAATTCCCAGAAATAAATAGATATCAGAAGTTCTATAAGCATAGCAGCAGCAGAAAGAACAGATGCTACTACAGCATTATATATAAACACAGATTTTTTCTTTTTTCTAGTCTTCATAAAAAATAATAGGCATGTAAATATGCAACATGTTTCTATATTTATTTTAAATAAGAATTTGTTTAAATGTTTATAAATCAAGATTATTATTCTACTAATCAAACACTGTTGGTATTTTTCTGTCTTTCAGTTTGCCATGTTATTTGTAACCTCAATTTAATGACAAAGAGTATCACTGATTGATTGATTTGTATACAAGTAAAATAAATGTTTAATGTGCTCATGCTTACAGCATTACTCAGAATGCTTTTTGAGCTCTCTACTGGTTCTTGTTATGGTTAGTATCTATGTTATTGCGAAGTTACAGAGTGCCTTTTCGTTTGTGAAGAGCACTTTAGGAATTAAGAAAATGAAGTCACAAGGAACATTTTGAGAATTTAAACCTCTTTACACATAAAAAAGCTTGTTTTCTCTGAGGTATGGAGGGAGAAAATATGATCACGATTGAAGGGAAGTTTTGCCCTTTTTCATTAGTACCAAAATTATGTAAAGAGAAGTTATGTGCAGTGTGAGGGATTAAAACTGGAAAGCAAATATTGTACTTGAAATAAAGATTGAAAATCTTTTCCATAAAATGTTCTCATCATATCTTATACAATATATTTTTAATTTAATTAAGTTTCTCAGAGCACAATATGTTTACATATCTTCCAGAATCACAGTTCAGGGAGAACTCTGTAACTTTTAAGGATTTTTTTTTTCATCTCATTCCTTCAGTTCTATGTATTATAGCTTTTATCTCAGTCTACCAAGGCTTTATACTTTTATAAAAAAGAAAACCAAAACAAAGAAAGAAACTATTTATTCACAAGTATTCTTTCTTTTAACAAATGTTTAAGAGCATAGGTAGAAAATAATTAGTTATATAGTTTTGTTTCTGTCTTCAAGAAATTAAAAATCTAGACAGGATATCAATGCATACAAAGTATCATTTGAATGAATGTGTTTTAAATGGAAGGAAAGTAGTGAAATACCAGGACCAAGGTGTTTTGTTTGTGCTCTTAGTTGGATTGGTGGTTTGGTTGCAGGAAAAAGAGAATCAGTTGCTGAAGAAGCTTAGCTTTCTCAAGAAAGGGGACTCAGGTGGGGAACCCTAAAAGATACTATGACTGACCATTTTCTAGGAAGTACAAGTAACACATGGAGGGTGAGAGAAGAAGTGGATAATCAACTTATTTTTGCTGAGGGTCTAAAAGAAGAACCTATAACACCCCTAGAAGAGGGAGAGAGGGAGAGAAAAATAGGAGCTGGAACATCTCTGAAGTCTAATTTTTGTACAAGTTGGAAGTGGGGAATCTTCAGGTTGGTGCTGAGACAAAAATAGAGGAACAAGACCAAAAATACATACTAGAATAGCCTCAATCAATTTATGATTTTCCCTGGAAGTGACAACAGGAAACAGAAAATTTTTCTGGTTGGTCTTTCCAGTCACTCAAAAAAAGGATGCCAGGGACAAAAGGAGACCTGATTTACGGGGACAGGCCAGCACAGGCACTGTGCAGGGGAGGTCATAGATATCTCCTAAGACCTGCAGAGGTTTGAGAACATTCAACTCGAGACTCACATGGAGAAGGGATATTAAGGAAAATCTGTGGAGACAAATATTAGTAGCAGATTGGTGATTGTGAGGACAGGGAAAGGGGCAGGACAGGGGCAGTGGGTAGGAAGATTTTGTTGGGTGATGAAAATGTTCCAAACTTGGCAAATTTATAAAAATCTTTGAATTGTAATAAATAAATAAGTAAATAGATAACATTTTAAAAAATAAGATTAAAAAATAAAAGTGTTCTCGTATAGGATTTAGGGTAAATGGACAGAGTTGGGAATGCAAACTGGTACAACCAACATGGAAAACAGTATGAAACGGTAAGAATACAGCTACCGTAGGACTCAGCAATCTTTCTTCTCAAAAGAAGGGTACCTACTCAAAAATTTTCAAAAGACTGATTTGTAAAGATATATGAACCCCTATGTTCATTGCAGTATTTGTGGTGGCCAAGACATGGAAACAACCCAAGTGCCTCTGATGGATAATCAGATAAAGATGTGGTACATACATGGAATGGAATAATACTTTTGGGAAAATGAAATACTTTCATTTTCAACAAATGGATGAATCTTGAGAATATTATGCTAAGGGAAATAAGTCAGACAGAAAAATATTGAGAACCATGATTTTACTCACATGTAGGTTATAAAACTGAAAACAACAAATGAACAAACCAGACAAACAAACAAACAAACACTCATAAACACAGACACAAATGTGGTGGCTACCAAAAGGAAACGGGGTGGGGGAAGTAGAAGATGGTAAAAGGGGTCAAATACAGTGACAGAAGTAGGCTCGACTTTCGGTGGTGAGCACACAATACAATATACAGATGATGTGTTATAGTACTGTGCACTTGAAACATATAATCTTATTAACCAATGAATGTCACTTCAATACATTTAATAAAGTTTAAAATAAATAGAATAGGATAGAACAGAGTAGATAGCTTATATCCCCACAAAAGTGCCCTCCAACTTTACTTAAAGCACTCCACAATCACCAAATCTCCTGGAAGAATTACATTATCAAATTTCCTCAAGAGACATTTTTCTCCTGGATGAGACTTGTAGGTACATTAAACTTTGAAGAAAATGGTAACAAAATTTCTATAGGACATATCTCAGACATATTTCAGGTTCAGTTTCAGACCACAACAATAAAGTGCATATTGCAATAAATAGAGTCACACAAATTTTTGGTTTCCCAGTGCATATAAAAGTCATGCCTAATGCTTACACTATAGTCTATTAAGTATTCAATAACATTGTATAAAAAAGTACATACCTTATTTTAAAAATATTATATTGCTAAAAATGTGCTATCCAACATCTGAGCCTTCAGTGAGTTCTAACCTTTTTGCTAGTGGAGACTCTTACCTTCAATTTTTAAAAAATGCGTTATCTGCTAAGCACAAGAAAGCACAGTGCAATAAAACGAGGTGTGCCTATACCTGTGTAACTGCAGCCAGTCCCACTTTCTCAGCAGTTTATTTCAACTTCTAGTGATACAAATGTAACCGTGCACTGATAAAATATGTCTGTTATATGTTTCTAATTTATGCCTTTACTCTATCATTTTTCACTAATTAATTCATTATAAATATTTGGTGCTGAATTTGTATCCGTCACTGAATGCAAGATTTTTTTAAAGTATGATTACTTTTAATGGATGGAATGAGGTTGCCTGACATGGAGTGTGCAGATAGGGTTTTAGACATTACATGAAAAGCAGGCCAAAACCACTACAGGGTTTCTTTCCCTGCATTGTGATGATGTGACCTCAGTTCTTGACTGTCAACTGCTGAAAATCATGGGCCATGTTGATACCTCCCATATGCAAGCAATATGCTAGAAAACCTAATGCTGCCTCTTAATGTAGCGGAATCCTGGTATAGGCCCAGAGAAACACCAAAATAACTACTTACTTTAATTATGCAAGATAGGTAATAAATTTAAGAAAAATTTTGAGTTATATGACTTTTTTTGATGAATTGATTAGTAATATTGGACCAAGAAAATTTAACAGGACATTTAATTGATATGTAAAAATAAACATACAATTGGATTTGCATCAAGTTGAAACTTGTTAAATTTAGCAAAAGTCCCCAAAACTGTCTTGGTAAAACAGGACATAGAGAAAAAATGGGCATCTTACAGTCCTCAGAGTAGAATATGTGCCAAAATATTACTCAGCATCATTGATATAATAAAGTTACCAATGCCAAGCTCCATCCAACATATAGAAAATGTTACTATTGATTATTGTGAGTTTTTTGTTAAATGTGACTCTCTTTAAACTACTTAATCATGTTTAACCTTCACAATATAGTTGGGTAAATTACTTTTCCATAATTGAAATACATGTCATTCAGAAAATTTTGTAGATTTTAGAAAAATTTTATAATACTTGTAAACAGCACATTGTCTAATAAAGTGTGTTACAAGATAAAATAAGTAATATAAAACAAATCTACAATTAGCACAAGGCAACTTTTAAGTACTCTTCTCAAAAATAGATATTTAAAAATATATTTAACCAAATCCAGCAAGTGCATTTACACAACCATCATTTGTTTATAACATATCAAGAACCAATTTAAGATCCGTGATATAAGGCGCCATCACAGTAGCTCACAGTAATATCTAGCATTCATTACATTGTCACTGTGCCATTCAAATGCATCCTAGTCAGGCGCTTTACATGACTTACGTCATTTCATCCACACAGCAACCTGATGAGCTAGGTACAAAACCTATTATGAAAATAAATTAAGATTTTCAGAGATTAAGAATTGCTTAGCTGGGATGTGCCAGAGCCTTGATTTAAATTTAGTTTCTTATGAATCTAAGTGTTATTTTGCTTAACACTAAGAATATAAACAGAGCTTAACTTAAGCAGTTTCAAATATACATTGATGAAGAAATAACCTAGAAATCATTCTAGAAATCTTAACCAAAAATATATATAAGTAATATATTTATACGTGTATATTTTTGAATGTTAAGTCTATATACATTCTTTAATTTTTTCTAAATTATTGAGTATTAACTTAATTATCTTCAGTATATTGTGACTAGACTCTCAGTTATCTCAAAAATCTAAACTATAATTTTTATAATTTATTTTAAAAATTTTGACCACAGTGAAACTTAAAACTCTGAAATCTGAGTTAAACACAATGCTATAAATGTGTGTTTCATCTTATCACAGTAATGTATATTTCATGATAATATAATAAATACAACATATTTTAATCATGTCGATATATTAAGGTCTCCTGTGTGTCAGTATAATTCTAATTTCCACAAATGTTGTGTCTTATTTTTTTGTACTTACAACTTAAAATATTTCCACTACAATCTCTGATACAGTGAATTCTGTTTTTAAAATGTAGAAAATAGCCCTGGCTGGTGTGGCTCAGTGGATTGAGTGCTGGCCTCTGAACAGAAAGGTCGCTGGTTCAAGTCTGAGTCAGGGCACATGCCTGGGTTGCAGGCCAGGTTCCCATTTGGGGGCGTGTGAGAGGTAACCGATCTACATAGCTCCCACACATTGATGTTTCTCTCACTCCCTACCCCTCTCCCTAAAAATAAGTAAATAAAATCTGTTTAAAAAATAAAATAAAATGTGGAAAATGTAGAAAAAAATGTCAACTTCCTTATTGAAAGTCACGTTTCTTCTTTGTAATTGATCATGTTTCTCTTTAACAAGACAATAAACATAAGTGAGTTCTTACTTCTTGACTTATATTTCTTTCTCTTAGGTTGTTACAGTAATCCATTAAATTCACATCTATTAATTGCTCAATTTACAACATACATACATGTGTGCTCATAACAACTTTGAAAATAAGTAAATTTTGAACCCTAAAGATAGTTGTTTTTAGACATTGTTAATATACACTTTGCTTGGTCTAGAGGCATTCAAAAAATACTTTTGGAATAAACTAATTTGCTCCTCCCACCCTAGACTGGTAAGAGACTCTCAGTATAAGCCCAAACAAAAATCCCCACAAAATCCATATAATTCTTATTATTGCCATGTTTCTAATATAAAATAATTGTGACCCAAATATGACAATAAGAATATTAAGAAAATTAAAAGCAAGGCTTTATGATACACCTGTTGAAACTCGACAGGTTACTGGAAAATTGATGTGCAACTGGCATCAGCCAGCCACACTACGTCCACCCATCTGATCCTATTTTTCACTCTGCTATCCCTTCTCCTTGATGAAGGGCTCTGCATTCCATTTGGCATTCACAGTAAGCAGTCAACATTTTAGAAGGTATTTTGAAGTCATATGACATAAACTCAGATAAAAGTGAAGTTTGGATATCAGAATGAAGAGAGGATCTAGAAAGCACCAATAAGAAAAATGACACTGGCTCCTTTGTTCTTAAGTTTACAAATAATGTGAAATACTACATGAGAAAAAAGTCTACAGATTAGGATAATCCCTATACATTCAATGTATATTTATGAAAAATAATTACAAAGTTAATGCCAGAGTTCTTCATTCATAGAACTAATGGAAGGCCCTTTAATATTCAATAATTTACCATTAAAATCTTGGTCTCATCTAAAGATTTCATACCAACCAGAACTATGGAGGAGCAACTTAATAATCAAGTGTATTGTGGGCTGTCCATATTGTGTCAGAGTATGTAAATATTTTGTTGGCAATGTTCCACAACAAAGTGTTCTGTAGTGGTACCAGAATTAAATTCTGTTTAGAATGTTAAACTTTCATCGGAGTCCAGAAATACCTTTAGACCTAAAAGCAAATGTGACCAGGAAACAGAATGGACATCACATTTATGTAACAAATTTACATTACATTGCTCTCTAAATATAATAAGAATGGCATTTTAAGGAAGCTTAAACAGTGAGATCCTTATTAACTAAACATATATATTCTATACTAAGAAAAGATATAAGATTATATTTATACTTATTTTTAATTAAATTTATTGGGGTGACATTACTAAATAAGACTATATAGGTTTCAAGTGTACAGTTTTATGATATATATACGCAAAATAAAGGAGAGTAGACTAACTTAATGTATGATTAAGAAACAGTTTTATCTTTAGTTAAGTCACCAAAAACCAACACAGTTCATGCCCCCATAAAGTAGAAGTAATAAAATCACAAAATATAAAGATCACTCTTATTGCAAATACAGATGATATAAGATAATAAATAAAACAGGCATGTGGCTTAAGAGATAAATAACCAGAAAATCACAGTTAGTAAAGGCACTCATTGCCATTCTGCTTAATTCCTTAAGTAAGGGTTGCTACCTTTATTAGGTCCCTCAGTGACCCCGTTTTGTTTGCAGTCCCACATGTCTCCTGTCAGTCTATCCTATAAAAGCAGGAACAGCACATCTGTTATTAGGCTAAAAGTGATAGATAGGTAAATAGAAGTCTTGGCCAAGAATTAATGTTTAAGGAATTCAAGAAAAAAATATGTGCCTACACCTCTTTAGAGTCTCTCTGGCACATATGTTAGTCTAGGCATGCTTCTGAGAAGCAGAAGTCTATGTAAAGTTAGGGTTGAGGAGCAAAATCTGTCCGCAACAATCAGTGTGCACTGTACTTCTCCTTTGTACGTGACGGTCTCCTTCCAGACAGTCAGGGGTTGGCTATGGATAGGCAACTTATGAGGAAAGCTGATGTTCAGGGACTCAGATACAACCCATCTCTCTAATTCTTTCCAAATATGACACATGACAAGTGTTTAAGTTGTCGTATTTATTTTATAAATAAGTAAACAGATCAATGATGTCTAGGATAAAGGGCAGGTAAGCAGGTGTCTTGAATAATATTTGAGAAATTCTGGAACCAAGTGTAATTATACTAAACAACACCTGGTTTCCTTTTCATCTCTCACAACTGAAATTCAGTTTATAAGTTATCTTTCAAGTGAAAATATATTTATATCAAAAAATATTTCTATACTTTTATTTTTTAATTTTCAGTAATTTTAAATGATAATAACATCTTTGTATACATTTTTCTCCATATTTTATATTCTTTCTTTTTTTTAAATTTTAATTGTTGTTCAAGTACAATTTTCTATCTTTTACTCCCATCCCAGCCCACCCAACCAGCCCTCCCCACCCCCCTCCCATTTCCACCCTCCTTAGTTTTTGTCCATGTGTCCTTTATACTTGTTCTTGTAAACCCTTCCCCTTTTCCCCTGAAATTCCCCTGAAATTCCCTCCCCTCTCCCCTCTGAACACTGTCAGCCTGTTCTCAATTTCAGTGTCTTTGGTTATATTTTGCTTCTTTGTTTGTTTTGTTGATTAGTTCCTGTTAAAGGTGAGATCATATGGTATTTG
>CM052541.1:29818420-29832292 GCA_028533065.1 Trachops cirrhosus | reverse complement strand
GAGGAAAGACATGAGAGAATGCATCACATTTCAACATTATTGAAATGTTAGTAACATAATAAGCCATTATGAAAATTATTGTAAACCAAAGAGATGTGACCAGCTCTAAATAAAAGCAGAACATCATCTAAGACTAACGATAACTGAAAAGTTAAGTCCCTATTAAGAGCTGGCAATCTGAAGTCTATGCACTAACATGGCATTTGTGGAGATTTTCAAGTGCATGTTTGGTAGCTGTGCTGTTTCTGCGTTGTTTTAAAAAGCCTTCTAATATCCATCATCAATTCTCAGTTTGCTGTTCTGACAAGTGGGTGTGATCAGTACCTAAACTCCTTGACTCACACTTTGACAATGACAGGAAATTCAGCACAAAGCTTCTGAAAGATTACCAAGAACCTACTGTGTCCTAAATTACTCATTTAAAAAACATTGGACTGCAATATGAGGAATGAAAAGCTAATGATGGTGCAGTTCAGAAATACTCTAATAAACATGTGGAAGAATATGATTTTTAAAAAATAAAATTCTATTTCAAAGGGCTAAATTGACCAGCAGAGCCCTTTTATCTGTTAACACAATTAAGTCAGATTGTAAGGTAGCCAGAGTCTAAGAAAATGCTGCACTCACAAAATTAGATAGTGCCCAACGGTCTTCATTTATACTCAGTTTGAGTGTTCACAAAATTTTATTAATATTCCTTTCTTAGCCTCTAGTACTCAACTTTCTACTTCTTGTGGATATATTATTTCTAGTGGTCCTAGCCTAGATGACAGCAATATCTAATTAGAATTTATCACATTTGGTTGTCACTTTTCCCACCTGAAACTCGTCATGCTTCTGTGAACAGACATGGGCTTAACCCTCAGGAGTGTCTGAGGATTTATCAAAAGCGAGTCACCAAAGTGTGACCAAGTGTCGAGTAAAAACGTAATTATCAGATATGGCACTCTCACATTCCTTGGCTTCACAGATAAAATTTTATTTAGCCAGAATGCCTTGGGAACAGGACTTTCTGATTAAATTGACTTTTTACCTAAATTATTATAAACTCACAAACTTTTTTCATCATGGTATAAAAAGGGCACTGAGTTATTAACGAAAATCATGTTTGATATAATGGAGAAAGAGATGTGATAGTAAAAGATTCTTATAATTTTGGAGGCAAATATATATTATATACATATTATATTCAAATAGATATAAACTTAGAGGTAAAGAGATAATGTACAAAATATCATTCTATACAATATTACATATAAATAAATTGATTTAAGGTGATATACCTACCAGTGCTTCTTAAATACAAGTAGCACCACATACTCAGGTAGCGAAAAGGTGGGATGCCATATTATTCAACACATTAAATGCAGTTAGAGTCATTCCTGAATTAGATGAAGAGTACAAAAAATAAAACTGCTTTCTTGGTGGCTGAGACAATAAGTAAAATATCAAGAAAGAATTTTTAAAAGATCCACAATTACTGAAGAAGATAAAAGCTGGCAAAGTAAAACCTTCCAAAAACGAGTATCAAGAGACACTCCTGCTTTTTCAAATATGTAAAGCATATCCTGGGGATGTGAATAAATCAATTGTCTATTTTCCTCTCCCTGCTCCATCAGGTTTTAGCAGGAAATGTATTTCAAGTTGATAGCTTTCAAAAATCTCCAATTTCACAAATATCCAGTTAAACATCACCTATCATCTGTAACTTAGTAACTGATTATATGGTATATTTTAGGTCTTGGTTTTCCTTATACTTTTGCATGATTGTTATTGTTTTGTGGTGCAAACATTTAAGATCTGGTCTATAGCAACTTTGAAGTATGCAATACAGTATTGTTGAGTACAATCACAATGCCACGCATTGGATTTCCAGAAATTATTAATCTTCTAATAGAGAGTTTATATACTCTGACCAGTTTTTTCCCAATTGCTGCACTTCCCTAGCCTCCTGGTAACCACCATTCTAATCTCTGTTTCTACAACTTCTCCTTTTTCAGATTTCACATGTAAGTGATACCATGAAGTCATTGTCATACTTTGTCTGACTTATCTCACAGAGCATAATGGCTTCAAGGGCCACCCATGCTGCTGTCACAAATGGCATGATTTCCTTCTTTCTAACAGTGAAATAATATTCCTTTTATATGTAGATAGTGCATCTTCTTTATCCATTCATCCAATGACATCAAACAACAACCTAGGTTGTATCCATGTCTTGGCTATTGTGAAAATGCTGCAATGAATATGGCATGCAGAGAGCTCTTTAATATTCTGTTGTCATTTCCTTTGTCTATCACAGAAATTGGATTGCTGGGTTCTATTTTTTTTATGAGTAAACTCCATACTGTTATTTCTTTTTAGTGGCTATACCAATTTACAGTTTCTATAACAATGCACAGTTTTCTTTTCCGCTACATCCTCTCCACCACTTGTTATTACTTGTCTTCTTGATGATAGCCACTCTAATTGATGTGAGGTCATATCTCATTATGGTTTTGATTTGCATTTCCCTGATAGTTGGTAACATTGAGCATCTTTTCAGGAACCTATTGTCCATTTGGATGTCTTCTTTGGAAAATTGTATTTAGTTCCTCTGCCCATTTTTAAAATCAGATTATTTGTTTTGTTCTGTTTGACTTTTATGAATGTTTATATATTTTGGATATTAAACCCTCTTAGGAAAAATGATTTGCAAGTATTTTCTCCTATTATATGTTGCTTTAACATTCTGATTATTGTTTCTTTTGCTATGCAGAAGCTTTTTAGTTTCAAGTAGTTCTGTTTATTTATTTTTGCTTTTGTTTCTTGAGTATCTAGTGTTATACTCTAAAATGATTGTCAAGATCAATAAAAAGGAGTTTTTCCATGCTTTCTCCTAGAATTTTTTTTATTTCCAATCTTATGTTTAAGTCTTCAACCTATGTTTACTTAACTCTTATGAGTAGTGTAAGATAGGGGAACCTTTTCATTTTTTTGCATGTGGTTATCCAGTTTTCCCAACTTCAGTTATTGAAGAGACTGTCTTTTCTCCAACATGTATTCTTGGATCCTTTGTCAAGTATTATTTGGCCATATATGTAGGGAGTTACTTCTGGGCTCTACACACTGTTCTATTGGTCTGTGTCTATTTTTATGCCAGTACCATACTGTCTTGATTACTATGGTTTTATGATATAGTTTCAAATTGTGATTCCTTCAGTCTTGTTTTTCTTTGACATTTTTTCAGGATTACTTTTACTATTTGGGTTTTGTGTGTGTGTGTGATTCCATACAAATTTTAGAATTGTTTGTTTCTGTTTCTGTGGAAAATACCATTGGAATTTTAACAGATATCACATTGATATATTGATGGCTTTGGACAGTACAGACATTTTAACAACATTGTATCTTCCAACCATAACCATGCAGTATCTTTCTATTTGTTTCTGTCTTCTTCAATTTCTTTCATCAAAATCATATCATTTTCATTGTATAAATTATATATATATATCCTTGGATAACTTGCCAACTACTTTATTGTTTTTTCTGCTATTGTGAATGAAATTGTTCCCTTTATTTCTTTTTTTGGTATTTTGTTGTTCCATGTAAAAACAACTCATTTCTGTGTGTTGATTTGATATATTGCAACTTTGCTAAATTTTATTAGTTTTATTTGATTAAATATATAGGATTCTCTATATGATTATATATCCACAATGAAGGCAATTTTATTTCTTCCTCTCTAATTTAGATATTTTTATTCTTTTCCTTGCATAATTGCTTGACCTAGGATGTTCAGTCCCATGTTGAATAAGAGTGGTGAGAGGAGACACCTTGTCTTGTTTCTGGTTTTGAAAGAAAGGCTTTCAACCTTTTCACCATGAGCGCCATGTAAACTGTAAGCTTGCCATGTACAGGCTTTCTTATGTTGAAGGGTGTTCCTTCTATACCTAATATGTTGAGGGTTTCTATCATGAAACGGTATTGAGTTTTGTCCAATCCTTTTTCTGTGTCTATTGAGATAATTATATGATTTTATATTTTATGCTATTACTGTGGTCTATCATATTTATTGATTTATATATGTTGAACCATCCTTTCTTTACAGGCATGAATTCTACTTGATCACAGTGTATAATCCTTTATATGTATTGTTGAATTAAGTTTACTAATGATCTGTTAAGTAATTTTGTATCTATACTCATCAGGGATATTGGCCTGTAGTTTTCTTTTGTTATAGTGTCTTTTTTGGCTATGATATCAGGGAAATGCTGGTCTCATAAAATGAGTTTGACAGTGTTCCTTCCTCTTTCATTTTTTGGAAGATTTTGATAAGTATTGGTGTTAATTATTCTTTAAATATTTGGTAGAATTTACCAGTGACATTGGGCTTTTCTGTGTTGGAAAGTTTCTGATTTATGATTCACTTTCCTTACTCATTATTTGTCTGCCTAGAATTTCTATGGTTCTATCTTTTGTTTGGTGTATTCTGCTGTTGATTCTCTCATTCTTCATGTCATTCATTGAATTCTTTAGTTCCAAAATGTCTCTTTGGTAACTTTTTATGATTTCTATTTCTTCATTAAATTCCTCATTTTTTCATGTATAGTTTTCCTGAATTTGTAGAATTTTTTTGTGTGTTTTCTTCTCATTCTTTGAGCTTCCTTAAAGCAGCTATTTTGAATTCTTTATCAGGTAAATCACAGCTCTCCATGTATTTGATTGTTACTAGGGGATTATTGTATCATTTGGTAATGTCATGTTTCTTTGATTCTTCATGTCCTGGGACTTCTGTATTGCTGTTTTTGTGTTTGAAGTAGCAGCCAGCTCTCCAGTCTTCTTTAGCTGTCTTCAGGTGGGAGACACTTTTTGTTGGTCCTGATTATATCTGAGGCTTTCTCTGACTTTGTATGGATACACCAGCTTTATGCTTCTTGCTCTTTCTTGTGGCAGAGTTCTTAAGCTTGTATGTCTTGTTTTGATATTACTGCTCACCAGAAGGGCTCATGATAATCTGTCTTTTGTTCTCCCAAAGGTGGTGCTACAGGTCAAGTTTGTGGTTGCTCCCTTGCCTGTAGATCTTGGCCTATTTTTTGCATGTATTCCCTGCCTACCAGGGGTCTCTCTTGATGCTCCCTCTGGGAACATGCACAAGAAGCTAGCTCTACATTAGGGGCAGACACATCTGGGCAGACTTTGGCACTGGGACATTGGAGGTACCCATGGGCCCATTTGTGAGTGGGCTTCCTGTTGGGGTACGGAGCCACATCCCTTTTATGACTTCTGATATTCTTATCTGTCTCTTTATGAATCTCCTTCCCCTTTCCTTTCCCTATGCCCCCTTTATGCAGATTCTTCCCCAATACTCTGGGTGCTATGAAAGAGAAACAGATTTCTCCAGCAGCAGTCCACACATCTGGGGATGATGGTCACTCACTTGATGCAGACACTGGCCTGCAGTGTCCGTGTCACTATGGATGAAATGAGACATTCACTGGACTACCCAGTCTGGTGGAGGAAAAAGGCAAGCGGCTTTTCTCTTAAGGAGAGCAAAGGCCGCGGCCTCCCCCATGACACGCCACCTTTATTTCTCTCCTCTGTGCACATTACAACAGGATGGTCCTCATTCACTATGCACAGGTTCACTTTAGGTGGTTACCTTTTACAGAAAACAAAGGCGCCAATGCTGCTAATCACATCACACAAGAGGGATATTTGCAAATTAAAAAGCAAAAGTGGTTGAAATGGTTACATTCATCCTTGGAAGGTTTAGCATGGATTTTAGGAAGTTTTTGCAGTAAATGTCCTCAATTAAGGGTGAGGGAGTTTTTTAGCAAGAGCAAGACTCATAGTGGCCTAGGCACATTGCAGGCCTGATTCCCCATGGGAGAACCTATCTGTGGGCGTGGGTCCTGTGCATCTCTGAGTGGGAGCTGGGCCCACGCCACGCAGAATAGTCTCCTACACTCACTCACCACTATTTTCCTTTGCCCCATAGGAGAAATCACCACCGGGTAATTCAGCCCCACATTGTGCCATTTTGGCAGAGGGGCAACACAGGCAAAGTTCTTTCTACCCTCTCTAATGCATCTAATTTTTTTTCTTCTACTCAGTAGAGTGCTGGAATCTCTCTTCAGGAAACCAGGACTTCCACGAAGTCTCTCTGATCTGTGGGTGTCTGCCCAAGTCAGCACTCTTCAAGTGCTCCCTGACCATAGCCAAAAAAGAGTTGAAGCCAGTTCACAGGTTTCTGTTAATCCCACAACCCATATGAAAGTCTGTCAGCTCATTACCCAATGCACAGATGGGTGAGAATCTCTCTAGGATACTGGGCCTATAGCACTGGATCCTGGAGCTTCCACAGAGGCACTTTTGTTCACGGATGGATGGATGCTGAATTTTAGTTTTTAAAAGGGAAAACAAAAAGGAGGGACATCTTATGTTGTGATGATGAAACATCCAAATCTTCAGTTTCTCGATGCTTCCTGTCAAAGATGAATAAAGACTACTAGTCATTACAAATTTTATATATGTGTGTATATATGTATATGTGTATTTTATATATATATAAATGTGTATGTATATATTTGACTGTAGGCTTCTATTAGGATTTAGTTAAAAATAGAAAATTGCCAAGTTGTTACTCCCAAATACACGATAAACTATAGCCTATTGGCTGCCTTGACCCTGTTTCACAGAATGGGTTATTTTCACTTGTGTAAAGATCCGCTGACTATAGAGCAACTTTAATTGGATGTATGTATAATATGGGAGTTAATAGTGCTGCTCTGAAGTGTGGGAGTTAAACAATCACCGCAAGAAAAGATAAAATAACTGGTTGACTGATTTTTGTTGTTGTCATTTGGTTTCATTTCTCTATTGATATGGTGGTGGTAGTTTTAAAAGAGTTAACATTCCTTCCAGGTAACATCATTCTCCCCCTCAAGAGGTGTTCCATGGTTTGAAACACACTGCATTGGGAGGAGAAATGAGGCTGAGGGTATATTTGATGGCGCGTAGTGGAAACCACGTTTCCTGTAGAACAAAGACCAGTGCGTAGGTACAATACCGAAAATAAAGTCAGGTAATTGTGTACTATTGCCATGAACCACACACTTTTTAAATGTTTTGAATTAAAGTCCTTTTTAATTTTTTGTCCTTTAATGTTCCTCTTTTATCTGCTGTGCTTTTATTCTCATAGTAAAATTGCCTTATGACCACCTAGTTATTCAGCAAAAGTATATACAGCAAAGATGTCTTTAACAAAGATGCTTACAGCAGAAATACCTAAAATCCCTTGTTCCTTTGAAAGTCATCTTTTAAATTCTGAAGCTTGAAAAGTATTAGTATACCCTTTGCACTTGTGAATAGTATATCCTGTAACATGAGGTTACAAAAAAATAGATTTGACTTGGTGATATGTATGAATCGCAGTTCCAGAAGTGATAGTTACTGCCATACTCTGTTTCCAAGGTATATGCTGAGTTTATCCTAACAGCCAGTAAATTAAGAAATCAAGGTCATCTGCTACTATATTTTTAACTGTGATCCTCAGACAAGGCCTTTATTTTTCAGTGCTAATTCCTCAATTGGATCTACACATAAAACAACCTTAAAGATTGTATGAGTTTCTATTTTATACAACCTGACTACTTTAGGAACTTAAGAAAGTTACTAGTGCTTTATCTTATAGTCCCTATGTCTGAAGTGGACAACCCAATGCCAGAGAGAAGAAAAATATTATTGAAATTTAATTTATTAGAAACCTTCTTTTTTTATTAGAAACATTCTTGTACATTCCTTGATAATATAGTATTTAGGTCAACAGAACTTCAATAATACACACTATTTTTAGGATCTAGGGTCATAGTCTATTTTTAAAGGGGGATCATTGTCCCTTTTTTTGTTGCAGTACCTAAATAATTAATTCATTTGTGATTCATGATTATTTATAATGTGCTGCAACTTTGTGTCAACTAAAAGAAAATAACATTTTAAAATAAATTTCTTCATAAAATCATCTATTTCAGTTTTAAAATCAGTGTGAAAGTTGTCTTGTAGTAATCTATCTGCTCATCATTCACCTCCCATACTCAGTGTGAAACTGGCTGGAAACTGACAGTTCATGGTTGGAATTGTTCCTAAGTGGAAATAGATAGCTTTGCTAAAAAATAAAGCAAAATGAAAAGATGCAGAGGTAAGGAGATACTTTACTCTCTCCTGGAGATGTGGTGTCTATCTGATACAGGTATGTCATCTATGTTCTGCTAAAGAAGACAAACAATACCTCGTCCCTTATGAAAACCTCTCCTTCCCCAGAAGTTGCTACTTTCTATAATGCAGCAGAGTCAGAAAGGTACAATCCAATTGTTTATGTCATCCTAGGATATGAAACCAATATTTTTAGTAGATGGACCCAAATTTTTAAATTACAATTCCTTCAAAGTCAAATGATCAGGTTCTGGCATCAAGAGTAAAATTTATTTCAGTCTATCAGAGCCATAGGAAATAATGCTTACTGGATAATATTAATAAATATTGATAAGAATTCCAGAGTACCAAGTTGGCTTCTGGTTGAGGATCCTGGAAGCTGACTCTCTATCTCGCCGAAACTTGGAAAGTTTTCCAGTGTTTGCATATTCACTATAGGCTATAGCTCATTGTAAATTTCTTTAACAGAAGAAGTGCAAAGAAAAGATGTGAATTTTGATATGTAATATTTCAATATGGAAATGAAAATTTCCCTATAATCTGAATTACTGAAAGCAATGCATTAATGGCAAAACCACACTCAAGGAGGGCAGGAAAAGAATGTTTTCTTCTTTATAAAAAGTAGACAAACTGATGCAAAGCAACATGTACCTAGCACCCACCCGGTAGACATTTTCGTAAGCCGGACAATTAAGTTAATGTCAACACAGCAACAACAACAAAAAAAGTAAGAAAGAAATTTCTTTACATCTAGAATATCTGTCATGGAACATAGATAACATAGGGTGAGTAATGCTTTGTGTATTCCATAATTCCAGTTAAAAATAATTTTTAAATATTAAGTGCATGTGGTGTTGCCTTTCATTTAAAATGCTTTTTATTTAACACTTATTTCATCTTAGTATTTCATTCTGTAGCTGTTTCCGTTACTAAATGTCTAAACCAAATAAAAATATTTTTACATCCTAATGAAATATATAGTCTTGTCACTATATATTAGTTCATACTATTACTTTATTAGTATATTGTTATATCAGTTTCTTTTACAGAAATCCTCTGAAACTTTTAGTATTGCCCTTTCAGAAAATTAATTCACCATTTCTTTTTATTTTGTTCTTAGATTTTTAATTTCATTTTACATCCCTTCTTCTTTTTCCTTTGTTTTTCAAGTACAGTTGTTTCCATTTTCCCCCATCTTCTTTCCACCTATTAACTCATTATTATTTAAACATGCTTAAATAAAGAATAACTTATAACTTGAAAATGTCCTAAAACTTCTAGTTTCTTACTTTCAAATTCAGAAGGCTGCTGCTTGTTAGGAAGTTGGAAACATCACCAGAAGGGCGATGAGAGCTCCATGACCTGGAGAAGTTGGCAGTGACACCTTCCCTTATTCGGTTCCCTTTACTGCACTGTCGGGCGTGTGGGCCCAGGCATTTTCCAGTTTTAATTAAACTTACCCACATAAAATAGACAACCAATTTTTAAAATCTTTGGAGAAAGATATGCATTATGACCAAAATTAATCAAATCAAGCTTAGGCAAACAACAAGTAAGTGATGGGAGGAATGAGAAAAATCTGTGTAAGAACCATTTTTTCAGCCGTATTGTTACAGAACACAAGGGGCCGAGGGGGGCCGCCAGTGATATACTATTACCTAAAGGAACCCCCCAGGTTCATTATTCCCGCCACCTTATAGGAAAGACATCTCTCAATGCCAGAGATTTGTGAAAAGGAAAAAAAATGTTTATTTAATGCTGTACAGACTTAAAGTAGTGACCTAATGTCTTCATCAAAGTCCCAAAGTCCCTTAAAACACCCGCAAACACACAGTCCTTCCTTCCCCCTTTGCCCAGTCTGGGATACCATATCTCAGGAAAAGAAATAAAAGTCCGTGGCTCAGGCAGCCCCTGGTTCTACCCAGTAATCCATCTCAGCTGGTAGGCCTCCCTCGGTTCCCAGCACCATCAGCTGTGTCCTGGGGTCTCTGTTAAAGCCAGATGGTGGTTCCCCCTTCTAAAGCTGCAGGGGTCCCCACTCTGGCAAAGCCACATGGCTCTCTTACATGTCCACAACTACATGGTTCTTCTTTCTATTGCCACAGACGAGTGGTCCTCTCTGCACAATGGCCAAGGGAGTCCCCACTCTGGCAAAGCTGCATGGTTCTCCCTCTGCAATGGCTTCGAGGAGGGGTTTGCCACTGTGCCAAAGCCGAGTGGCAGTTCTTTGCTAAAGCTTCATGGTGATTCTCTCTCACAGGGCTGCGGGAGTCTCCACTCTGCCAAAACCATGTGGTTCTCCCTTCAATGGCTGCCGAGCCCTGGTTTAAATCCCCATGCCAATCTTCCTCTGCAGCCCCATTTCTGACTCTTCCCACAATCTGCTACACTTGCCAGCACTCTCATATCCTTCCAACTTTACTAAGCTGCCATCGTGAGTATGAGCACGCATGGCCCCATGTCATGGAGCCAGTCATCTCCAAGTTTCCACGCAGGCACTGTAACTCAGGGGCACCTGCCCTCCAGTGAGGTCTTGATGGGGAAGTTACTTCCATTCCCCTGGCTCAGAGCACGGCCACAGCTATTTAACATATCTATATAACCAGTTAAAGGTTATAGATATGTTAAATGACCAGACCAGAGGTTAGCTGCAAAGCTGTTGTTGTGCAAAACAGCTCTCAATGGCCTTGCTCCATGTGTCCCTTCCCCCAACCCACACCTGTGTGTGGGGAGCAGGGGGGATGAGGACAGCCTAATATTTCCTGGACAGCCTTAGTTCTGGACCCCATTCCAAATCCCTATTTGGGGCCCCCCTTTTGGCTGCACCCTGTTAGAGTATTACTTTTTGGTCTGTGAGGGGGCGGGGAGGATGAAATAAAAATTCAGAGAAAGGTAAAATACTCAGTAAATTAAAAAAAAAAGGTATTGCTAGTAAGGGCTAAGTTGAAATGTAAACTTCAAAATGCAACCAATGTGCCATTGGAAAGTTTAGCAATCCAGGGACTAGAATTGGCAGACCAGAAGAGGCCTCAGATAGGAATGAGCCCAGCTCCGGGCAAGAGGAAAGAGGGTCTGCACTGCGGGGAGAAGGCGGCCACTCAGAGGAAAGAAGGGGTCGAGCTTTATTTTTCCTCAATAGACTAATCAGGTAAGTTATTCTACATCTGATCCCCAGGCATGAAGTGAAAGAAAGAGTGAAGGAGATCAGAGTATGATAGAGAATTCCATGATTCTAAATGGTCCCCTATTTTCTCCATTTTAGCATCTCTGAGATCTATACACCTCTAACAATCCATAATCCTCTAATACTGTTGACAAGTGGCAGAAATGCTATAGGCGTCAATGGCTACTCATGGTTAACAAGGCTGTTATTGTAAAGAACCAAACTAGACAACTACGACTACCAAGAATCTGAGAAAATATAAATCCTGTTGTTCTCTGAGAATCTTTCCTTGATATCACCCGAGGAAATTAATGAAATGCCAGCATTAACACTTTTGCCAAGAATGTGAGTGGTGCAAAGAAATAGCAGAGATAACAACATACCACCTTAAGAAAAGTGGTGTCGTTGATGAGTGCAAGAGTGATATATAGTTGTAACCACCCAGATATCAATCAATGAAGCTGACTCAAGGCTTATTCAAAAAAGTAGGAAACTGCATGCTAAGAACTTTTGAAATACCTATTTAATTTATTTCATATATTTCTCCTTTTCTATGTATGCACAAGAGGTATACTGGATTAAAATCTATAAGTAAGTGCAGAATAATAGCTCTTTCACTAAGTGTAAAATATGCATTCTAGGTCATAAAACATGTTGTTGTAGTTTAATTGGCAGCATTTTTCCTTAGTGTTGCACATAATAATAATAATAATAAGATATAATTTATCTTATAATCAATAGCATCTTAGATTCAATGAAATAAGGACTGATAATATGGAACTTTCATCAAGCTCTCCCTACATGTCAGACACAGCACTTCGCATGAAATGATTTCATTTAATCATTACAAAAATTCTACAAGGTAGAAGCTAACACTTGTTATTTTACACCTTCAAAAACCACTGTACAAAGGGGTATGTAATGCTTATCCTAGGGCATACAGCTAGGAGAAATGAAGCTCTGCACCCCATCTAACACTACACATGACCAACTTAAACACTATGCCACATTGTAACACTCAAGATAACACTATTTACGTGGAAGTAGCCATGTTGTTTGGGGTAAAATCAATAACCTTAGTTCTGACACTAAAATAGAAAATAATGTCCTTCATCACCATCTATTTTAAAGATATAACAAAAATCTGTCAAAGTTGTATTTTAAGGAGATTATAAGGATCTGTTGTGAAATACTCCCAAGTTATTGCTAACTAAAAATATTGACCCAACTTGTACTAGTCCTTTAACAACTACACTTCCGTCATTTGTGTTTGAATGTGGGGCCAAACAGAGATGCATTTCGTGGAGCTAGGGAAGGAAAGAAACACATTAACCAACACTGGATCAGATTTTTTATGGGAACTTAGTTTTTAGTTATTATTGGCCATACAATTCAGTATTTATAGCATCAAAATAAACTATAATATAGTTAACTTATTATAGCTTAATATAATAACTTAAAATATAACTTAATATAGCATCAGTTTCAATATTTGGGTATAATATGGCTCTGAACAACATTTACAAACAAAAATTAATTCTGTATACATCTGTAGGGTAATATTATCTTATATAGTAAAGAATTATAAAAGAATAGAAAAATTATATAGAAATAATGTGGAAAGTGCACAGTATTAGAAAAAAGTCAATTTTATACCACTTAATCTCATTTATCAAAAATGACTTTTTAAAATTTAAAAACATTTTATAATGTTTATAATGTTTGATAATGAATAAAGTTTATATTCAACATATCATTTATAATTCATAGCAAAGATTCTTTTTTATTTTATTAATATATTTTATTGATTATGCTATAATTGTCCCATTACCCCCCTCATTCCCCTCCACCCTGCACACCCTCTCCCACCCACATTCCCTCCTTTAGTTCATGTCCATGTGTCATAATTCTTTAGCTTCTACATTTCCCCTACTATTCTTCCCCTTCCCCTATTTTCTATCTACCTTCATTGCTACTTATTCTTTGTACCTTTCCCCCCCTCTCCTCCTCCCACTCCCCTGCTGCTAACACTCCACGTGATCTTCATTTCTGTGGTTCTGTTCCTGTTCTAGTTGTTTGCTTAGTTTCTTCTTGTTTTTGTTTTAGGTGTGGTTGTTAATAATTGTGAGTTTGCTGTCATTTTACTTCTTTTTTCTATTCTTTATACATGCTTTTTATCTTTTTTCCTTAGATAAGTCCCTTTAACATTTCATAAAATAAGGGCTTGGTAATGATGAACTCCTTGAACTTGACCTCATCTGAGAAGCACTTTATCTGCCCTTCCATTCTAAATGACAGCTTTGCTGGATAGAGCAATCTGGGATGTAGGTCCTTGCCTTTCATGACTTGGAATACTTCTTTCCAGCCCCTTCTTGCCTATAAGGTCTCTTTTGAGAAATCAGCTGACAGTCTGATGGGAACTCCTTTGTTAGGTTACTGTCTTCTTATCTCTTGCTTCTTCTAGGACTCTCTCCTTCATTTTTACCTTGGCTAATGTAATTATGATGTGCCTTGGT
>CM052541.1:29665264-29817920 GCA_028533065.1 Trachops cirrhosus | reverse complement strand
CAAAATCAACCAATTCTGTGAGCATCCTGATCACTAGTGCTTTGAACTGTGCATCTGATAGGTTGGCTATCTCTTGGTTGCTTAAAAGGATGGGTTCTGGGGCTTTCAATTGTTCTTCTGTTTGAGCCATCTTTTTTTTTTCCGGTCTGGCTGAGCCTGTTATGTATGAGGGGCAGAGCCTTAGGTGTTCACCAGGTCTGGGCACGCCAGTGGCTGGGTTGTGATGCTGTATGTGGGGGCAGGGTCCAAGAAGGAACAATGGTATTTGCTCCGCTCTTCATTGGACCTCAGTCTCTTCCGCCGCTTCCCCTGAGCAAACTGGGCCCCTCTGGTGCCAATTCCCCTGTGGGTGGGTTTGTGCACCCTGTGGTACTTTCCAGCTACCTCTCCTGTAAGACTGGGAGTCTCTCCCTGTGTCTCAACCCCCACAGGTGTTTTCAATCAGTGGCTCTATTTCCCAGTGCTGGGATCCTGGGTTGAGTGCAGTGCCTTGCTTCACAATCACTGTCTCGCTGGGTCTGCAAGCCACCACTTGCACGGCCAGGGTCTGCCAGCTGCAGTCTTGCACGCCCCGGTTGCCTTGTGCACCCCTGTTGCCTTGTGTGACCTGGTTGCCTTATGTGTCCAGTCCCAATGCTCTCTGCTCTCTGCTCCCTGCTCCATGCCCTCGCCCAGCTTCCCGACTGTGCCCCTCCTACGGTCTGGATGAACGTGTTTATTTTAACTCCTTGGGTGTCTGACTTCCACACAGTTCAATTTTCTGTCAGTTCTGGTTGTTACTCTATTTCTAAATTGTTGTTGTCCCTATCTTGGTTGTGCAAGGAGGCACACTGTGTCTACCTATGCCTCCATCTTCCATAGCAAAGATTCTTAATCGTGGAACATTTCCTAACATATTCAACATGAATACATAATTCCTTTGTCAAAATTAATTGAAAATTCTCTTTCGGACAACTTGTATTTCTTTCTCACCATGTACCCCAAATGCAAGGCTATCCCTAAGAACTCCAAGGATGGAGTAAATACAAACATTACCTAAGTTTCTTCACCTTTTAAGATACTAATGTGAATAGGTTTGAGCAGACCAGTATCTCCTGGGTAGAACACTGCTGTCAGTGCATATGTGCTTATAAGTACACTCAGACCTATATGTAATGGTGCAACAGGTTGCAGCCAAGAGGGAGGTCCCAAATAGGGATTTGGAATGGAGTCCAGAACTCAAGGTGTCCAGGAAATATAAGAAAGATATATAGATGTCCTCACCCCTTCACCCCACAGGTATGAGCTGGGGAAGGGACACATGCAGCAGGAACATGCAGAGTTGTTTTGTACAGCAACAGCTTTGCAGCTAACCTCTGGCATGGTCATTTAACATATCTATAACCTTTAACTGGTTTCATAGATACATTAAATAGCGGTGGCCAGGCTTTGTGCCAGGGGAATGGAAGTGACTTCCACCAAAGATGTTACTGGGGGGCAGCTCCCCCTGGTTACAGCACCTGTGGGAGAGCTTGGAGAAGTTTGGCTCCAAACTGCCCAGTGGGGCCACACCTGCCCAGACTTACAATGGCAGCCCAGTAAAGCTGGATGAATACAGGAATGCTGGCAGGTGTAACTGATTGTAGGAGGAGTCAGAAATGTGGCTGCAGAGGAAGATTGGCTCAGGGATTTAAACCTAAACACAGCAGCCATGCACAGGGGAGACCTATGCAGCTTTGGTGAGAGTGAGGACCACGTGGCTTTAGGGTGCTCCCTTTTGCCTCCTGGCTTAGGAAGCAGGAGAGACTTTGCCTGGAAGAAAAGGAGTAAAAGGGCTCTTGCTGGTGGGCCAAGAGAAGGTGCCACATGGCTTTGGATTAACTGGAGATCATGGCGGCAACACAACTGATGGTGTCGGGAGCCCGAATCATGGACTTCTACTTCTTTTCCTGAGATACAGTACCCCAGATTAAAGCAGAGGGGGAAGGTAGGACTGTGTGCATCTGAGGGTATCCCAAGGGACTTTAATATTTTAATGAAGACATTAAGTCACTACTCTAAGTCTGTATAGCTTTAAATAAATAGTTCCTTTCCTTTTCACAAATCTCCGGCGTTGAGAGTCTTTCCTCCGGGCGGCAGGCATAGTGAACCTAGTGGGGGTTCCTTTCAGTAATAGTATATCGTACCCCCCTTGAGTCTGTTCTGTAACAATAGTATTAGAAACATCAGCTGGGGTAAGATATTTGTGATACTGGTTAGTTTTTCTTACTGAACAGGTTTTTTTCACCTGAGTAACAATACCACATCTTATGTTCTCATAGCAAATCAGTAGTGAAAATTACATGAACAAGGTCTCATCTTCAGCAAAACAAGCTAGGTGGAAAAGAATCATCCTTTCAATCAGAGCCATCAAAACAGAATTTTTCAGTTAATAAAGCAGAATTTGCTCTATGAGACTTTATAGTATTTACAGATTTAATTAGGTTTATCTCAAAAACAATTTATAAAGCATATGATATTTACCAGGGACTGTGTGAAATTCTGTACTGGAGTCACAAAAAGCCTCACTTTCTGCCCTCAAGAAAATAATAATTAGGTGTGGAAGGTAGACAAATGTAGGCACTCAGGACATTGCCAAATATAAGAAATATGTTGACATTCTCACTGATATAAAATGAGTTGTTATTTCTTGATATAAGTTTGGAAATGATAAAATGAGATATCAAAAATAATTCTAATGAAAACTTATTTGCTTATATTTGGATAACTAAGCATATGAATTTGCTTGTAATATAAGAGTAGGAACTATTTTATGAGCAGCTAA
Organism: Trachops cirrhosus; assembly: GCA_028533065.1. Classification (NCBI taxonomy): domain Eukaryota; kingdom Metazoa; phylum Chordata; class Mammalia; order Chiroptera; family Phyllostomidae; genus Trachops; species Trachops cirrhosus. The sequence continues at coordinate 29,815,117 of CM052541.1, read as the reverse complement.
ATTCTGGACAGCCAGATATTAGGGCAATTATCTAGACTCACCATTAAATGAAAGTTTGTTTCCAAATTCTATAAAATATTCAATAAAATGTCAATGTGAAAATAAAACAGAGAAGCAACATCAGTCTTTCTCAGAAAGTTTTCACTCAAAATTCACAAGTTGATTTATTAGAAATTTTTTTCATTTGAAAAGGTCACTAAATCTATATTACTTTGTATTTCACATATATATATGTGTATATTATGCACACACACACACAGATTGTTTTCATGTAAATTCAAGGATCTTCAAATGAACCAAGAGTTGTTAGAATTTATGTATGTAACATAGTCTAAGAGTTTTCTACTCAAGCTCTGACTGACTTTTTTTTTTTTTCTCTTTACTTCCAGGAACATATTGGAAAACAAAGATTAAAAGAATTCTGAAGTAAGTCATTTACTGACTGAAAATTTAATTGTGAGGTTGCCAACCATGTTTTGATTTTTCATCATCTTGTTCCAGGTTTAAAAACCTATTGATTCATTTATATTTATAACAAATTTCTACCACATTACATACATAGATTATTAGGGATGTCTCCCAATAGAATTTTGTCAACTTTCTGTGCACAATTAATTAAAAGCCCTGGTTCATCTGTTATCAAACTTTCACAGTGGGTTAGAATATCTGAAATCTAAACTGAAAGTCTCTTTTAGCCCAAATGACTACTTATTCCCCAGTTTGGAAGGCTCTTTACTTCATGAATTTGAAAAGGGGGATTAAAGCCATTGGAAAAATCACCTTGAGCAGAATGTGGCTTTGCTGATAACAGAATTATGTTTTAGAGTAAAAGAAGCCAGACTCTGTATCTAATTAACAAACCAAATGTGATTAAAAAAAAAAGTCAAAGGAGAAAACTTTTACCCTAAAATTATGATACTACCTGCGAAAGAATGAACAAGGTGTAACAGCTAACCTCTGCTTATTCAATATTTGCAAATCACATTGTACTTTTAAGAGGAACTCAAGCAAGCACAGTCTTCATTTCCTCTACAGCCAAGTAAAATCCCTAAACCAACAATTTTAGCAAACTCACCTTCCCCACAAAAGCGCCTTTGAATCACCTAAGGAGCTGTTAAAAACCTATCAATGCCTGGGTGCTAGCACTCAGTGATTCTGTTTTAATTAAAATAAGATGGGAACAGAAAACAGCTTTTTTATAATATATTTACATGTATATATTTCCAGGTGAATATACTACATACACAGGGTTGAAAACTCTGAAGTCCTAGTCTGTTAATTCTGAGAAATTTGGAGTCTTTTAAAAATACATGTACTGTGTTAATCTTCATAGTATTCACTTCATTTATCCCATCGGTTCCTCAGCATTACTTTAAATTTCAAAAGATCAGTATGCATTTAGTGTGAAGCAGTAGGTAATAGACCAAACACCCAAAAGGATAAAACTGGCAATGATAATAAGTATTTATTTAAAGGGACAATTTACCATGTGCTTGATATTGCGAAGATCTTTTTATATCTATCGTCATGTATGCCTGTTATTTTTTTGTTTCTGTTTTTGTTTTAGATTCAGATGAAAAAGCTTGAGTTAATCACAGTTCTTCCATCCATGGCAATGTACAATTTATGCCCATGCAACATTCCTTCTATCTATTTATTTAACCCCTTAAGCCTCTCCCATTTCCCCACACCACAACCGGCAACCATCCTTTCCTAAACAGTGTGTAATATTTCATCACATATTAAAATATTTTAACATAAGGTAGAGCAAGTTTTATTATTGTCATGTTTACAGCTTATGAAGCTATAAATCAAGTGGTTTTTTATATGCATATTTTAAATAATGAAAATATTGGCTCAGAGCATAAAGTTATTGTAAGGTTCTAGAAACACATTTCTCTGCAGTCCATACCCATCAACATTATCACTAGAGATGAATAACTACTTCTTTTCAAATACGATTGCTAAAACTAGACATTATTCATCCATTACTCTTAATAATCTATAGATGAAAAATTATTTTATACTTTTCCTTTAATTTAGAACACTTTACAGCTAAAGAGGTTGAACAAATTTTCATATGCTTAGTGGCAATTTGCATTCCATTTCTTTTTAGTTGTTTAGCTTCTTTGACTATTTCACACTACACATTTTTTATTTAGGTGCAATTAATATTCAACAGAGTTTGAATATTCAGTCAGATGAATTTGCACAATTGTATATATGTGAAAATATTATGCAAAATAAAGTATATATCATTGCCACCCAACAAAAATTTCATGTTTTTTCTAAATATCATCCCCTCTAAGAGGTGCTTCTTCTCACAGCAACTTTCTGATTTCTGTTGCTATAGAGCGATTATTTGTGTCTGTTGTTAGATTTCATATATCCTGTACAGCAGCATGCCAGACATGGTGGAGGTTGTGACTCTCAGCCATCTGGAGTGGAGAACCCACCAATGAATGATCCAAAAACAAGAAAAACCCATTTATAACATAAGAGTCCACATAAACTGCTTAAAGGGCATCCTTAGAAGATCCCGCTGAGAAGTTCAAAGAGACTGCAGCACTGAATCCCACAGGACTCCTATCACAAAAGGCCACCCCATGAAGACAGAAAGTTAAAGTAGAGCAATCTAATACACGGAAACAAACATAGAGTTACCTAAAAAGGGGAGACAGAGAAACAGCTGTCAAATTTAACTACATAGGTGATTCACTTTAGATAAAGTTGCAAATTTTATATTCCAAACAGAAGATTTTAATTTTGAATTGATTTTAAAAGAGATATAACAATTAAAATTGCAAAAATTGAAATAAAGCACATTTCATTTTAGTTATAAGCTATCTATAGTGAAAAGTTATATTTTAAAGATTTATTAGAGATAAAATTGAGTGTATTATGTTAAACTCAACTTTATTATTTAGTAGAGATTCTATTAACACATACTCTAATCTTAATGTGCACCTATATTTTAAATGTAAAATTAACAGAAAATTAATTTGAAATTAAAATTGAAATTGGAAATTACTTCTAATTTTTTTATTATTTCATCTGATAACATTTCAAAAATTAGCTTTCTCCAAGACTACTTATAATATACAATTAACGATTGCAGTGATAGAAGCACATACTATGTGATTATTTAAAAAAGAACACGGCACAATAGAATAGTTTCACAGGAGCACATGACTTTTGACACATCATAAATTGGTTGCATATTACAGAATATTAAGATGCAACTCTCTTACATGACCTTTTTCCCATAGTTATAACTTTTTTAGTAATATAAGATTTAATTTGCCCTGACTATGGTGGTTTATTGAGAACCAGCCTGCAAACCAAAGGATCACTGGTTTGATTTCCAGTCTAGGGCACATGCCTGGGTTGCGGGTCAATTCCCCAGTAAGGGTCACATGAGAGGCAACTGCACATTGATGTTTCTCTCCTTCTCTTTCCTCCTCCATTTCTAACTCTAAAAATAAATAATAAAATCTTTAAAAAGTTTAAGTGTTTTCTAAGAAAAAGTGATGTCATTAGAAGAAATACTACAATAGATCTATTGGATTGTATATTTCAAAAGCATCGTAATTATTAGTAAAGGGTATATATTTTTACTCTATTAGAATCAATATGGTATTTGATTTTTCTGAAACAAATTCTACCTGTCCTCAAAATATTTTCTAGTCCCCAGTGACTAGACATTTTGAAGAATGACATAAGAGTGTACATACACATTATACATGTATATATAATACACAAACATTCAAGCAAATTAGCTTAATAATCCACTTTCTATAATGCAATTTATTCCAAAATTGAAACTATATTATTGCCATTAAAATAATAAAAGGAATGTGACAATATAATATAGAATACATTTTGTAACTTAAAGTTACTCATAACAGGACTCCAAAATGCATAACATTTTAAGACTATACACTCATTCACACTTCAAAGTCTTTTAGAACTAAGTTGATATAAAATCATAGAGCCAGATTAACCCAAGTAACAATCCTATGTATAAATATTTTTAAAATATTCCTCAGTTAAATGTACATACTCTGTTGACTAGCTTGAGTGATGGAGCATTTGTTACTTAAAAAGTCAAAGCACTCCATTTTGAAATATAAATACATACGATTGATGTCATTAATCTATCTATATGAATTATTTAGGGAAGGTCTTGCTTCTCAATTTTCCAGTTGAAGAATATGCTATTCAAAGTGCTTATGGCTACCTGGCTATTATATGATGATACAGGAAAGTCCAGTTTAAATCTTCCAACTTGAAGTTTATTTATTTATTTTTTTTAATGGTTGCTCAAGTACAATTATCTCCATTTTCCCACCACCACTCTCCCCTGTCCCACCCACACCCACCTCCCTCACTCAATCCTACCCCTCTTTGGCTTTGTCCATGGGTCTTTTATACACGTTCCTTGACTTGTCCCTTCCCCTTCTTTCCCCGATTCTCTCCCTCCCCCTCCCCTCTGGTTACTGTCAGTTTGTTCTTTACTTTTATGTCTCTGGTTATATTTTGCTTGTTTGTTTGTTTTGTTGATTAGGTTCCACTTTTAGGTGAGATCATACAGTATTTTTCTTTTACTGTCTGGCTTATTTCACTTAGCATAATGTTCTCCAGTTCCATCCATGTTGTCGCAAAGGGTATTTTTATCACTGAACTACTACGCCTTTTTATTTTTATAATCAGCAACTTATTTTTCTTTTACTAATTCTGAAAACTCAGGAACATATTAGATTCAAGTCAAGAGTAGGTGTTCATGTGTGTATGTGTTTATTTCATACTATTTTGAAAATATGTTTGCTATAATTTTTAAAAAATGTTAAAAATTTGAAATAATTCAGACTTACAGAAGAGTTACCATATTAGTACAAAATCCCCAGATTCCAAATATTAAATATCATCTCTCTCTCTCTCTAGATGGATAGAGACATTTATAAATTAATAAATAGAGTATTAGATTTATAATTTTTCTCCATTGTGTGAAAGTAAGTTGCAGACATATTATTCTTTTACCTCCCACTACTAAAGTGTCTATTTCTTAAACACAAAGACATTGTCTGCTATATGAAATTATTTAATTTAAAGATATTGACATTTCATCAATTATCCAAACAGTGAGATTTATAGCATCAGGAAAAAAATCTAGTCCAGGATCAAATCCAGAATCATATTTCATTTGTTTTGAAACTTATTTCAAAAATATTTTTGAGATTTTAGAAAATACATGTGATAAAGACAACAAAATATTCTCTATTTCTCCAAAATTGAGATGTATTTTTTCAGATTTCATTTATTTATAATTATAAGGAATTTTATATTTTACTTCTTTTACAAGAGTGTAGAACTGGAGAACCAAATGTCATGAGAAAAATAAGTGCAGCCTTCCTGCCCACAAAGTAGTAAGAGACTTCTCTATTAAGAGTTTCAGTGACTGTGATCTCACCTGTAAGTGGAACCTAATCAACAAAACAAACAGCAAGCAAAATATAACCAGAGACATTGAAATAAAGAACAAACTGACAGTAACCAGAAGGGAGGAAGGAGGGAATAATGAGGGAAAGAAGGAGAAGGGTCAAATCAAGGAACATGTATAAAGGACCCATAGACAAAGCCAAAGGAGGGTAGGATTGAGTGTGGGAGGTGGGGGTGGATGGGGTGGGGGAGAGCAATGGGAGGAAAATGGGGACAGCTGTAGTTTATAAACAATAAAAAAATAATTTCAGTGCCTGATTTTTAGTATTAATCTCAACAATAACTAAGTCTGATATTTGTGTCAAAAGAATACTTTCTCAAAATGCTAGTCAGTGACCAACAGTGAAAGGAAGACCATCTGTGAAGGAACAGCTTACATCTAGAATTACACTAAAAGACTAAGTAGCAATTGATGAGAAAGCTAGTTATCAGAGGTTTAAGATGAGACCTTAAGTTTTCCAGCATATTCAGGGAGAATATTAAAGGAAGAACAATAAAGTATTTAATTATGTATAGATCATGAGCATGTCCACATTTTTAACATGATATTTCAAAAGGTGAGTTATTTTTACTGCTAAATATTGTATCATGTGGATTAACCAATTAATTACTGTTGGAATTTTATACTGTTGGGGTTTCTCCTGATATCAATAGGAATGTTATGGATCTATATATATAAACATTCAAAAATATATAAAAATACATAACTATAAGTCTATTTTATGTATATAAATGTATAATACTAACACATTTTATATATTATATATTTATATACTTATAAATATGTATATGTATATAACTACATATGATTTACATATAGTTTTATGTATATATTATACATAAAGTATAAATTTTACACATATAAATTTCTAGAAGTGAAATTTTTGAGTCAACAAGAAGAAAAATTGGTATTTTGATAACAGTTTCCAAATTACACTACAAAGATTATGTCACATGTTTGCATATGTGTGTCTGTAAACACATTTTCTCCCATCAGCATTCTGGCAGGGTATGGTTCACTGATGTTTTGGAAATGTCTGGTCAATTTTTACTAAGATTATAGGAGAAAAATGATGTAGAAACTGCTTTAATTTAATCATTTATTGGTGAAAATACTAAACTTTTTTCATGTTTATTCAACATTTGCATTTATTTTTATCATGAATTGAACATGTCCTTTAACCAAAACAGCTCTTCCTGTAATATGACTAATAAGACTTTGTGGCATGTTCTAAAGTTTACTCTTTTTTTTGTTTCAGTATTTGCCTTTTGATATTCTTTATGCTACCAATATATGTTATAGATTAAATGTTTGTGTTCCCCCAAACATGTTGACATCTTAATCTCCTATGGGTTGTATTGGGAGGTGAAGACTTTGGGAGATAATTGGGCTTAGAGGAAATTGCGAGCGTGAACCCCATGATGGGACTGGTGTTCTTATAAGAGAAAGAGAATAGTGCCAGCTGCAAGCCAGGAAGAGCGCCCTCTCCAGGAACATAATCAACCTGCACCTTGACCTTGGATTTCCCAGCCTCCAGTATTGTGAGAAATCAATTTCTATGGTTTAAGGCATCCATTCCCTGGTATTTTCTTGTAGCAGCCCTAACTGACTAAGATAATACATATATTAAATTCTCCAATTAACATTATCGATTGTACTTTTATGCTTTAGAAGCATGTCTCTGTGTGCATGAATCACAGTTGAATAATCCTGGATAAAACTTGATTTAGATTTTGAAGTTAATGTTGTTCAAAGGCTATACAAGGAAATTCCAAAGCAAACAAAACCCATGTAAAAAGCAGAGGAAGTTTTTGTTTTCTAATCCCCTTTACCCACGATCTGCGCACTGCGCATTCGTGGTCAAGGTACATTAACACCTTTTATCAGACTGACTTACCCTTTGTAGAATCTAGGCTTTTCAAAATCATTTTACGTAAGTAGTGGTCACTTTTTAACAATTCTTTTTTTATTTGCCTGGGAATTTCACTTGGTGTACCCATCAGTCAAATTTGCTAATGTTTCATTTCTATTTCTATAAATTATAATCTATTTTGTCAGATATGGTGATGATAGAACATCATCTAAATCAGAACACTTTTTGAAGTGAAAGGAGACACAATTAATAATTGTAAATGCCTCCCCCACAAAAAAGGCATAAACTTGAACTTTTCCTGTCAAAATAGAGCATATTGTCATTATAATCACATACATTACCAATAGTTAAATGATGTGTCTTTAAATGCATGTATTTTTTTCTTTTTCAACTATGAACATTTATATGCCAGGAAATATTATAAATGTCAAAACTGTTGATGTATAAGAGTTAGACTTTGCTTTTTTCTCACAGAAAAAAGTCTGAGAAGGAAGACATAAAAAAATAATCATTTGACATCTAGGTTATAGGTTATATATTATGATAGGCCTGAACACATGTGAAGTCTCATAATGTCACCAAGGAGAAAGGATATTCACAAAATTATTCTATAAAGACCATAGATTTTTGCCCTTTGCTATATACACTATTTTATGTAATATTTACATTTGTCTCAAATACACTTTCTCCCTTTCCCCCCAAATCTGACTCAGTCTCTAAGACTAATGTGGCCCCTCTTACATAAAGACCCCCAGAGTCAGAGTAAAACTCCTCTTTGGTGCTCACCCAGCCCATCTGTACATACTCACATAAGCTTTCATTGATGCTATTCCACTCTTGCAACATGTGGCTTAGAATTTTATCCTAGTTTAAAACATATTCTTTTGAAGAACTGGAACCATGTAGATATTTTTATGTATCTTCAGCACCATACAAAGTGCCTTTATGTCTTTATTTGTAACTGTCAATGAAGGTATGCATATATTAATACACTTGATTTTAGCCAAAAGGCAGAGAAACTATGTATACTATGGTCAAAAGTTTCTCAGGTTTACAATTTATCGTATTTTCTTGGAATCTACTTGAGAATATAGAACATAACTGATAATCAAGTCCTGGTAGTAAAGATTTTATGATGGTAAAGGTTCATAAAGCCACAATCCTAATCATACCAATTACTTTTGACAGTGTAGCCCCAAAACTCAATCTATCATTTGTGAAATAATTGTTGGTAGTATTTCAAGTAAAGGGCTTGAGGTTGTCATAAAAAAGTGAAAACTTCTAGTAGAAACTTTATGCAGTCTATACTTCTTTTCCACTCAGGAGTATGTATTTTCCTAATGTGCCCAAAAGAATTATCTCAAGTTGCCTAGGAAGGCAGAGCAGCATACCTGACAATCAGTGAAGGAGGTGTCTGAGGGGAAGATGAAGCTTCCTCCACAAGGCATCCAAAACACCGTGTACTCCTAGTTTGCCTCCCACCGCTCTAGCTATTTCTTTTCATCCCCTTTGCTGGTTTCACTACCTCTCTCCAACCTGAAAATCTGGAGTGTCTCCAATCTTAGTCCTTGGACCTCTGCTATGTCTTACACAGTCCTTTGGTCACCTCATTCAGTTTCGTGGACTTAAATACAATCTATATGCTGACACTCCACAATTTATACCCCTAGCCCCTTTATTTCACTTTAATTCAAGACTAATAGCTTCATTGGAATGGTTAATACATATTTCACATTTAATGCTCCAAATGAATTCTTAAACTTCCCCTAAAACTGCTTCTACATTCTCCACACCCCATTTTAGGAACAGATCCTTTACATTGCTCAGACCAGAATCTGAAGTTGTTTCCTACTTTTCTCTCTTATCCTCAATATTCTATTTGTCGCTGCATCTCAGTCTTTGAACTATAGCTGTTCTCAGCCACTTCACTTTGGCCAGCCATCACCCTACTCTCTGTAATTCCACCATTGCTCCCACACAGTTAATAGGAAAACCCAAGTCAAATCATTTCAATACTTTATACAAAGCCCTTGGATGGCTTTTTCTTTCACACTCAGAGTAGAAATTCAATTGCTTGCAGGGAGCAAGAAAGGCTCACATGTTCTCACCTCTATAACCACTTTTGCTTAATCTTCATTTCCACAACTCCACCAACATCCTCCATACCAGCTACACTAGCCTCAGAGATGCTCCGCGAACAAACAAGGGGAATAGTCCTGCCTCAGAGCCTCTGCCTTGAATTAATGCTCTTTCCTTAGATAGACATATCATGTTCTCAGGCCCTTCAGATTCTCAGGAGTCTTTCTTTGAAGCCTCCCTTTACTAAAACACTTCAAAATTTAACTATCACCCTGTATTTTCTGTCTCTTTTCTGGCTTTATTTTCTCCATTATTCATTATATCACCACCTAACATATTATAAATATTTGATTTGTATTTCTTATTTTTCTCTTCTTAAATTATATTGATTTTTGCTGTATTTATTTCCTAGTATTTAACATGTTCTTTAGTAATATTTATTAAATGTTAAATGAGCCTATTAGCTCTTCTCAAAAGACGGTATGTACATACTCTGAATCAATGTTTACACTCAGGCCCATAGCTACAGCCAGCCCTATGCCTACTTAAAATAAAGAAAAATCTCTTGCTTCTTTTGTTTTAAGTAATGTATTATGAATGTCAAGAAAAGGACATTGTACCTTTTACTTGACATTTGTTGAATTTGAAGCAATTTCTGGGTTTTCAAAAATCTAGTCCAAGATCAATGGAATACAAGATAGACCCACATCAATACAGACATAGGTACACGTGAACATAGTCAACTTAGCTTTCACAAAGTAGCAAAGGCAATAAAATGGAGCAAGATAGTCTTTCAACAAATGGTGCTAGAACAACTGGACATCACATTTTAAAAAATGAATCTAGGCACACACCTTAAACATTTTGAAAAATTAACTCAAAATGAATCATAAACTTAAATGTAAAACACAAAATTATAAAACTTCTAGAAGCTAACATAAGACAAAGCCTAGATGACCTTGGATATAATGCTGACTTTTTCGATACAACACAAAAGCACAATCCATGAAAGAAATAATTGATAAGCTAGACTTCATGAAAATTAAAAACTTCTCTGCTAAAAACAACGTCACTAGAATGAAAAGAGAAGCCTCAAATTGTGAGAAAATATTTGCAAAAGACAAATAATAAAGTACTGTTATCTAAAAGATATTAAAAAAAAACGGAAAACTCAACAATAAGAAAACAATCCCTTGGTATTTACTCAAAAAAGTTGAAAGCTCAGGTCCACACAAAAACCTGCACATGGATATTTATAGCAGCTTTATGCATAATTGCCAAAACTTGTAAGCAACCAAATCCTTCAGCAGATGAATGGATAAACTGTGATATACTCAAATAACAGAATATTATTCAGCCCTAAAAAGAAATGAGCTTTCAAGCTATGAAAAGATATGAAGGAAACATAAAAGCAGATTAATAAGTGAAAGAAGCCAATTTGAAACTATAATGTATGGTTCCAAATAAATGGCATTCTGGAAGAGGTAGAACTATGGAGAAAGTGAGAAGATCAGTGGTTGCCAGGAGTTAGAAATGAGGGAGGAGAAATAGGCAGAGCACAGAAGATTTCCAGGAAAATAAACCTACTACATATGACACTACAGTGTTACAAGCAACCACTTCTCAAACCAAAAAGAAAACATAAAATGAGAAAGTCTACAAGAGATGAATGCCAAACAAAACTATTGCAGTTTTGGTAAAATTAATAGGATGGCTGTCACACACATTAGAAATACCTGTGAATTAATTAGATAATACTGAATTAAATAAATCCATTATTCCCTAGCATTAGAAACTAAAATATAAATCGCTTACACTACTGGTTCCAGTTTTCTTTCTCCAGATTTTACCAAAAATATTATATATTTCAGTCCCATCAATTAGTTTTATTAGTTTTCAGAACATTCAAACAGGGTGATTTTTCCCAGAGATCCCTCTCGACCCCTCTCGATATGCGGGCTTTGATCGGGGCACTCCCAAAGCCATCTCCCACTGTAGCTGTCTTCAGCTATTCACTTGTGATGTCTCCAGTTTTTCCTCCATCATTTTGATCCAATTTTCTTTTCACTGTTAAAGTACTTACAATTTAAAAAGATATCTGATGTATAGGTATTGCTATTAAATCATTCTTTTAAAATATTTGGGGGAGAATGAACACTAATGCAAACTATGAGCTTTGGATGATTATGATGTGCCAATGTAAGTTCCTTAATTGCAGCAAATGTACCACCTTGGTGAGGATGTTGACAGGGGAGGCCATGCATGTGTCGGGACAGGGAAATCTCTGCACCCTTCTTACTTTTGCTGGGAACCTAAAACTGCTTTAAAAAAAAGAGAGTTGCCTCAAAAAACTATACTAATACATTGGATCCAGATTTAAGGATTTTGCAGTAGAATTTGCTACGTTTATGAGCCCAAATTTATCCCAATTAATCTGCAAATTATAATTACTTTTTACATTGAGTAGGGGGGAAGGAAACTACATTACTTGATGTAAGTGAAAATGTGAGTGACTGTGAAAGAAACTACCAAATTCTAATTACCAGCATAGATGGTGAAATTGTGATTATCTCCCACAGAATTTCAAGGAATTAAAGTGTTTTGTTTGTTTGTTTGTCTTGCGATAGATATCTCTCAATATGTGCGGTGTTGTTTTCTTTTCTTTTTTTTAAGATTTTATTTATTTTATTTTTAGACAGGGGGAAGGGAGGGAGAAGGGGAGGTAAATATCAATGTATGGTTGCCTCTCGCACTCCCCCTACTGGGGACCTGGCCTGCAACCCAGGCATGTGCCCTGACTGGGAATCAACCAGAAACCCTTTGTTTCACAGGCCAGTGCTCAGTCCACTGAGCCACACCAGCCAGGGCACTGTTTTCTTTATATGATAGCTTACTACAATTAGAATTTCTGATTGTTTAAGCTGAAACCAAAGTCTAGCCTAATCTTTTCTAAGGCACTAACTTGGGTGTTTTTGCATGATTTATTAATTTATTTACCTGTCATGTGTTTGTTTTAATAACTATTAAGAAATTTCTTATTTACTAATATTTGATACACACAAAGATCACCCAAGCAAAGTGTTCCTACTGTATTTGCCCTGACAGGATTTCAGGAGGTCCCTGGACAATAATATAAGAAGACAAATCCTTTCACTGCCCAGTTTTTCAAAAGTTGGTTGTGTCCTTCACACATTCATTAGATCCATGTGTAAAGGGTCCTTGGCAGTCTTTAATGTGCATCTGTTTTCTTAGAAAACCATTGCCATTAACCTCTATACCTATATTTCTTGACCATATCTAAACAGAAAAAATATCTTTTATATATCTTAAATCAAATTTTAGACTTCAATTTATGCCCGTAAAATGTAGACTATTTATCACCTTTTATTTTTATGCTCCTACTCAATCTTACATAATCTGTCAATCCACAAACTAAGGGTTCCCTGTTCAAATGTTCAAATTCTGGGCTCCATTAACCTTTTAAGCATTACTGTTTATATCCCGGAACATTGATAAGATATCTGTTGTTCTCAGTCTGTCCTGCTAATAAACTCTTTCTGCGTGTGTGCTAGATTAGGTTCTAGGCATTCCTGGGTGAATTCATTAGGCATGGCTTTAAACTCAAGGAACTTAATGATAGCACCTTTGTTTATTAAGCACTTTCACATATACTACTGTTATTAATCTTCATAATATCCTTTGATATTTTACTAACAATAACATTATGATCTACTGAGTTATAGTCTATTATAAATTAAAGTGCTGATGTAAGAGATTTTTTGATGATGTAATGCAATTGCATGTACAGTGTGAGATCTTAAAAATCATATTATATACACATATGTAAAGGCAATGATCAAAATTTCACTTTGCTGGTTGGTAATCAGAATTTGATAGTGTTTTCATTTGCATGCATAAAATAAGTTACTATACAGTGGTGAATATTTTTAAAAATAAATGATTATTTTCTCTTGCATTTCCACTTTTTTGAATTTTTATAATGGACATATCAATTATGTCCATATCAAATGGACATATCATATATATATGTATAATTCTTGTAATATACAAGAGATATGTAATGTATATATTTTCTGTCCTCACACTCTGAGGTAGACACTTACTTCAGAAGAGCCAGAGGGTCACATAGATCTATCTACTAGTGAATTTGTTGCCAATAGATGTGATTGACAGATTCCCTGACTCTTGCAACTCAAAACACACATTCTCCAACAACTTGATAAGGAAAGCCAACCAAATGTTTTCTAGTAGATTTCCTCACAAAAAACATTATTCTTTGTGTTTTATGTACACTCTAGTTCAAAGAATGTTTCAATTACAATTTTCTCTATAACTTAACCCAAATAAATAAAGCATAACTTAATCATGTGTCTATAAAAATTTCCCTGAATAAACAATCAATTAATCTATCAGTCTACTAAAAATCACCTATAACCAAACTAGCTATCTGTACTTTTGCAATTGATGTCATTTAAATAAAAATAAGTACCTGAAAGTTCAAATTATTTTATCAGCATTTTGCTTGGTCATAGAGAGATTGCACCATTGCAACCTGTCAGATCACACTGGTCCACAGAAAATTACTTGGGGGGTAAGAGAAGGAAAAATATTATACACTGCAGACAAAGAATAATTATATTACCTGTGATTGAAAATGAGTTAATTTGCACTTGGTTTGCCACTAAAAATTGTTAAAAATTGACTGAAAATATTTTATTGCACTACAAATGAAAGTACACAGATTTCGTGTGTATGTAATTTTTCTTCCTTTTGATACATGTAAGAATGTGTATGTGTTTATGCATGCCTGTATGTGAATCTGCCTTTTTTTCTTTTTAAAAGGAAAATCTTTTGATTCCCTACAAATGAAGATACAATTCCATGAAATGAAGAATTAGACAATTGGTGGTGAGATTTTGATAACAGTGGTGAAATTCTATTATCTTAAAGATGAAGGTGTTTTGAAAGGCTCAGCCAAGATAAACAATGGTCTGAGAAGCTGGGGTTTCGAGTAAGAAAGACGCCACAGGCCTGCTGTTACTAAGTGCCAAGCAAATACAGATGCAGGTTGAATACACTCCAGGGGTTTTTGAAAGTACCATGATTTATAATAAAACGGTGCTTGAAATTGTGAAACTTCCTTTTCTTTTCTTTTGTAAAAATTTCATGGAGCCTGCTGAGGTATTGTTAATGTTCAAAAAGCGGTTTCATAAAGAAGTGTGTTAGAATCAGGCAAGTCAGTCAACTAGGGTTATCATTTAAATAAGAAAATATATTGCCATAAAAATACCCTTAGGCCTTTTTCTGACTATGTAATGGGCTTCTAAAATTATCGCATGACTCAAAGTAATCCAAACAGAGCCACCCTCGGAAGGCTTTGCCTTTATTAAGGCTCCTTCTCTTCATGACAAAATTATCTTGTTCCTCCTGCCTCTAAAAAATGATCTACTCCCAGAATGTTTAAACAGATGCTACCTTCCTATCCCTGTTGGCTCTACAAGACTGCCTAGTACTGCAATTCATTTAAGGCTGACTCCAATATCAGACATCAGATTTTACATCTTCAAAATCCACTTTGTCTGATATTAATTCCAGGCTGACATTGAAGAAGTTTCTTGATTGGGAGTGAGAAATACCAAAATGTGTAACATGAAATTGCCCCCTAGTGGAGTAAAAAGGTTCAAGATAACCAATTTAAAGGATATGGGTCAAATTGCATAAATTTATTTCAGTTCTCCCACTTTCTGTAACACGTAGGGTTATACAGAGAGCATAATAATAAATACTACTAATTAAATCTAGCCCTTTCTGAAAAAGCAGGAATCAAATTCTATTGTCTTTCTCAATCAGAAGAATCTGCCAGGGCATCAATGAGCAACTGAACCTTCAGCCCTCTTATGTTCCATTATTCCTCGTGACTTTTTTGTTAAAATCATATTCAATCTGGCACAAAAGTACCCTATAAACATATAATAGTATCCTGTCAAAGGATACATTATGCCCAAACTGGAGATTCTAGCATTCCTTACTGATACGTAATCGGCAATACTCATTTGTAAAATTAGGGCACTATGACAAATTTTGTCCTTAATCAAATGTGATATAACTTTTTCATATTATAGAAATATAATCGTTTCCAAAAATATCTTAAGGAATTCTATTTTTCCACAGGAAACTCTGATATAAATAACAAACTGTAATAAATGCTCTAAGGACAATTTATTTATTTAATGAACTAATTATTAGCTTGACCAAAAAGTTTATTTAGTGATTTTTTTTAATATTTCGAGTAGTGCTTATTTGTCTTTAGCTTCATTTTAAATAATTTTGTTAGATTTATTGTGACAGCTGTCATATCAGGGTACATTTAAGAAAACATCAAAATTGGTGAATTTCGTGCAGCTATTTTAATATTGAAGATAGAAGAAAATACATAACATTTTCAGCATATTATGCTTTATTATTTCAAGAAAGGCAAAAATGCAACTGAAACACCAAAAAAGATTTGTTCAGGTATGGAGAAGGTGCTGTGACTGATCAAACATGTCAAAAGTGGTTTTCTAAGTTTCTTGGTACTATTGCCATTTTAGCCAAATAATTCTTTTCTGTGGGGCTGTCTTGTGCATTGGAAGATGTTTTAGCAGCAACCCTGGCCTCTACCCACTGGAAGCCAATAGTGGGAGATAGCTGACATACTCAAAATACCTAAATCAATAAAGTTATTGGTGAAAGTGAAAAATGTCTTTTATTTTATTTTACAAAAATAAAAAAGTCTTATTTTACAATAATAAAAGAGTCTTTTATTTTACAGAAAAAACTAAACAGACTTTTTGGCCAACTCTATACTAAAATCATAAATATCGTTTTCTAGACAATTAGCAATTTTAAAATATTTTTAAAAGGAGAATGTACAAATAATTTTTCCTTTTAGTCAACAAAATAAGTAACTCCAAGATACCCTCACTAAATCGCAAAAAAAGACCAACAAGATAATATAATATCTTTTCCACAATTAGCAGACATTATAGTAAAAGCATTGTAACTGACAATTAATAGAAGTGATGGTTCATTAGCATATGAAGGTCTGCCCAGAAAGTATCCAGCCAGTAACATGAAAACTAGAGACATTTATTAAAGAAGATACAAAATGCAAGAAATGTTGCACATAGGACAATGGCTCCTCAGTCCCCTTCAAAGTAGGCACTTTCGGACCTCACACAGTTCTCACAATTGCCATCAGCTACCCTGTCATATCTTCCTGAATCTCATCAATGGTTTGAAATCTTTCCCCTTTAAAGGTGATTTTTAGTTTTGGGAAAAGCTAGAAGTCGCAGGGCACCAAAACTGGGCTCAAAGGGTCTGAGTCACCTGAGTGATTTGAAATTTTGCCAAAAAATTCTGCATGAGACATGATGCACATGCAGGCACATTGTCGTGATGAAGCCACCAATCACCAGTTGCCTGTAGCTGCAGCCTTCTGAATCACTGAATAGTTTCTGCAAAGGAATGTTCAAGCTTAATGCAAAATTTGATGCAGATTTATTGCTCTACTCACTTAGTCATTTTGAATGCAACAGCCACACAGTACACATGTTCACTCAATAGCATCTTCTGCCCCGACTAGTACAGTTTTGAAATTGTTCACTCATGCACATTCCAGTCCACTCTCCTTGGCAGGCAGGTTACATTAATGTTGCACAAACCATTCTCATTATATTATCAATGAGATAAAAGTCCAGCCTCAGTATACTATTTTCTTTTTTACACACTTTTAAATTTTTCTTTTTCTTCCTTTTTTCTTTTTTTCTTTCCCTTCTACTAAATTGCTAGTAAAACCATTTTTATAACACATATTTCAGACATTGAATATTTCATAACCAATTGAAATTCTAGACAGCGATAATATTGGATTCACATCAGTTTGTGATCATGAATATTTTCATTATTCCATCTGTATTCTTTATTCATAATACCAATGAAATATTTCCAATAGTACTATTGTAGTCATTCTTGAACACATATAAAATATAAAAATAGAGGAGCAGGCAGTAAGATTTTAGATTTAGAGCAGTTTTTCCTAGTTTTGGTATTATGGATAATAGTACTGCTTGCCCTACTGACATGAGCCATAAACAAGCAGGAGCCAGACACAGATGGGGCAATAAAGCATTATGTTTACAGAAAATGATCTTTTCAATGGAGACAGAATACAAAAGAGAAGACAATGTTTAAAATTTTAGAAGGTAAATAGAAACCATAAGAGATCCATGTGAAGGGATTTCTGTTGGAATTTTTAGTCACCTCTCCAAACTGCATAAGGTTCAATGCAAAAAAAAAAAAAATGAAAAGAACAGAGCTGAAAGCTTGACATTACTTTACCTGCTTAAGTCACAAGCACAAAAGCATTAGGAATGGAGACTAAACTACACATTCTCTAGCAAGAGTTATTAAATGAACTGGAGATAGACTTAAAACAGAAAAAAAACAGAAAAAATGCACATTTTTTAAATTACTGAACCCAAAAATGCCTGAAATTTCTATTTTCTCTATCTTGTTCCAGATTTTTATGTTTATCCATTTCTCCTAGATGTGACAAAGTTTGTTTAAACTTTCATTTTTTATATCAGAAATAAGAGGATGGTTTTTGTACATAACTGCTTCATTGGGTAGTCAAGATAGTACTGCCCTTAATTGACAAATTCCTGAAACTTAGGCCCCTTACCTCCAGAGGGAGACCCCAGGCAATATTCAGAATTCTATGTAGCAAATTGAGTCTTTAGCAGTGAGGCCCATTACCATGAACAATGGGTTTTACCAAATCTAGTTTCAATGTGGTAGCATTAATTAACTCACTGAGGTGTCAGTCAAAGGTCAATTCAGAAAGTAGAACTATGGTAATTAAATCCTAGAAACTGATCATGGAAAAAAAATGGACTTATACAACTCAAATAGTATGGACACATTTATCAAAAGGAAGACATGCTATCCAAAGTCTGCCCTATTACAGATTACAGAACAATAAAAATAGGATTAATGTGTAAACTACACAGGATGCTGAGCACAACTTTAAATGGTGTTAATAATGTAGATAAGAGCTGTAGATCAACCAAAAATGAAAAAAAAACAAGAAACTCTGTGAAAATTATTGAGTTCAATTATAATATTTATAATTAATTGTATTATAACAATTTGCTTAGAAACAAATTCTAATTAATAAATAAATGCATGTCACTCCAGGTAGAAAGATTTTCAGTTGTGTAAGATTTTTCCACCTAGTTACCACGAAGGCTTAGAAAATATGTCTGCTTACCATTATTAATGCCCTCAACATCAAATCCTTTACTAATTTTTTAAATCTATAAAAATGAGACAAAATAGAATACTAAATGATTATTTGGTAGTTTGAATGTAGGTGTCTGCATTTCTTTGTTCCTTTAATACTTTGATCTAAAGATTGTTGTTGGGTTTTTTTGTTCCTCTATTTATTGATTATTATACCAGACTTGCAGTTTTTGAAATTGTATTAATATAATGTTAAGTGCAGCCAAAATTAGATAGTACCATAACAAAAAATAATATATTTAGAAAATTTTAAATATTTTTACAGGCAAATTAGAGGCAGTGTGATTAGGAAGTACAGCTAGACTTACGTCTGAAGCTAGACGTAACTGGGTTTCATTTGAGTAAGCTGAGTAACTTACTAGCTATGTTAAAGGACAGTTAACAGAAAGGACAGTTAATGACATTGTACCTCAGTTTCTTAATTTATAAAAGGAAAGTAATTCTATGTTTCCTTCTTTGCATGTTTGCCATAAGAAGTAAATGATCTAGAGCACTTAAAGCAGTGCCCAGTATGAGGGACATACTTAGTATATTAAGTCTTATTATGTAAATCTATTACTCATCATTCTCTACTCAGATGATTTTTACAAAATGCTTTTAAAATCATAAGCATACATCTTTTAAATAAAAATTATTGAAACAGCTGTCATAACATTCTTCTAAAATCTAAATGAGAAGATATTGAGATTTACACACTGGCATAGCTAATGACCAAATAGTGTATTTCAATTTCAAATTAGCATGCCTGATATTCTTGTTTACTCAAACAGTCTGGAGACCTGACACTTTTTATCTCCTCTTGAGAGGCTCTCAGTTAATACTAAACCTGTCAGATTATGCTTTCTTGTTAGCAAGAAATAAACTTAATCTTTTCTCTTTTGACTTGACATGAACCTTCCAACTGAAGTTACTGAACCTTATTAGAGCTCTCCACCTGAATATAGACAATTTTCTTTAGAAAAAAAGTATTGTAATGCTGAATAAACAACAAGGAGGATAACCACTATTCCACGAAATTCAATATATTTTAGAAATCTCTAGATTTATAGGAAAGAAGCACAGCTGTGATAAATATACTGAACTATAAATATCTATATAACATCAAAACATTCAAAGCGAAAGTGAACATTTCAACCAGACTTCCAGATGCTTGCTTTACAAGGCAATGAGCTTCAGTGTCTGCATGGCATCCTGAGCTGTCCTCATGGCAACAGTTAACATCAAAATGGATTGTCACCATGGGATGGAAATCCACTCTCACACCTCTTAAGCTAAGACTATGTTGTATCCACCTTTATATCTGTAGGGTCGGTTTTATCGCCAAAATAGTCACCTCAATCTTCTGATATAATAGATAAATGACATTATTAAAATATCTGACCATCCATGATAAGTTGAAAGAAATACAAATTATCAGATCACCTATAAAAATTAGACACTAAATAAAATTTTTAACTCATTCATCTTTATGTTATCCTTCTCAATATTTGTCATTTCAGAGGACTGACACAAAAGTCAAGTAATAATCTCAATCTGGGTGATATGAATATTTGCACAAAATGTTTGCATATCATAAAAGCAGAAAGCAAAACTAGTAGATTTTATATTGTTTTATTGTTCAATATCAGAAAATAGAAATTGGGTGTGGTAAGGTGAAAATGGAAACAATTGTACTTGAACAACAACAAAAAAATAAAATATACACTTTGATACTGAAAAAAAAAAGAAATATTTGTCCAAAATTCTTCCTGTTCTGTACATCTGAAATTGGGTCAAATTTGTACTTTTCATGTGAATTTCAAGAGCAGTAACTAAAATCTGAACAAAAACAACTTTAACATGACAGGTTCCCCTCTGAAAACTATACAAAATATGCCTATCGTTCCATAATGTGATATATTTCTAATTTTTCACACAGTCTTATTAAAATTGTGTGAATACATAATATAATTTAGAAGAGCTTTCTTTTATATGCTTGGTATCTCCAGAGGAGATAATATTTGTTCTGAGGATCAATGAGAACTGGAGATAAAATTAAAGCTATTGCATAGATCTCTTTTTCATCTAAGAAATCCCTTCTAAGCTTCATTGACTGAGAGCCCAGTGTATATGTCAGGATGTGGGGAACAAAGAAACAAAATAAAAATGGAAAGTCTAAAAAAATAGTCCTGCAATTTCAAACTCTCACTTTCTGTGATTATATACTGACTTGCTCTTTCCAATAAATACGTATTTTTAGTTTTCCATAAAACTGTTAAAAAAATACAAATACTTCTATGTTTTTAAGCAGCTGTTCCAACATAAAAATAGAAATGAGAAAAATTACAAATTGGGGTATTGCAAAGCACTGTAAATATTGGCATAGCTTATTAAAGGAATATTCTATTCCCATTTTCATTTCAAATAGTCGTTACAGTACTGTTTATGAAACACTCTGCTGACCTTGTTTTCGACCATGATTATATGATAGTCACATAGGATATAAGTTCAGTGAAGTATGTTTTATCCTTGTGTAGTAAATTTCCTACTTAAGCAATAAGGAAATTCCAAATTACATATTTTTATATGTCTGTGAAGATAAAAAGTTTGCTGTTTGTACATCAACTTTTAAAATACATATTGAGCCCTGGCTGGTGTAGCTTAGTGGATTAAGCGCGGGCCTGTGAACCAAGACATCATGGTTCGATTCCCAGTCAGGGCACATGCCTGGGTTGCAGGCCAGTTCCCAGTAGGGAATGCACAGAAAGCAACCATACATTGATATTTCTCTCCCTCTCTCCTTCCCTTTCCCTCTAAAGATAAATAAATAAAATCTTAAAAATAAATAAATAAATAAATAAATAAATAAATAAATAAAATACATATTGAGCAAATCATTTCTGCATGGATATATTTCCATAGCATTACTAGAATGCTTATTTGCATTTTTAAATATTTTTTCAGTGTTATGAAAAATAAATTAAAAATCATAAATTTCAACTTCTTTCTCTTGCGAATAATATAGAATCTAGATTTTTAAATTCTATGTTCTAGTCACTTTAAATGATTAAAATAAGATAGTATTTTATAATAAAATTGAAAAAACTATCTGGCATAATAGTCTGTGTCTTGCAAAAGACAGTACTAAATGTTATGTATGAGGTCTATTCTTTAAGTCTTTTTCTAGTGATCAATTGCATTGTGAGTATATAGCATAGGACACTGAAATTTCAGAACTTATGTCTAGAGATTTTTGTCTTTATTATTAGGTAGAATCTCCTTCTCCCTATTTACATATGCATTTGTATGTATACATATATAAAACATTCCAATATTTAAAATACATATAGTAAGGTAAAGAAGATATAATTGTTTTTAGCTATTTAATGTAATGTAACTATTTGAAGACCTGGCCTACTTTCCTCTAGAAATTTAATTGGAAGAACTTGTTCCTGCCTCTCAAATATCTCCTTAGATTTGACTAAGCTCTTATTATCATAAGTTAATTTTTAATATTGGATATAAAAGACAGCAATATTAAATTAATGAAGCACACAGATATTCAAATGGAAAGAAAAAGTATGAAAACAACAAAAGGAGGGAGCCCTATAGTCTGTGCTATGAGGGAGGCAACAGCAGTCTTTGGAAACACCAATTCAAAAGATCTTATGCTCATAGACCCCAATGTTCATAGAAGCACAATTTACAATAGCCAAGTGTTGGAAGCAACCTAAATGTCCATCTGTAAGTGAGTGGATCAAAAAATTATGGTACCTTTACAAAATGGAATACTACACAGCAGAAAGAAAGAAGGAGTTCCTACCCTTCACCACAGCATGGATGGATCTTGAGTGCATTAATTACACTGAGTGAAATAAGCCAGGCAGTGAAAGACAAATGTGATATGATCTCACCTATAAGTGGAACTTAATCAACAAAACAAGCAAGCAAGCAAAATATAACCAGAGACTTTGAAATAAAGAGCAATCTGACAATAACCAGAGGGGAGGGGAGAGAGGATAAGGGGAAAAAAGTGGAAGGGTCATCAAGGAACATTTATAAAGGACACATGGACAAAGCCAAAAGGGGTTAAAATCAAGGGTGGGAGGTGGGGATGGGGGAATGGAGAAGTTGGTGGGGGAAAATAGAGATAACTGTACTTGAACAATAGTAATAAAAATAAAAAACTCTACAAAGAAAAAAAAAAACTACAGGTCAATATCCCTGATGAACATACATGCTAAAATTTTCAACAAATAGTAACAAACAGAATACAGTAATACATCAACAAAATCATACATCATGATCAAGTGGGATTTATTCTGGGGACGCAAGGTTGTACAACATTTGCAAATCAATAAACGTGACTCACCACATAAACAAAATGAAGGATAAAAAACACATGGTCAAATCAATAGATGTAAAGAAAAGCATTTGATAAAATCTAGTATACATTTATGATAAATACCCTTAGCAAGAGGAAATAGAGTAAACATACCTAAACATAATAAAGGCCATAAATGGCATATCTACTACTAGCATCATACTCAATGGGCAAAAACTATAAGCATTCCTCTTCAGATCTGGAACAAGACAGGGGTGTCAGAATTCACCTCTGTCATTCAACATAGTACTGGAAGTCCTAGCCATAGCAATCAGACAAGAAGAAATAAAAGTTATCCAAATTGGAAAGGAAGGAGTAAAATTGTATTTATGTGCAATAAATAGATGACATGATACTGTACATATAAAACCCTAAGTATTACACAAAGAAACTGTGAGAACTGATAATACAAAATTAATATGCAGAAAATCAGTTACATTTTTAAATGCCTATAATGAACTCTCAGAAAGGGAAATTAAGAAAACAATCACATTTAAAATTGCTTCAAAAAGAATACTATACCTAAGGATAGATCTAACCAAGGATGTAAAAGACTTGTACTCTGAAAATTATGACTTTGAAGAAAGAAATTGAAAATACAAAGAAGTAGAAATATATACCATATTCATGGATAAGGATAATTAACATCTTAAAATGCCCATATTACCTAAAACAGTCTATAGATTCTATGCAATTTCTACCAAGATACCAATTATGTATTTCACAGAACTAGAAAAAATATTTTTAAAATTTATATAGAAACACAAAAGGCCCTGCATAGCAACAGCGATCCTGAGAAAGATGAACACAGTTGAAGGAATCAAGCTACCTAATATCAAGCTATACTAGAAGGTCATTTAATCAAAACAGCATGGTACTGGCACAAAAACAGACACAAAGACCAATGGAACAGAATAGAGAGCCTAGAAATAAACCTACACCTTTATAGTCAATTCGTATTTGACAGAAGAAGCAAACACATACAATGAGATAAAGACAGTTTATTTATTAAATGGTGTGCAAATAGGACTGATATGTGCAGAAAAATGAAACTAGACCATCTTCTTACACCAAACATAAGAATAAATTCCAAACAGATTAAGGACTTAAATGTTAGACCTGAAAACATAAAAATCCTAGAAAAAAAACATAGGCAATACAATCTTGGGCACTGCTTGTAGTAATATTTTCTCTGATATGTTTTGTCAGGCAGGGAAACAAAAGAAAAAATAAACAAATAAACTCCCTCAAACAAATAAAAAAAATAAACTCCCTCAAACTAAATTTTTTTGCACTGCATAGGAAACCATATACAAAATAAAGAGATGACTTATTGAATGCGAGAACACATTTGCCAATACCTCTGATAAGGGGTTAATATCCAAACATATACAAAACTTATGTCTCAACAACAAAAACCAAACAATCCTATTTAAAAAATGGTCAAAAGACCTAAATAGACACTTCTCCAAAGAGGACATACACATTGGCCAATAGACATGAAAAGATGTTCAACATCACTAATCAGGAAATGCAAATTACAAACACAGTGAGATACCATCTCACACTTGTCAGAATTGTTCTCATCAATAAATCGACAAGCAACAAGTGCTGGTGAGGATGTGGAGAAAGGGGAATCCTTTTGCACTGTTGGTGGCGATGCAGACTTGTGTATCCACAGTGTAAAACAGTGTGGAAATACCTCAAAAATTAAAAATAAAACTGCTTTTTATTTTTAAAAATAAATCTATTTTTAGTCCCTCTTCTGGGAATTTATTCCAAGCAACCTGAAACATTAATTCAAAACAATATAAGAACCCCTATGTTCATTGCAGAGTTATACAATCACCAAGATTGGAACCAACCCGAGTGTCCATCAGTAGATGAGTGGATAAAACAACTATGGTAGATATATATAATGAAATACTACTCAGCTACAAAAAAGAAGAAAATTTTACCTTTTTTGACAGTATGGATGGACCTGAAGAACATTATGCTAAATGAAATAAGCCAGTTAGAAAAACATCAATACCATATAATTTCACTTATATATGGAATCTAATGAGTAAACTGAACTAATATGCAAAAGAGAGACAGACTCATAAATGGAGAGCTAGCTGACAGCTCTGGGGGTAAGTTGGTGTGTAAAAAAAATCCAGCACAAAGGAAAAAGGACTCATGGACATGGGCAACAGTGTGGTGATTTTTGTGAGGGGAAGGTATAAGAGGGATAAAGGGCAATGGAAGTAAATACAATAATTAATAAATAAATAAATAATCCAATTTACTTATTTCTGTTGTCCATTTGTAATTCATTCAGTGAAGAAAGAGTGCTTTCTTCTTGCCACTAGATGAAAGTTCCTTAAGCTCCATGATAATTTTATGTCCACTCTTAAACAGTGGACAGTTCCCGGCCACTTTATAAGATAGGCAGTTATTAACGAGTATATAAAATGGTCTAGACCAAGGTATTAATCAATTTTAATTTAATGAAAAGACACTCCCTCTGCACCAGCAATGGTCAATTGTCGGCTGGCAGTCTACACTGGGGCAAGGAACTATGTTCAGCTTTCTCTTTCAGCTCACATTTTATACTCACCACCCATCTGAGCTGCAGTTTTGATCCACAGAAGAGGGAAACATGGGAGCTGCTAGAGAGAGGACACCGAAGTTCTCACAAGATTGGTGAGTGGTCCTCTCCTAAGCAAGAGGTGTCTCTCCTTCCATTGGCACCTCCCATCATCCTCACGTTTTCCTGGATATGGTGATCCATGCTACATTAGACTCTCCGTTGAATATTCATCACCCTTTAGGACATCTCCTCCACCAAGATTTAAGATAGCACCAGGCCATTTCTCTTTCCAAGTAGCCCACATCTAATCGAAGGGAACCACTCCTGGAAGTGCAGCTCTTGCCCCACTCTTTGTTCACTCCCTTTCACACCCTCAGTGGTGAGTCAGATGCAGGTTCATGATGTCCTCCAATGTACGGAACATCTCCAACTCTCTAAGTGATCGTGTGGAAACTCACTTATCTATGTTTGAGATGATGGAAGAAGCACCCTTCACTCTTCTTCCTTCGGTGAAAATAAGGACTTACACAGGGAAATCTTACCTGAGGAAATCTCACAAATGCCCCATCTATTTTGTCAATTTATTATGCCCATCTAAATGAGGTTTAAGTTTGCCTATTTTCGAGTCATTGAATTTAGAAAGTTCTTTTGAAAATTTTTGTCTTTCTCATAACTTTCTTTGGTATATGACATCTATTTAAACTAAATATTTCCCTGTCCAAACTTCAAAACCAGCAGCCTTTACAATAGTGAAGCACTGGTATCTGTGTGGAGAAATTGCCATTGGCAAGTGCAACTTATGTGTATTACCTTCATAAAAGTGATAAATTAAACATATCCAGTTCTTTACTAAATTAGCCAGTTCCCAGATGGGGTGAAACAAATCAGAAATGTAGAATATTATCTCTCCAATCTCAGGTTGGGATTTGAGCACAATTTGACTTTAAATTCTCTCCTTCTTTTCTTTCCTACGCTACAATTATTTGATAACTGGTAATGTAATTTAACTTGCTTTAACATGGTTAGTGTCCTTGATTTTGTGATGCTGCATAGGATTCTTGTTATTAATATATTAATCACTTTCTTTTTTATTTTGCTGCTTAACAAATTCAAGAAAACCATTAATATCAGCAAAAACAAAGCATAATAGAAAGTCTTGTATTTACAACTTGTAGTTTCATTTTTCTCAGACAGGGAGGGAGAAAAGCATTGAATGGACGGACACAAAATTGAACAGGGAAAGGTGGAAAGAAATGAGGCTAAAAGAAAAAATGAAAAGATGAAGAAAGAAAGGAAGACAAGGTGCTTTACTCCAGGTACTTTCAAGAATATTACTCAAATTAATTGTGCAAAAAATATGATTCTCTTATTTTTACATTTAGGAAACTAAAAACAATTTAAGAGGGTCAACCAAAATTAAAATCTAATCCATTGTGGAACTGAGATTATTCCATCTCTCCATAGAAAGCTTAGTAAATACTACCTTTCCCTCAATATGTGCCTTAGTGGGGAAAAAAAAAAAACAGTCAAAATGCCAAGATAAAAAGTTGGACTAAATCTCTAATAATGTTAGAACCAATGCCCTGTGATGCTGGTCAAGATTACACAAATCTGGTAATTTAAGTCAATAATTACAAATTGAGTATAAAAGTTTTCATAAAGACATAAGAATTTATGTTATAACCAAGTCTGTTTGGTTTCACTGACTTATATCTTCTTTTTCTACCACTCATTAGTTGTTTTCTGACCCTACTTTCTGTCTAGCACTAAGATCAGACTTGTCATAATTGTACTGATAAAGAATTTGGGCTTAGGATATTCATACTCTTTTCCTTATTCACTTGTACATAAAGAGAGAGGAACTTATGCCAGAAGAGGAAGAGGGGAAGGGTTGAAGATGAGCAGTGATATAGAAAAGTACTTATCTCCCCACTTAATATTGTCAAAACTGTAGTGATTATCTGGAAGACCACTGGTCACCTGCAGTAAAGACAGTATAAAAACTCTTCACTGTTCACTCTATTTTGACCCCACTAATCATTCACACAAAAATTATTTAAGGGCTGCATATTTTGCACCTAACCTGTACAAAACTTTAAAGAAAAATAAGATATAATCTTTATCATCAAGTAGGTAGAAATCATGTACAGCAGTGATTCAAAGAGAGAAGAATGCAACCTGAAACAGAGGTGTACCAAAAAAAATACGAAAGTTTACCATTGTCCATGTCATTCAGATATACAATAAATTCAGCTGCTACAATTGCTTGAGGTTACGGGACTATAAACTTCAACAATGATAAACCAAGGCACTTTTATCCTAAAATTGTGGGTAGAAGGAAGCACACTATACATAAAGAGGAATATATAGCTTAGGCAAATTTGAAAGATGAGGAGTAGAAAGAGAAATCTGAGATGTTATACTGTAGTGGCTTACATGTTTTGACAGAAATAAGCAAAGGAGGGAGGAAGAATTGTTTGCCTTTTGTTAGTCATCAATCACAAGCAAAGAAGGTAACAAAGATAAATAATGTGAAATAAATGGCAAGTAACTTTCACAGGAGAATGAAACAATAGTCATTGTTTCCAACCATTTTATGAGCGAAATGCACCTCCCCAAGTAGTTTCAAAGCAAAGCAAAATATGTATCATGTATTAGAAAGAAAGAAAGAAAGAAAGAAAGAAAGAAAGAAAGAAAGAAAGAAAGAAAGAAAGAAAGAAAGAAAGAAGAAAGAAAGAGAAAAAAAAAGAAACAAAAAAAATTGCTTAGAAAAAGTAAAAGAGAACAATACCAGAGCACTTATCTCAATGTTGTCTCACTGAACTTCAACTACAGAGTTTATTCAGCTTTCTAAAACAATGACTTAACCCAGGAAAACATAAAAATGTAATGAGAGTTCAACAGTACAATTCAAGATTAATAAAACACAGCACATCTCAAAGCTACAATCCAATCTATAAGTTTCTTATTTAGATAATTTCTTCCAATAAGATGGATCAAAGGCAATGTGTATCTAAAATAAGGGACTCGGAACTTTATTAAACTCAGAAATGTATATAATAAATTGTAAGTTCCCATACTTAAAATTGTAGTGGGTGGGTACTATGGAAGAAGAAAACAAAGTTTATTTTGAGCATTTTGACATCAGACCAATAAAATAGAGGTAGAATTCTTCCTCTTCCAATGACTGGGAAAGAGATGTCCGGCTACGTAAGCACAGGATTTATACACACACAACAGAGTAAGCAGTGTTCAGACTTGTTCTAATTTTCTGGGTTTTAACAGCAAACTTCGCCTTTCTTTTGGCCTGAAGCAAGGTTTGAGTTAAGATTTTATTTCAAGTCAAACTAGAACAATATTCATATTCTTCTTTATTTTTATTTACACTAAAATCCAAAAGTATTTCTCTGAAATACTACCAGTGTCAATAGAAAATATTTGTTAAAGATTGTCCATAAGAAATAAGAAGAGAAAATAGTAGCCATCTACACAGACCTTAATTAAGAAACACATTTGCTTTCATGGGAACTCGTAGTGCCATGTAATTCATCTTCTAACAACTCCCATTCAAAACCCATGGCTGTCCTAACTGATGGTCCCCCACTGCAGGTGATCTATTCGAAAAACAATGAATCTGAGCACAGAAAAACAACACTTTATCACAAGTATACTGAGAGTAGCATGCACACATCACCAAACCCAGTATGTGAACTGATAGTCCAACACTCAATTACATGTCAGTCACAACCATGAAAGCTTAAAGAGAACAGAAACCAGTGGGTTGTGGACTGGTAGAAAACACCCTTGAAAATTTTTTGACATGGTAGCTAGTCCAAGTTTTTTGTAAAATCTAATAAAATAGGTTTTCCCTACAGTTATATAAAAACAAAGTATCTATTGATTTATCTGAAAGACACATATGATTCTTTTGTAATATAATTTATTATGAGATTAGTTCTATCTTTTCATATCTTGTTTGTCACTGGATTGGATCTGCTTAGTTCATACAACAATCTGACTCCCTCTGTCCGTTATTTACCCCAGTGTAAAAACAGTAGCACATTCATCAACAAAGCTCCAGTTACTTCGACATGAGCCGTTTTGTAGTTGTGTTAAATCACACTGGAAATATACCCTGGTTAAGTTACTGAAGTTACTTAGTCATTAGCCTCTATCTCTAGTCTTCATTTATGAAATGAACAAAATCGATTTCTATATGTAGAACATCAGCTTCATATTTAACTGCACATTTTGAAATTGATCCAAATAAAGTTATGAATATCCAGTGGTACCATGAGATGTTCTAGCAATATTAATTTAATAATAGAAAATCATGATTTCTTCCAGTTTATAAAAAGCTATATTTTAAGGTTATTCTGCCACTTACATATTTATGAGAAACATTAAAAATAGTTTATTTTTATTTCTTTATTTTCTGAGTTTAGCTGGGTACAATCTTATCCTAGCCAGCAAAATTCTAATCGGTATGTTAAGGAAGAGATGGGAACAGTGAAATAGATTTGCATGTGATGGTGACTTCCACCTTTTTAAAAGTGTTGTTTGAAAGTATAAAGTGAGCAACTTTCTACTAGAACATTAAAACTTGGTACAACAATATTTTTATTGAACTGTGTGCGTATAACGGTTTGTCATCAAAGACAGTATCTTCCAGGTTATAACAACTTGCTGGGGGTGCGGGGATGGCACAGTTGCTATTCTATGGTCTTATTATTAGGAATGGGACAAATATTTCTGCATACTGCCTAGTTTTAGTGCTACAATAAACTTCCCAGATGCTTAGATCATGTTGTTATTTCAGGTTTGTTTTCTGAAGGTATTATAAAAGCCTAAAAATAAAAGTTGATTATCTTGGAAGACCAAAGTTATAGGGGAAAAGGAATGAGTTACATCTAAAGGTATTCACATTCTATTTTCTTCCGAATAAGAGTAGACTATTAATTACTGGGTCAACCAAACGTGTAAAATGCAAAGAAGAGTAAATCGTAAATGTTAATTTCTATGTAAAAGAAATGAAGAAACCATAGCAACTAATTTCATTATGCTTGTATGGAGGTACATAATTTCTATGGTCCTTGAATTAAAATTTTGATGATAAAACTCAACATGAGAGAGGAAAAGTATTCGTATGTGTTTTCCAACCTTGGACACAAGCATGGTGTCGTTTATTGCCTGGGTATATGAGGGAACTGTGCAGAGATGCCATGTGTATCTGATGACCCCTCGTTTGGCAGTGGGGACCGGTGAACAGCTGAACGTTAAGCACTGCCGACACACCCCCAATCTGTCTAGAATGCAGACGCAGCTGGAACACTGGCACTGGGTGGTGCTAAATGTTGCTTTGCTCAAAACCTTCAGTAATTTGAAAATGACAAATAATAATCTGTGAATCGAATAAAATTGCAAATTCATGCTCTTCTTGATTTCCTATGACTATGTCTAAACACTATTCATGCACTGAATTGTTTATATAGATTCACCCTGTTATCACTGAGTCACTTTAGGCTCTTTGAATATATTCATATTTTCAGATTTGAAAAATATTTAACCAGCAATTTGGCTTCCTAACATTCAAACTCATTTCAAGATATAATAAGCAGCCTTGGATACAGAATCATTGAAAATCTTTGGATATTGGTTGGGTGACTAGTTAGCAAAAATTATCAGTTTGGTGTATGTAACTTTAAAGGTAATATTTAAATATCATGGGGAATGCTTTATAAAAAATATGATTGTCTAACCACTATGCTGTACACTTGAAACTAATTCAAAACAATATTGAATGTAAACTATAGAGAATGTTTTAATTTAATAATTTAAAAATAGAAAAATAATAAAGTCAATATTTAAATTTGCCTTTAGGATTTTTCTCACTCATTACTGAGAAGTGCTTTTTACTGAGATACATTTAAGTAACCTTATCTATCCCCGCTTTATACCAGTCCAACATCTAAAAAATGAATCAGGAAAGCCATTTTCCTAATTTTCCCTTCTGTATTTTTGACATACATTTTTCACTTTTATTTTATTTTTTCATGTCATCAGTGCTACAGTGACACTCATTTCCTTGAATTTTCAGTTCTTTCAGGGATGATCAACCTCTTAACTAGTCAGTATAATCACAATTTCACTGCACCTCAAGACAGCTAATATTTTATTATAGTGAACATGGGGTGAAACTCAGATACCTAAAAAATCCAGATACCAACATATTCAAAACTCCAAAGGTGAGCACTGTAGTTTTTGTTTTGTTTTATCCATTGATAGTTTTTTGGTTCTTCATCTGCTAGAGAAAAAAAAAAAGCCAAGTTCTTTTGATGTTTAACAACCCTACTAATAACTGACTACAACAGTTTGTGATAAAGGCTTTCTCTATAAAAATAAGTTAAATCACTAACAAAGAAAAACATACATCAAATTTCAAAAATTGAGAAAATTACAAAATGTTTATAGCAACCCTACCAAACAGGTAGGTAGAATTTCTGCACCCTTTGCTTAATTATGAGAGTCTCAGAGAAGTTAATACATGGTCAAAGTAGTAGAGCAGGTAAGTGGTCAAGCAGAACTAGAATAGCATGCAGTTTGATTTTCGACCTTAGAGTCTGGACAATTTTGCAGCTTATAAGAGTCTCTACCTGACATTTCAGTGCATTTTGCTTACACATAGAAAAGCTTTCTATCTAATCACCTAAGAAATGCATTGTTATGCCAAAGTCACTGAATAATGTAATTCTTTCTATAGCAGTAAATGGGCCAAATAAGTTGTTTACTGTAGTGGAAAATAGACCACAAGTTAGACAAAGGCCACGTGTCATTCATTTACCCTTCCAGAAAATAATTATGACAAACTAAATTTTAAGGAGTATGTAGATGATAGAGGAAAAAAGGACAAAATTATCTGATTTACTTCATGATCTCTATTCTCTTTAATCAATTGATAGCCAGAGTTTAATGTTTGACATTCAAATGAGTTTTTTCTAAGATTCACCAAAAATAATATTTAGGAAAAAAATTTGAGCACATTTCCAAAAGTTAAAATAATTATATCATAAAAGACAATTGAGTATAAAAATATAACAAAAATAAACAAACTATTTATTAACTAATAAACATATTGCTTAAAGTTTTCTTCCTTCATCAAGATTTTTCTATGGCCCTGGCTGGTATGGCTGAGTACCAGCCTGCAAACCAAAGGGTCTTCAGTTTGATTCCCAGTCAGGGCACATGCCTGGGTTTCAGGCCAGGTCCTCAGTAGGGGGCAGGTGAGAGGCAACCACACATTGATGTTTCTCTCCCTCTCTTTCTCCCTCCCTTCCCCTCTGTCTAAAAATAAATAAATACAATCATTTTTAAAAAGATTTTTCTTTGTCAGGAATAATATTTTGCACCTTATGATCTTTTAATGATATACCTTAAAAATTAAAAGTACATCAATATCTAAAGAGGATGGTTATAGTCACAAAGGTATGAAAATTAAAAATTAAATTTCTAATTAAGGTCAAAGGCAAATTTAGAAAGAAGATACAGTAAAACTTTGACTAACAGAAACTCATAGCTAAGGCTTCAATTAATCAAAATTTTCCTTAACTTTACCATGAGTGCCATATTGTTTTCAAAAATAATTTTATATTAAATATTTGGTGATGCAGACACCAGCCCTCAGTGTCCACATTATTATGGATGAAATGAGACATTCACATGTACTACCAAGTCCGGTGGAGGAAAAGGGACAACACGGCTTTTCTCTCAAGGGGGGCAAAAGCCACAGCCTCTGCCATGTCAGGCCTTTATTTCTGTCTACAGGCACATTACATGATGGTCCTCATTCACTATGCACAGGTTCGCTTTAGGTGGTTACCTTTTACAGAAAACAAAGGCACCAATGCTGCTAATCACATCACAGAAGAAGGATATTTGCAAATGTAAAGGCAAAAGTGGTTGAACTGGTTACACTCATCCTTGGAAGGTTTAGCATGGATTTTAGGAAGTTACTTTGCAGTAAATGTCCTCAATTCAGGGTGAGAGAGTTTTTTTTAGCAAGGGCAAGACTCAAAGCGGCCTAGGTACATGGCAGGCCTAATTCCCTATGGGAGAACCTATCCATGGGTGTGGGTCCTGTGCATCTCTGAGTGGGAGCTGGGCCCACGCCACGCAGAATGGTCTCCTACAATTTGGTGTAGTTTACACTAAATTTTGGAGCAATTATGTTACTGTTCAGTTTTCTACATCATACATTGCTTAAAAGTAAGTAATATAAAGATCATAATTCTATAGCACTGTTCACCTTAGTCCTAACCAAACATCTAACTTCTATGTAACTAGTTAGAATATCTAAAATCCAGTCAATGATTAGTGCTCCATTTACTTTCAGACAGTGAGGGCCACTTCACCTTTGTTATCGCTGATGAACCAAACTGGTAGAAGAGCACTGTATGTGCATAAGTGTTCTTAGAGTAACGGGCACGATAAAGCCTATGATTAGCAGAATACTAAATTAATGCAGTTCTGTGGACACATTTTCACAAATTACACATTCAAATGTTAAAATAACATTTTGAGTCTTAATAATGTTTTCATGCAGAAATAGGTCATTTTTTCACCTTTGATAAAATTCTTTATACAAGCCTTAATTTCCAATTAGAGAACCGAGAAGCCATGAGATAGCTGATTTATTTGTTTTGTTTAGAATTGGCAAAGTGATACCAGAGGGCCCCATGTGCATGCCTTAATTTTATGTCATATTCTCATTCTCATTTGTCTCTGTGCATATTTTGACCTCACCTTTTATTTCTTCTTTGACCCAGTCATTTTTTAGTAGTTGTTTAATCTCCACAAATTTGTGGGCTTCTTTACCTCCTTTTTGCAGCTGAGTTCTAATTTCAAAGCATTGTGGTCAGAGAATGTGCTTGGTATGATTTCAATTTTCTTGAATTTGTTGAGGCTGGTTTTATGACCCAACATATGGTCTATCTTTGAGAATGTTCCATGTGCACTGGAGAAGAATAATAATCTGATGTTCAGGGATGAAAGGCTCTGTAAATGTCAATTATGTTAATTTGGTCTAATGTGTCATTTAAGGCCAATATTTCTTTGTCAAATTTCTGTCTGGATGCTCTGTCTAGAGCTGTCAGTGGAGAATTAAGGTTCCCAACTATGATTGTGTTTTGGTCAATTTCTCCCTTCATTTCTGTTAGTAGTTGCTTTATATATGCCAGTGCTTCCTGACTGGGCACATATATATTATATATTAAAAAGAGTTAGGTCTTTTTTGATGTAGTGGCCCCTTTATCATTATAAAATGCCCATCTTTGTCTCTTGTTTCCTTTGTTATCTTGAAATCTACTTTGTCATCTGGAAATCTACTTTGTCAGATAAAAGTATGGCTACACCAGCTTTTCTGTGGATGCTGTTTGCTTGGAGAATCATTTTATAGTAGTATTCAGCAGCATTCCAAGGACCAGACAGATGCCAAAAGACAGAGTTTGGAGAATTCTCAGAAGCCACCTACGTGCCATGGAAGAAGCAGATTCCAACAGTGTCTTTGTGGAGTAGATGACCAGTGACTCAAGTTGAGAGATCTCACATTAACCATTTTTTAAATCTTTTCACTCTTTCCAGGTGTTCTCATGGGAGCTTCCTCATATTTCTGCCAAAAGAGATACAGCCCTCCCCTCCTAAAAAACACAAGGCTTAAGTCTTCACAGCACATTTTTTTTCAGAGATAGGCCTTTTATAAAGTATCATTTTCTTCTCAATTCCCATTCTCACCCACTTTTACGTTTTGAAATGGGCAAGGGAGTTGAAAAACCATGCTTTGCTTTGTTTTTAATGTTTTTCTCTACAAATTTTGATATTGATATTTGTCTTATTCACTTTACAGTATATCTATAGTATCACCTCCTCAATAAAAAGGAAAGCAGTGTGGCGGACTCTGGCCAGCAGAGTCCGCCTGTTGTGGCTGAAAGAGAAAATAAATGCAGGTGACAGCAATCCTGTGGAGAAAAAGGGAACAGCACGGCTACCCTCTTAAGGGGAGAGTGCTTCCGTGTGCCTTGGCCACTCTCTCAACAGGAGAGCGCCTCGACCTTTGCCTAGACAAGCTTTTATTGTTTTTCTCAGGTCTTACATCAAAGAAAGGTTTATTATCTGTTACATAGAATATTATTGTCTACATTTTAGATACAATCAAGGAAATGAAAATAACACGCAGAGGGGAATAGCAGTGAGCTGATTAGCTCTGTCCTTGGGAAAATTCACGCTTTGGAAATTACCTTGAAGACAGACAACACACATTTGTTGTTTCAGACCAGGGTGATGGAGTTTTAGCAACAGCAAGTTATAACAGTCTGTATGCATTTTCTAGGCCTGATTCCCATGGAAAAACTCGGTTTGAAGGTCTGGCTTCTGCCCACTACTTTGCTTTTGTAGGTTTTCCATACAGAGCTGAGTCATATTTGCCAGACTAAAACAAACCCGTCCCCTACAAAGTAGAAATAGTTTTATACTAATATCTTGTTACACTGATTCACTGGATGATTAGTGATATGAATGTACTTATTTGTTCAACATAATTATTAAGCAGTACTTATATAAAATTTCTGAGAATAGAATCGTGAACAAAAGAATTCCCAGCCTGGTTCAGAGGCAGTACTCACACGATACTCCTGAGGCCACGTTCCAGGGACAGCAGCTGAGAAGGCAGCCCTAACTGACCTGCGTCTCACCTCGGTACAGTTTTGTAAGTAGTCATTACAGACCCATCCAATTTGTCACCAGATATAAATTTTTTGTGTGATTTGTTAATAGCTGACTGTAAACAAAAGCAGAGAGCAAATATCTACCTTCTCATGTCACAGAACACATAGCACCATTTGATTGATAAATATTTATTTGTATAAGTATTCCTTGAATTAAATAAATGATTTTGGTTATTGTGACTTTTATTTTAAAGTAACATCAAGCATATACTAAGTGACTAATAAATTACAGAAAAGGATGAGCGTATATATCTTCTTAAGTAAATTTGGAAAAGTTAAAGAGGGAATTGACTCTTTAAATGTATAGAAATAGTAAGTGCATCCATTAATTCATTCTACCAAGCACCTATGTTGAGCCAAGTACAGTTTTAGTTTTTTTGAAATCATCAATGAACAAAATAGACAAGACCCTGCCCTTACACAGATTGTATCATGGTGGAAGATATAGATAGCACATAATAAACATAATTAATAAGCAAAATACGTAGTAAATAAGAAAGTGGTAACAGCAGGAAAAAGTACCTTGCATATAGGGTAAGAAAGAAGGGGGCAATTTGCAGGATTAAATTTATAATATCAAAGGTGGATCTTAAGCAAAGGCTGGGAGAAAGGGAGGAACATTTTCAGATAGTGGAAGGATGTAGCAGTGGAAGAACATTCCAAGCAACTAATCAATTAAAATTTTTGAGTGCTATCTAGCAGTAGGGGTTGCTGGAATGAAGAAGGTCAAAATTATACTCTAAATTATACATGTCTCTTTGCAAGTTGTTGATATAATATAGAATAAGAAATTGAGGATAGGAAAGAAAAGGTAAGTAGATAGAATAAAAATGTGTTTTAACAAAACTAAGTAATCAGAAACAAAGTACACCTTGGCTATATGTCTAAATGTTCAGATAAGAGAGCTGAGATGTGGATATTTTATGGGGCTTTGAAGTGATCTGTTATGAAGATATCAGAAAAAGTGTTGGAGGCTATAAAAGAAAGAACATCTAAAAGCCTTTGAATATCTCCCTTTTGGCTGCTGTAGGAATTATGTTTAATAAAGTTCATCTGTTTTCAACACATTCCTTATAGTCTACCACTTATTCACCCATATTCTGCCTTTCCTCTTTTATTATAGATTAAAATTTAATCCAGTTCCTCCACTTCTACAATAGATTGCCTTTCCTACTCTCTCACATCATTTTTTCTTCCTCCTTTGGTTCTTTGCAATCGACATGCAGAAATGTCCTTTTCTCCATTTAAAATCAAAATAAAACACCTCTTTGAACTCACATTCTTCTTGAAAACTGCCGAAGTGTTTGGCCTTACTCTCCTAAGGAAACTGCTCTTGTGAAACTCATCACTGATAGTATTCAATCTGGTGATCATTCCTGGTTTCTCACCATATCTATCAGCAACTGTTGACTTTGGTGGTCTTGCCCCCTGACCATCATCAGTTAGTGTATAAGGAACTACATCTTCCACATTTCCCCCCACTTCCCTGGATGTCCACTGACATGGAATTTGGCATGCAGAGTAGTGAGGAGAGATAGAGGCAGCAGGGTTGGGCAGTGGGAGACGTGGAGATGTAGTGAAGCCTCCTGGCAGCCTCAGTGGCCTTCACTGGGAGCAG
Organism: Trachops cirrhosus; assembly: GCA_028533065.1. NCBI lineage: Eukaryota > Metazoa > Chordata > Mammalia > Chiroptera > Phyllostomidae > Trachops > Trachops cirrhosus. The sequence goes on along the minus strand of CM052541.1, from coordinate 29,776,974 downwards.
AGCCTGAGTTGCCTTGACTTGGCTGACATGGTCCACACTGTACACCCCCATCTCCACCATTCATTGGATGGGGGTGGCCCAGCAAGGGCAGCTTCTCAGGGGGAGGCTGTGCATGGACAGCCTTCCCAGACTCTGAAGGGGTGACTAGGTGGCTCATCTCCATGTCTGCCACAAAACTCTTTTCAACCTCCTTTATCTCATGCATTCTGTTGGCTTTATTTTAAATATATATAATGTATTTTATTTTCATGGTCGATACCAAATGATACAACACCTCGAATAAAATATATCCAAAAGTAACCTGATCTGTCCACTGCAATATGCTCCTCTTATAGTCATTCCCATACCAGTTAACAGCAACTTTATGAATCTCGTAGCTTAGATTTAAAAACATAGAGCTTTTTAAATTTTTTCCATGGGGGTATTCTCAAGTCCTCTCTTTTTGTTGCACTCCACATACAAATTCTCTTAGGTTTACTTTCAAGAAGGTAAGTAGACTTTTAGCACCTTGTTCTGCAGAGTGAACCAGCAGGCAGGCCTTGTTAATAACAAGAGGAGGAGGTGACCAGTGGTTCTCATAGGTGACTGGATTCTTTGAATAATTCTATGGGCTGGCAGGATAGTGATAATGAAACCCAATAGGTTGAGGATCGGATGAGGTATAGCTAGTTAGTGAGGCTCACAGATATACAGCAGCATGTGAGTTTTTAGACATAACAATATGTAACTCCACACCAGCGTTCCTCATCTAAGCCACCTTATCGCAATAGTCTAAACTGGTGTTGATGAAGTCAGAAAGATCCTGTTAAAATATGTCAGTCAGTCTCCCCTCTGCTCAAAAACCCCATAATGCCTACTCATCTCCATCATTTTCTGGCTCCTGTAGTCTCTCTGACATTGTCTCTTTTACTAACTGACTCTGCTGCAGCCACAACGACCTCCTTTCTGCTTCTTGAGCACAAGAATGTTCCCATATCAGGAACCCTGCTTTTGCTTTTCCTTTTGCCTTGAATGCTTTACTCTTTTTTAAATCTTTGCTCACTCATTCACCTCTTTTGAATCTCTGATCATATGCAATCTTTTAAAAGAGGACTCTCCAAATCTTCCTATTTTAAATTCCATTCACTGTTTCAAAGCACACGGTATCTACTTTACTGCTTTATTTTATTCCCATACAGCTGTGACCACATAAAACCACATAATCTAATTAGCTCTCATTATTTGTTTATTTCTCTCCACTAAATGCAGACCTACATGTTAAGAAGTAGTTTTTCTGTTAGTTTACACCCCTGAAAAGTATCACCTAAAACAAATGATTGGTAGATTTGGACATGTAATAAGTATTTGTTGAATAAAATAACTAATTTACCTATCCTTGCTTTGTTATTTAATTTACATGAGGCAACATGAAATTTTAAAATGCCTTTAAAATATTGAGCATGATTCTTTTTTAAAAAATTAAAATAATGAATATTGAATCTGTTTTTTTTCAATTGTAGTTTACACTCTATTAGTTTGTATTAGTTTCAGGTGTACAGCATAGTGATTAGACAATCATATACATTACAAAGTGGTCCCCTGATGTTTCAAGTACCCATCTGGCACAGTACATAGTCATTACAATACTATTAATGGTATTCCCTATGCTGTAACTCACATACCTGTGACTATTCTGTAGCTTTTTGTTTTCTCCTAATGCCAGATATTGGGGTCAGGCTTCACAAAGAGTGACTGGAGGGCTGGGAAACACAAACTTAAAATTCAAAGAAAAGGTGTCCTTGGGCACAAACTTTAGCCAATGAATGACACAATATAGGAAGAACCCACTGGACCAAATTCCCTGCCATCAAAAACAGCAGTTCTGTCGATCCCACAGCTTTTTCAAAGACCTTCCACATGGCCAATTGTGGTATAACCATAACTACTCTGCAAGGTCCTATCTTATTTTGGTTTCCCTCTTCTGCCTCACAAACTTTTCCCTTCATTATTGCATCAAATTACATCTTTCAAGAAAGAGTAGGCATATAAAAATTACTCAGGCTTAATTTCTCTAAAAGGAAACAATAATTTTCTACCCAAGGATGAAATTACTCCAAGAAGTAAAAGAGGTAGCTATTTTTTAATCTAGTTAGCGATGCAGAGGAGACAAAAGAGTTCAATTACAGGATAAAGAATTACACACTAAACCTATGTGCAAAGTGTGTGTGATACAATGATAAGAACAATAAGAATGGGGAGAAGCAGTGATTGTTATAGCTTAAAATATCAGGGAATGTTGATCTTGAAGGATTAAGGATATGGCTTGGAAGAGCATGCATTTCAGGGAATTCTAACCTGGTGAAATACTTGGACAAAATGTGGATGGGAGTGTACATCAATAAAAGGAAGAAAGAGAAGGCAAGACAGAGGATTGTTTTGGGGCTATAATGAAAAGCAACTAAATTAAGGTATAGATGGAATGCAAAAGAAATTACCGAGTATAAGTGCTAAAAACATATGGTAATGAAATATTTAGCTTCGCACAAATAAAAGGAGATAGATGATTCCCTTTCCAATGATAAGTAGGTAGTATGATACAATAGAAGACTTTCCCAACAATTTCCCATAATGTCCTCCTAACTTCACACTCAATATATGTGCATACTTGAACACAAACACATTTCTACTGAGACAACACAACTCATTCCTTTGAATTACACTATTAAAATGCAAGTTAGTCAGAAAATAAATATTTTTAAATGAGTAAAATTGGGAGGTGTAAGGCTACATACAACATGGGTCATTTCTGATAATGCAACCATAGAAAAAATGATAATAAAATGTAAACTTCAGTGCAGCTGTGGTAGCCAATAATAATCCAGGAACTTGAGGAGCTACTGTGCCATAGTGGACAAAGGCCGCAGGAAAGATTGCCAAAGGATGCTGGAGATGCCATCTGTCTTGCATGTTGCCCAGGAATGGTCATGACATAAAATAAATGCAATTTAAAAATCTAGGAGTTACAATGAATTGCACATAATTAAAATAAGGCATATAAGTAGTAGACAGCATTCACTCTCTAGTCCGCATAACTCATACATTTTTACTGTATTTTCATAGATGGACAACTTGGCAAAAGCTCACACTGGACAGTAAAACCCATGGAGCAAGCAGTCACAATTGTTTTATGCATCACTGCATACCAGAATTGGAACAGCATCTGTCACACAGGACTTAAAAGATCCATACTGAATAAATAGGTTCATTATCACAGAGGTTCCCCAAATTTCTCAGTTCTCTGCAATTTAGGATATCTTTTCTTCATGGCTCTCTTGAACCAAAAGAAATCACTAACAATTTTGTTTATTAAATAGTTAGGTTCAAACATCTTTATGAGTATTTATGTCCTAAGGGTGTGATACCTGTTTGTCACTACATAACATCTCACTCTCATTCCCTGTTCCACATTGACTTTTATCCCTTACTTGCTTGTCATCACAACTGCTAAAAATTCAGCTTCACAAAGATATTACCTCACCAAAGAGAATGTAGCCATCTAGTATAGAAACCACTTGAGGTAGTAGTTTGCTAGATATCTGACAGATTACTGAGGAAATACGGAAGCACTACAGTTCCCAGTATTTCCATTATCAAAGAGCATAGATTAGCTTTCAAAAATTAAACTATATTGAACTCCTTTAATTTCAAATGAGTGTATTAATTTAATTCCTTTATTTAAATATTGCACACAAGACAAAGGACTGATTTCACGTTAGTGGTTTCAGCACCATCATGTAGTAGGTCTCCCAGTCGAGTCCCCAGGACCCTGACTGCTTCGGTGAAGCTGCGGCTAACCAGCATCAGCAGTAGGTGGCAAAATGGCTTAACACCTTCCGAAGAAGGTTTACACTCCATCAGCGTGCTTTTGCTGTGCTTACTTCTTAGTTCCTCACAGCAACAATTTTGCAGAGACTATAGTTCTAAATAATGGCTAGCTGATTTTCTATCGTCAATCAGAAAAAAACTCAGAAGTAGTAAGATATCATAGAAGAATGGGTAAGTTGGGGATGAAAACATGGATGCAAGTTTTTACAGAGAGCAATAGGCTAGTTCAGTGATGTTCACTGGTGTGCCACAAGAACTTTTCAAACATACAATACCTGACTGGTCAGAAGCACTACCTCTTTTCCTCAGATTGTCAAATAAAAAAATGGTCACCGCCAACACAACAATAACCACCCGGTGTGAATGAATCAAAATCAAAATTATACTTATTTTTTGTCACATCAGCAAAATGTATATTTTTTGATGTGCTGTAGAATTTCAGTAATTAGCTTATAAGTGCCATGAGATGATAAATGTTGAAAATCACTGGCCTAGTTCATTGTAAATTAATCTTATTTCTTTTTTAATATTTTTATTTTATTTTTTATTTTTGTTCAGCTACAGTTGTCCTGCCTTATCCCCATTGCTCACCCCTACCCTGTTCCCCCAACTCCCACAGTCCATTCCCCCTTATTGTTTGCGACCACAAGTCCTCCTTTTGTGTTCTTTTTCTTGCCCCTTCTTCATCTTTCCTTTGTTATCCCCCTCCCCCCTCTCCTCTGGTCACTGTCAGTTTGTTCTTTATTTCCAAGTTTCTGGTTCTGTTTTGCTCATTTCTTTGTTTTGTTGATTAGGTTCCACTTATAGGTGAAATCATATGGTATTTGTCTCTCACCACCTGGCTTATTTCACTTAGCATAGTGATCTCCAGTTCCATCCATGCTGTTGCAAAGGATAGGAGCTCCTTCTTTCTTTCTGCTGTGTAATATTCCATTGTTTAAATGTACCACAGTTTTATGATCCACCCATTTACTGATAGGCATTTAGGCTGTTTCCAGCACCTGGCTATTGTAAATAATGCTGCTATGAACTTTAGGGTGCATAAGTTCTTCTGAATTGGTGTTTAAGGATTCTTCAAGTGCAGTCCCTGCAGTGGAATTGCTGGATCAAAAGGCAATTTCAATTTTAGTTTTTAGAGGAAATTTTATACTGTTTCCCACAGTGGTCACACCAGTCTGCACTCCCACCAACAGTGCACTAGGTTTCCCTTTCTTCCACATCCTCACCAGCACTTATTTGTTGATTTATTAATGATGGCCTGTGTGGAGTGGTATCACATTGTGGTTTTAATTTGTATCTCTCTAGTGGTTAGTGATGTTGAGCATTTTTTTCCATGTGATTTGGGGGCCTCTGTGTGTCCTCCTTGGAGAGGTGTCTATTCAGGTCCTTCACCCATTTTTTAATTGGATTGTTTGTCTTCCTGGTATGGAGTCAAGCGAGTTCTTTATATATTTTGGAGATCAAACCCTCGTTTGAGGTATCATTGGCAAATGTTTTCCCAAACAGTTGTCTCCCTTTTGATTTTGTTGATTTTTTTTCACCATGCAGAAGCTTTATAGTTTGATGCAGTCCCATTTGTTTATTCTTTCCTTTGTATCCCTTGCCCAAAGGATGTATTGGTGAAAATATTGCTGTGTGGGATATCTGAAATTTTCTGGCCTATATTTTCCTCTTATTTCTTTTTTATTTAAAATTGTACTTTTCAATTACAGTTTACATTCAATATAATTTTGTGCTCACTTTAGGTATACAGAATAGTGACTAGACAATCATACACTTTACAAAGTGGTTTCCCTGATATTTCAAATACCCCAGTGACACCATATACAGTTATTATGATATTATTGACTATATTCCCTATGCTGTACTTTACATCCCTGTGACTGTTTTTCAGCCATCAATTTGTAGTTCTTAATCTCTTCACATTTTCACCATTCCCCACAACCTTCTTTCCCTCTGGCAACCATCAGCCTCTTCTCTGTGTCTATGAGCCTATTGGTGACCACACAGTATTGAAAACAATGGACATGGTCATGTAATTATTCTCAGTGACTTAGTAAATGTAATGTAAAGATTACCTATCTCCTCTGATATTGACTAAAACATAGAATCAGGTTTACCTTTATGCTCATATGGGAATGAATTCAAGTCCAAGGGAGGAATCTAGCACCCTTCAAAAATATTCCAGTATTTCAGTATAGACAAATTTGGCTAAAGGTAGCGTCATCATGGGCAGCCTAGATCTCTCTCTATAGACATCCAATTTGGGAAGATATTAAAAATCTATATTGTTGGTTTCACAGAACCTGTATGACTTTTAGCAGAATAAAATAAGTTATTATCCATTTACCATCATTCTAAACACACTTTGGTGAATAAAACCATAAGAGGATGGGCATTCCATGGCATGATGTACATTTTTTTTAGTTCAAATAAGAGACAAATGTTAATTCCTTCTCTTTGGATGTGGAGATCAGGGAAAGCACGAGGGTCCCACAGCTTTGACTCAGGGGGATTTACACAGACAAAGTAACAAATAGGAAGCATGGAAGAGAGCATTCTGGGCAACAGGAAAAGCATGAGGTTGTGTTGGGAGAATAAGAAATTCATTATAACAGCATGTAAAACTGACAGTACTTGAAGGTCACATTAAAGGAACAAACTTTTATACACAGTAGCAAACTACAGCTAGGAATGAGATACCACTTTTTTCCACAGCAAGAAATCTTATGAATGATTTATGCTAAGGGTCCTCTCTACCTAACAGTAATGGCCGAGGAGCTGAGGAAACGGGGGACTAAGAAACCTCATAATCTCGTTGTAGAGTGTCTCCAATTCCAGGGTCCAGGCGAGGTCTGAAAGGTCAATGGCAGCCCCATCCGCTTGGTGGTTCATTATTGATCTAAAGGTTTTGTTTTCCTTTGCGTCATTTTTATCACTTTGTATCATTTTTTAATACCATATTACCTGCCCATGCATTAGCCAGTCACTATTTCTGATGCATCATTTTATTCCTGGAGACATTTCCCAAATATATGTTTTATTACAATGATTTGATCCTTCTGGGTTTTGTTGTTGTTGTTGTTGATGTTGTTGTTTTATTGTTTATGTCTGGGCATGTACAGTGTCTCATAAAAGTAAGTTTGAATGTCGGGATCCTCACTATTAGCATCGCTTCCAAACAGAAGTATTTCTTCTTCTTTAGTTTAGGCTTTCTTTTGTGCACTAGGAATTAGAGGTAGTTTTTTGTTTCTTTAAATGGTATCAACAGTAGAGGCTTTAGAATTAGGTCTCAGTTGATCATACTTGTGAGTGTTAACATACAGGCTAAAGTGAAGATCAGTTTATGAATTTTTCAGAAGCTCTTGTAAAATGCAGCTAAGTTGAAAAATAACTCTTATAAATTTAAAGATTAAAATTTATTTTATTTTTCAGACGTCTGTTTAATTTTTCACAGGAAGCTGCACTTCAGTTTGTCTCACCTCCCTTGGACCACTGAGCTAGCGGAGCGTGTTTTCCTCACAGCAAAGGATGGCGCGCAGAGGGCACATCCAACCGCATTAGCATATTTTAAACATTGACAAAAGAGGTTTTTCATTCTCCAGTTCACTCTCCCAAGGCTACGAAAAATTATGCTCCCCCATGAAAAGTGAGGGAAGAGTGAGTTGAGTATTTTTAACAATAATGTAATCAAGAGAAGAGGTTATTATATATTTCAGTTAAGCCAAGATTGTATCCTTGAGTAGATGAAAAGAGCAGACATGAAGAGACTTGTAAGATTAAAGCTAATTACACAGTAATATAGTGTTGGCTGGTGTGGCTCAGTTGGTTGGACACCATACCACAAACTGAAAGGTCACAGGTTTGGATTCCTGGTCATGGTGTTACAGAACAGAAATGGGGTTCTACTGTCAGCCACCCTTAGACAAATCCGGAGGCAGAGGTTTGGTGAGAAAAGAAAGAAGTCATTTATTCAAAAGCTACACAGTTTTGGAAGAATGACAAGCCTCTGCCTCAGAGCCCCTCCATTCCAGGTAATCCAGAGAAGAATAACCCCAGCACCCTCTGCAAGACCAGACCAAGGCTTCACCTGGAGTTCCTTCTCCCATTTAAAAGTTCTGTCCTTTGGGAAACTGCAGGTGGTTCCAAACTGCTCTTTTTCTTTCCCCAGGCCTGTCGGGCCTCAAGCTACTTTCTGGAGTTTGCACGGGCACTGCGGACCAGGCCACCAACCACCACCGCCACTTCCATTGCAGGGGAATGGGGAGCAGTTCTATGACCTGGCTGTGTCATTTTCCATGCCCACCAACTGCTCTGGCTCACAAATAGGGCAAGTGAGGGAAAAAAGGTACACTTTATCCCTTTCTTAATTTAAATTTCCTGGCCCAAAATTGCAAGCACTCCAGAAGAGTCCAGCTCCCCAGCCACTCCTGTGTTTTTCCCAGGCTAGCCTGGCAGGTCAGAACCTCCCCTTGCCACCATTTTCTGGAAGGGAGTAGGCAGGCTTTCCCCCTCATCATTCAACTTCACCAGCCTGTGCAGACTTTACACTGGGCCCACTTGTTACAGTGTCTGAGCCTAGGGGTAGGAAATCTGTCACGTGCCACACTAGCTAAGTGGCTTAACCCCTGCTATCTCTGGCATTACCTGTGACTTCTCCCTCACTTGGCCCCTCCTCTATCCCAAGGTCTGGCCAAGTTTTACACAGATCGAACTGTATTAAGGGAGCGTGTCTAGGTTGTAGGTTGTATCCCTGGTCCAGCAAGTACAGAAGGCAACCAATGTTTCTCTCTCACATCAATGTTTCTTTCCCACTCTTTCTTCCTCGCTATCCTTCTCTCTAAATAAAGATAAATAAATAAAATTAAACAAGAAAGTAATATAAATATGGGCTAGGAAGAGTCTGGGGAAGGGTTCTGAGAAGGTGACAAGCATTATTCCTAGAAGTAAGGATTCAATAACCTGAAACCTCTTGTGGCCATCCACAGAGATAGTGAACAATGGAAGATAAAGGTGGATTCATGGGTGGGAGTCAGAGGCTACAAATAATTGTCATCACTTTTAGTGTTATTATCGTTATTATCATTGTTGTTATTACTGGTTTGGAAAATTGATGAGATTATTCAGCCTTCCAGGCTATATTTCCTATGCTTGGCCATAAGCTTATTTAAGGACCCTAAAATCACTTTGCTATGTCCTGGGCCCTCAGCATTGTTTTTTACACAAAATGGTGTCTATGATATCATCCATCTAGTTTTCACTCCCATCTTATTAATGCAATGGACACAAGTCTGTGCCGAATACATGTGTGTGTGTCCATAAACACACGTGTGTTTTGAGTTAATTTTTCTAGTTTCTGTCCTGTGGACTTCAGCTGTGTTTTGCACTCTCATTCTACAACTAACTACTTTTAGATTCGTAAATTAGTGTGGTCTGAACTCCAGATTTTAGTTGTCACAAATACGTTACTTCTAGTATTTCTGTCTTGCTTCATCAAGCACAGCCATAAAGCAGGCATCAGGGCATCTCCAACACGAAGCCCAAGCTCTGACATCATCTGCCCCATGCCAGCCTCAGCACCCTGGGCCCCTATTTGTCCAGGAGACAGGATTATGAAGAAATTTTATATATATTTCAGTTTGTTATTTTCTAAGTGTTTGTCAAAATGGTTATCATTTTGACAAACACCTAGAAACATTAAATAGTTTGGATTCTCTTTTGATAAAAATTTAAAATATAACATATTTTTACAACAATAGGTATGACAATATGTTCTGCCTAGAAATTGAAGTGAGCTTAAAGATGGGATCAAGAAATGAAGGCTTACTTCCACTTAGAGTGCTTTTCTACCAAAGCAGTTCAATTGCATTTCGATCTGTTCATGAGCAAGTGCCACTGAGCTCAGTACTAGCCCAAGTTCATCCAGATGAAACACACACACACATGCACAACTTCTGGTAAATTATTTAGAATTTTCAGCACAGCTGCACTATGTGAGTATTCATTAATTACCTGTAACATCAGCAAAATACGTTCAGCTTAGCTTATATTGTACATAATCACACATATGAGCCACACAACTGTTTATGTCATTTTATAATGATGCTAATAATTACCAGACAACTAAATTATTCAGGCAACTATAAATGTCATATTTAATTACCTTATCATTTTTTTACATTGCCATGGAGATTAAATTGCTAACTTAATTCATACATTAAGCTCTTTTATAAATTTCATCTTTATCGATATGAATGTGAATGAATTAATAAAACTGGAAGCCTGTACAAACACTTTAATATTTTCTTGATATGGTTTCTCTTTGCACACCTTCGGTATGATGCTGTGAAGATTTTTCAAGTTCTCTAACATCTTCAAAGCATTTCTGAGCTCTGAAAATTAAAGAGAGAAGAATAAAATAATCTTTCATAAGACACAATTTCCACTTTCTGTCAGAAACTAACTGATTAGAAAACTCTTCATAGGTTAAACTAGCCATTATATTTTTATTGCTCTGTGTATTTCCAAACATGAAGAATAATGTTTCCTCACTAGAAACTCGCCCCACACAGTAAACACAGCACAGTCCACTGCAGCCCTCTGTGTAACGATTTATCATATATCTAGTTCTGCTTTTCTGCAGTATCTTTTTTATAGGCCTGCAAATTTCCCTAAGAATATTCCTGCATCTAAAATCACTTAAAACTACCCTGTGATAAACACTAAGTGTGTGCCAGTCCTTCCAATAAGGCATGCGGCGTCATCCATTTACATTCTGAGTATAAAAAATTGGGTCACTAAAGTGACTCTTCTTATAGGTAAGAGGTATTGAAAGTATCCAAAGACACATGCAGGGCCTAACATCACTTGATGAATCTAGTTAAAAATTTTAGAATCATATTACAATGTAATCAAATCTTGAATCTATAAATATGCGTAATTCTAACATGCCAGTGTTCTTTATGGGTGATAGAAACCAGTAAGCCTCTTGGGCTTATCTATCCAGTATCTATTTGGAAAGAGTCATCTTAAAATGCCTCAGTATATTCCTGGGTTATTTATAAATATGGTAGGCTTAAGAGAATAGAGAAACCCAAATTTTAAATTGGGTTAGATAAACATGAAAGCTATTTATTAACTCATTCATAAATATTTCTTTATCTAATTGTCAACACAACATGAATTTGGATATACTTGGTAAAATAATATATCTGTTTTAAATGTATAAGTACTTCTACAGGTATTTCTCTAATAGGCAGGTGAATTTTCAGAAATTAGTAATACAGGACTCCAAAATTTCAACAAATATTAGAGAAAGGGTATAAGTGAATACAAAAAGAAACATAGTAAGAAGTGGACATTATTAATGTCATAATATAAACAACAGGGGTGGATCTTGAGAATATTGCACTAAGCAAAATAAGTAAAAAAAAGTCAGGCACCATGTGATTTCACTCATTAGCTATAAAACTGAAAGCAACAAATGAACAAATACGAAAAACAAACTAACAAAAACTCATAGACACAGATAATGGTATGGTGGTTACCAGAGGGAGAGGAGTAGGAAGGTAGTAAAGGGTAAAATGGTCAAATATATAGTGACAGAAGACTTGACTTTGGGTGGTAGGTGCACAATGCAATATAAAGATGATATATCATGGAATTGTACACTTGAGACCTATATATTTTTATTAACCGATGTCATCCCAGTAAATTTCAATTTTTTTAATTCAACATAGGAGAAACTTGAATTCTTTCAAGCTCCCGGAAAGGCTTTTGTCTTCAAAAATTGAGAGTTTTATATCTTAAAATATAACTAAATATCAAAACGTGTGGCCAGATCTTGCAAGGCAACATTAAATCTTGCCTGGATTAGTGATAAAGCTTACCAAGGGTTTTTACGGATTCCAGTCTGCCTCTTTTCAAGCCAAACTCTATACATGTTTTGGAGAGCTTTTTTCTAGATCATGAATTACCTATCACTCCAATACTTAAGATTCTTCTATTTTTCCAAATTGCCTCTAGAATTAACTCACATCATTAATAAAATAAACAAGTCAATTCAAAATGGCACCCTTAGCTCAGTGGGCTGGGCATCATCCTACAAACTAAGAGTTCACTGGTTTGAATCCTAGCACATGCCTGGGTTTCAGGCTAGGTCCCCAGTTAGGGGTACACAAGAGGCAGCTGATCAAAATTTCTCTTGCACATCAATGTTTCTCTCCCTCTCTTTCTCTCTCTTTCCCCCCTCTCTAAAAATAAATAAATAAACATATATTTTTTAAAATAGCACCCTTGATTGATTCTCTCATTTCCTACTCAGCACTTTCCTTCTACACTCCATATACATCAGCTATACTGAATTTTTGTTTAGTTCTAAAATATACCATGTTTTATTTATCCTCTGTGTCATTGTCCATATAATTCCTTCTTTTTAAAAATTTATTTTACTCAGCCCTGGCTGCCATGGTTCAGTGGACTGAGCACTGGTCAGGGAACCAAAGGGTCACTGGTTCAATTCCCAACCAGGGCACATGCCTGGGTTGCGGGGGTGCAGAAGGGACAACCACACATTGATGTTTCTCTCCCTCTCTGCCTTCCTCCCTTCCCCTGTAAAAATAAATAAATAAAATCTTATAAAATTTTATTTTACTACCTTTTTCCCTGGGTAATTCCTATTCAAGCCTCTTGTCCCTGATTTGGTTCACTCTTCAACAAAATGTTCTCCGGTACTTACAAATTGTATTAGGTGACTTTCCATAGCCTTTATTTAGTACCTGTGCTTCTCCCAGAATATCATATATCATATTGAATATTATAAACATTATTACTTATTATTTAATAAATACTAAAATAAAAATTAATAATTCCTTCAGTGGATTAAAGACACTGAAGTCTAAAGTCTGAAACTTCTAAGAAAAGGAAATCCTAACTGTAAATGTTACCATCCAACACTTATGAAGCATTATGCAGCCTTAATTATCTGATTCATGGAGGGAAGTATTAGGCAGTATTGATTACAATTAATTTTGTACTTAAGCAACATATAACCAAGTAAGCAATTATTCATAATAAAACAAGTTTAATATTAAAATTAATAATCAAGACATTTATAGTATCTTCCTTATTTCATTTATATCTTACATTTAATTAGGAAAAGTTAAGCAACTTAGCAAGTAAATAAAATATAACACCATTGTGACATATACAAAATAATTTTGGTTGCTTATTATACCAATAAAATGAGATAAAATTCTGTAATATTATTAAAAGCTATGTTTATATATAGTACAGTAATGCTGACTGAATTTGTTATTCACATTTTATAGCTAATGAATTACATTCGATTCAAACTGCTCCCCTGCCAACTTTCCCCTCTCTTCAGATGCCATTTTTTCATTGATTGCTTGGAAATCCAGCACACTGCCTGTGTCCCTAGAGGATGCTCCGCAGTGTGGTGAGACAGACGCTCTCTCAGCCAACCCTGGAACTTTGATATTGATGTGTCTCTCCAGGGGCTGCAGAGAAGATAAATTACTAGTTGTCATTTTTTAAAAGTGCCTTTTAGCTCTTCTGACTATAGTAAATGAATAAAATGACTTAAAATAGTAATAAATTGGGATTTATTATTAATGTCATCCCTGCAGTTGCATGTCAATATCAAAGGGCACACTAGCAAAGAAGATCACTAATACTAAACTTCAAACTGAGATGCAGAGAGTATTCATGCATTTTGCTTAACAACTGAGGGGGGAAAGTCAAGCACCATAAAGAGTATAGCAAGTATCAGCAGAAAAATTAAGTGAAAGGAAACACACAGAAATTTAGGAAAAGGTAAATTCTATGTTTAAGTTCAGAATTAGGACAGATTTGCAAGTACAGGTAACAACACAAATGCTTAGAGCAGAGTGAAAGATAGCAATACAAACCCAAGCTGTGCAAATTTTTACCTGTTGAAAAGTTGGTTTTCAATAAATACTGCTGTAATCATTACAACAGATAAGTCTAGAGTTCCATCAGAGATCTGCCTAATAAAAGACTTGGTGACCTCCTAGGAAAGAAGCCAATCTAGATGGATGAAAGTTGGAAAGCTTAGATGTAATATGATGACCTTTCATGAATCAATGGAGACTAAGATCCATTGACATAAGATCTGATTCCTGAGCAAGAGAAGCTGCACGTAGAAATAGAAAAGGCTGTTACACTAAAATCTCAGTGAAGTGAAAGGCATAAGAAAACACTTTTTGGGTCTAATGGTAAGTAAGTGAGGTGAGAGAGACAAATTATTCTCACTTCAATAGGAGGATTACATAACTTTTATATGTCAAGAGCACCAAAGTACAGAGCACAGATTCGATATGCATTGGAGAGCTGCAGGAACTTCTATAGAGAAACTCGGGGCACCTGAGATTCTCTTCATTGTATAGACAACATTCCTGATGCAATATGTATATTGGGCAATTAAGAGAGCCTAATGTATCTGAAAGTGCCTGGCACAATGTAAAGTCTCAATAAGTATCAACATTGTATTTTTGCTTCTATCTACATACATTTTGTAGTGATTTCATTCATGTTCATAACTTTAAAAACCCTCTATACCTTAGAGTTTGGGATTTTACAGGTAAAATTGGCAAGATTTGCCTGTATTAGCTATGGAGGTTTGCGAAGAAAGCAAGAACTTAAAGATGACCCTAAGGCATTTTGCTTAAGCACAGAAAGGATGGAATAGTCATTTACTGAAATGAAAAACAAAAACAAAATAAAACTTGCAGTTGTTGAGGTTTGCAGATGAGAGTAAAATATTTAATTGGACTATATTGTTTGAGATACCTTTTAGACAATTAAGAATTGTAAAGTCAAATTGAATCTAGAGTTGGAACTAACAACTTATGCTATATACAGGGTCCAGCAGAATTAAGGCCTGCTGGAGTGTGGTTGGTAGGGTAATATATGACTATAATAATTTGTAGTTTTAATTTGAACATTTCACCTAAAATGTCATACAGTGTGCTTGAGTGTGATATTGTTATTTTACAGAATTACATGCTTATGATTTTGCAATAAAAAGGGGGTGTTATTTGTGCCAGACCTTGTATAATTTGGAAGTCATCGAGTATGAGATCCTCACAAAAGGGCATATTGATAGAAAATGAGAAAAGTTCCAAAAATTTGAATGCAAAAATTTAGTGTTCTGAGAGGTGAAAAAAATGTTTTGTTTAGCAAAAAGTGAATAGCCACAATGGTGCAAAACAATTAGGAGAATGTGTTGGCTTAGAAGTGAAGGAAGAGCATGTGATCAACCTCTGAGAAATGCTGCTCATACACTGAGAGGATTTCTCCAGATCAGTCACTGAAGTTAGCAAGAGAAATGATCTTTGGTGACACCAATAAAAAAGACACAGCTAGCTTCTCCTGTGACTTTGTACAAATTAGAACCAAGTGCCATCTCCACTGGGTGGATGAAGGCCCACATAGGGCGCGTGGTTTGCAGAAGAGAGCACAGGCCTGACTTCAGCCGCTGCACGCTGGGCACCCTTGAGTAGTGAGAACAGGCAGAACTGTAGGCTGCAGCCGTGCCGGGGACAATGGCTTCCGTGATGAAGTGGTCCTGAAAAACTGGGCTAGGAGAGAGAATATACTGCAATACATTAGATACATAACTATAAAAGACTTATTAAAATTGACTTTGCTTTTAGACGGGGAGAAATGGGGCTATAGATGGAGGGAGTAGAAGTATCAAGGAAAAATTTTATTTTTAACTTTTTTAGCAGGTGCTGTCAGTGTCCTCTCCATATGCCTGCACTCTCATTTTTTCTGTGCATGCTCATGGGTTTGTATCACAACCACAGCTTCTGCCTAAGGCTTTTGTTTGCTGCAGGAGCAGCCTGAGTCAGATGAGATGGGCTAGAGAATACTGCCGCCAAAGGCTTTAGTCAACCAATGGATGGGAGCTGCTAAATACTGTCCTAAATTCTTGTTTTATGGCCAATGTTCAAACTCAGGTATCTTCTTAAAATGTGTTGAAAATAATCTCTGATATTTTGTAATAGAGCCAAGCAATACAGCCTATAGTACCTGAAATGTAGCTGTTATCCCAGCAAATGATTTTTTTCTTGATTCCTACATACATAGAATACTGACAGCAGTTTGCTTTCCTTTGGCAAAACAGAAGTATATCATTCTGCCTCAAGGACGCATCAGATTTTTGTTCTGTGAATCAAGTTTGTTAGGAGTTGGCTCTTCACCATTCCTGTGAATATGTTTACGCAATCACCAACAGAACCTGATGAGTAGGAAGTAGCAAGCACCATGGGTGCATTCAGAACACAAGTGGATGGAAGTTAAATCCCTTCAAAAAAAAGATGCATCTTCCATCTTAGTGATGTTTCCAACTGGCTGAAAAATCTTCCTCCGAAAATGAACATCCCTAAATGATACAAAACTATGCAATTCAACCTATTTAGTTGTACTTTTTTATTAAAGCAGATATGTGTTTTGAGGTTTTAAAAGTATATTGTTAAAATGATAATTAATAGCTTGAAGTAACATAAGTACCTTAGCTATTTAAAATACATGTTTTTATTTTTCTTTAAGTAAAATAGATTCTGAAAAGTGAGATTTCCTTAGAACACATGCACATAGCCTGAGCATCACCAAAAGAGCATATACAAGCCTCCACAGTAACGTGAGCCGATTCCTTAAAATAATCCGTCTCTTTCTCCCCTCCTCTCCTCTTCTCTTCCCTCTTCTTCTTGCCTCTCCTTTCACCCTTCTTCCCTCCCTCTCTCAGTGTCTCCTTCAATATGTCTCTCTTCCTGTCTATCTGTCTTTCTCTTTGCCATAGATAAACAGATAGATACATGGATACAAAACATTGGTTCTATTTTTCTGGGGAATCCTGAATAATATACTAAGTTTCATAATATTTTTAGTGCAATTACATTGCTTAGAATTGCATTTTCCATGCATTTTGAAAATGTCTTACTTTGACTCAAAATTCTGTGTTATTCTTTGAAAATTCCCATTTTGGAATTGCTTCCAACTGGCTCCTCATTTCCTCAGTGTAGAAACAGACCTTACAGAAACATTCCAGACCCACAGTGATAGTGGGAATATAACAAACATAATTAGCATGCTGGAGGTATTTAGATATGGGGACCTTGTCAGCTAGCCTCCTGTAAGGCCCAAAGCATGGTTCTGGCTTGTATTACCATTCCTCCTCACCCCTTTCATTTGCTGTAATTTCCAGTACTATGAAATTGTGTGAAAGAGAAATGTGAATTATTGTAATGAGTGTTCTGGCTACTTTATCAACTTAAAAACAAAGTAATTAAGTGGTTTCATTTAGTTTAGACCTTCACTTCTCTGAAAAGACATTTGCAAAGAAGAATTTCTGGTATCATTTTATTTGTAATCACAATTACAAGTAGTTATAATAATACAATTAATGGCCAGAATAACTCAGCTTATGAACAATGTCTATTCATTATTCTCACTGTACTTGATATCTAGAGCTGTCCATATTCCTTGCATTTACTATAGAACAAACCAAAACCCTAAAGAGGAATCTATAGAATCCATGAAAGAGACTTATGAGCAGGGACCTCCCCGCAAAAAACAGAATTATCTTCTCCCCACTAGGTGAGTGTTCTAGGAACCCATCTGTATCAGTGTACCAGCTGGTGTTTTTGTAAGAGGCTACATTCTTCTTCAGTCATTTTTTTTGAAGATTTGGGTGTTTGCCAATTTCATGATGGGTGATTTACAAGCGTATCTACCCACAACATGCTTAGTGTTCAGCACTTTTAGACCAAACCCCCATGCCCCACCCTCCTTATTCACCCAATCTCACCACAAGTGACTTTTTTTGTTTTCTTGGATGAAAAAAAGTCCTCAAAGGGAAATATTTTGTCCATGTGGAAGAGGTAAAACAAAAAAACAGCAGAAGCACTAAAAGGCATCAAAATCAATGAGTTCAAAAACTGTTTTGAGCAGTGGGAAAAAACATCTCGAGAGATGTAGTGCTCAGATGGAGAGTATTTTGAAGGTGACTAATGTTTAAACATATAAAAACAAATGCACAACTTTTTATAAATAAATTCCTGGGTTTTGGGGCCCCCCCTCGTATATTAAATATATACCTAGGCAATGCCATAAGAGTTTGTTTCTCTGCACCCTTATTCTTGCTTTTTGGCAGTGATCTCATCGCTAGCACACCACTTTCTGAGGAGTAATGCACAGAAACTTTTACCATCTTCAACAACTGGAATGTGAAACACCACTGACAGAATAAAAATGAATAAAAAGCAACTGAATAGTGAATAAGTAAATAACACAATTATACATTTTATTGTTGATGAAAGGATGGTGGAATACAGTAGGTAAGCAGAAATCATTATAATTTGACAGCTAAATAGGATATGTTTGATTATCTTATGAATTTAGAGAAGACTTAGTGGAGAATGTGGGATTTTTAAGAGTTATGTGGAAAAAAAAGAGAGCTGAGTATACGAATAAAAGAATTCCTTTACCATATTATTTCACACATTTGTATTTACTTCTTGGTTGGTTTTGTAGCAGTATGTCTCACGATGTGCTTTTTTCTTTGCTTAGGCAAGTATTTCTGAAGTTATAAAGTCTTTAAGATGTTTTGACAAAAGGAAAAAAGGCTTCTTCTAACTAGAATTTCAGAGTAGTTTCACTTTAACCAGCCTTTTCCCTTGCCTCCAGAAGAAAGGCCAAAGAACATTAGCTATTAGGAGACTTCGCTCTCAGGAGGAAATTTATATGCCCTCAAGGAAAACAACTGATGCCATTCACTCCCTGAAGACACCAGGCACGAAAAAATGTTAAGGATACATTAAGTACAGTATAAAGTTGGTCTGGACTAATTAGTTTCAGGAGAAAAAAAAACATAATATATGTTTCTTTTATCCGTCTTACTGAGTGATATTTCTCCACAAACGGTCACATCTAGACATTGGAGCTACTTCAGTAATAGTTGGATTAAAAGACTACCTGGCTGAGAAGTCTTGAACTGGACATAAAATGGGTTATTGAACTGAACGATTTTACAGAGTCCGTAAACCATAAGATCCTGTGGTACTTTGGATATCTGACACTGCAATGCAGGGAAAAGAACAAGAAATATTAAGTCATAACATGAACTCTGTATCTGATCCATCACTGACTAGCGGTAAAAGCCTAAATTCCACGCACTTACTAAAAACACTAAAGAGGAATTATATAGTCCCCTTTCTGAAATAAATGCTAACTGGAGAATTTAGATTATTTAGAATGTAGTTAATTTGGGTATTTTTAAGATATTGAAATATAATTAAAATATTGAAACAACCACTTCACTGGTAAATCTGACAACAGAAAACACGTTTCTCATTATCTCTCCCTTTTGACTCTCTCTGTCTGTCTCTCCAATGACAGCAATGACTATTTTAATTGTATTTCCACCTCCTGCCTTCTTTGGCAATAGCTCAATTTAGAAACTAACAATGGTTTCTTTTTATCATTAACATCACTTTGTCTATTGTTACATTTTTTGTATCTGAATTGATCAATTACATGTTATATGAGGTTTAATAAAGATTTTATAATAAAGGTATATATTATAAAAGTTTCCCTTAGAAATATATATTGTCCTTGCTGTTCTTCAAGATTTAACACCTAATCTAAGATTGGGTGGCTTATTTATTCAACTCCTTTGATTTGATATCCAGTAGCTTATCTGCTTATCAACAAAACATTTATCCTGACCGACAACACTGGATAGTCATTGGAGTGCCACGTTATCAATTTTGAAACACTTGTGGTCTGCCTACAGTTGTAAAAATATTATTGAATAACAGAAGTTCGATGACCATATCATTACATGACAACAAAAGTTTCCCTAGCCATATAGGAAATTTTCCTGGATATCCTTTACCAAAATTGGTTTAGTAGTATTATTAGACTAAAATTTCACTCACTGTATATTATTTTTAATCTTCAAAGGGAACAGACAATATCACTTGTTATTTAAATTACAAGAATCTGTGGAAGGAATATATTGAGCTGCTTTCAGTGACAAAACATCCAAACCTTTTATGAAGAAGTTTTTTGAACTAGCAAAAAAAGAATTACTGGATGACAAAAGCAAAAGGAAAACTGAGATTCTATGTTATTATAATAATGATATTACTCTCATTTAATATAATTCTCAGAATAAGCACTGTTCTTCCTATTTCCACAGAAAAATAAAAACTGAGATACAGAAAGGCTAAGTGACTCACCAAGGGCCCACCCAGTACTAGCTGCTGTTGCTGGGGTTCAAACCCAGTCACTCTGGCTCTGGAATCCAACCTTTTAAGTTCTGTGCAGCTTCATATCCGTATCACAAAAGTTAGACCACAAATATGTGCAAACATCTCCCAACCTTTCCAGAACATAGTATTTAGTGAATCTGAATTTAAAGTTACCTTTACAACTGATGCAAATCAGAGTTTCTTTCAGTAAAGATTTTTATGACCAAGACTCCTTCATAGTTTCTAAAAATAATTAGAAAAAAATTGTTGGAAAGACAGGTGGTTGAAGTAGTCATTCCTGTCCTCACAAAACCAAAAAAGATTCTTAAAAAAACTAAAAATCAACCATTCTTCTTAGACCCCTCAGAGAATTGAGGTCACTGGGCAAACTTTTGCCCCAAATTCACAAAGACAAAGTAGGTACAGAGCATCACAGCTTTTCAAAGGCAAACACCCAGGAGCAGTAGCCTGCAGTTAGAACCAACATCAAAGCTAGTATCAGTAGGAAGACTTCCATAGACTACAATTAAGGGATTGTTTCTGGCTCAGGGTAGGCTAGCTTGAGAGTTTAAAACTCAGAGAAAGCCCAGTATCAGGAGCTTCCCCACATTCTTACGAGTTTTACCTCTGGGAGGCTCATTACTCTCACTGTAAAGACTAAAGAAAAATTCTTTTGTACTTCAGGCAGGAAGAGAGAAAAAGTAGCTGCTTTAAAATACACTGAGAGTTCTTGGTTCTCCTTCATAAGACTGGCCCTCAAGGAAACTAAAGCCTGAACGATTAGGGTTGTACTAAAGTCTAACCAACCTTGGAGAATAGAATCATGCAACTCCAGCCATCTCTCTTGCCTTCAACATTAAGGAAGAGAAATGCCCAACTCAGGCTCACTTAAAGACTGATACCTGCCCCCACTGGCTGAATGGATTGAGTGCGGGCCTGCAAACTGGGTTCGATTCCCTGTCAGGCATATGGCTGGGTTTGCAGGCCAGGTTCCCAGTTTAGGGCATGCAAGAGGCAACCGACTGATGTTTCTCTCTCACCAATGTTTCTCTTCCTCTCTTTCTCTGTCCCCCTCCCCTCTTTCTGAAAATAAATAAATAAAATATTTTTTTAAAAAGACTGATTGATACTTAATCACAGGATTATAGAACACTCTCCACTACTAGACCTTACCATTGTTCCAAAAGGCCTCCAGCATAATATAAGAGATTGCAGTCAAAAGGACTTCTAGCCTCAAACAGTATTTAGGGAATATCAAGGACAATAAAACATTAGAAACAATGTCGCTAGAAGAAATTTTAGGGTCTTACAGCAGTCACAGCAAACAATAAACATGATCTAATTCCAGACAGATTTTAAAAAATGAAATCCACCTACTAAAGGTTTATCTAGCCCAGTTCACTTTGCTTGATAGAGAGTTACAAATATGGCAGATATTAATCAAACTATATCAATAATCACTTTGGTGTTAACAGTCTAAAATACCCATTAAACGACAGAGACCGACAAAGCAGATTAGGAAAAACAAGACCCAGCTATAAATCAGCTACATGAAAGATAACTAGTTAAACTTCAGATTCTTGTTCTTTAAGGATAGAGGATTTATTAATCCCTTTTAATACTGACTTTTCCCCTCATAAATTATTTCAGTGCTTGTATATCTAGTGTATCCCTTAAAATATACTACTTTACAGATAACAGAAACCAGCTCAAAAATGATTTAAGAAGTAAACATTTCAGATCATGGAATTCATTCATCCAAAGCTTCAGGTCTTGGCCTAACCTAGAGCTCTAACTGTATCATCAGAGTCTGGTTTATCCTCTATTTCTCCACTATATTCTCTCTGTGTAATTTCATTCTCTGATGGGTTTCAAGAGAAACCAGCCAAAAAGAGTGAGATTCTTTCTCCACTATTCAGAACCAAACTCATTCTGTTTCATAGTCTAACTGGCTTCAGTGGCCATAGTTAAACTTACCATAGAAGCCTGAACCGAGTATTGAACTGAGTGGACTGGGTCTCTGTGGACTGAAGGCCAGTGGGAACATGTGCGACAGGAGGGAGGAATGTGTGATCTGCTGGAGGGAAAACAGGTAGTTACCAGGACAAAGGGGTTTGAAAGTAGATGCCCACTACATGTAGTTGAACTAAAACATCAGGTATTTTTTTCCACACTGCATTCAAATAATTTGCTAACTGTTTCTTTCCACATGGATTCTATTATATATTTAGAAAATTAAGTTAATTTGAATTAAATCACACTGAAATGAAAGAACATGAATTGAAATAAATTGAACAGGTGAATACTAGAGATTCCTCCCAACCACATAATTTTGTAGGTAGTAGAATTAGTAATAATTTCAGAAATAAACTGGCATTTTATTCTACTACTCAGAGAAAATGAGTAATATTTTCAACAAGTAATAATTGTCTAAGATATAAAAGTGTTTTTCTAGTATATCTGATTTTCCAGTTGAATAATGAATAAGGGTTTTTGTTCATTAGTTTTTCAGCATTTTGTCATATTGCTGACATGTTCTGCCATGAAAGTTCCATATAATAATAAATCTTTCCCAAAAATGTGGAAGAGCAATTACAAACTCTTCAGAAATATCTCGACATATTTAGGATGAGATTCACATTAGGTCCACCCCCTTCTCCATGTAGGCATGGCCTTTTCATGCTGAGAGATTATGTCAGCTAGGTCACTGCACTTCAGGGATGGCTAATTAAAACATTGTACAAATGGCAACAAAACAGCAAGAGTGAGGGAGGAGAGTAAAGGAATGAAGGATAGACATATATTTTAGTTTCTGCATTTTCCTAATCAAATTAATCACGTTTGTGCAAGACCCTCCTTTGCTCCTAAAATAAAGCATGAGCAGACTTTACATATTGGACATCAAGTCATGTGGTGTAGGAAGGCATTTGCAACACTAAGCATATAAAACAAGCACTCTGAATCAGATTAAAAGCCAAATGTATTTTTAAAAAATAACCACTTTGCCTAAAGGCTGAATTTCCTAAATATTTATGTCTGAGAAAAATCAGAACCTTACATTCAAACAGCTAAGCTACCAATGTTTAAAACCTAACCAGATCTATAATGTGACAACATGGGAAGGGAGTTGTTAGCAAAGTCAGAAGTTAATGTCAATTACACTTCCATTGTTATTTATAATTGTCTGCTTATTGTGAGGTGTTCTGGCTTCATTAATAACATTGCCAAATATTTTTTTGACTCATTGATTGATCAGTTTGAGATTTATGAAATTTCCAGCTTTGGTTAACTACACTTCATAATGCCAGTTTTAAGGAAAAAACCTGAGCTCAAGTAATAATTATAGTTCATAATTGAACAATGAAATAGTCTCAACATTATTGCTATAAATTTGTGTTTTTTATAGTTTCCAAGCAAGTCTTATCTTTAGCTACAATTTATGTTTTAAAAATTTACATTTTAATAATACAAAATTGCACATCATTGATCAGGCACCTAAACTTTATGTTCCACAAAGACTCCAGTTACCATTAAAGATTAACATTTACAACTTTCAGTGTTTGCTGTGTGGCTGTTCATGAGATTCCGTAAGTATTGTTCTGCAGAAGCTACTGTATGGCTCCCACATTTTCTCCTCTGGTACTTTCTCTTCCCTCCAACCAGCCTGACCTCTGATCCTCCATGCTCCCTGGAAAACAAACCATATTAAGATAACGGTCTTATTCCATTCAGGGTGGTATAGAAAAAAAAAAAAAAACACTGTGTGGCTTAACCAATAAACATTTATTTCTCACAGTCATGGAGCTGGGAAGTCCAAGGTCAAGGCGCCAGCAGATTTTGTGTCTGATGAGTGCCTGCTTCTTGATTCATAGGCAGCTGTCTTTCTCTGTGTCCTCACTTGATAGAAGGGATTTAAAGAACTCTCTAGTTGGTATTATAAGGACACTAATGCCATTCATAAGTGATGCAGACACTGGCCAGCAGTGTCTGCGGCATTATGGATGAGACATGAGATACATTCACATGGACTATCGAGTCCTGTGGAGGAAAAGGGACGGCATGGCTACTCTCTCAAGGGGAAGGTGACTCAGAGTGGCCTGGCCACTCTTTCTAGGGGAGAGTGCCCTGATCCTTCCCTTCACCATTTTTTATTGGCCTTTAAATTGCACAGGAATACAGGTAAATTTCATTAATCATTGTCAGGCAGTAAGGATCAAACAATAGATAGCATACAAAGAACTATGAGGGCTTATTCTGAGTCAGGGTCTGTTAGCTAAAGGGCTACAAAACTTTGGGAAACAAACTCATTTCCTGCTCTGACCTTTATCATTTAATTGAGAGCATTCTTAGCAAAGCAGGTTTCACAGGAGTTTATGTATTCTTTCTCAAGCCTGATTACCCAGCAAAGGGCTGCACCGCCCTCTGTCATTGTTTCAGGATTAAGTCAGGCAGAGGAGGCAAGATAGCCAAGAAATTAGGAGACTTCTCACAGGCAGAATAAGGACTCAGGCTTTGTCAAAGCCGAGGGGCGAGGGTCCATCACCCCCTTTCTCCATAGCCCCCTAAGTCCTTCCCTGGGGCCTCCATGTGATCATGCCTGTCTTAGGTTGTTCCCCCCTTAGGGAATCTTACCCATCATTGGCTAACTGATCAAGCATTGGAGGGTTGGGAGCCAGTTATGGAAAAAGGAGCAGAAGCGGTGCTCCTGCCAGGGAGATAAGCTTTGTCTACTTAGTGGTTTATGGTCCGTAGGTTGCTCACTCAGCCCTAGCCATGGGGTGGGGGTGGGGGTGGGCGGTTACAGCTCCTGAAACCAGGCAGGGCGGCTCCCAACACATAAAGGCTCTACTTTTGTGACCTAATCAGCTCCATAGGCTCTACCTCCTATATCATGACACTGAAGGTTAGAATTTCAGCATGTGAATTTTGGGGGGGTCACAAACATTCAGTCCACGACATTAACTGAAGGCTGTAAGGTTGTGTGTTGGACGTCATTCATTATGTGCAGAGGAGATGGAGTCCTTCTCCAGTAGCATGGCTTTGGGGAGTTGATCCTATTGGAGGATGAACAGAGAGTCCGGAAGGAATAGTAGGCATACAAATAATCTAACATGACACTAACTCTTACTAAAATCTTACTAGAAAAAAATATAAAGCCCATGAGTCAAGTTATATTAAAACAAACTGCTAATATTAACACTCATTATTTAGTGAATTTAATATAATTAGGGGGAAAATCATAACAATCACTCCAAAAATAATACTTAGTACAATATCAACACCTCATAAATTGTAAATAGTTATCCTAAAATAAAAGTATTCTGCAGTCAAGTGTTTTAAAATTAAATAAGAATTAATTTCTGCATTGTTATTTATCAAAAGATACTCCTGAAACAGAAAGTTATAGCAACAAATTAATATTCAACAATTCAGGATACAACTAATGTATTTGATTATAGAAGCTATTTTTTCAGCTCATATATTAAAACCTCAATGGATGTTAATGTATGTCACATGTTTTAAAAACACAGGGTCTGGCAGAAGTAAGACCTACTTAAGTGTGGTTGGTAGGCTAATAATACGGGTGTAATAATTCATACTTTTAATTTGAACATTTCACCTAAAATGTCATGCAGTATGCTTGAATGTGATATTGCTCTGTTGCAAGAATTACATGCTTATGATTTTGTAATAAACAAGGGGCATTATTTGTGCCAGAGACTATGTAGATGTAGTTTCACTAGTAACTTTTTCTACCAGCTTTGCCAGATGCTTCTGCAAAGGCCTGCCAAATATTGTCATTTTTAAGAAAAGCACTGGCAACATCAAGAAACATGGCTCTGCCATTGACCTCTTGCAGACAAATGACCACAGTCCTATGGATCTAACTTATCTGCTTGTTAAGTGGAAGTTTGGGAACTTCCAAGTAAAGATGGTATCTAGCTAATCAAACACAATTTTTTCCCAACTTTCTATTAATGCACTAAACAAACCAAAACTGAGAGGAATGCAAAATTGCAATTACTCATTTTTTATATAAAACAAACTTTCTACTTCATAAAATTAAGGTGTTCAATTCAATTATTTCTAGAGTCTTTCCATATCCAAGATTCAAAAAGAAACAGCACACAACAAACAGCTGCTGATTGTGGAAAATATTTAACGCTTAAAGAATAAGGAGGTACCAATTAGTCTACTGTGCAATCAAGCTGTAAATTATGTTCCTTTCTTCTTTTAAGACTTTTGTGAAGTGTGCCATTTACCACTGGTAATACACTAAATTTCCTCAAATTTAAGACATCATCAAATATAAGAAACATTATTTTTGCACCATGAATGAAGAAACAACATCTCTAATTAAACTACATGATATCGGTGACTGAAAAATGCATCCTTACATTAAACATGCTAAAGCGTGGAGGGAAATGTGCTCCTTAGAATCGGTGGAATATAAATATTTATTTGGAGGAAGAAAAATTGAATAACTGTCTTTGAATTTTGAAACACCCCTTATAACACATTTTTGCAAAGCCACTTTCTCAAAAAGTCATTACAATATCCTTAAAAACAATCATTTAAATAAGAAGGTCAAATACTTCTCAATATCAACTTGAAACATTTATATTCGGCTGAGATTCTCACATCCCATCATTTAGAAAGTGAAAAGTGAACCAATTCCCCTTAAAATATGTCTAAGTCCTGAAAAAAATGAAGATCTGTGGCTCCTATTGTACTAGGTAAAATCACAAATTCAATTCTTCAAAATAATATCAGTTTATAATAAAAAAGTCAAATCATTGACTTTATACTTAGCACTGAAAAAAATGAAAATTGATCAAAGAACCTGATAAGATAGCTACAGTGATGTCATAAGACCTCTCTTTCCAAAGTAAACACCAACTTAATTAAAATCACTGTAGATTAAGAAATACTTATAGAATGACATCAGGTTAAGTTTCTTAGTCTAAATCTCTTCACAAAATATAAATAATATGTTATTAAAGTATTAGAACCACCCAAAGCTTCCCACAGTAATTAAAATAACATAAAACCCTCACCATGGATTGTGAGGCCCCAAATGTTCTGGCCTCTGCAGGGCTCTCTGACCTGGGCTTTCACCTCTGTTCCTCTTGCTAACTCTTCTCCAGCCACATAGATCAACATCAGCATAAGTTTCTTTTTTATAAATTATATTCTATTGATTATGCTATTATAACTGCCCCAATTTCCCCCCTTTACCCACCCTCCACCCAGCACTCCCCACTCCCTCAGGCAATCTCCTCACCGTTGTTCATGTCCATGGGTCATGGGTATAAATTCTTTGGCTGCTCCATTTCCTAATCTGTATGTTACACCCCCATGGCTATTTTGTAACTACCTATTAATACTTCTTAAGCCCTCACCTCTTCACCCATTCCCCAACACCCTCCTACCCTGTATGGCACTGGTGCTTTTCAAGCTGCTA
This sequence comes from Trachops cirrhosus, assembly GCA_028533065.1. Classification (NCBI taxonomy): domain Eukaryota; kingdom Metazoa; phylum Chordata; class Mammalia; order Chiroptera; family Phyllostomidae; genus Trachops; species Trachops cirrhosus. The sequence continues at coordinate 29,749,347 of CM052541.1, read as the reverse complement.
CCCAGGTTCTGGAGCTCAGAGGGAGTGAGTCTGAGTAAGTCCATGTATGAGTTCTTTAAAAGGAACAGATTGGGACTTCAGAAGTTTCTTGTATTGATTCAATCCCTTCTGGGTTTTTCAGCCAGAAGTTATGGGGACTTATCTTCCTGGCACTGTAACCCTGGGCTGGGGGGTCTTATGTGGTGCTGGAACTTCTGAAATATCCTTCTTAAATTTCTATCTACCGTGAATAATGTGGGACAAGCCCATTCTGTGTCTATACCCTTCCTACTGGTCTGGATGTATGTGGTTTCCTCAATTCCATTTTTGTGAGACTTCTACTGATCCCCTTTTCTGATGGCCCTGAGTGATCATTGTTCTATATTTTAGTTGCAATTTTGATGCAGTTGTGCAAGGAGGTGAGTTGTGTTTACCTATGTCACCATCTTGACTGGAAGTTTGAATATAAGTTTTCATTTTTGATTTTTGGAGTGCTGAGTATAGTTACAAAATCACTTTGAACTTGCTATTTCCTCACAGGAAACACTTTTCTCTCAGACATTGACATCAATCAAAATTTTAACATTTTTTAGATCCTGATAATTTACTACAATGACTGTTCCTCCTAGAAGATTTTCCCATGCACCATATTTAGCACCTCCTCATTTCCAATAAGTCCCAGTTCCCTATTTTGTCTGCTTCGTGTAGTTTTTTAACTATCTAAAATTATGTAATGAATCATTGTGTCCAATAAGGGTGATATATTTTTTTAAATTCTCCTTAGCACTCACTGTTTGTTCAGTTATGACTAGAGTTATATAGCACTTTACTATGGATGGCCGTTAACTAGGCTTGGATCGCTGAACACTCACAAGAACCGAAATGACAATGCTTACCAATCTGTAGCTTATTCACATGAACGAAAATACAACAATAGATCAAAGTCAAGATGTACATCACAGCCAAAAGCTGTGTAAAGAGGTCTGGAAAAGCCAGGTGAGAGTGCCATTGTCCTCTGCCTGTGAGGGTGATATGGACATAGCTTTTCCTCTCAAACTGAGAGCAGCTGTTGTGTGTAAAGAGTATCTAAGAACCAGGATGCCGAAATGGAGTCTCTCCCAGGATTTCTCTGCTGTCTCACAGAGGACATAAACAAATCACCAGTCCCACTTATCAAAAAGTATTCATAAACTGGTCCCAAAGGCCCTGAAATCCCTGGGATCCATGGTTACAAACCAATGCTATTATCAGCACATATCATTTCATGCCTAGGGCTTAGAGTCATACAGGGCATTTCTTATTTCTGTGGAAGAGTTCTGGGTCATTCCAGGCCTGTTGGAATTAAACAGCATAGGCACACAGTAGGATGTGTGTGTGTGTTGAATAAATTTATAAATCAAATATTTTTATAAATTTTGAAATTTTCATTCTAATTGTGTCTACACAGAAAATAAACTTAGCTATACAACATGCTGGTGGCAGAATGCCTGCCCACCAAAATCAGTGCTTCGTCCTCTGCGGTGTAGAGTGCTTGCTGGGATGCAGCTCCCCAGCTTAGTGCTACTTTCCAAACGCTCACCAGAGGAAAACAAGAGAATGTCATTGGTGTTGTTTCTGGACTGAGACAATTAAAAAGCAGGCAAGGCTTCACACCCTATCTGAGGGAGGCCTCACGTACTTTCTGGATTTAGAGGACTCTGAGAAATTAGGGGATAGTCAAACCATAAGATGGAAGCTGATGCCGGCCAGGAACCCCCTCATTTGCTGTTTCAAGTGTGAAAGTGGATCTCTGGTGCTAAGTCGCTGAAATGTTGGAATGTATTACTTATTGCAGCTAGATTTCCTTAGCCAACACTATTTCTACTAAAGGACACCGATAAAAAGGAGTTTACTCAGTTACTCTCTAATAATTAGAGCTTATATATTTGCAGAATTATAGCACATTAATGTTTAATTAAATAGTTGACACTTAAATTCCAATTCAGCTATGTATTTTTATGTAAGTTACTGGGCACATATCAAATACACTTATTTTACTATAGTTTCCTCAATTGATAACATAATGTTTCGTGATTGCTATCTGCTCATACCTACGGGGCGCATTTGCTGTGTTCGAGACGTTGGACCGCACGAACAGAGGACCAGCCTCATGTTTCTGCATTCATGCTTTGTGAGTTACATACCAACAAACACGTAAAAATAAATTTTTCAGCTTTTAAGAAGCATGGTTTCATTCTGAATTTCTCCCCTTTCTAAATGTAAATATTTACTCTATGCGACACAATTTGAAATGTATTAATTATCTACATTATATTTTTCCCTAAACATACCAGCACAAGTTGAATATTAGACTTTGTACAGTCAAATAAAATTTTCTGTTGACTTGTAGAGATTTTCTTTACATGTTTATTATTATTGCTCTCTTTACTCATTTTTGAATTAATTATCTACTTTGTGACAAAACCATCATTTAATTAATTATGTGCAAGCTAGTAACACCAGAAACCCTGTAATTAATTATATGCTGTGAAATTTATTATAAATAAGTACCACTGCTTCTTATGTAAGTTCTTAGTAAGATTGCTTATACTTTCTTCTTATAATATTTTATTTTGTATAATGGAGTACCTAGATATAAATGTAGCTTTTAAAAATTCATTAAAAACAATCCTTTTACACCATTGATTGAACATCTTTAGGTAAATACTCACAATCATAGTAATGTCAAGTCTTTTGAGTCTCTAGCTCTGCTTTATCTTTCTAAAATTAGTAGGAGGATTTGACATATAAATTTAGTCACTTGGATAAAAATACTTGTTGATATTTTATCAAAAAGTAGTGTAAGTATGCATGTCATATACGTTTTTGATCCCCCAAAGTATCAAGTAAAATATGAGAATAAAAATGATACCCCTTTAAGATCCATTTTGTGCATCACTTTAAGAAAGTGTTCCTATTTTTTTTATTTCATTCATATCTGCCTCACCCCTTCCCCAAAGGCATTCAGTAATGAGATTCTGTTAAAGGCAGTAACAAAATTATTTCTGCTAAAGAAGAATAGCAATCAAATTTTTTGTGCATGCATTCTAGTTTCAAAAATTATCTGTCAAATAAACTTGCAGTGCTTATAAATCTAGCCATTACCAATTTTTGAATGACAATGCATCAACCATATAAAACAGTATTTTGTTTGCTTTGTTTTGGATCATTTTGCTTTTGGATCACAGTACCTGAAACTGACCTTCATCTCAAGGATCTTCTCTCTTTTGGCAGAAGCAGAGTGAATCTAGATGTAAGCCCCCTTACTTTTAGTATATATATTGACTAAGTTTAGTGAAATTATGCCTGTGAACAAATCCACAAATGTGAATAAGCTAGGACTACATATTATATTAAATTTGCATTGAAAAGAAAGCAAAATTAGGAATGTGTAAAAGCAGATTGGAAACTCAGTGATAATTATAAACTTTTCTATAAGAGTTAAGGCTATATTTTATTTTAAATTATATAAATTACATTAATAAAAATACTAATATTACTATGTTGATATACACAATTTTAATAAGTGTTTTTAAAGAAATATATCTTTAATCCTACAAAATCTTCCTAAATTCTACTATTCGAAAGCAGCTTTGCTGCTATCTTGGCATGTGTCCTTTGCACACACATGCATGTGTGTGTCTTTAACGAAAGGTGGGGTGGTTATTATTATTCATTTGATTAAAAGAAAAATACAGTTCAGAGACCATGTAAATTACTCGACTTCAACAATGGTGGTGACATAGCCACATTTTCAGTTAATAATTCCACACATAGGCCTAACAACAACTATTTACTAGGAGATTTATTATGAGATCAAGAAAGAATGATGAAATTTTTAAAATACTGGATGAGATTCTGAAGACAGGGATTTCCATTTGGTTCATAAAAGCCAGTCATAAAATTCTCCTGCATTTATTTTGACTCTCTCAGTCTCTGTTACCTAAGTTATTTGTTAATTCAACAAATGCATCTTAAATAATAATTGCCATTGGTAGGCACTCATTTGAATGTGAGGTTCAGACTAGCTAATTTGTAGAGCTGGTTGCCAGTAGTTCTATCATTCCAGTAGCACTAGATCGATCAAGCCATAGGCAAGTTGTCAACTCAGGAATGGTAATATTAGACTCTCACATTACTCTTACCCAAGTCTCCAATTCCCTAATTAATATCACTCATAGGAAACCCCAGCCCATCCATTGCAGTTGTCACTTCATCCACACTACTGATAAAATTTACTTGCCCTTTATCAAAAGGCCACATCTGAAATCATCTTAACGTGTGTAACTAGACTGCTCCATTATAAATATAGTAGTATTTTTCTCTTTATCAAGTGTTCAAATTGCTTTAGATAAGCTTGTGTAAAGCCAACTTTTCAAATTCATAGAATATGACTTCTTTTTTAAAAAAAATGGAAGCAGAGAGTAATTTTGTAAAGTCTTACTAATCTTTTCAGACATTTAGAGAGAAAAATGTTATCAGGCCCAAGATGTGGTATGAGTAGGAGGAATCTAAGTAAAGGCGTATGAGGACTTCAGAGTGGTGTCCTATTGATTACAGGTGGTGTTTAGTTTATACGAACCCAATGCAAGGACAGTGATTTTTTTTAATTTTATTGGATTTATTGAGGTGACATGGTTTATAAAATTATATAGGTTTCAGGTGCACAATTCTATAATACATAATCTATATACATATTGTGTGTTCACCACCCCATCTCCTTCTAATGATATATTTTTAATGCTAATAAATTAGCAAATGCAAACTATGTTTTGTAAAGCTATATTTCCTACACCTTTTTATCAGTTAACTATCACATTCTAATCACACTTTAAGAAATTCAGTGTAAAAGTAAGTTCGATTGTAATTACAGTAGAAACCATAAATCAACAAATTATGATTGCTTTTCTTTTGCATCATATAAATGAATCACAAATGGTATGTAACATGTCAAAGAGATGTCATGAACATGACATCCAAGTGTTTCTTTTGTGGAGAGTAATGTATTTTCCCAAAGAACTCTCACACGTCTCTGTTTATAAGCCATAAAATATGTGATGGCTATTAAGAAAACTGGTGATTAATGCCCTAGGATCAGGAGACAGAAAAGATCTTCAAGAAGACATTTATTTACTTCTGAGTGTTCAAACTGAATCACACAGAAAGCATTGATTAATGAGCTTTTAAACAATGATACATATTTCATTAAAAATATTTAGATCGTATTAATTACTATTTTTCCTCTGTAAAACAAATTAAATAAGAATATTAAAAATTGATAATAAATAATTCAACTTTGCATTATTTTTCCATGAATCATTTTATTCCTTTCTTCTTTTTTAAAAGTTAGATCTAGAAAAAAAAGAGAAAGAAAGAAAGAAAGAAAGAAAGAAAGAAAGAAAGAAAGAAAGAAAGAAAGAAAGAAAGAAAGGAAGGAAGGAAGGAAGGAAGGAAGGAAGGAAGGAAGGAAGGAAGGAAGGAAGGAAGGAAGAAAATAGATGAAGGCTACTTTTCCATCCATTTTATTTTTTGTATTATGCCCTAGCACATATTTTTTTGTCTTCCTTTTTAAACTTTAGCAATGTCCCTCCTGACTACATTTCATAACTATAGGTGCAAAAGACAGGTATTGTTTCTTTCTCAAGTCTTGGTCAGCTGGACCCAGCACTTTAAGATATGACACTCTCCAGATGCTGCAATGCTGAAGTGAAGCTTGCTGTGAAAGCCTTTTCTTAGGAAGCTGTTACCCTGTTTATCCCAGTAGTTTTGAATAAGCTCAGCAGAAGTATGCTACATAGGATTCTGTTTGTTTATAATTTCTTCTCTCACACATTTTTGCATGCATCTCTCTGAAACTACACATCACATTATACACTCTATTGAAATTACTTTTATAAATATCTCATCTGTTCTAAGTTATTACAAATAAGCTTAAGTGATTAAGCAAGCTGTTTTTCCTTTGTAGACTTTAGCAATTATACTTTTCCATAATCTGTGTACCTCAGCAGTTAATACCTAAGTCTTTTACATCCTGATGCTCAGTAAAGAAAATTGACTAACATCTTGCTTTGTTCTAAATCTTCTACTCTCTAGGTATTTTAAATGCCCTTTGTATTCTGTGCATATATTCTCTAAGGCAAGTTTCCATAGATTTCAAAACCATTTATCTCAAATTTGAATTTCAGTAGTATATACCTATTAATGCCAGAAAAACAAATCTAAATTCTCTAAATTACAGTTTAAAAATTTCATTTTTGTCTTTTTAGAGGTGGAAAATTGCAAATTAGTATCCAAGTTTATGTATTTGTAAGTCCATTCTCAACTCATCATCTTCTCTAATTGAAATTACAAGTGTTTTTTCCTATTTCTTTACCTTTTTTTATATGTGACTTTGAAAAATGTTTTCAATTGCCTGCTTTTGTATATATTTGTCAAATTCAGTTTTGGGAAATATACTTGATAAATATCTGGATTATAATGATATTTCACCATTATATATTCATCTACCTAGAAAATCAATTCCTGTGTAAGAAAGAATTTGGATGTCCTTTGTCCCAGGTTCCTGGGAGAGTCTCTAAATCCTTAGTATTTCCTAGGTGATAGAAATGTCTTTGTTATTCATTGTAGAACCTGATAGAATATACTAATGAGGAGAATCATGATGGGCCTATTGATAGTTTACACTAAAGAAGTGATTCCATTCAGAGGCTGGCCATGCTAGAAAGACCAGCCTGCAATTGGAGTATTAGGGTTTCCAGCCACACGATATCAGCCTAGCCTCCAGGGACAAGAAGGGAGATAGAGAATGACTTTCAGTCACCCAGACAGTGATTCTATCAATCATGCCTATCTAATAAAACCCAGTAAAAACTCTGGACATCAGATAGCAAGCTTTCTTGGTTGGCTATACTTTGCATGTCGTTACATACATATTTTTTTGCTGTCAGCCAAGAGAGCCTAGAAGCAACCACTTCAGCTGCCATAAGGACAACTAGCACCTAGATCTAATGCCATTCTCTAAGAAAAAGTACTAGATCTTTGAAGAAATGGCAGATTTGAAAATTGTGACATGCAATACATGAGATAAGCATCACATATATAATATATGTTCTATATTATGTATAATATTATATATGTGGAATACATATACATATACACACATATATATAATGGAGCATCTCACAGTGCCAGAAAGTAAGAAAGTGACTAAAAAAAATGTCAGAGAGACATAGGAGCTAACTAAAGGAGCTCCAAATGGCAAAAACTGTAACAACTAGAGCAAGAAAATAAATTATTTTGGACTATAAGCCACAACAAAATAAATACCCATGGGTCCACACTTATAAATGAACTATTAAATAAATAAATACTCTGCATGGAAGAAAACATGTCTCCCACACAAAAGAATTATAAATAAGTTATATAGAAGCTCTGCCCTCAAGGAGAGGGAGCACATAAACTCTCATTCCTTATAGTACCACCACTGGTACTCCAACCTTTCCCCCAAATGTGTCAGTTTGGTCTAAGTAGTAACTATATCACATGTCATCCCTACTCACTATTCCTAAAATTGGACATGGATATAATAGTATAAAGATAGTAGCATCATGGCCCTTTTTGATCTCTTAAGACAACACATTATTCTAATCACATTTAAGCTTTTAATAGTTCTATATACTCAGTAACATATGTACCATTTTAAGAAAAGTAATTGAAGTTTTTACATGTCTCAGATACCTGACCTAGCCATAACCAGAACTAGTTATTCTGACTCCATACTCAGTACCATTGCTACTATACCTCTCAATACCACACTTTAATAAAATTCATCAGCAAGATGCTCATCACAATATCTATTAGTACCAACATATAGTGAAAGTTTCAGAGAAACACATCCCTAGGAGAAAATGAACATATAAATGCACATTCTCCTATATAAGTAAGCTATATAAGTAAGTAATCACACATAAGTGTGATTGAGTTAGAATCACATACTCATATTCAAAACATAATTTTTCTTTATAACTTAGAAATATAATTTCATATTTCTAAACATACATGGAGATACATAGAAAAGCATAAAGTATATACACATACATACTTTTTTACATAACTGTGTATATACAATACACACACATATATATAACATCTTGATGCTCATATAAATTGTCCTTTTGAACAAAGTCTATATTTCTCCTAGTCTTTTAATGACCTTAAAAATCTTACATTTTTATGTATATCTTCAAAATGATATTTTCTCCATTTTGTAGATGACAGAACAACTTCTTTAGGAAAGCTATCAACAATTAGTCTAAAAAGCTAATTGGGATATAGTGATAAATCTCTTCAAGATTTTAGCCCAGTTTTCTCTCCTTATAGAAAGAAAACAAAGAATAAATAATTGTCAAAAATATTATGGAATATATTAGTAGTTATAAAGGCAAATATAAGAATTAATAATTCTGAAAAGTCTAGTAGCCTATAAATATTCAACTTACTGCAACCAATTTTCCACTAGAATGACTATAGACCTCAAAAGTGCAATATAATTGGTAAAAATTTTAGCTTTACCAACCTTGTTATATCCTGGGTTAGTGAAGCAACTAAAGCTGATTTATTTTTTCTTATTTAATGCCTGAACTTAAAAAAAATAAATAAAATAAAAGGGCAACTCAATGTCAGGTATATCAATTTATAAACAATACTTTATAAAATGCTGCACTACACCTTTATAAGCAAAACAATTAACAGCAAAATATTTAATATTTTGATTCAACATTAACTATGTAGACATTATAATTTTAACATTTATTCCACTATAAACAGTTCAAATATATCCTGTATTAACAATAACCTCAGACCAAAAGTTTTTTTGAGAGAAAGAGTTTATTGCTGTGACTGGTGTGTTCAGTGGATTGAGTGTGGGTCTGCCAACCAAAGCATTGCAGGTTCGATTCCCAATCAGGGCACAGTGGGAGGTGTACAGGAAGCAACCACATATTGATGATTCTCTCCCTCTCTTCCTCCTTCCTGTATCCTCTCTCTAAAAATAAATAAAGAAAATCTCAAAAGGAAGGAAGGAAGGAAGGAAGGAAGGAAGGAAGGAAGGAAGGAAGGAAGGAAGGAAGGAAGGAGTTTATTGAACCATGTGCTAGCCAGAAAAAAGACTAGGTCTTGGGGGTTGTAGACTAAACCACCAGCAACAGAGCTGGAGGGTAAGACAAACATGTCTGCCTTCCTGAGGCAGACAAAGCTCTTTTATACAATGAGTTTGGGAAAAATTGCTTTGAAAGAATTTATATTGGTTTTAGATAAGGGGGTGGTGGTAGTAGATGAAAAGGGGCTAGTTCTGGGATACAGTTCGTAAAGAAGTATTTACTGCTTTTGGATTGGTTGTGGAGAGCAGCCTGGAAAGTTCATGATATGTAGGATGTGGTGGACTCTAGTGGTTGTCCCTTCTCTCTAGATAAGAGCTTAATACTTAATTAGCTGCCTGGGAGTTGATTCCAACTTTTCACATACATGCAGGAATGTGGTCAGTTTTCGTTAGTTTTTGCCAGCAGCTCTGTTAACTAATTGACTCTCCTTATCTCTTCTTCCTACACTCTGGCTTGCTCTAATTCAATTTAGGGCATTTTTTCTTGCCCCCTCAAATTGTGTTGTATGTTTATTTAGGAAGATCAAATCACAGTACTTCTTTCGTCTGTGACATTGAACCACTCATCGAGTGTTTTGGCATTGGTGCATTGATAGCATTCCTGGTTCGTCTTTGAGAAGTTTTCTTTTATTTATACTGTAACCTTCTCACAATTTTTCATAGTGGGAAAAAATCAACAAGGTGAAAAAAATCAGAAGTCTGACAGCCTCTGTTTGTTCAAAGAGACTGCTGAGAACATAAAAGGCCAGTATCTTTCTCATTGATTGTTTGAACAAAAGCTGGACAGATTCCCAGGCTCCAGCTTTTTCTTTCCGTCAAGTCCTTCCATCTTCTGTCAATGCTTTGAAAAGCCTCAGGTTCAGAGCAATTGTTTCCCAAGTCACCCTTTTCCAAGCTGAGATGGTGTGGGAGGCCCTCTCTGAAAAGAAAATATTGGCTCTCATTCATTTTGCTTTTGCCCCATCTTTAAAAAAATAAGTTAGAATAAGCTTATTGGTAGGAAAATTTTTAAAAAATGACCAGAAACAAAATTAAGGAAAAATGAGTCTTAATTACAACTTTTTTTGCTGCATCTTCTACATTCTGTCCACCCCAAATGCTATATCGCTCAACACAATGTGCCAGTTAGGCCTGTGACTCCCTCAGAAAAATTGCTTACAGAAAAAAATGAAAATAGTTTTAAGCAAAATAAAGCAAACTAAAATAATACAACTTCATTTACTCCAGGTTAAAACAAAGAAAACTGAGAAACTAGCTTCAACATGCACCCACCACAAATGAGTAGTAAAATAGTAAATTTAAAACTTATATATTTAAATGTTTGAATATATTTTAATGTTACAATGCCTCACTTTACAATCAGCCTCTGTTCTTACTTAGAAACCCAACAACACAAATTGCAGAATCCCATCCTTCCTTGTGTCCATGTGCCTTGTCATTTTATCAGTGGGATATTAAGAGCTATGTGAAAAGCACAAACAATCTTAATTAGCACATCCAATTTACTTTAAATGTGCATATTAGTATGATAGCCATAAAAGTGTAATAAAAATGAGATATTTGATCTGTTTGGAAGAAATAAGATATATAGCCCTCCCAAGATTAAGAACACTGGCAAAGAAAGAGCCCCAAAAGTCAGGCATTGACCTAGATTGGATGAGAAAGTAACAGTTCCCCAGGCTCCAGTCCCTAGGAGAACTTCCACTCCACTGTCGACTGTTTCATAGGAGGGAAGGTTAAACCTCACAGAAGAATTTACCAAAGGCACCTTCTTCTATATCCCTGCATATCACCTCCATGAAAAGAGATGGAAAGAGTAGAGGTATAGGGCTCAGACCAGTTGCCAGGGTACACGTCACTCTCAGAGAACCTCAGAATTAGTAACTCTTTACTCAGAAAAAACACATAGCATTGTAGTGGAATGCTTAGCATCTGGCTGAGCACAACAGGAATGTCCCCAGTTCCCCCAATCTCCACCGAAGTATCTGTTAGAGTAGAAGCAAGCACCTCAGGAGTTTTCAGAATCTTTTTCTATGTATACATTTGACTTCTTGTTTCACACCAAGCTAAGGTCTTCATTGTCTATCCAATAGGCTTAGCATGTTGTTGACAATGGCAGGTGAATAGTCACATGTGTCATGAAGCTGGCATCAAAAATGTCCACGAGAATGAAAAAAGGACCTGCACAAAGGAGTAAAAGTCACACCACTCGGAGGAATGACTCAGCGCAGTGAACTTTCTCTGTTCCTGAGCTCTCTCTCGAACAATATTTCTGAGCCATCTGTCTCTGTGCATGCCCTAAAAACCAACTGCAGTGTTCCTCTGTAAAGTAATTCCTAAATGAGCTCATGCTCAGACACTCGTGTCTGAGACTCCCTAGTTCAGTTCCAGGTGGTGACGGGTGGAAGGTGTGGCTACATCGGGGTATGTGATAGCACTTGCAATATTCTTGATAGTGGTGAATATTCATTCTTTGTTCTGTTCTTGAAAAGGTATTTAGCATGTTATATTCATTGAAGTTCTCACAACCATCTTGCAATCTGACCTTCTTTGTTATGAGTAAGGCAAATGAGCTATACTATAATTTTCTTTGTTTTGTTTTTTAATTTAATTTATACACTTAAAAAAATAAAAGACCCTTATACTTCTTACCCCATTGCTTACTTTCATGGTTATCACTACTAACTAATATATGCACATTCAAGGTATGTGCAACCAATTTGTTTTTCCTATTGTTTCATCTCTCTGTCACTCATTACGCTTTCTTCCTTTCCATGAACTATATTCACCTAAAATATTCTCTTAAATAGTTAAATTAAAGCACAGCATAGTTTTTACCAGATATAGAGATCAAAACAAAGTATAGAATTTTTATTATAATTTATATATATAAATTTTATTTTTCTCTCCATGGTATGGGAAAGACTAGGCATATTGGTCTGCAACTAGCTTTTATACTGATTACAGCATAAGTATTTATCTAAGGTGGTACACACAGATTGACCTTATTTCAAGAAGGGGAAAATGCCTGCTACTTATAGTAGAGATGTACTACAATTTATTGAACCATTCCTCCACAGGTGTATAGCTTGAGATTTCAAGCAATTCTCCATTTAATGTATGCAAATGATTCATTGCATTTTCCAAGAATATATTCCTAAGTGTTAATAAACTTCTAACTGTTGCAATAATCCAGATTCTCATCAACATACATGAGGTCTCATTTTCCCACACTCTTGGCAATACCACCTCTTAACTTTTTTAAATTTCTCAGTTCTAAGGGTTTTACCATTTGGCTTTAATTTGCATTTCTTTCATTATTAGTGATGTTGAATATAATATTTTTCATGTGTCTTGAGTATTTGTAATTTCATACTTTTCTAAACTGCTCAGAAATATCCTGTGCCTATTTTTCTTTTTTGTTACTTGGTTCATTATATATTCTATTATTTTATCATATATTTAATATTTATTCAGCATCTTTGTTATTTTCTATTTGCTTATCCTCTCCTTTATTATGTTGATAAAGATTACTTTGTTGCCTATTTTTATTTGTTTCAAGTAAATGTTTATTTCAACTCACCAATGTCCTCTGACTTACTACAGAAGAGAGGAAATGACAGAGAAAGGACCTTCAAAATACTGTCAACCCCACTATATTGGCTAATGTTGCAGTTTAGCAAAAACAGATTAACAACATCTTCACGCATCTAGTTCATTTTTAAAAGCATGATTTAACATAGATGAAGCATGAGGCTTTTTTAAAAAAGAGCCAGAATAACTGGTAATTTGCTTTCAGATTGCATTTTCAAATTTCTTTGGATGTATAAAAAGTGCATGTCAACAAACCAGAATTAAAAAGGTGCCAAACTGTGAAGAATTAAAAGTTCTAATTTAACAGATGAGCAATTGCAAATAACCAAATCTCAGACAAACACAATTTTAATGAAAGGTGACATGCTGGAGATTCTTCTGTTTTGTTTTGTTCCTTTTCATCAGGCAATAACAAATTAGTTTAGGAAGCCGCACTTGCACGCGGTGACTGTGATAACCTGCTCACAGCCTGTGCTGTTGGCTTTGTTTGTGTTTGTTTTCTTGAACCATACATGACACTTCCTTGGTACTAAGTAGATAGTTTTTTCACTCAGATGTATCACACAAGTTGTTCAAGTCCAGACTAGTTATGTGCTTTTGCTATCCAGTGCTATTCTTCTTGTGGTTGCTACTTCTAAAAACCTTATTTTTCTTAGTGTTCAGAACTAGAGAGAATGGCATGAGCACACAGTGAAGAAATATGACTCATTCTATGGTCCAAGAGTGACATTTTGTGACTCATAAAAAAGAACTTAGAGATCCTGTCTTGCCTTGCAAACATAGAGACAGCATTAATTTAAGCTGGAGGAAGGATTAAATGTGATTAAGGAATAAAGCAAATTTGATTGTGGGTAATAAAGTTCATGGAATATCAGAGTGTACAGACATGTTTTTTTAAAAATGTATTAGAGCTTCTAAGAAGTGTTAGCTGGTTAATTACAGAAATATGTATCCCCCTGTCTCTTGCACATTTATAGAACAATAAGAGCAAAATGTTCTTAATTTTAATGTGGTTTGGGTGCACAGCTCCCACTGACAGACTTGTAAACAGGTACCTGTTGAGTGCTCACCCCTCCACCCCAGCACGATGACTCTGTGTATCTGATTATGCTTCCCAAGCTCCCTTATTTTCTGTTCAAACGGTTTTGACATTGTTTTAAAGAGATATTAGAGATGACGCAATGAGAAAATAAACCTTCAAAGAATATCTTTTTTTCTTATTTAGTTAATAAAATTACAGTATAAGGCTTTTTAAAATTTTCTTTTTATATACACCTAATTCCTCTAGATGTAAATATGTATTTATGGTTGACTTTACAAAATATTTTAATTGTTATTTTGCAAAAATAATAGTATCCTAAGTACTTGTAAAGACATTTTATTTAATATTTATTAAATATATTATCAATGTATTTATGCAGTACATAAATATATAATATGTAGACAATATTTATTATCTAGTACAATCATTCTCAATTAAGGGAATTTAGTCCCCCAGGAGATATTGGCAGCTGTCAGTTTCTGGAAACAGCTTTGGTTGCCACAACTGGGGAGTTCTACTGGCTAGTAGAACCTCTAAGGGTAGTAGTTAAAGATGCCCAAAGATCCTACGGTCCACAGGGCAGCTCTCCACAGCCAAGAGTTATCCAGCCAAGAGTGTCAATGGTGAGAAACGATGCTCTAAACCACCCACTGTCATGTTATTGGTCATGAAAATCAGCCCTGATTACTTCCCAAAGTGAGATACATAATTAAAGCAATCTAAATTTGAATGTGTTTATTTTCTAGAAGTAGTGACATCGTATAGCTAAATAATGTCATAGAATGCCAGGAGACTGAAGAAGACTATGGAATAATAAAGGTGCATTCAGTTTCCTTGAGATTAATACCACTAACATTGTGGAGATAATGAATTAGAAAAACTTTGCTAGGATTTGAAGCAACAGAGAAAATATACCTTCAAAAAATCATGTTACCCTTATATAAGTATTTCAAATATGTAAATTATTTCAGAAATAAAGTTTGTCACTGTTGATTAAAAGATAGAGCCTACAGGAAATAGTCTAGCAATAAGCTAAGTAAAAAGCTATTGAGGTATTTATGCCAAGTGTTCAAGAAAACACCAAAATCTGTAAAATATAAATTATAACTAAAATGGATTGTCTTGATATATTTCAGATCGATGAGAACTAAAGTCTTTATAATATCTTGTATTAAAACAGCAATAGAAAAACTGGAAGATGTTGGCTGACTGAGGACTTTCTTTCTTCCTACCCCAAATATTATTTTAAAGACAATTTTACAGCAGTTTTATACTCAAAGTTAGCAAAATTGAGAAGGTACAGGAATTTCCCATACACCTGCTATTCACACCTATGCATTGCCTCCCTCATTATTATCACCCACAACTAGAGTGATACATTTGTTAAAATTGATGGATTTACATCGACCCACCATAATCATCCAAAGTGGGTAGTTTACATTAGGTTTCATTCTTCCACAAATAATTTTAAAGAATGGCTTTATAACAGTATTTGTATATCACAGACATTTAAGTGTAAGAATTTTAGTAGTGAAAAAAAAGAAGACAGGATCAAAATGGAGAAAAACCTGGCACGGCCAGCTGAAAGCTGGCTGAGGACAGTTACAGTGGGAGAGTGGCTCAGGGAGTGCCCTGAATCAAAGCAACATAACAAGAGGAGTCACAAGGGATCCGTGGGAAAAAATTGCCATATGAGCATATCTTATGAAAACTTATATAGTTAATCGATGAAACTGAAATACAAAATATTTGTGGTAAAATCTGGGAAAAAGAAAAGAAAAGAAAAAGAAAATAGGCAACATTTTTAGTTTCTCATAACAGTAGCAGATATTATTTAATTCAGTTATTATTTAATATATTTAAATGTGTTTATAATGGGTATGACAGCCATCCTATTAATTTTATTCCAGCTGCAAAACATAATTTTAATTGTCTTTCATCTTTTGAAGACTTTCTCATTATGCTTTTTATTGTTGGGTTAAGAAATGGTTACCTATACCAATCCACAACCCTCTGAATTTGTGGAGTGTATTAAATTGCATAAATGTTTACAAACTAGGCATTTATTTTTTAGCTCATCCCTTTTTTCTTACACACACCAGTAACACTGTTTTTTACCTCTGTTCCTAAAGCAAAAAAAATTACTTAGGTAGATAATCTGCCTTCCATTTTACCACAAATGATAGGTTTACAAATAGTTTACCATCTACTGTCAACTTCTCAGTCTCTGATAACAGATTCTCCTTCATCTTCCATTTGACCCTTCAACCAGCGACATATTTTGAAGTTGCTGGGTTTTTGTTTGTTTTTTAATAGTAGTAATTTTTCTCCAGTACAAACTTATATATGAGTTAGGATACGCCAGATGGGACTACAGTAACAACCCCCCAAACTCAGTGGCATTAATCAGAAAAACTTATTTCTTCTTCATGCTACACATAACTTTGGGTCGGAAGAGTGATTTGTTCAATGTCAGTCTCCCTCAAGGACCCAGACTGATTTGAAACCTCTACCATCTGGATCATCATTGTTCACTGTAGCAGAGGATATCGGCATGAAAAAGTGAGCACGTGCTCTTGAATGCTGAATCCCAGAAGTGACACGTGTCATTTCTGTTCATATTTCCTTGGTCAGATCAATTCACAAAACCATGTCTAACTGGATGGGGGTAGAGAAATAGAATGTATATTCTCAGAAAGAGAACACCTGGAAATATCAATGAACAAAGCTAATGACTATGATAGGCCCAGTGATCCACACTCAGTGTGAGCAAGTGGATTGAAGGATAATTCTCAAAAGCCAGAGTCTGGAATGGCCCAAGAATTTGGCTTCCACTTTGGCTTCCACATTTTTCATGCCATAAATATTATATTTGTATAATTAAATAACTCTAGTGTAGAAAATTCTCTCATCAATATGACAATCCACCAAATGTTCACTGGATCCTCTGTTTTATACAACCATAACAAGAAAATAAATGATGGCAAATGAAAGTAGTAATATTTATGATATAGAGTTTCATTGCTTTACCAATGGCCACAAATAATTGTGTTCCAGAAATAAATACAGCATTTATCTTATATGACAAAATTTAATTTTATTTTATGACCTATATATTCCAATGTAATTCTAGATAATTCATTCCTATATGAATGGATAAATCTAATTTTTCTGGGAGCCTCATTTAATGGAAGACTTGGTGCAATTTATTTCTCTACACCAAGAAAATACTCTTAATGAAGTAAAATTGTCTCATCCTTAGAATCAAAGTACCATTATATAAACTATATCTCTATTGCCTAGCTTTGATAATATTTCTACTATTAGTTAAAATTTAAATTGTTTTTAATAAAAAACTAGAAACATATTGTTAAACGATATTGCTTTATGAATCCTAACCTAACTGATTCCAAAAATATTCAAGAACTTGTACTTCCTGCACATTCATGTGTTTTTAAAAAAGGCATAAAGTTGTACCTAAAAATAATTATAAAAATTAAAAAGAAAATAAAATAGTCCTTGAATTGTTCTGAGTGTAAAAATGATAACTAATAATCACCTTTTTCTGCAGCCACTGCTATCTGAAAGAAGATGAAATCTCCTTCCTGACTCCCTTCCCCAAGCTTCTTGTCTCCCTGCCTGGGAATCAGTGATCCATCCAACATCGCTTTCCTGAGCACTTCCTGTGTGTGGAAATCTGATCCTGTGCTGCCCGCTTCATTGGACTAATTTTCTACTAGAACAGACATTTTTTAAGAATCACACTATATATTTATAATTACAAATCAAGAGAAATACTTTGAGAAAAAAAGAATTTGATGAAAAATAAAAACACAATTGATGAATGACATGAGGCAAAGGTTTCTCTGAGAAAATCACATTAAAAGTTTTACTCTAAAGTAGCACTTCTCTTATTTCCTTTACTTAATTTAGTTCCAAACTTCATTTCCCAGGTAGGTTAGTAAATGAGTGATTCTATAATTGTAAGAGACATTTTGGCTTTAGTTCTTTTTTTTTTTCCTTTTTAATTGTTTTATTGTTGTTCAAGTACAGTTGTCTACATTCACAACTCACCACTCCCTCCCAATCCAGTCATCACCATCTCCCTCCCCTGATTCCATGCCCCGTTGGTTCAATACTAAGAAAATGCATTGATGACACTCTCTAGGAGACTAATTAATCAGAGCATTTCCTTGCAGAATGATGAATCTGCCAATATTAGTGACAATGTTCAGTTAATAGCTCTACTTAGAATCCTTTAAGAGGAATGCTTCAAAGAATATTCTTTGCCAAAAATTACCAAAATAAACTACTCAGGATAAAGTATTTGAAGCAGTTTATATACCTGAAAACAAATTAGATTTTCTGGGTTACCCCAGCACAACGGTTTCAGTACAGGTGGAAAAGCTGTGATGACAAGAAGGCGGGAAGTTTTCACTTCATATCTGTTCTCCATGGTCTGGACATATAAAATGCAACTAAGACATTGTTTTGTTCATGTAGAGCTATCGTCTATACATTCTCCTGTAGATAGAAGTTTCACATGAAAGGATGTTACTAATAAAATCCCAAAAATAATAAACAAACAAACAAATAAATAAATAGATGTTTTATTTAGACAAAATGTGGGGGAAAGAACATGCCAGGCAAATAAGCACCATTTGCAAAGGTCCTATTGTTAATTTCACCAATGTGACCAAAGAAGTTTATCAATGGAAGGAGCACAATAATTAGAGATGCAGTCCTCTTCAAGAGCTTTAGAGATCAAGGTATTTTTACATTTTACTATAGGTCTGAATTGTCAAAAAGGTTTTACACAGCAGAGTGAATTAGTCAGATTTGTTTTGTAATGATTGATTAGGATATAATGGGAATAATAGGCTGTGAAGAAGACGAGTAATGCAAACGGAAATGCTATTTAAGAGGTGTTCAAAGATATTTTGAGACAGATGACAGTGTCAGGAATTAAGATGATAGCAATAAAAACAAATATCCAGATTCGAAAGCTACTTAGTAGGTGCCCTTAAAAGTTCTTAGCGTTTTACTGGATAAGAAGAAGGGGGAATGGTCTTTCCATTCCGAAAGCCCAGTTCTGGAACCCAGCTATGCTGGAGATTCACATTTTGCTTTTTCTTAATAAGTCATATTTCTCCATGAATTCTTCTATTTCTATTTATCTATTTTATGCATAATTTCTGGAATGCCTGAGTTCTCTTACCCCATGGCATAAAGAAAAGCTTCTAGGGGATTTCAAAATGTATATTTCTCAGGCTGTGCCAATATATAGGTATGAAAAGCTACAAATGTAACTCATGTGAATATCTTTATATGTCTATAGTTAACAACAATTTTCTATCTCATAAGAATTATGAAACAAAAATTATCAATAACTAAATATAAAAAATGTGTGCTAGAGAAAGGATGTAAAAATGAGCTAAGTTTGCCATCATGCTGGATCTTTAGAATCAGTTAAACCCACTTTGCATGAGTTTCTAGCTTTTGAGACTACCCACGATGTGCATGGATAGACAGAGAGACCAATGGAACTACACTAGGGAACGGCATTGAAGGAAATGAAAGGCAAAGGTACTTTTCTGGTAGATGCAAGCAATACGGAATCTTAATAGTACTCCTGACATTATAAGTAACCTTTTGCTATAGGAATGTAAACTTGTAATTATATCCAAATACACTGAACAAAGACATATACTTACCCATAGACTATTACTTCAACATGTCAAGTGTCTGTCCACTACTCTGTCAGATCTCTTCTCCTAGTCTGCAACTGGCCCAGCTGCGTCACGTTCCCTTCCAGCTGACTGTACTTTATCATCTGTCCTTCCCCAAGGAGCCTCGGTTCGGTTCCCTAAAACCAAGGCCCTGTTTAATTCTGCTTATTTCTTTTTTCTGTGTATTTTGCTGCCAATTAATTAGGAAAAAGCTTGGCATGGATATCTGTTTTAATATGGCAACATGCTATGTGTTTTTGATAACAGATGAATGAAAAATTGTTTAGCTTCTTTCCTTTTAGCAGGCAAATCATTAAACAAACTACTGAATATGTGCCGGATGGTTCCATGAAAGGATCTAAGAAATAGAACATCTATCTGATTTTTCTCTTAGTTATTGATGAATGTTCCTTCCTTTCCAATAAGAAGACAAAAAAAGTATAATAAGAACATTCATTTCCATATTTATTACAAAGGTATAATTTAAAGGTTCTCTTTAAATTATTCTCTTATGAGTACCACGAGAGAGCTGTTGAACTTTAAAAATTAGCAGCCTGTTATAATAAATAGTCAGTTTCGATCTGAATGATTCTTCCATAGCCTGTCATTTTAGAAACTTAGGAAGTCCAAAAGTCACGACACAAGAAGCAGTGTTACAGTTGAAGTAAAGGATCAGCAGCCACAGAAGCAGTAAGATTGAGCGCCTGTACAGTAACCATGGGAACTCAACATTACCCCAACTGAGAGGTCAAGTGTGACTGTGTTTGCAAAGGTGAGTCATTGTCAAAGATGACATTATAAATTATGTGAAATTTAACTTTTGAATTTGTCTAAATGTTGTATAATATTAAAATTAAACACTTCATGTAAGTCATGGATTAACAATTTATACTAGTACTGGCATGAAGAATCTAAAACGTAAGATGTCATGATCTTAAGTATCTTCAAATACAGGCACATGTTTTGTGTCTCTGTTTTCAGTTATATATCTGTACAACTTAATAATTTAGATACATCATACAGTGTAAATTCTTATAAAGTGCATTGTAATATTAAATATTAAATAAGCTCAATCTTGATCACATTACTTCAAATGAATAGAAGTTATGTGTGAATAATTGAACTTATTTTTTAAAGAAAAGAATTTTTATTCCATTATATGTTTACACATTTGAAAGACATCAGATTTTGAAAATTTTTATATGTACACAAATACACGTGTTGATATAACTTCTAGGAAATACAGCTAACTGAGCTGATGTGAAAAAACACCCACTCACAAATAAAGCTACAAATAATATTTGTTTTTAACAGCTGAGCTCAAAAGGAGGAATATGATACCTCTGATTAATGAAGAAATACTTCAAAGCCAGAGTGGTTACGAGGGCTTTAGAAGACATTGGAGGTAGGAGTAAGCATAGGAGAAGTTAGTGCCCATGGAGATAGAAGAAAATTATTCCCTCAGTGCCTGTGTCAGGAAAGCAAACAAAGAAATCAGCAGTTGTCTGGCCCTATGGATAGAAGAGCCACAATACTTCTTCATGCCCAAGTGGGATTATTACTTCTAGTAACCACTCTGTACATGCAATACGTGTTGGTAAATGAGAAAATAAGAATCTTCTCTCTCTCTTTCTCTGTGTGTGCATGTCTGTCTGTCTCTCTCAATACATATATATAGTGTGTATGTAAATTCTTACACATTACACTATATGTGTATGCATACATGTGTATGCATATATACACATATGTGTGCATACATGCATGTATTCTATATTCTAATGTGTAGTAAACATGTGTTATATATGTATGTATACACACATATGTAAAACAACCTCTAACAAATTAATGAATAAGCACAGCACATCAACAGTTATTACTAGAATGAAAAAAAAGCCATGTAGATAGTTTGTCCCTTCTAAGGAAAGAACATGCCACCACCCATGAAGCAGACTTAACAAACATATTCCTGATTCTTTTAGTTCACTGAATCCAACTACCAAAACAAAGTAAATATAGATATTAGAACATATTATCATGTGTTAGAACATTCTAATCATATCATCAGTCAGTTAAAGGACACAATCAGAAAACACTGCAGGTCATATGACCTAGTTATTTCAACAAGTAAATTGTAAAAAAGAAAGAGAGTGTGGAAATCTATAGATTAAAGAGACAAGCAGCATACAACTAAAAAGTTTATGACCCTATGAGTCATTCATAAATTTTATGGTTGACTAGATATTTAATAATATTGAGAAATTATTATTATAGTCCTATAGTGGCATTATGATTACTTTTTAAAGATGCTCATTATTTATTAATAAATGAACATGAGGCACAGAAATTGCTTTAAAATGATATGTAACAGGGAAAATGAGTGGGAGCATTAAGTGAGAAAACACCGGTCATTGCGTGATAATTGCCAAAGCTGGGTAATAGGTACATGGAAGTTCACTTTATTATTCAGTCTATTTTTTAATATGTTTGAAATAGTTAACAATAAAAAAGATTAAGAATAACATATAAAGTTGTACAATTGATTTTAATTAATGGTATACTATAATAAAAAATAAATTGTGATTCTCAAGACAATATAGTGTAGACCTTTCATTAAAATAAAGCATAAAGTCTTAAGCATTTTTTAAGATTAAACTGATAATTTAATCTTTCAAAGACAGAAATTAAATCCTACACACCCTTGTAGGCCTCATAATTCCTGGTATATAATAGTCACTCAATAATTAATCTTAATAATTTGATTTTATTTTGCTATATCAAAATATGAAAGAGACTTTAATGATACAAGAGTAAAAGCTAATCCATTACAAATCCAAGATGTATCTTCTACTTAATGATTTAGAAACACAAGTATACTGATAAAGATGGGTATTCATATAAACAGAAAAAGTAATACTTTTGTAATAATGAATTTTGTGTAATTTCCACTCACTTTTTTAAAAAACTAGTTTTGTCATTTTCAGAATTGATATATATTACTGTGAGAAGGAGTTAAGAAAACCACAAGGAGCTAGAAGCTGGTTGCTAACCTTACCTTAGAATTCCTAGGCTGCCTATAAGCAAGTTTCAATCTCTTGTGACACTATTCATAAACCATTAACCAAAGTAACTACAAATGAGGGAAATATAATGAAAACATGAGCAATGAACTCGATGCATTTGTAGAAAAGTAAATCATGTCAAGTAAACTTAATTACTTTCTCAATCGAGATACATAATTCATGGGTGAAGTGAATGTAGTAGATGTGATAGATTTATATTTCATAGAGTTGATGTAATGACTCAGAATTATGATTTGAAAAATAGATTTAATTGTCTTACATAAGCTGGCATTTCTTATTGAAAATGGAAACAATTAAATCTGTTGATAGAATGAAAAAGGTCTACAAATTAGTAATAAAACTTACTCATAAATCCCTCTCTTATGAACCTTTGTACAAGATGTCACACTGATTTTTGCCATACCTCTCAAGCTCTCCAAAGACAGAAAGAAACTGAGGACAGTAATCAAGGGCCTGGATGCATCAGGGGGAAAAAGTAAAGTTAAGCTAGTGAGTCACCTAGATCCTTGCTTCTTCTCTCACTGTCTCTTTAATTTTATGATTTGGAAGTATCTTTACCTCTACCTTTCTTACAACTCAGAAAGGAAAAACTAATAAAAATCAATGTCATTAAATATTTGTGCTAAATATGATGTTATTTAAAAATTAATAAAGAAATAAAAAGCATCCAAACTGAAAAGAAAAAAAGTAAAATTTTCTCTATACATTGTATTATGTATAGAAAGACCTAAGGATTATACAAACAAAAAAACCAGAACAATTAAAAGATTCCAACATGGTTATAAGATATACAATCAACATTTAAAAATCAATTGTTTATCTAACACACTAGTAATAAATAATCCAAAATTCAAGTAAATTTTAAATTCTATTTATAGTAATATAAAGTCTATTAAAGTAGTGAAAAGAGTGGAAGTTTTGCACACTGAAAACTGTAAGACATTGTAGGAAGAAGGAAAACCTGAAAACAGTGGAAAGACACCATGTTTATGAATTGGAAGAAGTAATGTTAAGAATTAAATATTGTTAAGGTTCAACACAATGCCCATAAAAATTCAAGTTGGTATTTTTTTAGACATTGACATGATGATTTTCACATTTATATGAAAATGCAAGAGACTCAGAATAAGCCAAAACAATCTTGAAAAACAACAAATTATGATGACTTACACTTCTTAATTTTAAAACTGGCCACAAAACTATAATATCAAGACTCTGGTACTGGCACAAGAATAAACATAAACCAATGGGATAGAACTGAGAGTCTAGAATTAAATCTTCACATTTATTTTTGACAAAGGTGCCAAGATATTTCAATGGGAAAGAACAGTTTGTTCAACAAACAAGACCTGGACAACTGAGCACCCGCATGCAAAACCAAGGGATGGCTTGCTAATGGTGAGTTTGGAGGCATTCATAAAGTAAGATTATTTTTGAACCAAAAGTTTACTAGATCTCCTTGACAGCTCACTCACTATAAGCTGAAAGAGTGAACATGTACAGATTTATGCATTCTTCTATTAACTGAAAAGCATATTTATTATCTCACCATCGGCCTTTTTTCCTTACTATAGCACTTTTCACTCTGACTTTATACAATACCCCAGAATAAGCCTGGCTGCCAGATCAGTAGCCCATTTCTAGTGCTATTTGCTTTATTTTCCTAAATGAATAAAAAATAGTCAATATGTGAGGCCTGTCCAAAAAATATCCAGTCATGTGATATGAAAAATAGAGACATTTACTGATACAAGAAACAATATACTAGAAACATTGTTATAGGACAATGATGTCTCAGTCCCCTTCAAAGTAGGCAACTTGGGACCTCACACAGTTCTCCCAATAACCATCAGCTGCCCCATCGTATTTTCCTGAATCTCATTGACAGTCTGAAATCTTTTCCCTTTCAATGATTTTTGTTTGGGGAAAAGCCAGAAGTCACAGGGCACCAAATCTGGGCTGTAGCGGGGGCTGAGTCACCTGGGTGATTTGATGTTTTGCCAAAAAACTCTGCAAGACATGTGATGCATAAGCAGGCACGTTGTCGTGCTGAAGCTGTCAGTCACCACTTGCCTATAGCTGGAAACTTTTGAATCATCCAAATAGTTTCTGTGAAGTAATGTTCAAGCTTAACGTAAAATTTGATGCAGAATTGTCACTCCACTCTCTCAGTCATTTTCAGTGTGATGGCCACACAGTACACATACTCACTTAATGGCTTCTACTGCCCCCACTGACTAGTACAGTGAAATTGTCACTGTTCATGCATGTGCATTCCAGTCCACTCTCTTTAGCTTCTAGGTTACACCAAAGCCATGCAAACCATTCTCATTATATTAACAATAGTTGGACTTTTTTCCAGGCAGACCTCATATATTGAACAATAATGTGTAAGACTCTGTTCTAACTACTTTTGCTTTTTTAATCTCACAGCAACCCTTTGATAAACCTTCCATTATAATAATCAATTAGCACTTGAGGAAACTACAGTATACAAAGAATTTAAATGCCTTGGACAGCATCACAGTTAGCAAATCTAGGTTGTAACTAAAACAATCTGCTTTATAGGCAATTCAGAGTTAATAGAGACTATTCAGGTATTCACAACATACTAGAACATGTTAAAACATTACCCCACAGGATGCAACCAGAGGACATAAAATCAAATGAATATGAAATCAGTTACTACTTAATTCCCAATTTCAAACTTGCTGTACACAAATTCATAATCTGCTATAGAAATGAAAGAAAAAAGAATGATTAACAATAAAAGCTATGATAAGTTAGAAAATAATAAGTCCATTGAAGCCTATGAATTCTGTTCACTTGCTTTATTAAAAATTTGATAGAAATTTCTTTTTCTCTTATTAAAAAATTATCTCTCTAGACAAATTATTAAAACTCCTTTTATATTTATTTTTTAAAAGTATGCTATTTATTCACCATAATACAACAGCTTATGCAAGATAAGAGAGCTGGGAAAAAAATGCACTAAAAATATGTCAATGCTTCATTAGCTGAAAAAACAATTTATTGTCATTAGAGTTTAAAATGCGTTAATACTTATATGTAAAGGGATTATTTTTCTTCTAAATGCCTCATTTTATAAGTGAAATTGAAAGCTGCTGAGAAGTGTTAGGGACTACTGTGACAGAAGCTCTGTAGGTATCTCTAACCTTAGCAGCACATACAACGCTCTTTTATAAGTACTGGTTTGGGTGGCTCCATTTGATTAACATAATTCGTAAAATCACCTGACTGAAAGGGACCATGAGAGGTCATACACAGCTCCACTCTGAGGCTGCACCCCACTTCACTGTCCCCGACAAATGTGCATCTATCCTATTTGGAAGCCACACCTCGAAGGCAAAGGAAGTTCATGTAAATGAATCACACACTTAGCCTTAAAGAATGGAGAGCTCAGAACGGCACTCCTGATTTAACCAATCATATTATTATTGATTGTGCCAGCATTTCCATTGTTCCAACTGCTTTTTGCATGTAACTCAGTAGCATCTTAAAGACTCCAGATTTTCATCTACTTCAGACAATGTAAGAAATCACTCCGCACCAGCATTTTTACTGAGCAGACCAAATGAGAAACCAAAATAACTACACTATTAAGGAAGACAAACTGGCATTAAGTAAAGTAGACTCTCTAATTTCAAATGATATCTTTAAGTGGAAATCAGTGAATGTCAAGGTAAATATGAGTATATACAAAATGCATTCTACTAAATGGATGCAAATGCTGATAAAGATTTCCCCTACTTTAACTTCATATGATCCTTCCCTGTGGCCTCACTTCCATTGCACACATCATTCATTAGATTACAAAAACCATTAATGTCAAGAAGCAGAACAAAATGAATTCACCAAGGGGCTGCTATTAGCATATCAAGCAGCTATTTCTCACTAAATATTCCTGACAGCTCTCATTATGTATGATGGATGAGCTTTATAAGTAGTAGTAGTTTCTGAGGAAAATAAAATCTTTAAGCTCACTAACACGTGTGGCTGAATAACTAGCAATCATCTTTCAACAGTTTATATTTTTTCCCTTTTTTAATGAGAAAGTGTTATAAAATTCACAGGTAGGTTAAATGCCTGAGTCAAAATTCATTTAGAAACGGCAAGTCTAATTTATGACCTGAATACCCTAAGTGCTTTTAGTTAAACACATTGGAGCCAGTCATCCCAATGCTCACAAATATAGGAAATGACAGTAAACTAAAAAAAAAAAAAAAAGGCAGTGGCAGTTGGAAATCAGAATTTTGGAAGACACTAGTACTGGAGGATTTAAAACAAGCAGGGAAACTCAGAACATTGGCTAAAAGGCAGAACTATGATACTACTCCATATGTTTTCCTCCAGCAGGACTTTCAGAAAGCACTGCAACCTTTATCGGAATGTGAGTAGGAAGAAACGATAATCACCATAATGTTGTTTGTTTTTCTGAGAAGGTGAGAAGGCAGCATCGGCCCCAAGGGTATGACCACGCACAAGCATTGCATTTTTTAAATCACATGACACAAACTGCAACACAGTTTGAGTCCAGCCTGTAGAAGTGTTCTGTTTGGTCTACACAGTGTATTTTTAAAAATCAAAATTTCAGCATTTAAAAAAGCCAAGGAATTTTAGATGCCTGGTTACTTTTTGTTTGTTTTAATTTGGCAGCAGTTGGTGGGAGCATCAGCATCAATTTTCCCTTTTGCCAGAAACGTTTCCTCTCCATAGTGTCCTGGGTGGACAAACAGAGGGTCTGTTGTATTTATCATTAGGAGAATATTATTTTTTCTCATGGTAGAGAAACAGTGCTTTATGAAATGTGGGAAAACAAACAATAAACTAAAAGGGATACTTAAGTCATTGACTTAAGTTATTTTGTCTGATTCTATTTTAAATTTATAAAAGGATTTAATATAATTTTAACATGTTAATATCTTATTAATAATAAGAAACTAGTAAATGTTTCAAAATAACATGAAATTCATTTCTACTTTAATGTTATTTGTATACACTAATATATATAAATGTCATTTATATTTATTGCAATTGTATTTTAGAAATTACAAAAAGTATGTGTATTATATAACTCATAAGTCAGGTAGAAAGAAAACAAAACATTTCAATTAATTTTATACACATTCCCAAATGTTTGGTGGTTAGTCATTATGTAGAAATATAAATGAAAATATCTACTATCTCTGAAAGCCTTTCTTTCTAAAACCAAAGAATTGCCTGTACTTCTCTTACCTATGTAACTTTAAAAGCACCTACTTTTTGTTCATAAAAAGACTTTTTCAACCAAAGACAGTTTAGTACTAGTTAATTATTATTTTTATAATTTCAATAATGTATTGCTTAGAAAGGAAGAAAGATGCATCTTCTTTCATTTTTGTTATTAGAATAATCTTCAATAATTACTTCCAGATAAACCATATTTTTTTATTTTAGTTTATTCAGTACAGTTTCTATCCTTTATTCCCATTCCAGCCCACCCATTCCTCCCCTCCTCCCTCCCCTTTCCAACCCCCTTAGTTTTGTCCATGTGTCCTCTATATTTGTTCCTGTAAACCCTTCCCTTCTCCCCTGAAATTCCCTCCCCTCTCCCCTCTGGTCACTGACTACCTGTCCTCTATTTCAGTGTCTTTTGTTATGTTTTACTTGTTTCTTTGTTTTGTTGTTTAGGTTCCTGTTAAAGGTGAGATCATATGGTATTTGTCTTTCACTGCCTGGCTTATTTGGCTTAGCATAATGCTTTCCAGTTCCATCCATGCTGTTGCAAAGGGTAGGAGCTCCTTCTTTCTTTCAGCTGCATAGAATTCCATTGTGTAAATGTACCATATTTTTTAAAAGTTACTAGATATTAATTTATCAACAAATACAACTATCTTTAAACTTAGCGAAAATAAACTCACATCAGAAAAAATAAAATTGACTAATAAAATGCAGTCTTATTTCCCATCCCCTTGTCTTATTTTATTTACCTTTTTAGGAAATGTATTTCAAGTGCCCTAACAGAAACGGAAGCTGCAAAGGATGACTACATTTAAGCATTTCTCAGTTAGAGCAGTGTCTTATATAATGTAGTGCCATCACTAGCCCATGAAAATCTCAAACCTTCCTTTCTCTTGATAAAAACAGTTGGATGACAAAACTTCAAGTTGAAGTTCATAGAGAAAAATACACTTTGATAATATATAACATCAAACTGTACATAAACAACCCTCATCCTGAATAACAGGTGTGGTAAAGCTTTCAGGTTTATCTAGAGAAGGCAGGGCAATGGAGTTTATAAATTTTTTGCCATTTTCACACCTCCGACCACAGACAGCAGTCGGTAGACAACTGGAACACTTCAGACTATTCAGTGTTTCACTGCGATAGGAGATATGCAGTCACTTCATTTTTATCATTGTTCAATGAGTGTGCTCTTTATTCAGTAAACTCAGTTTTGCAAAAAATACTCATTATATATAAACCTCAGTTGTGGTTTAGACAAGGGTAGTTAAAAATTCAACTAGGAAGACATAGACTGCGTTCAAAAATAGGAAAAGAGCCTCTGATCTTCAGTTTATCACTTTACCATCCTTGCTTTCATCTCATATCTGAAATCCAGCAACACCTGATTTAGTGACACATAGAAGTCTGGATTTCTTTTCAGATCCTGAAAAACCAAATGTCTAGAGTCCAGCCTCCCCCACTGCTATTGAATGTTGTTTCCAAGGTAAATGTTACTCAGTGTCTCACTGTGCAGGAAAAAGAGTGATCTCAGAATGCTTTAATTATGGACAATAGACAAGTATGTTCAAGGCAAGAAGAAAATTATGTACCAGGAGCTCTCAGGCCCCATTCAGGAATATTTTTCTTGAGAATCATCAGAAAAGAATATTATTTTTCTAAAAAAACTGGGTTACAGAATTGATTCCCTGCCCAATTCCTATTTCTATTACACAGAATTTTTTGGCTTACACACACACAAACACACACAAAGGAGGGAAAAAGTTATCTATCAGCAAATCATAATCAACTCTTGTATCCACTATCCTATGGTCTAGAGATAGAAATAAATAAGGCATGGATATGCCATGTAGAAACTTGCACATTATTTCATAGAGTCAGATATAAATAATTGTCTTGAATAAAGGAAAATATTATATTGAAAAGTTGCATAATATGGACATTTTAATGATATTAACTCTTTATGGTATGTGCTTCTATTCATTTGTATCTTCTTCAATTTCTTTCTTCAGTGTCTTATAATTCTCCAAGTACAGATCTTTTACATTCTTGGTTAGATTGATTCTTAGGTATTTTATTCTTTTTCAAGAAATTGTGAAAAACAATTTATAGCTCCATTGTGATTCCTATTAAGATTTCAATAACATATTTCACAAATCTAGAATAAATATTTCAAAAATGTATATGGAGCCACAAAAGACCCTGCATAGCAACAGCGATCCTAAGAAAGAAGAATGAAGTTGGAGGAATCATGCTACCTAATATCAAATTATACTATAAGGCCATAGTAATCAAAACAGCATGCTACTGGCATAAAACAAACACATAGACCAATGGAACAAAATAGAGAGCCCAGAAATAAAACCAACCTTTATAGTCAATTAATAGTCAACAGAGGAAGCAAGCACATACAATGGACTAAAGATAGTTTATTCAATAAATGATGTGAAAATTGGAACTATGAAACTGGACAACCTTCTTATACCACCCATAAGAAAAATGAAAATAGAAAAATGAAGTTAGATCACTTTCTTATACCACACTCAAGAATAAATTCAAAATGGATCAAATACTTACGTGTTAGACCCAAAACCATAATATCATAGAAGAACACATAGGAAGCAAAATCTCAAAAATTTCATGTAACAATTTTTATTCAGCTGTATCTTCCCAGGCAAGAAACACAAAAGAAAAATTAAACAAATGGAACTCCATCAAACTAAAAGTTTTTACACAGCAAATGAAACCATCATCAAAGTAAAAAGACAACCTACAGAATGGGAGAACATATTCACCAATACATATGATAAAGGATTTATATCCAAAATTTAAAAAATAGTTAGGAAACTCAAAACCATAAAAGCAAACAACCCAATTTAAAAAAAGGACCTGAATAGACACTTCTCCAAAGAGGACATGTAGATGGCCAATACACATATGAAAAGATGCTCAACATCACTAATCTTCAGAGAAATACAAATAAAAAACACAATGAGATACCACCTCACACATGTCAAAATGACTATCATCAATATATCAAAAAACAGGTGCCTGCAAGGATGCGGAGCAAGGGGAACACTTTTGCACTGTTAATGGGAATTCAAACTGGTGCAGCCACTGAGGAAAGCAGTATGGAGATACCTGTTAAAATGAAAAATGGATCCCCTTTTTGACCCAGTGATCCCACTTGTGGGAATATATCTGAAGGAACCCAAAACACTAATTCAAAAGAACATAAGCACCCCTACATTCATTGCAGCATTATTTACAATCGCCAAGATATGGAAGCAGCCCAAGTGTCCATCAATAAATGAATGGATAAAACAACTGTGGGATATTTACACAATGGAATATGACTCAGCCATAAAAAAAGAAGAAAATTTCACCCCTTCAACCATATGAATGGACCTGGAGAACATTATGTTAAGTGAAATAAGCCAATCAGAGAAAAACAAATGCCATGTGATTTCATTCATATGTTGAATTTAATGAACAAAATGAACTAACAAGGAAAATAGAGACAGACTCATAGATGGAGAGCAGGATGACAGCTAGAGCAGAGTTAATGAGGAGAGGGATTGAGCAAAAAGGAAAAGGCATTCATGGACATGGACAACAATGTGGCGATTGCAGGGGAGAGGGGGAATATATCCACATTGTTTGTTTTGATGTTTCGGTCAAATTTTATCATCTTCTTTCAAAGAAACTATGTTTTAGATGAACAATAAAAACAATGAACACTATTTTACTGTTTGGAATGTTGAAGAATTGCTTTTTACTTTGTGATTATCTTACACTTCCTTTTTATCAGAAACTCATGAAATGAAATGCTTCATTATTCATTCATCAACAAGTGCTAATGAATGACATGTGAATGACAGAAGAGGAGTTCAAAACATGATTGAGGTGTTATTCCTACTGTCAAGGAGATAAAATGTGCACAGAGATTACTGTAATGCAAGAGAAGAAGTGGTAGGGGACATAGGACAAATTTAGATAGAGTTCAGAGAAGGGGCGTAGACTCTAGTTAGGGACGATAGCTAAGCCCAGTGGGAGGCTGTGTCACATCAGTGTGTGAAATAAAGCACAAGCTCCTATGCTGGATAGATCTGTCCCGTTGCTTATTTGCCTTACTGAAACTTAGTTTTACTCTGGGATTCATATTTCTAATCTGTAAAATGGGAAAAACATTAGCATTAACCCTTGAGGTTGTTGGCTGGGTAAAAGAAAATATTGTGTATAAAACACTTAGAAAGCGCTGGGCACCCACACTTTACCTAACTCACCAGTGCTGTGAATAACACTTACTGAGGCATTGAGATTGTCTGTTATGACAAAATTTGGTTGAAGTTCTGGGCAAGCACTACACCTCTACTGCCCTGACCAATTCCTTGGCAAAAATTTTCACTATCTTTTCCCAATACGCACAACATATAAACAAGACATTAAATTAAGATTCACTTTGTAATTAGATCTGTAATGTTCTCTTTTGACTTTTTTTAAATTTCTATAAAACATTTCAAATTATTTTTATCAATTTTCTTATAATGTTCATATCTCCTGAGTTTTTCACTGCAATTATGTTTATCGGCAACCTTGATTGGTTTGTAATAGGGACACAGGAGTCTGAAGAAATAAAGATTCCAGAGGGCCTTTTTGGTTTATCTAGATTCTGATGATTTTTTAGAAACAATTGCTAGTCGTCAACCTTCCACTATCCCTTACATTGTTGTAGACATGTCTCAGAGCAACTATCCACTGAAGGTTAGGGGCTGGGCTCCTCTGGACTGAGTAAGTAAGGAAGACTCGCACTAACACAAGTCCATTTTCTGCTCCTTCTCTTCTTTTGAGAACTTGTATGATACTTGCTGAGTGGAAGGAAAAATCAATAGGTCCTGAGAGTATGGCCCATCGATAATCCATGCTGGACCTATTTGGCCAACTTGAATTCGAGTAGAAGTGTTTCATCCTTGTTCAGACCCTGAAAGCTCTGACCCCTAAACACTGTTCAGAAGAAAAGCTCCAAAAAAGTTATTTTCAAAAACTTTTCAGAAAGAATTAAAAAATAGTATTATTTAGGTAGGGTCTGGGTTTGGGGTAAGGGAAGTGTCAATAAATGTCATATAATACAATATTTTTTAAATGGACATTTGCTATAAGATACTGGATTTGCCTTGCCTTGATGAAGTTAAAAGGCAACTTAATGGACTCTTTCCACCTGAGAAATTTTGAATTTCCTCAAAAGTTTGTCACAATTTTAGAAGCACGTGCCTCCAAATCCATTGCAAGTTTATTGAGCAATTTAATAATAAAAAGGAAACAAGGAAAATAAATCAATGGGAAGATTTTAGCCTAAAATGTTATCTCAACAGCATTATATCTGCGATATAACCACTCATATGCAATGGCTTGTTAGCAGCTGTGGTCATAAATTTTAGCATCCAGCATATTCAAGGGAGATGATATACTGCTGGTAGCTATCTACACACAAATACATGATTTTTTTAATCTACAAACTGCAATCACTCCCTGGAAATGATGACTTAAAATCGTCCTCTGTAGATAATTCACTTACATATAACTTTCACTATGCCTTAAGTGAAAATATTACTCTTTATCTGAGAGACTCTCACAGCACTGGTTGCATTCACTTAGTTTTCAAATACTAAACTCTGTTTTCGCACCATTATACAGCCGAGCATCCATTGCTGGCACCACCAATGGCCACCTGAAATTGAAGCCTTCCTCCTGTTTCCAAAGCCGAGTCTGAGTCCTGACAAGAGAAATAAACCAAATCTAACACTGGATTCCAGGGTCCACTCTCAGGATGTCTCCCATGCTAATTTGTCAAGTTCAAGGGGTCATCCCAGATCTGCTCATTTGGGCTCCTGTCTTGCTTCCTGGAACCAATTATCTTTCCTTCCCTTCTAGATTTTTTTCTGTTTGTATCAGGAGACTTCAGATTTATTTCTTATCCCATTGCAATTTCAGTAATTTGTCTGGTTTTCTTCCACAGGAACGATGTAGAGAAAAGCAGACACAACCTTGGGCATCAGACATATCTAGGTCAGAATTTAGCTAGCACTGGTCCTGTGGATATAAGCAAATTTCTAAAACTCTGTGAGCTTTATTTCTTCATAGAACTGCTATTATGATTAAATTCATTGATATAATGTATTTTTATGTGCAGGTTAGGTAAAACGTCCTTGAAAGTACCACATGATTCCTTAAATGACAACTTCTCTTAGATAGCTGGAAGGCCAGGACAGCACTACACATGGTTAAGTATCCCCAATACTGAATGCGTTATTTCAGAGTGTTTTTCCTTTTTCCCCAATGGAAAATAAACATAGCCAGACACTATTTAAAGCAGTAAGAACAGATTTGAATCATACCATACTATTGCAAAAAGGAAAAGTTTCCAGCGTGAACTGAACTGAACTTTGATTTGTAGAGGTAACTCAGCTTTTTAAAAAGAGGGAGTAGAGAGCGGGGTAAGCAGAGATCAGGTAGAGTCAGGGAAGTAAAAAAGTAGAAAAAATGAGAACACTCTAATGGCCCACATGGAACCCACCTGGGTTTGTTAACTGGCGCTTATCAAATTTAGGTTCCCACCCTCCCTCAGATACTGGGAGACAGCCGTCTGTCTTTAGGCAAGGTCCTGAAGGGGGAATGTAGATTTGAACTATTATAAAGTGTTTTGTTCAAGTCTTACAGACCAAGGTTGAGTCTTCCTTGAGAAAGTGCTCAGAGGAGCCTGTCTAGAATTTGGACGGGAGAGAATCTTTGTCACCCCCAGGCTGCTTCCCATTCCCATCTCTTTTGTTGAAATACACTTCTCCAGCCTGGTTCTCACCACTAGCTTGCCATTTTTAACTTGAAAAACACTCAGAGAATTTGAAGTCTTTGAACAGTGTTTTTCGCTTCAGCATGTGCCTCACCTCTTAGCTCTAGTATTCTTAAAACATCCTTCATCTTATTACATATCTTGGTCCTAAGAGCTATGTTCTTGCTGCCCTTTGTCACACAAATGTCTTCCCAGACTGCCTAAAGTCATGAGACAGGGAAGACACTCAATTATGTATGTTCTCAAAGTCTGCTTGTGACAGCCAAATTTGTCCACCAGTGAGTATCTGGCAATTAATTCATTTTATTGATATATATCCATATACATATGGATTATGGATATAGATGGATATATATCCATGCCAAACATGTAACAACTAGCAAACAATATATTTATACCCACACACTTATATATATATATATATGATGTTTGTACAGAAAAAGTTCAACCGTTGTTAATATAACAAGAACAATTTGTGTGACATTGATGTAATCTGGCAACTGAGGAGAATGGAGTAGAATGTGCACATGTGAACAATGATGACTTCACCATATTAGTTATTCAGGGAGGTGGAAGCTGTTGAATGAACATGTATACTGTGTGGCCATCACATTCAAGGTGACAGAGAGCAAAGCAACAGATCTGCATCAAATTTTGTGTTAAGTTCGAATATTCCTCCATAGAAACTATTTGGATGATTCAGAATGCTGTAACTATGGGCAACTGGTGATTGGCAGCTTCATCACTACAATGCACCCACTCATGCATCATGTCTCATGCAGTGTTTTTTGGTGAAACATCAAGTCACCAAGGTGACTTAGCTCCCTTAAAACCAAGATTTGGCACCCTGCGACTTCTGGCTTTTCCGAAGATTAAAATCACCTTTGAAAGGGGAGAGATTTCAAACCATCGATGAGATTCAAGAAAATACAAGACAGCTGATGGCAATTGGGAAAACTGTATGAGGTCCCACAGTTCCTTCTTTGAAGGGGACTGAGGTGCCATGATCCTACGTGTAATGGTTCTTGCACTTTTTCAATAAATGTCTCTATTTTTCATAGTACATGGCTATATATTTTCTGGAAAGACATTTTGTGTGTCTGTGTACTAATTTGTCAATTAATTATATGTTTCTATCTTAATAGCAGGCCTATATAAATGATGTTCATTTGTCATAAATTTGTCTTACTTTTTAGAGTCTACTATTCCTAAAAGAAAAATAGGCTTTAAAAATGTGTGTGTGTTTGTGTGTTTGCAGCCACCACCACACCAGAGCTGTCTCTAGCTTACCGACCTCCAGCCAAAGGAGGAAGTCTTTATACCGTGGCTGGCTCACGGACAGCAGACTGCCCACAAATCTACCAGTAGGAGAGCACCAAGAAAGCAACTGACTATAAAAGCAGCTCATAAGTACCTCATTGTTACAAGCGTGGTACCATGGCACTCCATGCAATTAGATGTTATCAGAAGTCCACTGAACTTCTGATTCACAAAATTCCCTTTCAATGTTTGGTGTGAGAAATTGCTCAGGACTTCAGAACACATCTGCACTTCCAGAGTGCAGCAATTGGTGCTTTGTAAGGGGTAAGTGAGGCCCACCTCGTTGGCCTTTATGAAGACACCAACATGTCTGCTACCCATGCTGCATGTATAACTAGCAAACCAGCTAACACACCATATATGTGTTATCATCCAGAGTGATGGGAAACATTTCATTCTTTAAAAAATTTTTCTTCCAATTATTGGTAGTTCTGAATGTATCCCCCTTCCATGGGGTCAAAAGTTGTGTATGTATGATTACAAGCAGAAAATGGGGAACAGAATTCAGGTATCAGCAGTTTTTCCAATTTCACTTGCATGTGAATTTTTTAAATATAAACATGGGGGCATAAAGCTTGAATGTAAGTCAAGATGTGTCATTGAACAAATAACAGCAGTTCAACTATATACCAATTATAAATAAATCTTTTAAACTTTTCTGGACAATGACAATATTTGCATTTTTTAAAAAATAACTAAATTTCTTATTGATGGCAACCCTTTGAATTAGAATGTTTTAATTATGTCCTTTATATTCAAAAAGTGTATGCAGCCCTGGCTGGTGTGGCTCAGTGGCTTGAGCACCGGGCTGCGAACCAAAGGGTCACTGGTTTGATTTCCAGTCAGGGCACATGCCTGGGTTGCAGGCCAGGTCTGTGGTGGGGGTCTCAGGAGAGGCAACCACACACTGATGTTTCTCTCTCTCTCTTTCTCCCTCCCTTCCCCTCTCTCTAAAAATAAATAAATAAAATCTTCAAAAAAACAAAAAATGTACCCAAAAGCACATTACCCACTTTGAAACATCAGCTTAAATTGGGGTATAGATATAAATATATATATAACATAGTCATGATTTAATAAATATACATTGTATTTTCTAACACTTTTGAGGTCAAAGAATATGTTGCCTCACCTAAGAGAGCTCAACAGTTCTCTTCAGTTTTAGGTGAATCTGGTCAGATCCATTTTACCTGGATCTTATTTAAAGGA
Organism: Trachops cirrhosus; assembly: GCA_028533065.1. Lineage (NCBI taxonomy): Eukaryota > Metazoa > Chordata > Mammalia > Chiroptera > Phyllostomidae > Trachops > Trachops cirrhosus. The sequence goes on along the minus strand of CM052541.1, from coordinate 29,712,107 downwards.
TTTCCTCGCAAGCTCATCTTATAGGGCAGACTCATACCCAGCTCCTTGGGTATCAGTGTATAAACCCCAACCTCCTCTAGGGTGCCCTTATAATCCTTTTTAGCTCCATAGCAACTCTCTCCTGTGAGCCTAAGATACCAGATAACTATTATTTACTAAGCTATTTCCTCAGGTGCAGAATTGGAAAGAAGCCTAGAAGCTTAGAAGGCTTACCTGTCTGGCTAAATCCTACAATCTATCAATTAAATGCAGAGTGGTTTATGCCACCAGTGCTCAATGGAATCTAATTTCTTATTCGAGGTTCTTAGTGCTATAGTCTCCATTTTCTGGTTTCTTGCTATTAAGAATATTTGTTGCGGTTTCCTGTTTCTTCCTCTTAAGTAGTACTATAATTAATGAATGCTATTGTTTCTCAGACTCCCTTGGTTGCCATTTAATCATTTTTACTGTGTATGCTAAAGATAAGAAAGTTTTAGAAATGTCATTAAATTGCGGCAACTCTAACTGTAGCAGACAGCTATAAGCAGGTTACAAAGTATAAGAGCAGCTGGGAAGAATTATTATGTTAACAAAAAGTAAAAAGCAAATGGCTCTTGAATTAATTAATTTTGTAGGCTTTGTATATAGAAGAATATTCAGGGACTTCCAATATTCAAGGAAAATACTCTACTACATTTGCTTCTACAAACAGTATTTAGTCAGAGAGTTGTCATGCATGGGTTTGTGAACAATGAAATAGCTCCCTGAGTGAACTCACTCCTTAAGTGATTCCAATATGGTCTTTCTCTGTTTGGGTCCAGTTTTTTTTTCCAGAGAATAGACACTCCATGACAAGAGTAGTTCAACCAAGAATGTTTTAGGTTCACCCATCTCCGTAAAATCTCATCAGTCTGTAAAGCTATCATGAGCTGTGTTAGGTCTGAACATAAAATCTTTCCATTGCACAACCAGGTCAGAATGGGAAGATTCACATAGAATGAAAAGAAAGATCACCGTAGATAACAAATGGATATTAAATGAGCTTCCATTTTTCATCTAATTAGTAAAATAAACATGTTTTAATAGAGATCCCTCAGGAACTATAGGTACCATTTGTTCTATATAAATAAACATTGAAAATGGTTAGAAATTTCAAAATAATAATAAGAGAAGGCATTATGTCTATTGTCTGTCACTGGCAGAGTTAAATGATATCCATCAAACAAAGAAAGGAAGTTAGTGAAATATTTCTGTTGATTCTATTCTTAAAAAAGTTATTTCTATCATGATTAAGAAGAATATATAAAGTATTTGAGAAAAATTTCATCTTTTTTGCTAAGGAATACTTTCTTGCTAAAGAGAACGTCAGAATAAGTCCTATTGGACCATCTCTAAATTAAGGGATGACACTAAGTTTTAGCTGGAAGAGAACATATGTCTAAAAGTGCTAATGGCAGAGAGTTTACCTCTCCTGCTCAGCTTCCCTGTCTTAATAATTCTCAGTTGTAGCTACATAGTGTAATTATGAAAAATGTAGATGATTAGATATAATAAGAAACTGAGAAATCAATTAAAGATCTTCTTTATAATGATCAGGTAAAAAGCATTTTTTAAGATTAAGCAATAGAAAATAGCATGCTTTTGCAACATCTCACCAAGCTTCCTTTGAAAGGAAAAGATAATCAAAGTAAGTGCAAACAATACTTCACAATCCAAGACTAGAAATAACATTAGGTTATTTCTAACCTGAGTCAAGAAACCTATTTGGAATACATTTTCACATCCAACTTATCCCACATTTCACTGTTGCTGTACATTTATCACCTCTTTTGTTACAAAAAGCATCTTCTTTCGCAGAGATGTAAAACCTGACCAATATAAAAGAAAATACACAAATAAATAACTCAAGTTACCCTCTATGCAAATTTAAAAGTAAACAAACTACTGTTATTAACGCTGACAGGGTCCCTGGAGTTAGTAAAACTGCAAAAAGTTTGAGGGCGTCATCCTTACAAAAAGGCCTCCTTCACTTCTGACACTGTGAGTTTGAGGGGTCCCCCAAACCTTCATCAGTTCAATAGTCACTTACGAGACTAACAGAACTTACTGAAAACAATTATATTGATGGCTACAGCTTATAGCAGGGAAAGATGAAGATTAAAATGAACCAAGGGAAAAAATACATGGGGTGAAGTCCAGGAAATTTCTTAACACATGAAATCAGGGTATGTTACTCTCCCAACATCAACATGTGAAAATACACAAGGAATATTGTCAACAAAAAAAGTTCACCTAAGCTATGATGTCCAGAGTTTTTAGTAAGGCTTCATGATGTAGGCCTAATTGATTGATTGATTGGTGACCTAATTGAACTGTTTCCTTTGCATGATCCAAAACTCCTACTCTAAGTCACATTGTTGATCCACTTGGCATACCAAGCCCTTACTTCAAGACTATTGGGTATGGCCACCACCCTTTTTCCCATGATCTGGAATGGCAGCCCCCATCTTAAAAACAACACTCTTATCAGACCTGACATAGTTTACCTACTAGAAGCCAAGGAGACGACCAGACTTCTCATTGTGAAAAGTCAACTTCATTACTATACAGTCTATTGCTTGGCTTTTGTTCAAGGCTCTCTTACAGCAAAATAAGTTTGCCCAGTCATGTACATTTATTATAGCATCAATATGCTAGACAGAGTAATACCATCTTTACAAATATACTTAACATTTGGAGGAGCCAGTGTAGGGGAGAAATAGTTTAAAGAAACAACTGATCCATTCCATAAAGCTACTCCCTTGATTTACCATTATGACAAACTTTTGCAGAACTATTTAGCATAGAAATAAGCTGATAGTTAGATAAAACCAACGTTTCCTCAGGCCCTTCATTTTCCATTAGTGTTACATCCCAAAGAGGCTTTAACTCAATTTAACAATACATTTGACCATCAATATCAGCATTATAACCTAACCAACAATGTCAGTGTTACAACATATCACAGTACTGCAGTAGATATAACATAAAAATACATCAAAATGTGTGTATGTTATGTGCCATGGAGTTGGTTCCAACTCCTGGCAACCACATGAATGCGTGATGTGGGCAATAGTCCTGCTCAGCTCCTGGAGACTCATCATGCCTATGGCTTCTTCTATGGAGTCAATTCATCCTATATTTGGTCTTCCTCTTTTCCTGCTACCTTCTATTTTTTTTCAGCATCATCGTCTTTTCCAAAGAACCCTGATTTCTTATGATGTGCCCAAAGTAAGTCAGCTTCAATTTTGTAATTTCTGCCTCCAGTGATGTTTCAGGATTAATTTGCTCTAGGACACACTTATTCATCTTTTCTGGCAGGTCACAAATCAAAACATATCCAAACATGACTGGTTTTAGTCATTAACAATTAGTCCAGTCCATCATCATAGCAGAGCAATGTCACTCAGGTTTGCAACTGATTTTGTGAGGTTACAAAGGCAGGCATGGTCTGAGCAACATATGGCCTCACCCTTTCAGGCATCTGGAATAACTGAACTAAGAGATATACCATCTGCATTATGAGCCTTTCTCAAAACATTGATGTAATACTAGACTTTTGTCATTATATAATCCATTTATTCATTTTTTTACCCTCATCAACTATTTGTCCTTTCCACTCATCCTTTAGACTTACCCAAACTCTTGCTAAGAAAAGAGATTATTTATGGAGGAACTATGCAAAGAGGAAGTATAGAGAAAAGAGGCAACATGTAAATGTCTTTATTCCCTGCTTCCCACTATCCACCACCAAAACAAATATTTGAGATGGGGGGCATGACTGGGTAGAAGCTCTTATAAAGATTTAAGAAATCTGAAAACATGCTTCACCAAACATCTGAAAGAGTCTGGGCTCCTCAGAGTAGACCAAGGCCACACCTAAGATGGTGCTCATGGGGAAGGAAGAAGGGTCACGAAGCTGAAGGAGGTCCCCACTATAGTGCGTAAGGTATGAAGTGGCTTCCCACACTAGTTTGCTCTTCTCCATTTACTAGTGAAGTTGATCATCTTTTCAATATGTTTATTGGCTGATTGAGTATTCCTGTTTGTGAATAACCTATGCATAACCTTTATTTTTAATTGGATTATTCATTTTCTTTTTATTGATTTTTAATAGTTTTTTTTACTATTTACATGTCAATTTTGTATATATTACAATGATCTTTCTCAATTTGTTTTATACCTATGAACTATATTTATGCTATATTAGTTATACAAGGTTTTAATTTTGATGTGATCAATTTTATAATTCATTCTCTTTACATTTTCTTCTTTGTGTGTTGTACTCCAGAAATCCACTTCTACCTGGAATTTATTAAAATATTTTTTATGTTTTCTAAAACTTTTAAAGTTATTTTCACATTAAGATTCTTAAAACATCTGGCATTTATTTATTTTTTCTGTATGGAATGAGATTAGGGTCTAATTTTACTTTTACCATATGGAAAACTAATTGTCCTGATACCATTTATCAAATAACTCATCTTTTACCCACTGATTTATAATGCCTCATCAATCATATGGATACTTTCTTTTTTGCTATGAAATCACCATAATTTTACTTGTTAGTATTGAATAACATTTACATAACTTCATAGATATTGAACAACCTTTGCTTTCCTGATATAAATGTTACTAAGATATGATCTACAAATATAAGGTTGCATTCAGTTAGGTAATATTTTATTAGAATTTTTCTAATAAAAATATTAACAAAAATCTGGATAATTTATAAGTGAGATCTGTCTATAAGTTCCTGTTTTGTACTGCCCTTAGTCATGTTTCCATGTAGAAATCATGGATTTTTTAATGTAGTTCAGAGTTAGATGCTTCAAAAGAATGCCTCTTCTTTATCTTATATTCATTTCACTTCTCTTACAACCTAAACCATGGTTTATGACAAACAAAACAAGAAGCAAACAGTGCCATTAATTTAATATAAAATGCTATATTTAATTCACATTATTTAGTACAATTAAATGACACTATTTGGAAACATTTATAGTGTACATTTTTGCAGTCATACTAACCAATTATAGTATTATCTTTTCTCTATTTATATATAAACACTTCTTTTCTGAAGTAGCAAATTCTTTACATTTCCAGCTGCTGAGATAGTATTTTCTTTGAGAGCATAGGTTACCTCTAGCAGTGAAACCAGAGCCAGCTATTAAGCAGCTAAAGAGCTACAATAATTGAATAATGACCACCTGTCTTTTAGCACGTTATTTGTTCTCCTCTTCTAGAAATTGTATATGTCGATTTAGTTTGATTACATGTCATCTTAATGAAGCTGCATCCACAGGAGTCATGTCATCTGAAGTTCCTTCAATTTCTGCTTCAATGTGAACGTGGTGAACTGAGAGCCAATTTTGCCCCCCTGTGCCCACTCCTGGGTCCCAAGTGAGGGCCACCACCTGCTGTGTCCTAGGCTACTCACTCAGTGGTCGCTCTCAGAGGCCCTTCCTTGAGAGCACAGGGGTGTCTGGGTAGAATACCAGCTGGGACATCCCACAGTGGCCAGGGAGAGACCTTAACACAAAGGTTTTAAACAAATTTTTGTTTAACATAATTATTCATGACAATACCTCCAAATGATTTATCTACATTATATAAATTTAACTACATTTTGAAAAAAACTAGGATGAATATTTCCCACATGATTATAATAAGTTACAATGAGCAGGGACTTGACCCCATTATTTCTAAAGAATACAAAATAAGTCTAAGCCAGTTTATGAGCTTTTCTCACCTATAAAGGAAAGGATTCTTCTGAGAACTAGAACAAATTCTTGCTGTATAAGTCTTATAAAAATGTTGATAAGAGAAATGTGTTAAGAGAATAAATTATTTGTAGCTCTGAAATATGTGCATCACCATATATATCACCAAACTTCACCAAATATGTATAAACCTAACTTCAACCAGTCCAAAATGTGATGCACAGGAAGGATTCAACTAACAAAGAGCGACGCATATAGATTATTCCCAAAGACCTCTTTAGAAGACTTCACATCCTCCTGAAGATTTCTATCTGCCTGAAAAATTCCAAGACCAGAGAACACCACTGGGCCAGTGATGTCTAAAGTGTGGCATTTCCTCCCAGGAAGGGGTGATTTAATTAGTTGGTTATCCTATGTATTTTCTACAGCATTTGACTATCCTAGAAAACAGCATAAGTGTGAAAGAGTGTGAATCATTAACTACAAACACTTCACTAGAAAGTCAATTTTGATCGTTGCGGCATCTAACACAGCACTCTTAGAAGCAGCACCTCGGTCAGTTCTGCATTGTTTAATTATTAGATATCCTTGCTAACACCAACTCAACTTGTTGAGTCTAAGTTAGGAAGAAGGGAGAGATGGGGAGAACAGGATAAAATTTGCACATGAAGGCTTTTATTCCCTGTTATTCACTGATCATTTTGAAACTTTTGTACTAACTCTGAGAGACTAGTAAGATTAGATCTTTGAAGTGCATTTCACAACAAAATGATCAATAAAATAAGATGCAATAAAAACTAAGTGATACAGTTCATGTCACCAAAGTATAAAACAAGTCAGTTTCCATAGCTTGCTCAAACTTATCTAGTATGACTTACTGAGCTATATTTTAAGATGTTAAGAACCTAAAAATGGCCATTTGACCAAAGATACTATGCTCAGTCATTGCATATCATTACAAATCATATTATACCATAATCACCAAATGTCTACTTATCATTAGACAATACGAAGAATTGTAATCCTTGTTTGTGTAGAATTAAAGCCTACATTCTAATTACAGATATGAAGCCCATCCACCTAAATAGAAAACTGACAATGAAGTACCATATATAATTCCCAGATGAGCACTATGTGTGTAAGAAGTACTGCAGAAGTTTAGGAACATGCCATATCACAATGAGCTGATATTATAAAGATCTTTCTGATAATAAATAAAAAATGTGAGTAGGCTTACCAAATGTAACATAGTCTTACCAAAAGTGAGAAAATAACCCAAAGTAGTACAAAAATGGGAAGAGAATTGAATAGTGCAAGGTTTTAGAAAAATATCACGTTGAAGATTATCCAACCAGGATTGCCCAAGAACCAAGAATAATTGAGTGAGTGAGAAACAGGCAATCTCTCTCTCTTGAGATACTCAACTGTGTATAGCTAATGCTCATTATCTGAGGGTCACTGGCCCTAAGTGACAGGTGTGTGTTAGCCGTGTCTGCCCCCATAGGAGAAGCCCTGGAATGGGTGGGAACCAGAACTGCCAAAACAAGGCTTGGACCACGAATCTGCCAGTGTCCCTGACTTTTCTACTGCTGTAATTTGATTACAGGAACTGAGCACAGTGAAAACCACTTAGAAACTCCCATTTCTGTTTGAAATGAATAGCGACAGTTTCCTGACAGATTATATGACATTTCTGCAAACCAATCTGTGGACAAAAAGCTCTACTCAGATGCACTACAGGAACAATCATTCAGTCTGAGTTTTAGTCTCTCTCTGAGTGTCAGCTAGTAATGCTATTGGTCAATAAAGAAAGAAAGAGATGGATATAGGAAGAAACAAAAAATGGGAAGAAAGAAAAGGGGAAAAAAGTCAAACAATCTATCCAGTTAAGGTTAGGCATAGAAGTAAGCTTTAGATACAAGCCAAAAACCTGGAAACAAAATATAAAAATAAAAGTTTTGGAACACAGATTATGAGACAGAAAATTTCTATGCCAAAGCTATGAGTCGTTATGAAATTTTTGTAGAGTAGCAGTGGCCTCAGAAGAATTGGACTTGAGGCTAGAGAATACAAAGCAGAGAGATCATGTAAGTAATAATTAGAAAATTAAATTGAAATGATGAACTATAGTTAGATTTCAGGAAACCACTAGGAAACTCTGTATCAGAGTGTTGTTTCTTCACAGTCCACCTGAGACCTTCCACATGCATTTTCTACCCATCACCTTTAGCAGAATCCCATGCCGCTCTTCACACTCCATGGGGTTTTTGTACTTATTATACCCGTTGTCTGAAATATTTTTTCTCGTAGATGTTCCTGTGGCCCCTCCTGCTTCTCCTTCAAGGATATTTAAAATGTCAACATAGTGAGACTTTCCCTGATAACCTGTTTAAAATCGCAACCTCACCTTTGACTGCCACCACTACTACTTCCCTTCCTTGCCCTGTATCACCAACAACCCTTTCATATATTACATAGTTTTTTTTTACAAATGTCTTTTTATTTTCTGTGCCCTTCACTAGTTTATAAGTTGCACAAATGCAGAAATTGTTAGGTTTTTGTTTGTTGAGCCAGCAATATTTAAAAGAACACTTCTTGATACTCAGAACATGCATGGGTGTGATTGTCTGTGTGTTAATGAACACAATGTTCCTAATAAAAGTAGTGGTCTGAGCCCAGGCGGAGTGATGTTCAAGAGCATCAGAGAAAGCCAATAATGCACTTTGATAGGACCATAAGGTATACAGAGAATTAGTCAGATACGTGATGACAACTTAAGTCCAGAAAAAGACCATGTATCTTATGTAATAGCATAAATAATAATAGAATGATAAAATAATTTTTTAAAGTTGGGCTTATGTATCAATTAGAACAAAGGAAAAATCATAGGCAAAGGTTTGAAACCTAAAAAAATGTACTGTTGGTTCAAACAAATCAATCATCGCTAAAATATAGAAAATGGAAAGTGATATATGCTAACAATATATGATAAAATTCAAGAGGAAGTATCCCTTTGTTTTTTATATATATACATATACATGCAGAGAAAGAGAGAGAAAGGTGTTAATGTGTTTATAAACAAAAGTAACATAAAGAGAAGGAAAATTCTGTGTCCAAAAAAGGAAGTAAAACCTAACAGTTCGAAAGTAATTCCAGAGTAACAGTCTTTCAACTTTTTTAGAGTACTATGAGTCACCAGAAAATATTACTGTTACTTTGAGACATATTACTTGCAACATAAACCGTAACCTGATTTCAGAGATCTTTTTGCAATTTCTGATTTTTCTGATCTTTTGTAAAAGAAAAATTTTAGTATAATCTGAAAATATAACAAGGTAGCAGAAAGCCTAATGGAAATGTCACAAGTGGGATGAACAAGTGTGTAAAAAATGAAGTTGGAGTTAGTTAAAATTATAAACTCTGTTTGAGAGTTTGCTTTTAATTTGAGTAAAGCACCAGTTAATGAGGACCATTAGAAGTCCAAAATGTTAATTTAATGAAAACCTCCAATTACATTTTGTTAGATTTTACCATTAACAATATCAACTTTCGGCAGTTGTTCTCATTAGACAAGAGAACATTAAAAAATTAAAATAAAGGGCATGTTTTAACAAGTAGAATTAGGTTATATAAAGACTAGCTGAAATTGGGGGAAAATTTACAAAAAGAGTTACAGTAAATTTCCCAGAGAGCCAGAAAATTCTTAAAGAGGAATGTAAACAAATTATTCAAATTTTGTATCATAATTTCAGCCCATGGTACATACACAGCAATTAGTCTAACCAATGGTTTAAACTTGTGTTCTTCAATGGGGGTATTTTTACCCTAAAATCTGTTGAAGATGTCCATATGATAATTTAGGCTGGATATGAGTAGAAACCACGTCTTACATGGACCCTCAAACTATCACAAAGAAACTTGGTCTTTGGCCTTTGATAATAAATGTTTTAGAGTCAAGCCTAGGGGAAAAGTCTGTGTTTACATTTCTCTTTTTTCCTTGTTATAAATTTGGCCACTACTGTGATCAATTCCAGCCTTTAGGTAAGTCCTGTTTCTAAAAGATTCCAATTACTTGAAAGGTAATTTTTGACAAATAATGTTATCTATACCTGTAGTTGCTTTACTTTTAATGTTTATTATATGCATTTTATAAATAGTCCTTTTTAACTAATATTTAAACAGTGATGCAATGAATATCCTTACCTGTGAATCATTTTTGCTTATATGAGTTGTGTATGATATTCTGAATATTCCATGAAATGTATACTATACTTACCAGTGTGTTCCTAACTTCCCATAGCCCAAAGTTTTTGCTAAAGCAACAAGCTTATATAGACGAACTAGTACATATGAGTTCCCTTCCCAGCCCAGGGAAATTGGAGTGTATGAGCTTCTGACTTGATAATCAATCTACCAATCTTGCCTTGCCAATATTTATTACATGGCATGAGAGCATAAGCTCAATTATACTTTCCCTTTCAGAAAAAAATATTAAAGACTTTAATTTTCTCATTACATTCTTCAGCATTCTCATTATCATTTCAAATATCTTTCTTATTTTCTTGGCTAAATTAGTTATTGCTATTTTAAAGCCCTTATGTGATTATTTTGGTATCTGGGTCACTTGCATTTGTTTCCACTGTCTGTCTGTTTTGCTCTCCTTGGAATTTAAATTGTGTATTGAACGCTGTATATGAAAAATGTTCAGGCTCTCATGATGTTATCCTCATCCAGTGAGGGTTTACCCTTTCCTTCAATCAGCAGATGGAATGGAGGCTGATCATGTGCTCCCAAACCAGGGACTGAGCTGAACCTGTGGCTGGGTTGCAGTTTTGGTCAAGTCCATTAACCCCCTCTCTGTTGCAGATCCCAGGGTGCATTGCTTCACAGGTTTTAACTGAGAGGTTAAAACCTAATCACCACTGTGAAACTGATATCTATCCTCTGATTTTTATTCTCTCAGAAGAATATTGAGCTCTCTCTTATTGCAGGGAATTCTGGCCCCTTAAATCTCAATGTTTCGTCTCTTGGGCCCTATGAGACTATCAAAAGTTATACCAGTTTCTCAGTCTCTGGGTAACATTAACTGCTACCTCATTCTGAGAATCAGAAATGCCCTGCAGGAGATAAATCATGGTTGCAGAATATCTTTTTGCCTCAGTGCTCAGAATCTGCTTTTTCAGGATTTTATCCCCTCAGACCTAGTTGCTACAAAGGGTATCCATTCCCTTCAAACATTTATTTTTCAACTAAGTTTTCCTCAGTGACAGCACTGGTTGACCATAAACCTCTGTATCATAACTGGAAACTGAAATTCCTCTTTCAGGAATTTGTACAAAGAAAAAGCAAATGGAATGCAGAATAAACAACAAAAATAATCAAATCAGATAGCAGCGGGCACGAAGACTGTAAGAACATACGAGTGAACAATTTAAGACAAACTTAAGATTAATATACTAAGACAAAGTTATAAGAAAATATAGCCCTGGCTGGTGTGGCTCAGTGGATTGAGCACCAGACTGGACACCGAAGGGTCACCTGTTAGATTCTCAGTCAGGGTGTATTCCTGGGTTGTAGGCCAGGTCTCCAGTGGGGGCGCTCGAGAGGCAACCATGCATTGATGTTTCTCTCCCTCTCTTTCTCTCTCCCTTCTCCTCTGTCTAGAAATGGATAAATAAAATATTTTTTTAATTATAAGAAAAAAATACAGTGAGATAATATAAAGCCTATCAAAGCATCCATAGAATTTAGTTTTCTTCAGCAAGTTAATAGATATTCAACAATACAGAGTTGAAAATGGGGACAGCTGTAATTGAACAACAATAAAACATTCTTCAAATAAAAAATAAAATAAGAGTTCTGTAATACAAACACCATTGTGAAAAATTAAATGAAAGAAAATCAAATAGGTTTTTAATACCAAAATCATCAGAGACTTCAATATATTCATGTGCTTTATAAATCAATCTCCTAGACCTCTTACATAACATTGTCCCAAATATATTGACTGGGGAACCCTTTCATAACAGAATCGTAAAAACTTGGACACTTAAGTGGTGCCAGGCAAAATTCAGTAATATTTGAAAAGCTAAGAATTTTCAAATATAAAATCAGCTAAAACAATGTAGAGCAAATAGAAAAAAATGAGAGACATTTAGCAGAAAGCTGTTAAAGTCCTAAAAATGCTTTACATAAAGGTATATTGGCTCATACCATCTATTCTTGGATTCCCCTAATTACCATACCTACCAAATGGCCAATGAAAATATTTATAGAAATCCCTTCTACCAAAAAATCAAATATAATCAATATAAAGTAGAAAGTAAAGTATTTCAACCAGTTTCTTTTACATGATAAAAGTTTATTTCTATTACCCACTACATTTATATATGTATCCAAAGTATTCTGGAAAAGGTTTTGTTTCAGGGGGTAAATCTCACAGAGGAAAATCTCCTCTGCTGTGGAAAAATTCATTCTGCCACCAAGTGGTGATCTTGATCATGATAGATACTTCAGATTCAATTAACATAAACATTGGGGCAGTAACTGTCGCCTCCTGTGAAAGAAAAAATGGATGTACCTCTATAGACTCTCTTTTGACTTGAAAATTTTTCTATTATTCTGCATTCATTTAATTCCTTACTATTATTGTGAGTTTTTATGTTAGACATACGTTAGCTACTCCATAAAAATTAATATTTAAAATACCTTCTGTGAATAACTAACAATACAAATTTCAAGAATAAAATATCTCATGAAGGAAAACATGAGGAAGTAAACTCTATATTATTCATTTTTATTTGTGTTTCATTGAAGAATAGCCAGGTAAAGGTAATTAATTCTCTTTGGAGCAAAATTTGAGATAGCATATTGATCCAACATTTATTTTCCTATTGTAGACCAATGAAGTGTTATTGTCAGGGTTTCTGGGAATGCATAAACTATTTTTATCTTTTATGTATTAAATAAAGCTTGAGGAGAAGTAGTAAATTTAAAAATGAGAATGAAAGAGCAAAGAAAAACACTGTAGACAAAGTATTTTAGAATACATAGTTTAGCCATCAGGCAGGAGACCTAAGTACGTCCATTGTGCCAGGTATCAGACAAAAGACAAGGTGGGACTGTTACGAAGGAAATAGCACGTGCTGCCTCCACAGGCACTCAAATTCATTGCTGAAATAGTGCGTGGGCGAAGCGAGACCTAGATTCAGCATGCGGGTGGCTATTTTTCTGCCTCTGCATTAGACACTGCCAGCCCCAGGAATTATTAAGAAGGCAGAGAAGGTAGGTTATAAAATTAGAAATAGCATCCATTGATTACTTTCTGTGAGCTGGAGTGCATGAAATGCTGAACAGATATTATGTTAATATAATATCTTAACAACATAGGAGGAGGGAGTTACTAATAGCTCCACCTTACATATTTGGTCTCTGATAAAATTTGTGATTGGTCATTTTCATTTACTGAGCTTGGTCTTTTAAAAATAACTTATTTTGGATATTAACTCCTTATCAGATGTATCAGCAAATATGTTCTCTCATTCTGTGGGTTATCTTTTTATTTTGTTGATGATTTCCTTTGCTGTGCAAAAACCTTTTAGTTTGATGTAGTCCCATTTGTTTATTTTTTTCTTTTGTTTCCCTTGTCTAGGGAGATATATCTGATAACGTATCGCTATGAGCAATGTCCAAGATTTCGCTGCCTATGTTTTCTTCTAGGATTCTTATGGTTTCGCATCTGACATTTAAAGTCTTTGATCCATTTTGAATTTATTCTCATGTGTAGTATAAGAAGGTGGTCTAGTTTCATTTTCCTGCATGCATCTGTCCAATTTTCCCAACACTGTTTATTGTATAAACTATATTTAGTCCATAGCATATGTTTGCTTCCTCTGCCAAATATGAATTGATGATAAAGGTGTTGGTTTATTTCTGGGTTTTATATTTTGTTCCATTGAATAAAATGGAACACATTTGTTCCATATGTCTGTTTTTATGACGGTAACATGCTGTTTTGATTACTATGGCCTTATAATATAGTTTGATATTAGGTAGCATGATTCCTCCAACTTTGTTCTTTCTCAGGATCGCTGTTGCTATGCAGGGCCTTTTGTGGTTCCATACAAATTTTTGAAATATTTGTTCTAGTTCTGTGAAGTATGTCATTGGTATCTTGATAGAAATTGCATTGAATGTATAGATTGCTTTGGGTAGTATAGACATTTTAATGATGTTAATCCCTCCTATCCATGAACTCAGTATGTACTTCCACTTAATTGTATCTTCTTCAATTTCTTTCTTCAGTATCTTAACACCAAAAAAAAACTTAATTAAAAGATGGACAAAGGACCTGAATAGACACTTCTCCAAGGAGGATATACAGATGGCCAATAGACATATAAAAAAGATGCTCAATGTCACTAGTCATAAAAAAAATGCTAATTAAAACCTCAATGAGATATCATCTCACACCTGTCTGAAAGGCTGTCATTAATAAATCAACAAACAACAATTGTTGGCAAGGATGTAGAGAAAGGGGAACCCTTTTGCACTGTTGGTGGGAATGCAGACTGGTGCAGTCACTGTGTAAAGCAGTAGGGAGATATCCCCCCAAATTAAAAATGGATCTGTCTTTTGACCCAGCAATCCCACTTATAGCAATATATCTGAAAGAACCCAAAACATTAATTCAAAAGAACATGTATTCCTATGTTAATTGCAGCATTATTTACAATCACCAAAATATAGAAGCAGTTCCAGTGTCCATCAGTAAATGAATGGATAAAACAGCTATGGGACATTTACACATTGGAATGTTACTCAGCCATAAAAAAAGAAGTTTTACTCTTAGCGACAGTATGGATGGACCTGGAGAACATTATGCTAAGTGAATTAAGCCAATCAGAGAAAAACAAATACCATATGATTTCACTTATATGTGGTATCTAATGAACAAACTGAACTAACAAAGAAAATGGGGACAGACTCACTCAAGATGGAGAGCAGGATGACAGCTAGTCAACGGGTGGATAAGGGGGAGGAGGGATTCAGCAAAAAGGAAAAAAGACTGTGGACATGGACAACAACATGGTGATTGCTGGGAGGAGGAGAATATAAGGGGACTAAATGGTAACGGGAAAAATATAAGAAAGATGAAAAACAAAAGGCAATAATAAATAAATAGAATAAAAATAACATTTATAAAAGCTTGCTCTATTCCAGGTACTCTATTAACTATTATTTTATTTATTCCTTATAACAACCCTTTGGAGTGGTCTGTTATGTATTTAAGTAAACCAAAGTCCCAACAGCTTAAATAAGGTAAGAATAAATTTATAACCCAAATAAATAAGTAGCCCAAACAGTAAAGTGAGTAGGCCATGGGGGTGGTTATTACTTTACCAGTAGAAATCCATGTTTCTTGGGTCCATTGGGTTTTTGATAAGTACTGTTAAAGAGAAAACCACAGACCCAAAATAGCATCATTTGTGCTAAAAATAAAAAGGATACCAAACCAAGATTTAATACCTGACCTAATAGCAGATTCAATCACTTCTGGTCTAGAATTCTCTGGTCAAGTACCAGTCATTTGTGGGCTCTCTCCATTCCCCACAAGAAGAAGCAATCTGTGTGATAAAAACCCTTCCTTTTCTCTTCCCCCAAAAGAAAGATGTCCTGGCCCAAAAGTAATGCTTTCTCTTTTTTTTTAGCTCCACCCTTCTACCTATAAAAACCTGCCATTTTGTACAACCTTCGGGAGTAATCTTCTAGTGGCTAGAAGATATGCTGACTGATTCTTGACTTGGTTAATAAAGCCAATGAGATATGCAAATTTACTTGGTTGATTGTTTTTTAGCAGTACTGATGGAAAACAACACTGGGTCAGAGTGGACATGAGACATGCAAATCACACCCCCTGAGGTTCCTGGTTGTTATCTGTAGCCTCAGGTGCCAGCTAGGGAGCAGCCCCTCCTGTGTACACTTGCTAAATGACAAGGATGTTCCAGTGTCCCAGTGTTTCAGCAGCCGCTTTTATTCTGATTTTTCTGAATACACAAGCAGATGCTTTATAATTTGTTCTTTGTAAAACTAGTCATTTCTTTGAAATCCATACTATCTTAACATGATATCCTTTACCACTAAGAAATTTTACTTCTGGAAACATACTTCTTTGAAAAGAAGTATGAAAACTGCAGACACCCCAGAAGTCATTTGATGTGAGGAACACATTTTTCAGATGTATTTGTGTAATGACACTTTTTTCATCCAGTGCAATATCTATAAATAAATTTCTATTGTCAAGACAATGTGAAAATAATAACTGTTTTATTAGACATTTTGAAACTAAGCTTCTGTTTCTCTCATTTAAACCTAAAATGTGTTTCCTTTCAAAAATAGATTATTAGCCTTCTGTCTAAAAATCTCAGGAGATTCCCTCACTGCATGCCCCTCTGAAGATAACCTTAACTCTCACAGCTGAATCCTTCCTGTTTTCTCTCTTTATAGTCTATCTATGCTCATTTCTGGCAGTTTTCCTCCATTGTTCCTACTTCTCTCCTACCACCTTTCAATATTTAAATTGGCAATGTCTTATTCAATACTCAGGCCCTTGGGGTTTCACTAGAGTCATCATGTCCTGCTGGTTACAGCAAAAGGGTTGAACTGTGAATAAAAATTTATGGCAATTCCCTTAGCAGAGCCATAGGATTTGTACTAAAAAAATCAGCCTAGACCTCTAACCACAACGAAGGACACTCTTCTCTTCCTAAAGAGAATAATGATCAAGTGTGGTATGTGCTTAACTCACCTCATGTACCTTTGAGTCTCTATACTAACAAGCCTCCAAGAATCTTGATCTAGATTTGGGGTCAAGCTGCCTGAAAAAGAGATTCCTTGCAGAAATTTCAAAAATCCTAATGACTGGTCAAAATTCTAGACTCTGCAGTGTACCTTTTTTTTTTTTTTTTTTTTGCTATCTATTATCTTCCTATAGGACTTTCAGGCCCATTGTTTTCATTATGAACATCCAACTCACAATAAAACCCACTGTAAAAAAAATGTATCCAAGGACCTCCCTCTATATCCTTACCTTAACTGAAACCCAGCCTTCAACCAGATCTTCTCTTCCCTCATACTCATCCCTCTGGGTAGAAGGTGCTCCATCTCCAAAATCATGAACTTTACTGACATTTCCTAAACTCCCTACTGGTTCCTGACTTTTGTATAAAAAAAAAACAAGTATGGTAATAATAATAATAAACTTAAGGTGATGGCAGTTACTTATGTACCTTTTTCTACTCTTTAATTCAGCTGTCTTCTTCTGACCTCAAGATGCTTCCATATTTGTCCAATTGTTGGGTCACTGCCTCAAACATCCTTGACCTCTTAAATGTCAGCAAAGTATATTCATACTCATTGTGAGCATCCCTTTTCTATGGTCTTTCCCTTATGATGGATAGAAAGATTGAAGTATCACATTCAAAGTACAGGTTAGAGTTTGTTGTGATTACAGTCACAAATTTTCCAGATATCTAAAGTTGCTAAGGTGAAATAGACAAAGAATTCAATCTAAAAATCCAGTTAAATTAGACCTCAATCTTTCAATATTTGTTTCTCTTGAATAGATCTACTCCAAAAATTTAATCTATGAATTGCTAATCACCATCGTTCCATATGTCTTACACACTAACCCTCACCTTTGTGTTCTATAACCTCATCGTAGCTACTGAGGGCATGACCACTCCCCTTTATTCTATAACATCAGTCTTGAAATATCTTCCATGTTATTCCATATAAAGCAAACAATCCATGGTACGTAGCTTTGACCAACTCTTTCTTTAGACTCACCTGTCAGCCCACTCACACTCACCCTTTTTATTTAGCAGTAAAGACTTGGCTCAGGGTTCAACTCTTTTTGGAAAGACTTTCTTGGACCTCCCCTCCAAGCAGGTAAAACTGTGCATTTTACTGCCCACTGTACTCTACCAAAACACCTTCTGTTGGCCTTGTGTGCAGAGCTACTTCCCTCTATGAGACTAAAAGTTCATTGACAGCAAAGACCATGTTTTGTTTTGTTTTGTTTTGTTTTCTTGATCTTACTGCCTGGCACAGAGATGAATGCCAAGTATGGACTTAATAAATGTCTTCTAAATTAACCAATAGCTTATTCTTCTCAGAAACTGCATTGATTCCACTTGCCTCTGTACAAAAATGTTCAGTTGGTCTCATTCACTCTTTTTAAACAAACTTTATTTTCTTAACAATTAGGTTTACAGAAAAATTGATGAGAAACTACAGATAGATCCCATATTATCCACCCATGAGTTTCTCATTATTAACTCTTGCATCAGCATGGTGCATTTGTTATAACTAATGAGCCAATATTTGCACGAGATTATTAATTTTAATCTATAGTTCACATTAGGGATCAGTCATTGTATTGTAGAGCTCTCTGGATTTTAACAAATGTATAATGACATGTATACATTATTACACTATCATACGAAATTGTTTTACTGCCCTAAAAATGCTTCTTCTCTGTCTATTCATCTTTCCCTCCTTGCCCACCCAACCTCTTTTGATCATTTTTCTTTTTTTTCCCTCCATAGTGTTGCCTTTCCAGAATGTCACAGAGTTGAAGTCATATGGTGTGCAGCCTTTTCCAACCTCCTTATTTAACTTAGCAGTTAAACATTCAGGTTTTCTCCATGTCTTCTCATGGACTGATAGGTCATTTCTTCTTATTGCTGAATAATAGTCCTTTGTTGAGATGTACCACAGTTTGTATATCCATTCTTCTATTGAAGGACATCCACATTTCTTTCAAGTTTTGATAATTATAAATAAAGTTGCTATAAACATTCATATGCAGGTTTTTGTGTGGGCAAGAATTTTTAACGCATTTGGGTAAATAAATACGAAGGAGCTGATTGTTAGATTATATGGTAATCATATATTCATTTTGTAAGAAACTCCCAAATTGTTTTCCAAGGAAGACGTCTTTGCTTTCCTACCAACAATAAATGAGCCTCACTGTCTCATTCCCTTTTCAGGATATAATGACTCATCCTTAAACATATACTCATATATTACTCTTTGTTTTTTAAAGGCTTGTGTTTTCAAGTCAGCATTTATTGCTGCTTACCATCTGATCTCATAACATCTGGAAAAATCCTTATACCACTTCCCATAGCACATGGCCGTGAAATGACACCCCTGCTACCCTACTGATATGGGTCTCAGTTCCTCTTCGCATCTCAAAGCAATATGTCTAAAAAATTGCCTGTATGGTTTTGATAAATGTTTATTTAATTACTTCATAGGGGATAAATGAATTAACATACGATTTCTGTTTTCTTTTATGCACAGTGGCACAGAAAATTCAGAGTATAAAACCCAGTTATACAAGTCTTTTCTGTCATTTCTACATGGTAGAACTACAGGACTAGCAGGACATTCACAGAATTTGAATTAAGAGCTTTATCAGATTACAATGATGAATAGTGCTGCAGTTCTGGAGGAAAGTACTGCTAGAGAAAGTGCACTGCTCAGAAGAGAATGGAGAGAGCTCATAAATAGGCTTTGTTTTGTGGCCTTTTGTATAAGCTCAACATGTTTAATTCTAGGCATATCTAAGGGAACACAGTAAACGAGAACATTGAGCTGTGTGTCAGGAGAAACGACTCTATCCCTGGCTCTCGTGGTGAAAATCTGTGTGACTCTGAGCAAAGTCTTTACTTGGCTTTATTCTCTTGTTCCTCATATGCACAGTGAAGGTTTATTCATCCAACTTTCAAAAATTGTGCTGATTTCCTACTAAGTGTTCCCAGATGCTTGGGTCATGGGTGGAGCCAGATGATTGAAGTCCTAACTTCAAGGTACTTATATTCCAGGAGTGAGGAAAGCAATAGGAATAAGCAATTAACAAAAATGGGTATATATCGAATCGCAATATATGATGTGAAACAATCACAAAGAGATAGGTAATGGAGAGAGCCTTCCCAGGGAATAATATTAAATTGAATGTTCTGTCAACCTCTCTGAAGACATGACATTTAGTTTGAGTCTTAAGTGGCCAACAAGAGTCAGCCAGCTTTGTGAACACCCGAAACAGATGTTGCTTCTAAGATCACTTCCGTCTCTCAGAATCTGATTTTACTGGTTGATTATGGCCATTGACCATGTTACATTTCACCAGTGAGGTTATATAAGGAAATTAATATTGCTTCTTGGAGGTCAGTGGTAAACAGGATTTGCAAGGTAATCTATCTGCCTACTTTTGATAATTTGTAAATGGTATTTATCCCATCATCCATCCTTACCTTTCCTCTCACAACAGCACATTTTAAAAGTCCATCACTGCACAATTTAGCACATTAAATTGTTTTATATTCCAAGGATCATTTAACATATATTTTTAATTCAAAGATGACTTAAGCAAAAAACTCTTTTGAAAGCATCGATATTAGGAAAATCAAAATAGGATTCAAATGCCAGAAAAACAAATTCTTATCTAATTTGCCTAGCTAAAGGGCCTTAATGAATAAATAAGTTTAGATGTTAAATTAGAATAGCTAACATTCTTGGGAGTTTCATATATTCATTAATTTTCCACATTTACTATATCTAACTTGATTCTTAGGTGATTATTATACTCATTATTAGATTCAAAATAATAACCTCTTGAACTTGTGTAGTCTAATACATTCTTCACATAACTTGTAACAACATAATTATATATTATCTCCATTTTAGAGAGGAGGAAATTGATGTTGAGGGAAATATTTACACAATGTCTATAGGAAATATTGGGAGATCAAAGCTTGAAAACCAGCTTCCTTCCTTCCTTCCTTCCTTCTTTCCTTCCTTCCTTCCTTCCCTTCTTCCTTTCTTCCTTCTCAATATCCACGTGTCAGAGACTATGTGTGCTACTGGCAGTTTGGTCATGAATAAATCTAATCTCTGTCTTCAAAGAGCTCACATTCAAATGGAGGAGACAGAAGACAGACTTCCTCTCAGTGTCAACACGGCTGCTATAGAGATACATACCATGGCCCACAGAAGAGCCTTCTCCCACAAGAGCCCATTGCCTTCTTTTCCATAATACAAAATCAGCAGGGCTGGATATGCTTATATAAACACATCCACAGTGAGTTAGAATGGTCAAGTTGGAATCTGTGCATCTGTGTCATTGAATAGAAATAGCCTTGGTCCATGTAAAAAGTTGGCCATAAGGGAAGAGCTTTCCAAATGTAATTCAGTTACCTTTTCTTCACTGTTGCCTTTAATTTGCAATAAAAGCTACACATATGATTAGGTTATATTAACTCTGAAATCTGGAAGGTCAATTTTCCCATTCCAAATGTGTAAACTTAACTAATTAGCAAATGGTGTGGATGACATATTCCATTAGCACTGTAGGGCTGCTTTCAGTTATCGATTTAAGGAATATGAGTTTGACTAACATGTTCCATCTTCTTCACACATAGAAATAATACCTTCCTTGGAAAGGAATAAAACAAAATAAGCAGTGTTTAACTAGATCTAAATTTATTAACAAAGTACCAAAGGCAATAGCATGAAGTTGGATTCAGATGGTTTTTAGTTCTCATGGTTGCTCATCTACTCACTAACTGCATGGCAACTTGCACTGGTGAAGTTGATTAAGCTTGCTAAGCCTCAGTTTTCTCATCTGTAAAATGGGGGTAAGGCCTATTTATTGGGCTGATATTAGGACTTTATGTATTAATATGTGTATAATTCTTAGCATACTTCCTAGCACTTAAGTGATCAATAGTAAGAATATTTTTCTTATCTCACAGAATTACATCATACATTCTATCTTTTTTAGTACTGTAAATAGAGCTACTACCTAAAATGTTTCAAAGTAATAAAGCTTACATGAAATATTCAGATCTGCAAAATCCATGATTATTAGCATTTTCTTTATAGTTAAGGTTATGTTTTTCCCTCTCTTTGAATATTACATATCAAAGAGAGGGAGGTTATTACAGAACCTCTGTTTATGTAAAGATCTTTAAAGTAACTTGCTCCAAACTAACCAGTTATCATAGTCCAATCAGTTTGCTGCTTATCAGCCTATCCAATCTTCTTAACTATCCCTGTGTCCCAGGAGGCCTCAAAACAAACCAGGATAATAGTTTGATCATTCTGACTCAGCATTCTCCATATACAAGGCAGGGTCCCAAAAAACAGAATTTATTTATAAAAAAGTATGTATTTATTGTTACACATTTAAACTTCAGTCACCATCAAAGTACTCTCCATTTCATACAATACACCTGATAGACTTTTTTCCACTGCTCAAAACAGTTTTTAAACTCATCGATTTTGATGCCTGTTAGGGCATTTGATGTTTTTCATTTCACCTCTTCCATATTGGCAAAACGTTTCCCTTTGAGGGCTTTTTTCCATCAGGGAAACAAGAAAAGAGTTGTTCTGGGTGAGATCAGGTGAATGGGGAGGATGGGGCACAGGGGTAATGCCATTTTGGGTCAAAAACTGCTGAACACTCAGCTCAGTGTGGGCAGGTATGCTCATAAATCACTCATCATGAAATGGGCAAACATGTTGAAAGAGACTTCAAAAAAATTTCCCTGAAACTGATTGCAGCCTCTCACAACAATGCCAGCTCGTACACTGATACAGATGGGTTCCCAGAACACTCGGCCAGCAGGGGAAGACTATACTACAAGGGGCCTGCCCTCCAGAAGATAATTCCAGTTTTTTGTGGGTCTCCCCTCATAAGTCTTTTTCATGGAGTCTATAGATACCTCCTTAGGTTTTTGGTTTGGCCTATGGTAAATGCAAGCAATATGGAAAGCTTTAGATATTAAGTACAGTACAGAATAATGAATAGATATTGTTTATAAACTGAGTTATTCTAGCCATTAATTGCATTATTATAACTACATATAATTGTAATTTTAACTAAAATGATACCAGATAGGCTTCTTTGAGAATGTCTTATTCAGAGAAGTGAAGGTCTCAACTAAATCAATGAAACCATGTACTTAATTACTTTTTAATTTTAAGTTGGTAAAGCAGCCAGAACCCCCATCAAAACTATTCCCTTTTCCTTCTCATGCAATTCCATAGTATTGAAAATTGCAGCAAATGGAAGGGGTGAGGGGGAAGGGAAACACAAGTCAGAACCGTGTTTGGCCGTGACCATCTGGCTATTTTATCCCCTTGTCTGTGTCACGTTCCATGAAGGTTAGCAGAAGTTCAAACAAAAGCCAACAGAAAATCATCTACACTAACAAAAATGAAAGCCTCTCACGGAGAATTTTTAAAGCTTCCAAGAACAACCTGGGCCAAAATGAACACAGTCAGTACTTCAGTTTAGAAAAGATAGTGCTAGTTTGTTAATAACTACTCTTTTTCTTCCTGATGGCTGTTTAATAGCAACAAGTTTGGGCTTTGCAACTGTTCATATTTGAGAGTTGGACTCTTTGTATTACTTGGAGTCACCAGCACTCCAGTTTAGAGGTTTAAAGAAAATGAAAACATAATGAGAAATCATCATTACTTCCCAATCCCCTAGCATGTTCAATAGTTGCTCCCAGACAGCAGTTCCAAATGCCTGCTTTGCATGTGGGCTGCCCACCTGCCAGAGTTTTGTCAAGAGAAGTCCCACAGCACTAGCTACTCATCTGCTCCGTGCGGCCTGCAGAGTTATTTAATTGCAGTGCAGTTTGCACACTTTGGAAGAACTCCGTCAGGACCAACTCTGTGAAGAAGAAATCGAGGACCAGCCTCCCCAGAAAGTCAGAGGCTTTATTTCAGTGGCAGCCTTGGCAGAAAGTGCTGCCAAAGGGAGAGGACATGCTGCCTATGAATCTTGCGTTTCTATGTGGGTCAGCTTCCATTCAGTTGTAAGCAACATATATCTGTTTAAGCAGATTGGGATAGTATCTTAGCCATTTCTCTATCTGTGTGCATCTCTATTCTTATCCATATCTATGAGCAATATTTACATATGATAAAATCACACAGAAAAAGAAACAAGCAGAAAAGACGGTGATTTTTTAAAAATTATTGGAAATCTTTAAAAAATTATATTAAGATTTTCTGAAAAGGCAAATACAGTAGGATATTATCATCTAAAGAAAATCCCTTCTTGATATTTACCTATTCATTGTTTGACTTTTTTCCTTATAACAATTTTGCAAAGAACTTTAGAAAACTAAAGAATCAGAAGCGCTTTTCCATTTGTTTAGCTATTAAAGTTCCTCCCATGCAAAGTATGTTTATTTAAAGCATCTGCAGCTACACATTTACAATGTGTTTGTTAAATTAGTTAAGAGGCTTTAATTGGGCATTGGGGATTAGTTGCACTATTCCCAAATCTCTTTTCTAAAAATACATAAGAACAGTGAGTAGTTTATTTATAACCTCGTTACTTTGGGCCATTAGTGATGCCATCGTTTTTCTCCTCATGGTTTTAATATGTCAAATTCATAGCCTGGTTTGCTCATGTTTTATAAAGTAGCCTACAACAATTTTAAGTTAAATGCAATGCATCCACCTGCTAAATTTGGAACAGAAAAGGATGGAAGAGTTCAAAAAACTGGATTAGAGCTGCAAATAGAATCTGTAATTTTTCTGTTCATTGCCCATGGAAAGGATTTACAATATTATTTTTCATTCATGTAAAAAATATACAATATTATACTATCTTGCTTCATTATAGGAAATTAAAATTAAAAATAAAGAGTATTTCCAATGGGAAATAATATTCTTCCTCACTATTCCTGTAACCGTGAATCTGTGTCACTTCTATGTGCATTAAGACAGAAGTGGATAATAACATATTGTCACCTACAACACTGTCTGAAAGAATTTGTGTGATGGCTGTGTGTCGGGAAATCTGCTTGGCATCTGATAATCATTCACACCCAATAAAGAAGACTGACAAATTGAATCCTGCTTCCCTCCCCACCTGGAGGTGTGAGTTCAGCTCAGAGAACAACAGGGTTCATGCTAAGCCATCGCACCCGAAGAAAACATGCTGAATCATTTCACTTCTAAAGGGATGTTCCTCTGCAGCCCCCACATTCAGATTAGCTTTAAAATTCCACTAGCCCTTGTTTTTCTCTAAATCAGAATTTCTGTGAAGCAGTGCTCCTGAAAACCTGTCCTGATTTAGGACAGCCTGAATCAGCCTACTCTGTGAGACAAGGGTGATGGAGGCATGACCCACAAGGCATCGGCCTTCCTGCCCAACTTCCACCTGTTCAAGGAGGAGAAGTCCTACATTAAAACAAAGATTGATTAACTACCAGCAACATGGTCTTAATATTCCTGTTAACTAGATTAAACCTAAGACACATTTCTTCTTGACTTTTTCTTAGAGTATTTACTTTAGAAAACTTTCAACTGTAAATTTTTTCTCTGCCCTTTTGAAATGTAAACCTTCTACAAGCCAGAAAAGTCCTCAAGGTTCTGGAAGTCATGTCTTTGAAATGTAATCATGGAAGGAGATAGCACCCTCTCCCCCAGTTTCTGTGGCAAGGTAAGAGCTCAACTTCAGTAACTAACAATTAGTAAATGCACATGGCCTACCTCTAATGCCCTTCAGTACTTTTCCTTTTAAAAGTACCAGAATTTAAAAATTCTCCATCCAGAATTTAAAAATTCTCTTGCCATTTGTTTTAGGAGAGTTAAGTTCAATCTCTCTCCCCTATTAAATAGTCTCTCTCCCCTACTGAGAGGGCCTTGAGTAAAATCTTCCTGGACTGTTTAACTGGTCTGGTGCAATTTGTCTTTTACAGTACTCAATTTTTTTTCTCAACAAGAGTGAGACAGATGCTGAAACCTAATTACTAGCAACTAGTCATTCACTGCATGAATTGCTTTAAAAAATCCTTTATTTTACAAAGGAAAATGTTTTGGCTTCTGCTGAAACTCCTTTTGTGGGATGTGAATTTATGAAGATTGTAAGCTACCAATATTTTTGTGGTTTTATGATGAGTAAATTGGCTCAGTAACGCTCCAAACCCTTTAATTTGAATATTTCTGCACAGAAAATGACCGCAACATTACTTTTTAACAAATGGTCTGAGTCATATTTGCTTCCATATATTTTTTACCCCTTCCTCCTCTTTCACCCTGAGACACTATTCTATCCTTCATTTCTCAATGAATAATTCTGATTGATGCTGACTGAGAAAGAGAGCACCAGTGAGTAAGAAGTCTGAATAAAGATATGAGAAAATAATTTGTTCATTATCTCTTTAATAATTCCCTGGTGGTGCCAATTCCCTCCAGTCCTGTAAAACCAAGTGGCAAAGATAAAAGTATATCCCCGCTGATGAAGTCTACTGTGATATGAAAAATGAATCTCATTGTGGCTGACGGCAAAAGGTTAACAAGGAAATGATTAACTTACGTACAAAAGCTCCTTCCTCTTCCTGCGCCTTTCAAGTCTTCATCTCAGAAGGAAAAGACTGTGGCTGGAAAGAAGCCATTTATGACCTTCTTGCAGAAATTCTAATATTTTGCTTTAATTTACTAATGCTGTGTTCTCTTTTATTTTTAAGAACTTGTAAAGTCAACTAAATTAAGAGCAAAATGTATAAGTAAAGTAACTACTTTCCAGAAGTCAAGGGATGGAAAGTATCTGCAATAAATTAAACAAAATAATAAAAAATGCCCTAAAACTCTTTTCTTATTAAATATGATTCAAAACAAGTATAAAGGATACATGGACAAAAATTAGGGGGGGTGGAAATGGGAGGGAGGGGGGATTGCGGGGGGGATGGCTGGGATGGGAGTAAAAGACAGAAAACTGTACTTGAACAACAATTAAATTTAAAAAAATAAATAAATACATGCAAAAAAAATTTGTGAGGAATTATCAGTCTCCTGCCTGGCACTAATAAAACTTGCCCAGAACAATGAAAGGTGTGTCTAGCACACGCGTGTCTGCACCATTTCCTGTCAAGGCGTGCATGTGCACGCACGTGCAAGGTCTGTGCACAGCTGTGGCGATGAATCAGTCAGTGTCATGATTATTCTCTAGGGCCACAGAGAGAGCTGATATTGATTATAACTTATTTTTGTAGTGCAGGAAAAATTTCACATAAGTCAAATTGTTCAGTATGAACAAATATATACTTAAACAGTGTACAGAAAAATAATGATTTATGTACCTTTTGGGAAAAAATGTGTATTTCACTAAATTAAATTATTTCATCAAAACATTCTTTTAATCAGACATGCTAGTATGTAACATGACTAAACCCTCTTGACATATGAAAGCATCAAACTTGTAGAGAATTTTTGTGAACTTATTTGAGCCAAACTGAGAATTACTGGGAAGCAAAATCTCAATGGATCATGAAAATGGCAGTTTTGCAACTTTCTTTATACATTACAATCAAAAGAGAAAATGTAAGTGGGTTGCATGGAATCCATTGGTAACCTACTAGGCAGGCAGTAGAAAGCGTAGCAGAGAAACATTTGGGATTGGATAAAACGTAAAATGGTAGACACACACTTCTTTTATGCAGCTTCTTTTATGGGTATGGGGTAGTTAACAACAGTGAGGGGATATGTGGTCTCCCTCCGGTGTGGTGCCTGTGCTTTGGGGGGTCTGGAAAATGGAAATCACTTTGCCATTCCAAAGGTATGTTATCTACAGATGCAAAAAGACAATAGACAGGCCCAATCAAAGTGAAGGTCGACTTTTGTCAGGTAAGATGCCTACCTGCCATAAACTGCTTTTAATTAATGTTTTGTTTTGTTTTTCAGACCATCCTATGCACTTTCATTAAGTCTCTGAGTGTGTAAGGCTGCCATGCAGGGCTGCCCTGAGCTTCTCAGGTTTAATATGAGGCCCTTTTCTTGCACAAATCCCAAGTGCCTTGACAACTAAGTATAAATGTAATGTAAGTGGATGAAGCTGTATAAGTCAATTATAAGCAAGATTCAATACGAAGCATTATTCTAGTTGCTCACTGGAAGAATGTACTTCTTCCAGGATATTCAAATTCATCTTTAAAACCATCTCCTGGCCCTCACAGGTCTGTTGTCAGGTATGTTCACCTACCCCCAAGTATGCAATCCCTGAATTATTGCATGACCCTGCATTCTGGCTGTGAAATGTAATGTTGGAATAACTTAAGTGTACTTAGGATATAAAGGTCCATTCTAGTTGTAATAGTCATAAGTCATGTCAATTAGTTGTATTTGAAGTGGTACCTAGTTTGCAAAAAATCAATATAAACAGACAGAGCATTAATTATTTTGATAACTCTCTTTGGCCCTAACCTTACTCTCTCCCATTCTTGAAGCACATCTCTGCACACATGTACTAATGCCAATGCACTCATCTTCCCCTGTTACTGCTGAATTCTTTCATTAGGACATATTTTCTAAGGTATAATTACCATATAATCTCCTAACAAATTCATGACAAATATTTCATGACTTTACTTCCAGGTCCTGCCGTTTGAAATGTTTGATACTAGAAGATTGGTTTGATCTCCAGTATGTTTCAGAAACTTTCACCCAAGTTCATATCATTATTTGCAAAAGTGCTCTAAGCACTGGGACTCAGAGATGGAATGGAAGCAAGCCTAATGAGTCCTTTTGGGGTTTACAGAAGCAATCACAAACTTGGAAGAAACAAGAGGCAGTAAACTGATTGATGGTCCCTGCACACTGCTGCACATAGCACACCCAGGAGGAGCACACAAGTGTGCATTCTTTCAAAAATGTGTGAGGCTTTCAGTGACTATGTAGATTATATGTCAAATGCTATGTAGCTGGCAGTCCAGGAATAGTAATTAATAAATAGCAATGACTATATGTAAACAGTATTTATATAAAGCAGACATCTTGCAGTGTCTCTGAAAATAAACTTAGTTACTACTTAAATATAATTATAAAACAGATTTTGTTCTCACTAAAACTAGTTCTTCTTCTACTAGATAACTTTCTACATATTTTGCCACATGCCAAACTCTGTCCCCAAAGCAGTTATGTGTCACCCTGCCCCAAAGCTCTCCTAAACAAGAATGAAATCAAAAGTTTAAAAGTCTCTGGGTAGTATATATTAGGAAATATCAGCAGCATTCCCAGTGAATAGACAGCTCAATGAAAAGCAGCTACTATTTTCACAGTGTGTCTTGATCAATTTAGGATTCCAGGTCCTGGGAGCCCAGATTCACGGCCATCTGTCAGTGCTGAGAGACACGCACTTAAATATCAGATGTGCAGCAGAGCTGACGTTCCCACATGGGAACCAGGCAGTCGCTCTCTCCTGATTTCCACCCCTCAACAAGTGCAACACATTTCCCAGCTTTGCTGTCCAAAACACAGAGAGAGCGGCAAGGAGGAAGGAGACAAGATGGTAATGTAAGACAGAGCTAATAAAAGAACCAAATGAATCACAAGCAATCTGGCAAGCAGTGATCAGGCCTATTGTGCCTCCAGTTCACCACTCCAGAGACAGAAAAGCCTTTATCTTTCCCTAAAGAGAAAATGGTTTCTGCCCCTAAAAGCTTGCAGATATTACCACAAGACTCCCTTACCTGTCCTTAGCATATAAACGAAGGACGTTAGTATGGTCTTATATAATTTCAACAGCCTTTATTCTTGCAAATGATATATATTCTTATATACATATATAATAATACATATTTCTCTTCTTTTAGTAAAATTAAATTATCATGCCAATGGTCTCAGGTACATAATTTTATTTACAAACAAAGTAATAACTTTACTCCATAATTTAATATGAAATATGTATCTTTTGCATTTTATGGTAACACACTTAAGAAAATATAGATATTTCTTTTATTTTCTTACTGTTTGCAGATATGACATTTCATAGCAGCTCTCAAGCATTTGCTTTAAGAGTAAGCAGTGTGCCTGGTTGCCAGGGCGGGAAGATTGAAAAAAAGGCTCTTTTCCTTAAAATTCTTCAGTAAAAGATTTGATACTGTTTTAAAGTTTCTTTATCTTTAAGAGTACATATGTAAGCATAAAAACATACACAGTACAAAATCCTACAAATATTCAGTGAAGATACACAGACTGGAGTAAACTTGATCTACTTGCCATATAATCACAAGCACAGACTGAAAACTACAGTATGGATTTAAATGTCTTATCAGCTGAGTTATAAATTTTTCTGAGATAAAAGTGCTTTCCATTTCTGTTACTTACTTAAAATTGAGGCTAAATGTTTTCTATACATCCTAAGTGCTTTCTAGCTTTTGATACATACAATACATTAAAGACATTAGAGAAAGATCTTAAATCACAAGCAATCCTATTACATAGAACCTCGCATATATACTTTATTAAAAGACAAAAACATTCTCTTCCTACCCTTTTTTTTCTTTAAAAGATATTTACTAAGCTGCTGCATGTGCCAGACACGGTTCTAGGAACTTGCCAGGCAGCAGTGAACAAAACAGTGATTCCTGTCCTTGAGGAGCTTACAAACCAGTCAATAAGCGAGCACCTCATGGACACCTGCTGTGTGACCTGAGCAAGTCACTTAACCTCTCTGTACTTCAGTATCCTCACCTGCAAAAGTGGGATATTAATCATCTCTCCCCATAGGGTTCTGATGAATATTAAATGAGTTAATATGTATAAAGCGCCTTACACAGAGTAAGTCCTTTAGTATAAACATTAATTTTATCATTTCGCTCTAACTCATGTCAATGTAAATGTGTACAAAGATAAAAATATTAAGCTGAACCATTTGAAATTGACATTATTGTAGGCAATTGTAAGCCTTCAGTTCAACTTATAATTTAAGACAGTAGTTCTTATCTGTGGCTATACATTATAATTACCTGAGGAAACTTTTAAAACTACCAGTTCCAGAGCCCACCCCAGAAGTACTGAGTCACAATTTTGGAGGTGAGGTGTGGGTGTCATTTTTTAAAAATTACTGGGTGATTGCAATGGGCAGCCAGAGATGAGAATTATGGGAAGTGTGAGAAAATTGGTAAGTGATGTCAAAGGAAGCAGACAGAAAGAACTGGTCAATGATGTTAAATGCTAGAGAGAAGTTATGTAAAAGCAAAATTGCCTTATAATTTTTAGGGAGGCATATTCACTTGGTTGTTCCTTGAGTTCATGACTGTCTCCATTGGAAAATACATTGACTTTGCTTTTGTTTCTGCCCCATTTCTTACTGATTCTCAGAAGTGGTCCAGGGCATAGAGTTCAGGTAGTCAGTTGTCAGAAATGTCATCATTATAGCAAAGCATGAGTAAACAAATTTAAACTTTAAAGTTTTTAATAGAAAATAAAATATATTTAAGGTTTTATTATGATTTTTCTGTGTACCATAGCTAAAAGTACAAAATAAAAATGTAGCATATTTCCAAAATTCAGACAGAAAAGAGTTGGCGGTAATCCAAAACTTATGTCAAACATATCAACATCTACCAGTCCATGAGAAATGTTTTAAAGTTGGTTATTTCAGTGTTTTGAAAGTATGGAAATATGGCTTTCACAGTATAATGGGTTATTTTAAGGACATCTTCATAATGTAATCTGTTCATCATTGGTAATAAGGAGTGTTTATCAGAACCATGTAATTGGTAAATCGACCTGGGAAAAAGTCCTCCAGATATCTGATAAGCCTCGGCCGCTAGTCTTCCCTTCAATGGTTTTAACATGAAAATATGACTCTGTAAAGTAAGCTTATAAAATCTGTGAGAGATGGGGAAAGCTTGAAGGAAACAAAGTTTGTATTATAGATCCAAGAAGGCCTTGACATAATGTGAATTATAAGCTACATCTAAGAGGATAAAATGAAATAACAAAATAAGTGCCCATCTGATCTCTTTGGTCGACTAAAAGCCTATTCTCTATGCTCATAGAGCACTTTGTGCATATTTGAATTTCAGATGCATGTTAAAATAATACATTATATGACACAACCCCGCAGTATTTTGAAATTACGAGTTTATCTGCTACTTTCCCAGCACAATACATGCCCATTCATCTTTGCACCGTAGATTATCTGGCAGAGTAACTAGCAGCACATAGAAACATTTTTGCAGGGCTAGGCAGAAGTATAGCTTCATGTACTACCACAGCAACAAACAACAATTTAAATAGAATAAAAAGGTGGTGTGAGCCAATAAGAGAAAGCGTAAAATGGATGTGAGGAAAGAAATGTGATAGCCGCCTTCCAATATCTGACATACTGTCATTTAGAAGAGGGATGGAGACATTCTTCATGATTACGAGGTAGTAGAATTAGTTAATGTGTGGCACTTTCCAAGACAAAGATAAGAATCTTAGATCAAGAGAAGTAACAAAAAATCTTAAAAATGAAATTTATGGCTATGTCTTATTTTGAATTTCCCAGCCCTGATGTTTTCAAACTGGTATTAGTAGCAACATATTAAAGAAGGGAGTCGTCCATTATTCCTTTATTAAATAATGTTCTCTACTATGTTCTGGGTAGAGTGCAATGCTCTAAGAATACACAGCCCATGGCTCAGGAAATTTACCCTTTGCCCTGACAGGGGTGGTTCTGTTGCCTGAGGGTCATCCCTCAAAGTGAAAGCTCATCAGGTCGATTCTGAGTCAGAGCACTTATGAGAGGCAACCGATTGATGTTTCTCTCTCACATTGATGTTTCTCTCCCTTTCTTTCTCTCTCCCTCACCCTCCTCTAAAAATAAATAAATAAAATAGTTTAAAATAGTTCACCATTTAATAGGAGATACAAGCAAGTAAATAGGAATAACAATCATCTTGTGGGAAAATGCTGCAGTGTACAATAATGAAAGCACATAGAAAAGACAATTTCTTGTTAGGAAATAAAAAAAATTCCTTTCCCTGACTCTCTAATTTAAAAAAAAATTAAGGTAGATAATCTTCAGTTACTTTGAAACTCTGGTATGTCTAGTTCCACACACCTCCCAGAAGTGCAAAGCACTGGAAAAATTACTCTGCTTACCTTGAAATCATTTGGAGTTTTGAAGATGTTTTTCCCCTGAGTGATGGCCCTTTGTAAGGCATATCTGTCACTTCTTCCTCTGCCACTCTGTCACTACAATTTTTATGATATATACACATATATGAAAAATTGGACTATTTCTACTGTCTTTAATTATGTTGATTAGTATGTGAAAGACTATTCTGAGAACACACTAGCTTTTAGTTTTCTATTTCTAACAGAGTGTTACCTCTGAAAAGAGCAAAAATTTGAACTTGATAATTATGTAAAAAGTCAAGCTGCACATGGCATTACTAAAACAAATAATTCAACTCAGGTGACAATCTAATAGTAATTTTTACATGGGAGGCAGCTGCAAAAACATAATGTACATATGTACCCTATTTTTTTTATTTTTGAACATTTTCATTATTAGTGATTGTCATTTGGTTTTAATGAGGATTATAAAACATGATATATTTTGATTTCTATTTCTAAAATATTAAAATTTAAAACAATGTGTCTTAGAATTTCTTTTAAAATATGGAAAGGGCTAACAAATATCTCTTTTTTTCTTTTGTATAGTTTTAAACTAGAACAACATATTTTACTAAAAATATGAACCAGAGATTAAAATTGAAAAAGCTATGGATTTTTTACATATGTATTTAATAAACAAGTAAATGTATACATGAACATACAGAGAGGTAGTTGAGGTCAAATTAAAATTTTCTGAATTTAAAAATAAACCTTTAAAAATGCATTAAATCAGCATATGCTAAAGACATATTTCCATTTGAATTTGATTAAATAGAATATTTAAAATAAAAGTATTATCCTTTCTATAATGTGTTCAGTTTTTTTATGAACTTAAATGGCAATTGTCATATTGCTTCTTAAGCATCCTCAGATTGTTATAATGTTTAAGCTAGCTCCTTGGATTTATAACTTTCAAAATTGCAATGAAAGTTTCAGGACACTGGATCAGAAGATAGGCCCTCTTATGTGGTAACTAACGGATTCTTCAGATATGTCTGACATCCCCTCCACCACCCTGCAGTCTGAGAAATCCAACAATTCTTTACAATACCCAGAACAACCCCCGGAACAGGACATGAATATTCAATAATCATGTGTTAAATAATCCATTCACTTTTCCCCCTCCTTATTCGTGGCTTAACTTTCATCAGAACATGGAAACTACTATCATAAGCTCTGCTCCTTATGGTGCATAGGTATTTTTAACTCTTGTCATTTTATTATTTCAGATTTGTATTCTGACTGGTAGCATTGTCCTGCTTTTTGTAAGCAATTACTATGTATCTAGGGGCAATGCATCCACTGCTGTGGGAGAGGGGGAAAGAGAAAACCTGTCAGAACATCACCAAAAGCCCAGCAAAAAGTTAGAACACATGCACAAAAAGATAAAATAGCTTCACTACTGTGCTGGGGAAAAATTTTTTTTAAAAAAGAAAAAGATAGAAAAAAGTAAAATCACTGCTCAAGAATGAAATAATTAGAGTAAAAACAGCAAAATGAAATAAGAAATGAGAGAATCAGAAAAAAACAAGTTCTGAATATATTAAACTGAAGATGAATAATGAACAGTACTAGTAGGACAAAGCACATTTCACGATAACTAATCAGAATTTAAAAATTAATAATTATATGAGCTTTATAATTAGACTAGACATATTAAATAATTCCAGCTCTGTATTCCTGTGCCATTTGTTAATGCCCAAATACAATGTAAAATAAGTAAATTATAAGGCATTAAATATCCAATATGGCACATGGGTAGGTACTAAGTGGAGATGTGCATGTCAGTTTTTTCAGCTACTACGTAATGAATGCCCTAGAGTACGCATGTGGCCAAGAACAAGGAAGTTATGCTGTCACAGACAACAAAGCCTCTCAGAGGATGTATGACTAAAAGGGTGAAACCAGCTAATTAGTGTCACACATAGTGATAAAAGAAAGGAAAATTATAGGATCATATAAATATTGAATACAAAAGTTAAAATATATATATTTCCATAAAAGATATCAGTAAAACAATACCCATTTACAAAATGCTTTAGGATACATACATTGATTCTAATCAACACGAACTTGAAAATTTCCAATTATTTAAATTGGGTCATAAAGTTTGACAAAAAAGAAACAAAAATTAAAAAGATATATATACACACACACATATATATATAAATCCAGTGAAAATGCTATGTTATCTGGATTTTCTTTACATGTGGGTTAATTAACGTTGATACCATATTTGCCAGATTTATCCTCTCTCCATTGTATACAGACAAACCTCATGTCCTGTATAAAGAACCCAATTCAAGATTGTTCAGCCTTTCATTTTAGTTATCTTTTCTCTGATAGTGAATTATGTTACAGATGTAAAAATAAGCATCATATTTCATTGTATAATTTTTAATACTTCACTGCAGTAAAGCATGAAACAATATGTTCATTTTTTCTATTTAAAAAATTACCCAAACGTAAAAGATCAGTCCAGAAACTCTAATCATAAAATCATCAAAATCAAAACTGAACCTTTTTAAGTTCAGTTTTTTAGAATTATTGGTATGAATCTTTAAAATTAGTTCAAAACTATTGGGTGCACAAAAAAAGTAAAGTGAACGTAGATGACTCCCTCCCGAAGTGTTGCTGCTGCTGCTGTCGTCAACGTCTCCCTGAGCGTGTAACTAACCTTAGGCCTTTGTTGTGAATTTTGTCTATCAAGTAACAACGGGCTAATGAAAGAGAGATCCTAAAGTTGGGATCTTTGTAAATTCTTTCTAAATTCTGAAGCAAGTTGTTACCTAAAACAATTTGTTTCATTCCTGCAAAGACAGAGAGATGTATCAATGCTAGAAAGATCACGCACACACACACACACAGACACATTCACATATAAAAAAGCGCCCCCAACATATTAGAGGTAGACCTTTACTCATTACATATGAAAATAATAAGCATTTTAATATATAATATATGTATTTCATTATATATATAATTAATCAAAGGCAGTGTAAATATTTCTTCCAAATGTTATATTATGTTCTTAATCATTGTAATCAGGTCTAATTAAGAAGCGTTGGGCACTCAATAGGCATTAAATAAAGTTGAAATAACTGAGTTAACAAATATAAAATGTGCATTTTATCCTTTCCTTCAGAAACTTATATTTATTTATTATTTATCTCTTTAGCATAGCTCTTACCTCCGAGTTAATATTCAGTACAGGAGCGTCCTTTCTCCCTGATTTGTGCTTTGTTCCTTCCATGCATGCATTACTGATACTGGCATATAACACCACCTTATCCCCCATTGACATGATCTCTAAGGGTTCCAGGACTTCTTGGCAGATGCATTAATAAGTGGAAGCACTAGTTCATAACTAACTTGACTTTGTGATATCCTCCTGATCCAACAAAGCAAACGAAGTCTCCCACATCCTCCTCTACCAAAACACCATGTTCATCAGCTGCCCACAGGGAGCAGAACAGACAAGGTGGGAGGAAAGATTCTGTGGATCGCCTTTGAGAAGCTTCTTTGACATTCTATGATCTGACCATGTGCCTCTTGGAGTGTTGTACATGGAGAGTTCTAAATGATATAATGTTATATTGAATACAAAAACAGACGTTCTTTATTTTTATCAAACTCATTTTCTAAATCACAGTGTTTATAACCAGTCTCAAGATATCAGGAACTTCTCTTTGGTTTTCACATTTTTCCCATTTAATGTAAAAGAAGAATATTGTGCAATCCAGAGTCTATCAAAGTTAGTTGACCTTTAATAATGACACATTTCCAGAAGCCTGCCAGGATATAGGAGAGAGGGCGAATTTAACGAGCAGTTTATTTCACAAGTTGGGACCCACAGAGCCTACTTCCAGTCTAAATTAAGCCCCCAAATATTATTTAAATGCATGATTCAAACACCACAACCTTTACATAGAAATAGTCTATCTGAATAAAGTTGGAAAAATATTTATATCACTGTCATATATAATCTTTACAGCAAACTTGTGAGGTACTCAGAAGAGAAATTTGCATTTTAAAAACACAAAAGATGAAGTTTTAAAAGTGTAAGTAATTAGACCAAGAAGTATGTTTTCTAATCATCAATACTTATTGTTTCTTCTCCATAGTAGCCTTGCTATTGCTGGGTTTACGGTCCACGGGAGGAGTCAATCGTGTAACTAATTACTTCATTAAATATTTGATTATGCGAGTGATAACTGTTACGAAGGGGACGTTCAGGTTACAGTGAGTATAGTTAGTAGGGGGACCTTTATCTAGTGGTGACTTAAAAGAATACCTCCTATGTAAATTACTTTTGAACTGACTGAACTTATCTGATAAAGGGTAAAGTGACAGATAAAGGGAAATGGTGCAGAAAAAACAGCTTGTGCTGACACCCTGAGCCTGTTATGATGTGCTGATAGGACAGAGAGCAGTTGGAATAAAGGTGCTGTGTGAGAATGGGGAGCAGGCAAGACAGATAACACAGGGTTTGGTAGACTATATTCAGGACTCTGATCTTAATTCTAATGCCTGTAAGATGTCATGAACAGTTTTAAGCAGTAAAATTTGCATGCTAAATTTGAATGTTAAAAGCATTACTGTGGTTACAATGTATGAGGCTGGGAGATCTCTCAAGAATCTTTTACAGTCATTTAGACAAGACAGTAGTTTCTTGAGTTTGATTGATATCAGAGATGCAAATGGGACTGATTTGATACAAAGAAAGCAAAATTTGAAAAGACAGTGATCATTCTGGATGACAGAAAGAAATATCAAAATGACCCTACATTTTCATGATTGTATAACATGAACAGTGGCAGTACTAATCATTTGGGATTTTAAATATCCTACATGAACAAGAGTGCATTAGGACATATTGAGACTGGTTGCTGTTGTGACCTCCACGATTGGGATGGGAGTAAACAAACCTGGAGTTAGAGAGGAAGTGTGGGCTAGAAATATAAATGTGCAAGTTGTCAGCCTATACATGGTACATGAACCTGCTTGTTCAATGTGGGGAGAATATAAAGCACCAATATTTAAAAGCCAGTCACAGGTGAGCCAGCAAAGGAAGCTCAGATGGTACAGCCCACAGAGGCTACAGGAAATACAGAAGAGTATTGATAGCATTGCAAACCAAGGGGAGAAATTTTTTTAGAAAGAAGAAATGCTTAACATTTATTATGCAATGACAAATAAGTTATTGGAATCCTCTGTTTACATTCAGATCACATTCTGCCAGAGGAGGTAAAAAAAAAAACACAAATGATTCACACAAGAGGAATACAAATAGAATCAGAGTATAAGAAAGAATGCCCAGCTACAACAACTATATCTCTACTCTTCTTTAAAAATATGAAATGCCATTTTTCATTTATATTATTAGCAAAAGGCAATTTATTGGCAAGGTTGCCAGGAAAGCAATAAATTCATTAGTATTGTCATTAAAATAATTGGTAAATACACATCAAAAGCCTGGAAATGCATTGATGCCCATTGACAGTCCCACTGGTGCATGGAAATAATTTAAAAATCCCCAAACAGCAATAACTAGAAACAATTTTGTTGGAGGCTAACTCATGTAATGTTTACAACAAAGCAGTAACATATGCAGTGCTATTTTTCTGATGAACAAACTGGGGCACAGATGGTTAAGTAACTTTCTTAAAGCTGCATGTTAGTAAATGGTAGAGCAAAGAGAAATGGGCAGTTTAAAGTAAACGCCTGCACTGTGTGATTCTGCTGTTCCCTTCTGAACAATTTTTCTTCTGTGCCTTACATTCAGGTGGATGCCTTCCATTCTGCCCTGTTAGTCCTACGTCAGATTTATCTTTTTCCTTAAACTATATAGAATATACAAATATTGGATAGTTTCAGAAAATAAGAAAAAAATGAATTCATGAATCTTAAAAACTAATAAATAAACTTTCCACATGCTGCCATTACAACCACACCACCACATATTTTAAAAGCTCACCAACTAGTTTTCATTGCACCATTCACTTCCCTAAAAACCTCACATTCAGTTGAATCTGAACATCTGTTGGGCATTTTTAAAAACAGGGTCCAGTATAAACAACACCCGCTTTTATTACAAAATCTTTTATTACAAAATCATTAGCATGTAATTCTGTAACATAACAACATCACACTCAAGCACACTACATGATATTTTAGGTGAAATGTTCAAATTGAAACTATGAATCATTACATATTATTACCCTACCAACCACACTTAAGCAGGCATTACTTCTGCCAGACCCTGTATACAAAACACTGTGCTAGATCCAATGGAAATAAAGATTATTCCCTTATGATCCTATATTCAAAGAGCTCACAGTCCTCAAAGGGAGGCAAACTCGAAATGTGTGTGTATTTTCTGATGCTATCTATAACTATATAATAGAATCAGTACCATGATAAAATTCTGCACAGGGTGCATGAGGACCAAAGGGGAAAAAAAGATTACTTAGTCTACTTTGTGGGTCTAGGAAGGTGGAGATGATACCTGAATTGAATCCTGGAGTGTCACTGCATATTATGTAAGTGAAGGTTAGAAGAGGCAAAGACACTCTAGGAATGGGAGGGGCATCGTGGTGGCATATCAGTACGGTGTGCATGCATATGAGCATGATGTGCATGCATATGAGTATGGTGTGCATGCATGTGCATATGTGTGTGCATGCATATGAGTATGGTGTGCGTGCATATGAGTGTGGTGTACGTGCATGTGCATATGTGTGTGCATATCTTGAGGGTGGCAGTGAGAGGGGCAATGGAGAGGAGATGGTCTAAAAATTACTTGGAAAAGTGTCCTTGATTTTCCTATGATACTATCTGAATGCGTTGTCCTAGGTACTTACTACTAGGTAAGGATACTAGGTACATCCTTGCTTACTACTGAATAAATTACCTATTGTTCAGAACTTAAAATATCAAATTTTGAATGCATATTAATTTCAACAAGATTATCCCTGTGCTAAATCGTATGAAAAGCCTGATTCAGTGACCTCTATTTCCTACCATGCATCTGTTCGCACTCTAAAAATGCTCTTCTTCTTCCCAGAAGTCAAATGTTCATGTTAGCCCCCTGACTAAGGAGTTTAACCCACTTCTCCATATAAATTATTCATTGGTCTTATCAGCTACTCTCTTAAATTAATTTGAATAGTTGTGTTATCTCTTTAAAATGTCCTAGTCCATATCTAATGAACAACTGTGCGTCAACTCAAAATATTAATCCTGGACATAGGTTTATCCTTTTATAGACTATAAAATATGTATAATGTCAGTTGATACTTAAAATAGCATTATAATAAAAGCAAGGTAGCTATTATGCCATTTCAAGATGAAGTTAATGAACTTCAAAAATTAATTGACTTATTCAAAGTCAGAGAGTCCTTGGCACGATAAATAGTAAAGCTCATTTTATTTATGCCTTAGTGGGAGCAATTTTATTCCCGACACCCTCCACCTAAAGGCAGGCTCAGTGATTCTGTTACTGAAGCAAGCAAAAGGTACATGTATCTCAGTCTTTTAATTACTTCTTCACATTACACTGAATGGGCAGCCTCCTACTCTAGCTACATGAACAGATCTGTGTTCACTATCTCTGTCTTGGGGGTGACATTCACAGAAGTTGACACATAAGTGTCTTATTAACAATCATCTGGTTTACAAAGAGTTGATAACTTTCACCTTAAAAATTAAACCTGTTTTCAAAGACATAATGTAATTTTTAACTGCACCAATGCCTTATTACTTTTATTTACGGACAAAAGTTGTGGTAGTTTTTTTGCCAGCTTTTTTCCCCTTAAATCATTGTGCCCTTGCCTTTCACTCACAGTGATTGAAAGAAATTTTTGACAGGTAAACAGAACCCTGTGATGCAAAACCGTGGAAAATGTCAGAGTGGTCACTAGTCGGTTAACAAGAAAAAAGACAGAGGCACTGGGCCCACTGGCAATACGTGGGCACTGCAAGCCGCCTACAGAGAATATCTGGCTGCCCCTTCCACCCCTGGGCAACTCTACCAAGAATAGTTTCGTTTAAAATGGCTTGCTCTCATTACTCCCACAGGACCAAAATCAAACTCATATGCCTGTCCTTCCATCATCCTAAATTTTTCTTCTTTATTCTCCATTTAAGTTCATTACATTACCATTGTCAACCCATGATACAAAACTTCTTCATGGCACATTACTGTTCCCTTTTTTTCTCTTGTGCTAAATCATCTTTAAATGTGTTTCTCAATTCCTTTCCATGGTTGTGATCTCAGCTCAGGACCTGTACATCCCCACTGGGATTACTATGACACCCTAACATTGGCCGGCTAAGTCACATTTCTTTTCCACCTCACCTCTACCTTGCCCCCTCAATTATCTTTGACAACACAGATCTTTTCACGAACTTTCTTCTTTCCAAGCTGCTGGTGGCTCCCCAATATGGATACAGTAAATCTTGAACTCCTTATAAGTTTAGGTCTTTTCAGTTTATTTGTTTTTGGGGTTTTGTTGCTATTTTATTACCTGGCCCCGATCACATCTCTAAAAACAGAGTTGCCTGTATTAATTGCACACACACACACCCATGCTAGAGGAAACATTTCTGGCTTTAGTGTGAGTCTATGTATGACAGCTTTACTTAGAGGGACTTAGAAGGCTATCTATATGCTCAGATTTTAGAGATATAACTTATCTTTCCTTTTTGACAAAAGTTAGCTCATCTTAAGCTGTTGTTAAGAGATATATCTATTTAAGGATAGTAATAGATACAGCCAGATTGGTCTTCCCTTTAACAAACGAGTTGGCTTGTTTAACTGTAAAACAAAATTAAGTAAGTTTCTTGTCTCACCATCAGAAACTGTCATACGGCAACTTGCATTTTGCAATTTCAAAGGAAGGATTTAGACTGCATCCTCCCCAAGCATTTTCGGGGTATGCAATACTGTGTTCCAAGAACATGCTTACTTAACATCTTTCAAACTCATGACAGAGTTTGGCAAATGCTGGTGTACACCCTATACACATTAAGGTTCCTATAATTTCACAAAAGTAGGATTGAATAGGGGGAAATGAATGGAAGCAATAAAGGAGAAAACACAGAAAAAAGCTTGGGATCCTGGAGTATGTGTGTTGGAGGCCACAAAGGTGCAGGAGGTTGAAAAGGGGGAAGTGACTGAACACAAAAAATGGGACTTAAGCACCTAAATTCAAACTTCATCAATTTCTGTGTACCTCCTTTCCTGGATGATTAACCTGAAATATGCTAAGTATTGATGAAACATTATTTAGAATAGATGAATACTGTATACATAAGTAAAAGTCAAGTGATAAGTTCTCCTCCTTAGCAGCTTTTTGACACTATAAAGAAATGAATACCTTAAGCATGGACACAAGAACTGTGGTTCTAAAATATTCTTGCAGTCAATAAGAACATAGCAGCTCTGTAAGAATTAGGCATTGATAGTTGAATGTAAATATAAATTTATTATGTGCAGTCTCTATCAAATTTTCTGTCCTGCTTCTTTGGAAACTTTGCTTATAAATGTCAATATTTTTTACATAAACAAATATGTTCAGTATTTTTAAGCACTATTTGGGCACTATTTGAGCATTTGAGCACTATTGAAACACCTTACAGCATTCCATGTTTTGCCATTTCCAAATTAACTCCAGGGAGAAAAATGTACATATAGTACAGTTGGCTTCTTGAAAATAGACTGAAAGTAAAAACTGAAGTAAATTTGTGATACACAAATTAAATTAGAGGTCAGTGGGAACAGACTTGGGTTTAATGTTAAAGCAGAATAAAGGACCAAGCATCATCATCTTTAGGGAATAGTTCAGAAAGAGGACTCCAAAGCGTGGACTGTGGGCACAGGGCGCAGACACACCGACCGCTGGAGCACAGTGGTCCTCTGCGGCGCGGCAGTCCAGAGAGACGTCTCGGCAGCAGCTGGCAACTGCACTTCCAGAGGATTGAGGGAAACCCACCAGGAACCGAAAATGCCAAAATCAATCAATGTCTGAGTTACCACCATGGATGCGGAGCTGGAGTTCGTCATCCAGCCAAATGCAATAGGAAAACAACTTTTTGATCAGGTGGTTGAGACTATCAACCTTTGAAAAGTGTGTTCTTTGACCTCCAGTATGTAGATAATAAAGAATTTCCTACTTGGCTGAAACTGGATTTTAAAATGTTGGCCCAAGAGATCAGGAAAGAGAATCCTCTCCAGCTCAAGATCAGGGCCCAGTTCTACCCTGAAGATGTGTCTGAGTAGCTCATCCAGGACATCAAGCAGAAGCTTTTCTTCCTCCAAGGGGAGGAGGGCATTCTTAGATATGAGATTTACTGCCCTCCTGAGACCACGGTGCTCCTCAGCTCCCATGCAGTGCAAGCCAGCTTAGAGACTTTAACAAAGAAATGCACAAGTCCAGGTACCTCAGCTCTGACAGCTGATCCCCCAAAGAGTCTTGGACCAGCACAAGCCTACCAGGGATCAGTGGGAGGACTGGATCTAGGACTGGCATGCTGAGCACCACAGGATGCTCAAAGATAGTGCTATGTTGGAGTATCTGAAAATTGCTCAAGACCTAGAAATGTACGAAAATAACTATTTTGAGATTAAAAAAATAAGAAAGGAATAAACCTTTAGAGTGGATGTCCTTGGACTAAATATTTATGAGAAAAATGATAAGTTGACTCCAAAGATTGGTTTTTGTGGAATGAAATCAGGAACATCTCTTTCAATGGCAAAAGAAGGCACCTGACTTCATCTTCTATGTTCTTGGCCTCCACATTAACAAGTGGTCCAGCAGCTCTGCCTGGGGAACCACGAGCTGTTCATGTGCGGTAAGAAGCCTGACACCATCAAGGTGCAGCAGGTGAAGACCCAGGTCTGAGAGGAGAAGCAGCAGAGGAAGACCCAGGTCTGAGAGGAGAAGCAGCAGATGCAGCAGGAATAGCGGCAGCTGGGAACGGAAAGGAAGAGGAAAACCAAAGTAAGAGAGAAACCGTGGAGACAGAGAAAGAGCAGATGATGCAAGAGAAGGAGGAGCTGATGCCCAGGCTCCAGGACTACAAACAGAAAACAACAAGGCTAAGAAAGAGCTACCCAACCAGGTGCAGAGGGCCCTGCAGCTGGAGGAGGAGAAGAAGCATGTGCAGGAAGAGGCTGACTTCCTGGAGGTGGACCACACAGCCTAGCTTCATGCCAAGGAGAAGCTCAAGAGGCAGGAGATGGATCTGATAAAGTGTCAGGAACAGCTGGCTGTGGGGCTCTCAGAGCACACAGCCAAGATCGCCCTACTGGCCAACATGCATAGGCGCAAGTACCATGAGGTCAAGGAGTGGCAGTAAAGGGCTAAGGAAGCCCTGGATCACCTGGTGAAGACCAAGGAGGAGCTGCACATGGCGATGACAGCCTCCCACTCCCACCACCCCAGACCCCCATGTGTAAGAGGCAGTGGGCTACCATGTCCAGGAGAACCTGCTATAGGAAGGCAAGAGTACACTGGCTACAGAGCCGAGCTGTCCTGCGAGGACATCCTGGACCACCGCAGCGAGGAGAAGCAGACCACCGAGGCCGAGAAGAAAGAGTGAGTGCAGCGGCAGCTGATGATTCTGTCCAGTGAGCTGTACCAGGCCAGAAATGAGAACAAGACGACCCACAATGACAGCATCCACAATGAGAACACGAAGCAA
Source organism: Trachops cirrhosus (assembly GCA_028533065.1). NCBI lineage: Eukaryota > Metazoa > Chordata > Mammalia > Chiroptera > Phyllostomidae > Trachops > Trachops cirrhosus. The sequence goes on along the minus strand of CM052541.1, from coordinate 29,667,675 downwards.
GGCTGAGACAAGTTCAAGATGCTGCGGCAGATACAGCAGGGCAACGCCCAGCAGTGCATCCAAGAGCTCAAGGCCATGTGGAGGCCAGGCAGGGTCTGGGCAGGATGGGGCCCTGAGCCTGGGATCTGCAGAGGGTCACACGCAGAGTCTGAAATTTTTGTTTTTCTCTAAATCTGCACTCCCCCCCTCACCTTACTGCAGTTCCTTTAGAAAGAGAGTAGCTCTTTCAGTGGGAACAGTGGGACCAGTGGAAGCCTCCCTGTTTTATTTTTCCCGTTAGTACCATAGTGCCAAATGGGCCTGGTTAGTATTAGTATTAATATTAGTATTAGTATTAGTGTTATTGATCACTTCCTGTCTTGTTCTTGGAGCAGGACTGACTAGACTAACCAAAGAGATGCCTGTAACGTCTGAGTAACAAACTCCATGCTGGCACGTGTGATACAGAAAACCACATTGTGGCTTCTACTCTGTGCCATACTTTTTCTGTATTTGAAATTAGCTCTGATTGATTGATTTGTTCCTGATTTCTATGAAGGATGTATCTTTGTGTATTTATGGCTTTTGAAAAAATTCAAAATTATTGAATTTTTATATTTCAATATAAATTATTGAATGGTGAAAATTATTTTGAAAACTGGGTTTAAAGCACATGTGCAAACACAGTGATTTCCTCCCTCAGTCGACCAAATCTTTCAGGATGAACAACACAGGAGAACACTCCACTCTTGGATAAATTTTTCTTATTTTTTTGTTTTTTAACAGTCAGAGGATCACATTGCTGGACTTACACACCTAATTAATTTCAGCTATGAAGTATAGCATTTACACATAAGCAATAATATGGGCTTGTAACATTAAAAAAGGGAAAGTTTTGTTTATTTTGTTACCTTTTACAGAATAAGAGAGTTACATACTGTTTTTTAAAAAATACTCTGAATTCTCTACCTTCAAAGAACTTGAGTAAATTTTGGCAATTTCAGGTTTTACATTCCAGAAATAACTCGGCCCTCATTATTTTCTGTTTTGCTGCTTTTAAGGAGAATTTAGGTCCAAGTCGAGTCTGAGTCCATTGTGGTGACTGTCGACAAGTAAACCTCTGCCCACATTTCATCCTTTATGAAAAATAAAGGAGGGCAGGGCAAGAAAACTGACACTCTTACAGAGACACGAATTTGTTAGGATCTGTATTTGCATTTTAAAATTACTTTTGAAGAAACGATAATGGACTCTCTACATTCTTCCCAAGACACTAAAGATAGTGTTGTGGGGAGGCCCATATTTGCTTTCCCAAGTCCCTAATAACTATAACTATATGTGCGTTTCCTTCTTGACTCTTATATTGGTGCAATCAGCCCCTTGGGTAGCAAACAAATTCTAATAGAAAATGATTCCAATTAAACACCAGTTTGAAAATGACCCTTTAATTTTTGTGTTGTCTTTTATTATCAAGAAATATTTGTTCAAAACAGCCTGAAAGTACTATAGCAATAAGGATTTTATGTTTATATCACTCATAGCATTGCAAAGTCAATGTCTGAAATGCTTCTCCCACTGATTTTATTTTTCTTTGTATGGCTTATGAAAATTCCCCTAATTTGGTTAAAGTCACATTTATTTGCATCAGAGCAATCTTTGAAAGATAAGAAAAAGTCCTGTGAACATCTCAGGGCACAGAGACAGAAGGAAGGAACGCGGCAGTGCCGTGCCCTTCAGGGCGTGAACCACATAGAATCTGTCTCAGGTCCAGTGCGAGGCTTCACTGCTGGTGGGGAAGAATGTGACTGAGAGTTCATGTGGTCTCAGCACTGCGTGACATTTAAAAATGGATTTTTGCAGGCTTGCTTATTGTGCCCTTCATGTTTCAACTGGGCTCTCCATTTTTTCTCCTCAAACTGCTCAGAAAAGTTTGTGGGTCACATTTAGGTTGTTGCCATCCCTGGTGCTTCCCACAGACACAAACCTTGGGGAGGACCATACCCTCAGCAGTCTCTCTGCATTTCCTGGTACCAGTGAAGTATAGAAGATCATTTTGAAAGTGAATTTCTTAGGTCTCTAGGGATAAATCTATGACGTGGTGAGACTTTGAACATTATTTCTCTATTATTTCAGATCAGATTCTGCATCCGTTTTTTTATGTCTCGAGTGGGTGACTATAAAACAGAAAGTTGCTGGTGGCTCGCTCAGCACCAAAACAAAACATCACGGGGCTGAAATGGTGGCTTTACTCTCAAGTGGTGACAGTGTATTGGTAACCACTGGGTTTCAGAATTCAAAACCAAAACGGTTTATCAGCTAGTGTGCCAAGAAGAAAATAAGGTGCTGGAAGCAGGCTTTAAAGACGAGATAACAGATTCATAGCCATCAAGACCCTCCCTCTCTACCCACCCTCATAGCTCATCTCACCCTGC
>CM052541.1:29308329-29664764 GCA_028533065.1 Trachops cirrhosus | reverse complement strand
GAAATGGTGGCTTTACTCTCAAGTGGTGACAGTGTATTGGTAACCACTGGGTTTCAGAATTCAAAACCAAAACGGTTTATCAGCTAGTGTGCCAAGAAGAAAATAAGGTGCTGGAAGCAGGCTTTAAAGACGAGATAACAGATTCATAGCCATCAAGACCCTCCCTCTCTACCCACCCTCATAGCTCATCTCACCCTGCTGGTTGCCAGTTCCATGACAGTTGCATTCCCTCCTTTTCTAAAGAGGTTTCATCCAGGTGTTGGTAAGAATGCCTCCCAACAGGTCATGTGTCTTTTTCTCAACACACAAATGCCTTCAGTAGATTTATTGAGTTTCTTCTATATGCCAGTCACTGCTTTAGATGTTAAAGATGGAGAGTCAGAAAAGAAAACATCTCTGTTTATGAAATTCCCACATAGTGTAGTGGGGGAAGAAATTTATTTAAAAAATAAAAGCACAATATGTCAGATGGGACTGAGAACTATGGAGGAAAAAAAGGAAGAAGGAGGATAAATAGTAAGGGGTGGGTTTTATTCCATTTTGGAAGACTAAGGGACATCTCATAGGAAGAGAAAATTTGGGCAGTGACTTAAAGGAACTGAGAGAGAGAATAATGTGACTATAAAAGAAGCCACTGAGAAACAAAAAGAGTAAGGAAGCCATACACTGTTGGTCACACAGATTGTATATTTCTCTGTTGGTCACAAGCTAGAATTTTTTAAGAGAGAGAATAGACATGACTGAAAGGCTTTAAAAATTACCAAATAATTGTCTGTATAAGGAGATGGAGGTTGTACTGGGTTGAGTAGTGCCTCACTCCAAAATTCATGTCCAACCATAAGAATGTGATCATATTTGGAAACAAGGTCTTTATAAATGTGGTCAGTTAGCATGAGGTCACACTGGGTAAAGGTGGGCCTTAAATCCAATGACTGGTATCCTTATCATACAGAAGGCCATGTGAAAACACAGACACATAAGGAAGACACACACATATGTGACACAGAGAAAAAAATTGGAGTGATGCCTCTATATGTCAAGAAATGCCAAGGACTGCTGGCAACCACTGAAAAGTAAGAAAAGGCAAGGAAGGATTCTTCCTTAGCAATTTCAAAGGGAGTGTAGTCCTGCTGACAACTTAATTTCAGACTTCTAGTCCCTAGGAATCTGCGAGAATACATTTCTGTTGTTTTTAGCCACCCTGTGTTGTGGTACTTTGTTACAGTAATCCTGAGAAACTACTACAGAGGTCCTCTTGTTTTGCATAAGATACACACATTCCAGCTTTCCTCTTCATGCCCCTTAGCAGATAACGCCAGTCTACTGCCGGAGAGCCATGCCTCAGAGTGTCCTGCGCTTCTCTGAGAAGACAGTGCTGAGAGACAGCACTGGACTTAGTTGAAGGGAGTCCAGGGCTGCACTGAAACTATCTTACTGAACTGCTCAGTCTGGGTTTTATCTCTCACATACCTCTCGGTGCTGTCACTGAGTTCACGTAATTACTGCAGTACCAGCTGTACACGCCAAACTCCTGGCTCCTTTCCCTAAAGCAGACAGTCACAGCCACCTAATCACCATGGTACTTGCCCAGGTCCCCCAGCGGGTAACTGATCAGAAATTAGATGTTTTCTCTGTTCCCAAGAAGCACCTATGTGTTTAATGTTCATCAGCCTTGATTTGTCAATAAGTAAGCTGACTATTGGGACAGTCCTGTCCTTAAGTGTATTTTGTACACTTTCTACACTCACTCTTTCTCCACTCCAGCAATTCAGCTATGGTGTCCAATTCATCAGCTTCTGTGGGGAGAGGTAGTGGGAGCCCCTTAATTTCAGCAAACTGCTGCTCTTCCTCCTGCTAAAGAGGGGCTGCTGCACCACAGTGAGCCAGTCTCCTCCCAACTCAGAGCTCTGCTCCATCAGGCCACCTGCGGAGAGATTTTCCAGGGGAGGAGAACCCAAAGTTTGTTTTCCTCAAGTCCCATTTGGCAAGAGGAGACAGAGGTAGGAATCCTTGCTTTGCTGACTGTGTGAAGAACATGGGGAAGGCTCCTCGTCAACCTCTCCATGGAGACTGCACTCCCCCAATGTGATCCCACTAAATGAGGGGAAATTGCCCCAATCCCTGCTTCTCAGTGTCCATAGGAAGTCAGGAGTGAGCACATTAGGATGAGTAGGCTCTGAGGGGAGGGAAGGATGAATGGAGGGTGTCAGGGGGTTCCAATAGCTCAAGACCCTGATTTACTGATGGAATTTCACTACAGCAGACTCTAAGCTTCCTCGGTTGAAGCCAAATGAACTTCTAAGGCCTAAGAGTTGTACTCTTAGTACAACTTGTGTCCAAGTATTCACACCTACCTGTGGCTGTAGTTCAGCTTGGGGCTTTTTGTTCATGCTGGACATCAGGAGGGTGGGGAAGGAAAGAAGCAGACTCTGAAACTAAAATGGTTTGGTCACATTTGTGCCTATGCTGCATGTCAGCCCCATTCAGCACAAAGGAAAAGCTAAATTAAGCCTCTGATAACCATGTGGTGTGGGATGCTCAGATATAACAAACTCGTTTTGTGTGGTTTCCAGGCTTTTTAAGGAGAGCTGAGGGAAAGCTAAAACATCATTTTCATTTTGTAAGCAAGAACCAGAAAAGGAAGGTGAGCTCTTAAATGAGTCACTAGCAGAGCAGCTGTACCCCATTTTGTTTTCAAAGCCTCATGTGAGTATAGCAGGAAAAATCTTTTTGAAATACCTATACCCATCTGCTATTATTGAATTAAAGAAAGGTGAGCTGCCACCTTGTGACATAAGCTACTTTTCTGAGCAGACAGAAGGAGGAAGGGTAAAGCCCAACCTTGTTTCCTTGGTGATTATGGAATGAAGATAAGGAAGTTGATGAGAAATAGATTTTTTAAAAAAACCTTTTTCTACAATGAAGTCATAGAGAGGGGACCATGTTAGATACATTGAGAATAAAGCCATGTAATAGAGGACTTTTGTGTTGTTTTCCTCTTGGAACTATGAAGAAAGCCATTTCAAGGTATATCACCAAAACAATGCAGGGTTAAGGATACGAAGTCCTGACATCTCCCCTGGACTCCCATTTGGTACCAAACATATTTGCAGGCTTATGTGGGAGGAGATAACTGCAATGAAATATAACTGAACATTTATCTGATGTCTGGAGGAGAGACCAAGGTTAAGGAGAAAATTACAAGTAAAGAGAAGTTATAGCCAGACTTCAGAGGGGACTGAGGTAAAAGCGAAGTAAGCAAGGCAGGACACCTGACCAATCTGAGAAATAACTCCCCAAGCAGGAGCTCCCTACTACAGTCATGGGATGCTAGCAGGGCACAGACACCAGTCAAGGCCGTTATTGCAGAGATCAAAGAAGCCAGAAAACCAAGCAAAGTTTTGCAGATATGATTAGTTTACATTAGAGATGCCTACTGCCTTCTTTGGTGCATATAGCTCACCATAACATACTCATCACCTTGGACGGAGGCAGGGAAGAGACAGAAATCTACAATGCTATATTATTCAAACGAGACAAATACCTGAAGAGGCTGACTTTATAAGACTGAATTTGTTAGATTAATTGAATTTAGTTTCATGATTTTGTTTGCTTCCCTTTCCCCTTGCTGCACTGCAAGATCATATCAGCTATAGAAAACAACGAAGCCATATCGAGCTTGTATATCCATGTACCTCAAGTCAGCTGAGATAATAATACATGACAGTACAAGAGCAAAGTACCAACATTTATTGCATTACTACATGGTTTCTTCAATTTGCCAAGAAACCTGTCACAGTGACCATTTATAGATTTCATTTCATACTTTCAGGAAACTAAAAAATCAAAACTAAAGTGAGACAAAGAAGTTGCTGAAGGTATAAATTCAACTTTCACTTTACAGAAGGGTAAGGTAGGAAGATAAGGAACTATCTCCGGATCCCTTGTTAAGTGTTACTCGTAAGTGTTGCATAATTAAAACCATGTTAAAAGCAGTTTATATAAAATTAGCAGTTCACAAGGAAGAATTGTCAGTTTTGACTCAAATGGAAAGTTCAACTTTCTCAAAGTTCTCTTCTTCCAAAGGGTAAATAAGTTGCTAAACATAGTGCCAGCTTTAAACAGTTGGTCTAACCTAAGGAAAGATATGCTCTGAGCTTGAAAGGAACATGAGGTACCCTATTTGGAAGACCCAACAATACATGTTAAAGAATTATTTTCACAAATATGAACTGGTGGCAGAAGTAAATACAGATCAGCAGAATATAAGGTGGAGTAGATGTGCTTTCAATGTGAAAAATTCTTGTGATTTTCATCAAATAATTTAGGAACATAGGATTATAACTAATATATACCTTACAAAGACATTTATATCATGTAGGTCAAAAGGTTCTTTTTTTCTATAAGATAAGATAGCTTCAATAGAACTTAATTGTCTTTAACTTCATTCCAAATAATTTTGCTACGTTGTATTGTGACAGCTGTCATATAAGAGTGCATTCAAAAAAACTTAATCAAAATTGGTGAATTTTTGTGTAGCTATTTTAATAATGAAGATGGAAGAAAATACACAACATTTTCAGCATATTATGCTTTATTACTTCAAGAAAGGTAAAAACACAACTGAAATACAAAAATAAAAATTTGTGCAGTGTATGGAGAAGGAGCTGTGACTGATCAAATGTGTCAAAAGAGTTTTGCAAAGTTTCGGGCTATAGATTACTTGCTGGATGATGCTCCACGGTCAAGTAGACCAGTTGACATTGATAGCAATCAAATGGAGGCATTAATTGAAAACAATCATCATTATACTCAAAACATAGTCAACATTCTCAAAATATCCAAATCAATAAATTTATTGGTGAAAATGAAAAATGTGTCTTTTATGTTATGAAAAAAACATATGGACATTTTGGCCAGCACAATATTTAGAGCACATGATAATCTGTAATTTTCAATCAGCTATTTCTTCTGTGATGGAGAATAGGGGCTTATTTTCTGTAAGATGCAAGTAATTTCCTCTGCAGAAGTACTTTACTATCCCATATCTTTCCCCCAAGGCAATAAAAATAACTGTTCTAAAATATTATAAATTGTAAAATAAATGCTAATATTTAAAATAGCATAGAAATGTGAAATACAAGTGTAATAAATTTTATGGCAGATAAATGTACTTCTTCTTGAGTATGTCTAGGAATGTAAGCCACTCTAGACTGGTAGACATTATTTTTACAAAGTAAATTAGAAATTCACATGACTATAAAACTTTTCAAGTGCTGAGCTGAGAACCCAACACCTAGCATTAAATTTCACACTGATTAAATGCAAAATAAATATGTGTTGACATAATTCTATTTGTCTTAAAGAAAAATATTTCCTTTTCAAAGTGTATATGTGTACATATATTTCAAATTGAAACACTTTTCCAAAAATAATTAATTTCATGGTTTATTTTCAAACAAAACTAACATGATTTTCTTAAAATTAAATATTTAAAATATTTAAGCCCTACTTTAACTATTGGTTGATTTCCTAAATCAGTTAATAAATACAAAATTTAAGTTCATTAAAACAGATTGTAGAGCTTTTATTTGTAAAGCAGCCTTACCCTTTTGAATTTTTACTTTTTAAGCACAAGTTATTCCCAGGCACTGCTCTGTGTCTGTACTGAACTAATTTCAGAAACAAACAGCTGCTTGAAAACCCTCCATGTGCCTACAAATACCTATAGGTGTGAAAATGTCATAAACAAAAGAAAAAGTTCCTACATTAAGTCCACACCTCACTGTGAAATGAATTACATAGATCTGAAGATGAAAATCAAAATCTTCATTAAGTACTTTTCTGTAGTCAGGTTATTTAAGCATTTATTATTTTTGAAGCAAAGGATTTCTGATAAACAAAATGGGCACAGACTCTGATATTATCAGGGTGTTTTGCTGTCAAATCTGTTTATGTTTGGAACCAGCAAAAGTCCACTAGCCTGCTTCTTTGTTAACTAAGAAGTGAGAAAGAGAGACTTCCAGTCGAGATGGAGGCATAAGTAGACATGCTTCACCTCCCTAACCAACCACAGAAAGAATTACAATAAAACCTCAAAACAAATAGCACCCAGAACTGTCAGAAAATCCAACTGTACATATGTCCAAGAACCAAGGATTTAAGAAGGCACATTCATCCAGATGGGTAGGAGTGGCAGAGAGACAAGATGGGTGGAGATGCAAGGAGATGCGGTATAGCATGGAGGGGTGGTGGCAGCAGCCATGGCAGCAAAATGGGCAGCTCCACATTCACATGTGGTTGATATAATTTGGGAGGGATACCTCAGGAGCAAATGATCTCAGCCCCAGGCCAGTCTGTATAGGCCAGGTTTCCTGTGTTGGGAAGATAAATCCCCATAACTTCTGGCTGTAAAAACCAGCGGGGGTTGGGGCAGCAGAAGAAAAAGCCAGATTTTTAGGAGACTCTGCTTAAAGGACTCTCATGGTCTTAGAATGTATATAAACTCACCCACACTGAGATTCAGCAACAGGGCAAGAGCTGGAAGAGTACTAGTCACATACAGGGAGTGGGTGAAGTGAATAGAAATGGGGCAAGTGCTAGGCAAACCTCCAGAAGCCAGGCAGTGGCACTGTCCCCTCTCTTAGCCCTCTCCCCACAGAAAGCTACAGAATGGTGAAATGGGTCGCCCTGCCCTAGCGATTACTTAAGGTTATGCCCTACCCAATTTAAAGGTGCCTTTTCTACAATAGGCCATGCTACTAAGATAAGGAGTCAAAGCAGATCTTCCTAACACACAGAAACAAACACAGGGGGTCTGCCAAATTGAGGAGACAAAGAAATATGGCCCAAATGAAAAAACAGAACAAGACCCTGAAAGAATAACTAAATGAAATGGAGGTAACCAATCTATCAGATACAGAGTACAAAACACTGGTGATCAGGATGCTCAAAGAACTCTCTGAGTACAGCAACAACATAGAGGAAGAAATGAAGGTTACACTAAGTGAAATTAAGAAAAATATGCAGGGACCATCAGTGGAGGATAGGAAGCTAGGATTAAAATCAACAATTTAGAACATAAGGAAGAAATAAGCATTCAATCATAACAGCAAGAAGAAGAAAAATTTAAAAAATGAGGATAGTCTAAGGAGCCTCTGGGACATCTCCAAATATACCAACATCTGAATCATAGAGATACCAGAAGGAGAAAAGCAAGAGCACGAAATTGAAAACTTATTTGAAAAAATAGTGAAACAAAACTTCTTTAATTTGGCTAAGGAAATAGACATACAAGTCCAGGAAGCACAGAGACAAACAGACTTTCAAACAAGTCATACCAAAAGAGGACCACACCAAGACACACCATAATTAAAATGCTAAAGGTTAAAGATATAGAGAAAATCTTAAAAGCAGTAAGAGAAAAGCAGAGAGTTACCTACAAAGGAGTTCCCATAAGACTATCAGCTGATTTCTCAAAGAAACTCTGCAGGCTAGAAGGACTGGCAAAAAGTATCCAGGTAATGAAAAGCAAGGTCCTACAACCCAGATTACTCTATCCAGCAGAGCTATCATTTAGAATGGAAAGGCAGATAAAGTGCTTCCCAGACAAGGTAAAGCTAAAGGAGTTCATCATCACCAAGCCATTACTACATGAAATATTATACAGACTTATTTAAGAAAAAGATCAAAACTATAAAGATTAAAATGACAACAAATTCACAACTATCAACAACTGAATCTAATAAATAATAAATAAATAAATAAACTAAGCAAACAGCTAGAACAAGAACAGAATCATATATATAAAGATCATTTGGAGGCTTATCAGCTGGGAGGGGGAATGGGGAGAATGGGGGAAAATGTGCAGGGATTAAGAAGCGTAAATGGTAGGTAAAAAATAGACAAGGTGATGTTAAGAATACTATAGGAAATGGAGAAGCCAAAGAACTTAAATGTCCAACCCATGGACATGAACTAAGGGGTAGGGGGATTGCTGCTGGGAAGGTCAGAGGGGAAAAAAGGGGGAAAAATTAAGACAGCTATAACAGCATAATCAATAAAATATATTTTGAAAAAGAATTGAGAGACAGAATGAAAAGGAAAAACTCACATTTCAGAAAGGAGCTCCCTTCCTGTATTACACTGAAAATGAAAATAACTGAGAGTGTAGAATTAGTACCTGTTTACTTTTCAGGTTTGTACACTCCACATCTGCTGTGCTGAGATTTATAGTGACTTCAGTTAGTTCTTAGCAAGGGAATTTCAGAACCAAGGAAATCTCTAATATTCTTTTCTGATTTCATAATATACCTTTTTATGAAAATTAGAAAAAGTCACTCTAGTCTTTTTGGTCACAGCAGAGGGAACAAGATTTAGTACTTATAGTAAGTGAACTGGGCATTACTAGTAAAAATGAAAAGAGGGAAACAACCAAGCAAGAGATTACGTACAATTAAACAAACAAATAGATTGCCTCAAGAAATGAGTCTTGACAAGGGAATTTGGTGAACTTGGTTTCAAGTTATCAGCAAGAAAAAAAACTACTATAACTACAAAATTTAGATGTTTTTCCTTTGTCATTTCCCACTAATTTGCTGATTGTCTAAAGAGGAACTGTTGCATACGAGAGACTGATAATCACTTGTTTCTGTTAGTAAATGCCTAAGAGCTGTATTTTTGAGAAAACTCAAAATCTAGAAAGTATTGGGGGAAAATATATGCGTTTGATAGAAATGATATAACTCTATCACAATCTCTGTTCTTGCTTCTAATAGTAAATAATTAATTTTATTAGAAAAATTCAATCTGAAGTTTATATAAACTCTATTCTTCAGAGAAAAGGAGGTAAATAAACATAATATTTGTTATGCAAGTGTATGCTTTGAAGGAGAGAGAAGATGAGTTTCTAGTCAAAAAACTAGTTACAACTTTGGACTTTGGTATCTGAACGTTTGAATCAAGTGTAGCTTCTTACATGCATAACTACATAATTTTGGGAAAGTTAGCAAAGGTTTCTGAATTGAAGTTCCTACTTCATGAAAAAATATATATTAATAGCACTTTCTTCTTAGAGTTGCGTTATGGACTAAATGTGTGTATCCCCCATAACATGCACATGGTGAAATCCCAAAACCCAATGTGATAGTATAAATAGGTAGGGTCTCTGGGGTGATTAAGTCAGGGGGATGTGGCCTTCATAAATGGGATTAGTGCCCCAAAAGAGATATTTCTCACACTCTTTTAACTATGTGGGGACACAGAGAGAAGACAGTCATCTGTGAACACAAAAGTGGGTTCTCACCAGACAGCAAATCTACTGGCTCCTTGACCTTGGACTTCCCAACCTCCAAAAGTGTGAGAAAAAAAATTCTGTTGTTTATGAACTATACTGTCTATAGCATTCTGTTATAGCAACCCATGCAGACTAAGACAAGGTGTTATGAACATATTAGATTGCTTGTGTAAAATGCGTCGCACAGTATCTAACATATACTATGTCCATTTCTTTATGCTATTGTGAAAAATAATTTCCAAAAGGATAACTGAGACCTTAAATATTATGCAATTAATCTTTCTTAATATAATGGCTTTCATCAAAGGCTATTATAAATTTTATTGTATAAATACATCTGTCATTTTTTTCTGTTCTCTCACAGAACATAGTAAAGTAACAACAGCAATAATTATTATATAAGAATGATAGCTAGCACTTATTGATACTGGCTTAACATGAACACTGGAAGGATTTTAACAGTTTAAATTATAAAATTTAACAACTTTCTTATGAGATAGATACTGTCATTTTCTCCATTTAACTAATGAATCTGGGCCACAGAGGTATGCACTAATTTAGCCAAGGCCACAGAGCTAAGGAATTGAAACCTGGATACAAACCCAAAGAGGCCATTTCCAGAATGCCTGCTCTATTCTGCTTTCCAATCTAATCTTAAAGTTTATACAGACAATAAGATGTGGAAATGCGTTTGCTAAATGAACGAGTATAAATAAATCCAACCCTATGTCCAATATTTCAACAGATGGAGCATGCATTTCAAAGTTGTCACCCAGGATTTAACTACACAACTCCCACTGCCATTGGTGACAATCATGCAGCTGAATTACTGTGTACTCTTTAAACAGCTCACCCCACGAAGTTCTCATTCAGTTGTTTTAAGCTAGGCAATATTTAAGAAAGAGGCAGTGATACACAATAACATGCAGTAGCACAATTAGTTTTAGGCTATGCTGTTCACTAAGGAATCTAATTATTTTTAATCACAGCAAAAATCATGTAATTATATTTATTTTTTAATTTTATTCTCATGTTAAAAGTCTTGGGAGGATACACTAAATTGCTTAGCGATCACAAATCTAAATGCAATTTAGCATACATATTCACCTGCACACATGTGTACTGACACACTCGATATATTTATAAATAATATGTTTATAAGAATGTAACCCATTTTAGCCATTCATGGAGTCAGTCAAGTACAAAACATATGCCTCAAAAATCCTATCTAGGATAAATTTTTATGCCACTTCTCTGGTGAAATTTCCTGTTAAGGCAGAACAAAAACTTCTTGGAAAGTTGTTTGAACTTATTCTATGAATTTTTGTCCTTCAAAACTTCCCAAAACTCCCTTGTAACCCATGGCTTAATGTATTATTCTAAATAGTTAATAAAATTACAAGGCAATATTGCACGATAGTTAAAACCCATTGAATTTAGATTAGATAGAAAGAATAAGATTTTTAGCTCTAATACTTCATAGCTTGGTGGTTTGGGCAACCTATTTAATCATCTATAAAGTGGGGATAATAAAAGTCAAACTTAAAAGAGCTATTGTATGGATGAAAGAAAATGATGTGTATAAAAATACTGTACTATAAGTCATATATAAGTGCTTAAAAATTGTAACCTGCTGGTAAGATCATTATTTTATTGTTTTCTGACTACATATTTATAGTAATGTGATGAAGCTGTAAGCAAATATGTTATAGTTTCTTGGAGAACCCCAAGTGCAGCAGGTAGAAAAGTGTTATACTAAACATATACTAAATATGTTTTTGTTATACTAAATATCCTGCTTTACATTTTCTTCATTCTTTGGCTTTAAAAAAATCCATTTTTCTCCTAAAGATTCTTCCATAGAATTTCTGTTTCCTTTAGGCTCTTTTGGATGATGATCTGCAATGAGCTTTCTCTCAAAGGACTTTATGCTGGAGGTGGCAGATGAAATGTCTGTTTGTAAGTGCATGATTATTAAGTAGGGCAGTGGCTGTTTTCATTCCTGTTGAATTCATGCTGTTCAGCCTGTCTTCGAAATTAATGTCTCCTGTATTTTTTACTGTTCTCAGTTTATAGAGGGGTTCCACTCTGTTTTATCACCTACAAATCATCTATTTATCATTCCAGAAAATAGGTGAGATACTCTTGTGTGGAAAAAAACAGCTCTTTTTGGTACCACTATCTATGTGATCTGAGTTTAGATCAATATGGGAGTCTCAAGCTTCAAATCCCAAATGTTAAAGCAATGAGCCTCAGAAATTATGCAGAAATATTAACACTAAATTTCACAATGGAATTATTTTATGTTGTTATACTCTGTTATCATATATTATCTTATCTCATCTCATCTTACCTCACTTTACCTACTCCATCTAACCTTAGTCCAGCCATTAGAATTCACTCCACATCTTCCTGAGTTGAAGTTGTAATACAAGTTCTAAGAATATTTAAATAAGTTAAGTAGTTACCCATATAAATAAACAATTGAAAAATCATTACAAAACAGCATATCCAAGAATACAAATGAACAGAATATTAATTATGTATCAGACTAAATTGGGTACCAGAAATGATCAGATGAGGCCAATTAGAAAAGTTTCCTGAAAAAATGCATTTTTGAAGTTGGAAAAGCAAGTAAAAGAAAAGACCTGGCGGTGGAAATATACCAACATGCAAATGAGAAAGGTAAACTTAGAATACTGCAGAAGGTTCTATCATAGAATAACACAAACTTGATGAGATATGAGTGAAGGTGAGCCCTTGGGATGTACTTTTAATGAGAAGTTTTCCATGAAGAGATTAGAAAATATACTAGTGTCTAGTCAGTGCTAATCAGAAACGCAAAGGTCTTTCATGAGCTGAGAGGTTTCTGAACCACGTGTACTGTTTTTTTCTGAATGGTGGATACAGTATTTCAAAGTGATGCATAGTATTAGATGGCTTGAGGTATCAGTTAAAAAGCAATCAGTAAACCATGTAGTTGCAATTGTCCCTACCCCCATAGAAGCCATTTCTAGATACTATTTACTACCTGAGTGATTTTACAATGTTGATAAAATTGTTTTGTCAATGCTTACAAATGAAACAGGGACCTTGTATTCTAATTCGATGTAAACTGTAGTTGTAAAACATTTTTTTCTTCTCTCTCAGCACATATCACTGATTTGACCTAATTTCTCACCTTGATGACCCTTGACCCTGAAGCTTCAGAAAACAATAACCCAGTTCTGACTGATGGTCACAAGGTTTAAGCCCCATCTTAAGGTTTAAGATGTTAGATGAATGTCTTCATCTAAACTATATTTCAGTCCCTGAGCCTTTTGCCTGGACATCTCCCTTAGCTACCTCTCCTTGACTCCATTTCTGGATGCTGGAGTTGACCTTGACCTTGGAGCTGTCCTCAGGACAGAAGACATGATCCTCTGCCTTTATCTCAGCTCTGACCAATCAGCTCCTAACATGACCTCAAGCCCCTAACCTACAGAATCTCGTGATTTTGCCTATATAACCTGTAGCCTACATTCCCTCAGTGAGTTGAGTATTTCAGAGCACAAGCTCACCTCTCTCTGGACTGGCCAATTCTAATAAACTAATTTTCCCTGCAAATCTCTGCTCCTGCATTTTTTTTGGCCAAAGCATGCAGGCAGATGAACTTGATTATTGGGCTTCAGTAACACAAACTTCAATGATACCAGCTAAGGTTTCAACAGAAAAAGGACTGGTATGTTCTTTTATATGCTAAAGCAACAGGCACCCACAAAATAAAGCTGCATTGATTAGAAATTGTAACCATCCTACGACTTTCAGAAGTTACACATGTATACGTTGCTTGCATTAGGAGAGCAAATTAACAAATACTAGTTTCATTATATTTTTGCACTGCATTGGTAAAATATATCTGAACTTACCTGAAAACAACAAAACCATTCTCACACTATTCATAAAACATGCTCCTCAGCTTCCTCAGGTGGAGTTTCAATTTTCCCAGAAGAGAGATGAATTTCTCTCAGATGGAGTTTGTCCCAGGTGAGCTGACAAGTATGAACTAAATGACCCCAATTTTGAGGACTTGGCTGAGATAAGGGCTCTAAGTCCAGAAGTCTGACAGGCACTAATGACTTTTATCAGAGAGATCTTTTTTGTGCCAGTATAATGTATATTTCATTCAGAAAAATGTCTATGCAGTAACGTAACATAGATTACTCAAGAAGGACAATGCCTAAAGGGGGTAGGTTTAACTTAGGATTTAGGAGGACGGCAAAAGGATTTGCTGAGAATGACTAAGTCACATGCTAGAGAAGAATTATAAATAACAGATGAGAAAAGAACACTTTACCTCCTGTACACATTGACCTGTGATGTATGTTTATGTATACGTGCACATGTACTTCCAGTTCCTCCTCAGTAAGGAACTAATGGGGCCTTTTAGCAAGCATTTTTATTCACCCTAGATTCTTATTCTTCCAGATTCAACAGAACTACATTTTTAGAACCACTGCTGCCCTAATAACAACTACATACTCTAAGAGTAGTTGTTTCCTTATTTCAGGACTTATTTCAATTCTCAGAAATCTTTAGTCATTCTGTTTGCTGAAGCTCATTTCTCTTACAGCCTTCACCAATGGATTGCATAAAGCCTTCACTCCTCTCCAATGTACTTCACAAAACGGGAGCTGCCTGCTTTTCTTAATGAAGCATTGGACCGTCCAGACCCCTTTACTCTGAACACACGATCCTGCATGTTTCCCTTTTCACGATCAGAACTCTCTTCAGATACTCACTGTTGGAATAATTATACCCTGCCTAAATAGGGCATGTATAACCCTGGTCGTGGCCCACACTAAAACGCAACCTTCCCTTCTTCACTATCATCACGATGACCTTTCTTCTACCCCTTTGGTATCTCTCCCAGCACCACCAACCCCCCATAGAGAAACTCAGTGGTACCCAAGTTTAATGACTTCAAACATGTCAAGATATAAGCTGGCACGAGATTATTTTAATTTTCAAAATATTAAGAGTTTCAATCTCAAGAATCAACTATTTAGGAAGAAATAGATAAGTTATAACTGAATATTTTGTCCACAAAAAGTCATCTTATAATGACTTTTTCAAAAAGAAAATAAACTTAAAGAAGAAGAAAAACAATATATACACATTAGTACAATACCTCATAAAAATACCTACAGATTCATTATAGAATTAGGGCTAACTTTTCTGAATATCTCATCATGATTAGGTATGTTTGTCATGTACTATGAGAGAGTTGAAAGAAAGGGTTATGTATAACACTATACCAATATATTGCAAAATCTAGTCCGAGTGGCAGGTTTAGAGAGTATATTATCAATGTGAAGTTGAATGAAAGCTGAACACTGCTTACAAGGTGTGGGGGAGAGAGACAATGGAAAACGAGGTGATTTTCATTATAAAATGTGTGAGGCGCAGGATGCAATATGGAGTTAATGGAAGCATTATTTAAAAGCCTGTTGAATGAGCAGATTGCCACCTCCTCAGCCCACTATCACCTGACACTAGCAGGAGATGGAGGTGTATCCTCTGCAGTTGAAGGAGAGATGATATGAATTGAAGCCGAGGCAGAACTGAGTGAGGGTGGGACTGGATGACATTTTGAAGTGGGCAAATTAAATAATAGTTTGCACAATGATACTCCTTCCTAGTTCCTGTATTTTTCCCAGAATGTCTGTAGCTGGGTTTAGCCCATCACAGGCAAGAGAGAGAAAATGTCCTGCAGAAAGGCACAGATACTACTATCGTTTGGGTATTTTCCACTGAAAGGACCAAATCTTTGAATCAACTCTGTGAAACATACCAACTGACAAGTTTCTTTTCAAAACAGAAAACCTCCAGTAAGTTCTTGCAGTGCCTCACTCTAAAATATGAACAGAGCTGAGAGTCATAAAACACTTGGGAAAATTCTCCTGGGGGGGGACCCTTCTTGTGGGAGGGGTCCACTTCCTGACCCAGTTGACCTGCTTTGTCCCAATGGAATGTGTGCGTAAATGAGATGACCCACTCTCAACCCAAAGTTGTAAGAGCCGTCAGAGTTCCTCCTTGGCTCTCTTCCCTCTGCCAAGAAAATGACAAAGCACGTAAGTTCTTCTCTCTCAGTTGAGATTCCACAATGACAGTAATGAGAGAGAAGGCACAGCTGATTTGCAGGCACCATGGAAAGTGAGTGAGTTGTAAGGTGTATTGATAAAAACCCCTGCAATCTAGGGATTGTTTGCTACCATACTGCAACCTCAGGAAAGCTGAGCAACACACCAACCATGCAAACAGTAGAAAAAAAACCCTTGGTGAAACTATAACTTAATATCCTTAGAAGGGGGAAGGTTATACACATGAAAAAAAATGAACTGCTATCAGAAGGAAACTTTAAAAGAAAAACAAAGGGCCCTATGATATGATAATCATAAATTGATATAAGATAAATTTTAAAGTCCATTAATATATAGGAAAGACAAAATGGAAAAAAAATCTACCAAATAGAAAAATGTCCACTTGACTTTTTATTAAGTTAGCTACTTGATTTTGTAACTTATATACATTAATTATGCTGGTAAAAACAAGAATTAAATTAAAAAATAAAAAAGCCAAACATGGATAATATTCAATATAAAATATTTTTATAAAATATATATACATTAGTCATAAAAAAGAATATATTTAAATTTTATAATTTTAATATGTTTTAATGTTCTATTTCTTCTATTAGGCCTGCAGTTGGTTATAAAATAACTTGGAGATATTGTATGTATCTTGACCTCAAATATTTTTTTATGCTGACTTAGTTAGATATATATGACAAAAAGCTAATTCATGTATTGTCTATACTGTCTTATCATCAAGAAGTTAAAGCTGCCCTGGCTAGTGTGGCTCAGTGGATTGAGCTCCTGCCTGCAAACCAAAGGGATGTTGGTTCGATTTCTAGTCAGGGCACATGCCTGGGTTGTGGGCCAGGTCCCCAGTAGGGAGCAGGTGAGATGTAATCACACACTGATGTTTCTCTCCCTCTCTATCTCCCTCCTTTCTCTTCTGTCTAAAAATAAATGAAATCTTTAAAAGAAAAGAAGTTAAAGCTACCTTTTCATACTCTCAATCATTGAACAACTCTCAACCTGAATGTTTGGTACTTTGAAAATTTAACAGAGACTGCCCTTGAACTGTGTTGGGAAGGACCTTATCAAGTACTGTCGACTATACACGTGGCAATCAAACTTCAATGAGTTGATACTTGGGTCCACATTCTACAATCTAAAAAATTCAATTCCATTTGGCAATACAAACTCTTGTATGACCTTGCGACAAGGTCTCCAAATGTAGATGACATCATAAATCATACATATTCCACCAGGATTTTGGATCAAGTAGATAATGTATTGATGTCCACAGTCTCTATTCAAAACCCACTTGACATAATCCAGATTATCAGAAACACATAGCCATGTTTTACTCTGTATGACGTTATTTCTTTTCTAAGCTATTTTACTTTTATCTCCATTGGTTTAAGGTTCTTGCTTTCTAAAGGGCCCTCTTCTTATTACTGTTTTGATCATCTTTCTTCCAATACCTGGCTACTATTCACTCCTGATTTAGGTAAAAGACATAATCACAACAAAAGTCATATTGTTTCCAATTTTCTTTGGGTGCCACCCAGCTTGCTGTAGTACCAGTCTCATCTATAGAATCAATTTGTTTCATGAGTATTTGTTTTCAACCACTAGATGGCAAACACAACACTAAATTAGACAGCCAAAGTTTAAAACTCTCTATTCCATAATTTAAAAACTCCCCATTACCTAGCATTGGGAATTTCTATCTCCATCAAAACAAACTTGAGGCCTTTCATAAATAACTAGACTTTGTAACTGAACATTTGCAGAAATAGAACTTGGTGAAGGGGTAAGAAATGGATTGCATCTATGTAAATGCTTCTGTAACTTTTTAAGGCATTATTCAAACTCTGTTCATAATAGCATTCTCTATTGCCGGAAAGATGAATAAACCCAACCTATTTTTTGACAAAGGCTTTGCTGGCGATCTTTAGACAACTTATTTCTTTATTTCTTTATTTTTTTAGTTATGTAGCTGGTGTGTACCTATTATGGGCAATTTTAAAATAAAATAGTAGAATTTTAGAGGCAAAAAGTTAAATCTGATAAAGTTAGCTGTCCTTTGACCCAAACTAAATCAATTACTATGGTCTCTAAAAATTCACCATACACACACTAAGTATTTTCCAAATTGGAAAGTTATTTATCTGCATAGTTAATTCAATTGTTGCTAAAGTAGTAACTGTAAGGAAAATAGACGTTAATAACTCTTAGTGAAAACTGTTTTCTGAGAGCCCTGACATTGAGCAAACAAAATCCTTGAGGCATAAAAATGCAGCAGGAAGGTAAAGAGGAGAGCTAGTGAAGTTCAAGATGGCCTGTATTTCTGACTCCTTTAGTGGGAAGTCCTCCGTAGCTGCTCTGAGGCTATGCAGTCTGCCTAATTTACCACCCCAAGCCACTTATAAATAAATCAAAGAGAAGCCATGAAAAGAAGTTAAATCATCCATCATGCCTTTAGAGGCCTACTCTACCTAAAAACAAACATCATTTAATTTCAGTTTACTGTAGCAGAAAGTGGAAATAACACAGAGGCATCGTGAGTCTGGCACTGCCTCCTGACACAGACCCGGTGCCAAGTCGCTGAGTGCTTTCAGTACCGGGGTTGAATAATCATTTTCATCATTCATTTTAAATGAATGGTGACATGCCATTAATTAGTATTAATCAGGAAATTACCACATAAGCACAGAGAGAATGGTGGTCCACATATGGCTCATTAGGCTTAGATAGCGTAAGACATGAACTGGAATTTTAGACTCACTCTTTATAGAACTTAGTAGAAATGAGTCATTTCAAATATTTCTAACAATATAAACATTAAATACATCGGCAGTAAATCTTAGAGTAAATAAAATATTACTTTTGGCAGGTAACCCTGACTTTGTTTTCCTAAAGGAGTAAGAAATATACATTTTGCAGCAAAAGAAGTGCTATAGACCAAATAATAAACATCACACATGAAAAATATCCTTTCTATAAACAAATATTCCTACATGTTATTTTATAAATTGCATTTCCCATATTTACAGGGGAAGGCAGAGCAGGCTAATATGTTATAAGTAGTTAATTCAAAACTGTAATTTAATCATTAGTTTGATCATTTTTGCTGATTTTAAAAAGAAAAATAAGAAAAGCATGTCTACTTCGGTATTTTCTGTGTATGTGAGAGATTTGACAGATATTTTCTTGAAAATAAATGAAGTAAGCTTGTCACTTCAAAGAAAGCATCTATTTTTTGAAAAAATTTAAACTTCATGCGTGGTAACACCATGCATGGCTAAGCGATCCATTCAAAGAGCAAGCAGGGTCAATGGATTTTAATGTCACCGAGTACACTAAGTTCTTTGAGGTGGTTTCTGCTTGCATGTTGCAACTAACCTTTAAAAATCTAACAGTACCAAGTGGTGGCTGCAATATTAAGAAAAGGTGTTGAAAATAATCCTACCTCTTTCAACTCGGAGGCCAGATTTTCTTCCTACATTTCAACTACAACATATTGCCATAGATTAATGAGGTGCCAGATGTCTTATATTTCACCAGTCATTAAATAAATTTGCAAAACTGTAACACAATGGTATTTTTCTTGTGCTAAGCCAAATTCTCACATCTCCAAGATTCTTGCCCCCGAATGCATATGCCCATTACAATCACCTCCCCTTGAGTTTCAGCAGGACCTGTGGATATAATAGCATAGTCAGTTGTGATTAAGGTACACTGTATGACAAATGTATTGGGATCGTAGCATCCCTGGTTATTTCCTTATGTAAGATTCAGAGTTGACTGAAGAGATGCTCTCTGCTGGCATATCTTATAAAAGTAAGCTGCTATGTTGTGAAAAAAGTATACATACATATTGGTTTGATTTCCATAAGCTCAAAAATAGGTGAAACCAATCTTTGGTATTGGAAATAACAATGATGATTATGTTTGCAAGGGGCGTGGAAAATAGTGACTAGAAGGGAGCATGCAGACAACATCTGGGGTGCTGGTAATGTTCTGTTTCTTCTTCCAGATGCTGGTTACATGAACTTGTTCAATTTATAAAACTTCAAGTATCTGTACTACTGTAATTAGTGTCTATTGTAATTGGTATGCATGTTATATAGTAGTTCCAATTTAGTCATTTCATTGAAGAAGCCATGTGTTACCACCCTCTTCTATTACCCACAATCCTGTATGTGACAAGATGCATTAGATTTATTAGATTTCTACCGCTGTAAAACAAATTACCTCAATTTTAGCAGATTGAAATAACATACATCTCAGTTTCTGTGGGCCGGGAATCTAGACACAGATTACCTGGGTCCTCTGCTCAGAGTCTCCCAAGGCTAACATCAGATGTCAACTTGGGTAGGTTCTTTTCTGGATCTCAGAGTCCTCTTTTTCACTCAAGACGTTATTGGTAGAATTTTTCCCCTTATGGATGTATGACAAATATTCCCATCTCCTAGAGGCCACCCTTGGTTCCTTGCTACGTAGCTCCCTCTATAGGCAATTCACATCATAGCAGCTTGCTTTTTCAAGGCCAGTAGGAGAGTAACTCCTTCTAAGACTGCATCTTATATATTATGTAACCAAATGGAATGACATCCCTTCGACTTCATCATATTCTGTTTGTTAGAAACAAATTGCAGGTTCCACCTGTAGAGAGGAGAGGGGATTACACAAAGGAAGAGAAACAAATTCCTGGAAATCACTCTAAAGCCTTCGCAGTACAGAGTATCGAAGACTGCTGTTGAAAAAAGAAATCAAGCAAACAAATAAAAAATTCTTTATGTAGCATTTCTCACAGCCCATAACATTTCGCTGTGGAGATTTCCAAAATTAATGTCTCTCTTGAGGAGCTTTAGGAAGTCCTTCAGAAAATTTCATTATCACTGAGCAAGTATCAAATAATGACTAGTTTTTGGAGTAAGAAGTATTAAATCAGCATGCCCCTGTTGCGTTAATCAGAGACCTCTGAATTGTTAAATTAGCATAAATTATAAGAATATTTTTGATTCTCAACTTCAGGGATGCTATAAATCGTTCTTTAACAAGTACTTATTCTGTGAGACTGGGTATGAGCTAATACTTGTGCATATGGTATCACAGATAAGATATACCAATGTGACCATTAGCTAGAGAGTTTCTAACAGTTTCTATTAAGTGTTAGGAAAGTAAGCCAACAATAAATTATTTTGTAATTTCTGATTTTGTCAATTGAATGATGAAATCAATCTAATTTCAAAGGTTAGATGTATTTCAATGAATCACATCCAGACTTGAATTAGTTTCAAAGAAGCACTTACCTTTGGAAATATAAGGCACTGAAATATAAAACAACCACTCTGCACAGTGATATTTGTTCCCAACCTCAAGATTGAAAATGGAAAAGCAAAAACGTGTGGCAATGATAAGTAATTAATGGCTGAACAGATGAATGAAATGAATAGATGTATCCTACTTCTGATATTTTTTATCTTTTTATTGCTTAATCCTTTCCAAGATATTCTTTGTGCCCTCACATGGGCTACATTATCTTAAAAGTCTGAAAAATAACTATGAAAACTGGAAAAAATTTCCATTGATTTGATTAAGGAAGTGAAGAATTAAGATATTAATGTACACAGAAAGATCTGCGGGCTCAGGTCGTGGGAGAAGTAAACCCTGAATAAAAATAAAGCCCAAACAGCATCAGGGAGAGATGAAATTCGGTATTTAGAGGGAATCGAGGGTTTGAAACAGCCTCTAAGTTCTCTTGTCTGAGTCTCGGCTACAGATCCGGTTGCTCCTGCTAACGTCCTATGGTAGGTGTGCCAGCCTCTCTTTCAAGTCTGATATTTTTCGCAAGATGAACTGGCATTTAAGATCCTCGGGCTCTCCTCAGGGGTCATAAATGCACACACCAAAGAGCTTTTGGTTTGCTATGATTCCTTAAAGGTCAAGTCATAAACATTTAATGGATATCTGATGATCAAAAGGACTATTTACCATAGACAGCTTAGTTTAAAAACTTTGTTTTATAATTTTGATTACAAATTGCAAAGAAAAAATAAGACAGTGCCCCAACTATCTACCCTAACAACATTATTTTAGAGGTGTTTTTAGTAATAGCATGCTCTTATTTAAGTATCTACATACACAATAATTGCTTGAGGCAAATTAAATATTTTTGTATAAATTCCTATTTTCACTATTATATTTTGAGTATATATTAGGGGTGCTATGTACAAGGAGCTTTTCGTAGATTTATTATAATAATAGTTTAGCTTTATCAGCACCTTCGTCAGTAAATATTTTCTGAGATATTTAATTATACTTCAACTCCCTGATCTAATAAGTGTAAAAATTTACTGAGTTTAGGATTCTTAGAAGGGAAAAGGTCTTCTACTTATTAAAGTTTATAGCACTGGTTAAAAAGTGGATGTAAATAATAAAGAAATCGGATGAAATGACAGTGCTGAAGTTCTCAAGCAAAGATGCCACTCACAGTAGGTCTTCAACAATTTGGGGAGCCCAGCTCCAGGGAGATGTTAGCAGTCACCGGCAGACAGAGCCTAAGCTGAGTGTTGGCTGTGCAGAAAGCATCTTTTTGGATGTCCTAGGATAAACCCAAATGAAACTTGAGACTGCCGAGTCACATGCAAACTTGAGGAAACAGCTTCTGCTGTTAACTATTGTTTTCAGTCTTGAGCAAGTTTGAGGAAGGAAAAAGGAGTAGGGCTGTGTTTAATGTCAGCTATAGCTGTAGGGGGTTGCAGAGGCTTCAAATTACCCTAATGTCCTTCCTTTTTTCTTCCTTGTTTTCTCCGAGCTTCTCTAAGAACCTCTTTACACTTAGAGTCTGCTTCTTGCAGCTCTCTCAGCTGTAATTCACTATGTTTATACTGGAGCCCTGTTGGTGTCGTAATAAGATGAGGAAGGCAAGCATTTTGTAATCATGATTAAATCTCAGGTTTTTAGTTGGTCTGTGTCCCTCAGCTGTGACCTTCACATGTGTTTGTTAGCTGCCCTTCCAGACAGGAGGGCTAGGGGTTTGGAATCTATGAAACACCCTTCCCCCAGGTGGGTTAGATTCTGGTGAAGTAAATGTCTACTCACCTGTGAGAGTAGACATTTGTTATGGAGAATTTTTTCTATATTTCATAATGCTGCCTTCTCCTCACCCCCTATCAGAGCTATAAGTGGGTATTCTTGAAACTTCATGATGAGAAAATGGCAGGATCCCCAGAGAGGCAACCCACCAACGAGTGGGCCCCACCCCTAAGACTGTTGCTCCAAAAAGTAGCTCATTCTCAAGCTAGTAGGCACTCACCCTGCAGAGATTTATCAAAGTTACCATGCAAATGCTTCCAACAACTTGTGGCACCTGAGGCTTCTGCTGTAGGTAAGTGGGCCTGAGCTGTAACTGTCTGGATCTGCCTGTCTCTCCAAACTTCAGCATAGTAATTTGCCCTGTGCATTTCATTATAAATCCATTCTCTGATGGGTCCAAGGAAAATTGATGATTTCAGTTTGTTCAACGTGTCTCTTGTTTAAGATGAGAGTGATGACTTCCAAGCTCTTTACATGTTAGAGCTGAAACTAGATGGATGAATACTGAGACAGCAAATTTGTATTTTAAAAAAGGAATAAGGAAACTCTAAAACTTATAAGCATTTCTTGAAGTAGAACTTATTGGCCAAATGATTATAAATTATTAGTCAAATTCTCCCTGAATGAGGGTCAGGCAAGTTCTGAGTAAAAATAACAACCAAACAAAAAGCAATCTCTATTATTTGCACAAATCGGTGGGATCATGTCTGTTCTGGAGAGCCAGAGATTAAAGGGAAAGGCACTCAAATACAGGCACCATTTGCTCCTGTCCTGTGAAGGCACCTCACTTCCTTTAAGTGTCTGAACCTGAAGCTAATTAGATCTGTAATAAATGTGTGCAGTATCTTATTGCCAATAAAGTACCTGAAAGCCTGCAGCGTTACCATCACAAAATGAGATTGTGACTTCCAAAATTTGTTGACTTAATCTGACATCTCTTTGTTCTGAGTCTTTTCACAAATTAATACAATAATTTCTTTTATCCATTCTCTGCGATGTGTTTCTGAGTGCATAGTCCAGTACCACTGGCGAAATCAGGTGGGACATTTGGTACCTAGACACATGAATCAGAATGCCTGGGGGTAGTTCCAGGAATCCACATACTAAAACTCTTTTTGTGATGATTATGAACACTACAACTGGTCTATACTAGTGGTTCTCACAATGTGATTCTAGACTAGCTAGTTTTAAGAAGTCCTTCACATGATTCTGATGGAATAATAAACTTTCATAATCATTGCTCTGTACTATGGGAATAATAATAATAATAAATATGTCCTTTGCTTCTACAAATGTGACCTCTGTTTTCCAAAGAATCTTGAAACTGTAATAGATCCTGTTGACCATTTTCAACAAATCATTTTGAACAATCAGAGTGGTAATTCGTTGAATTTGAGATCAATAATTACATAGGTCTAATATGTTGAACTGTTATTCCTCCTCTCATTAAGTGACTATTTCTATAAGGTGATACATCTATATCTGCCTTTATGACCTATGTTTTATACTGCAATATTTAATTTATAAAAATGTTAATCATTTGACAACATAAGAAAACAAATGTTTCCCAAATACATTCTGTAAAAATAAATTATCTTTGGAAAAGAAAAGTCCAGATTGAAATAGGTGAATATTCATTTTTTAGTCCTTTAATTATTCTTAAATATGAATATAAATATTTTTCAGTTTCTCAAATTTTAGGAAACTATTGCACATTGCAAAAACTGGACTCCCCCATGTATCACTTTGCTTTTACCTCAATATATATTAATATATGTAAATCTTTTAAAGGGCAAAGTACTTTTTTAGATGTAATAAAATACTTAAACTCAACTATTTAATAAGCCAGCTCAATATAAATTACTTAATGACATAGTAGATAAGTTTAAATTAGACAAAAATTGTATGTGACATGATAGTTTTTAATAATTTTGTTAAATCCATGTATAAAGTGTTTTTATGGATGAATGAGGAAATTATTTCAGGTTGCATAATACTACATCAAAGATAAAGAGACCATTATAAAATTGTAATGATCATATTGGGTAACTTTGAGACACTATACCTTTATCACCTTCTTTGGTCAACTCAGTTATGAGGCACATGTTTAAAACAAAAATTGGAATACATTGTGAGCTTATGTCCTTAAAGTTACCATTTCAATGTTTCACAGATGAAGTCATTGTGAACAAACTCAAAACTGAAATTGCTCATTAAATTTAATAAACATGAAGAATTAAATTTTAAATCTTAATCTATAAGCTGACAAAGAATTAATGTCCAAATATGTCTGTCCACCCTTTGAAACAGTAGAAACTGTTTTTTATTTAAATTTTTATTTTAATTTTATTTAAATTTTATTTAAATTTTAAATTATAAAATTTTATTTAAATTTTTTAATTGCAAAATATTAACATCAGAAAGAACATAAGTAAAAATTGAGTTATATTAATGAAATAAAAATAATATGGATTTTTCTTTTAGGTATTGAAATGTGTCAACCCTTTAAAGTAAAATTTATGTACCTTAATTCTTTCAAATAGTGAGCATGTAGTGTTTCTAATTTGAATTTCTAAATTACCAACTACTTTTTCTAATGCAATATACAAATATGTACCCAGGATAGCTTGCAATATGAACAAGAAGAGATGAATGTTCATAATACAAATACTACTAGATTATCATTTTTCTAAAAGAAGTTTTCTGATTTCTATAAATATTCCAGAGCCAAGACCCTGATATTATCTATCTATAGGTCAAGAGATTTATATTCTAGAAGTAATTAGTACATATCTAGATTTTAGTTTTATATAATAAAATCTCATGTAATTTTTAAAACTATTTTAGTAGTTAATACTTCTAACATTTATTTTAATTTTAGTGCTCTAAGCCTGTGCAAACTCTAAATTATTTTGGGGGGAAAATGAGTTGATATTTTTTACATCAGTTGTAAATTCTATACATAAAAATCTCATAATACTTCTATTTAAGTACTTTGGTATTAAAAGAAGATACAAAGAAGTAGTGTGGTTTCGATATTCTTTCCTCTTCTCTTCCCACTACCACCAGACTGGGAGAATCTATGTTAAGGAAGAGATCATCTTTACTGAAGAGGTAGAAATTAAAGATGACTATGAACCAGTTACATAAATTCCATAAGAATTATCATATACCTGGGAAGCTCACAGAAAAAAATAAAAATAAAAATTTAAACAATAAATAAGAGCTAATGAAGATGAGATTTTTTTAAAATCCAAAGTTTTCATCTCTGTAATACAAAAATTATTATTCATTTTTCTTTCAAACAAATCTTGCCTTTAGTGGTCAAATTAAATGAAAGACATTCTCAGGTAGTACAAAAAGTAAATACGCCATTTCACCACTTTAAAGAGAACTGTTATGCTGAATAAAAATCAGGAATAAGCCTCAATTGATTAACTTGAAATGATATCTACTAAATATCCCTCCCTGAAAGATACATACATCCCACTTTTACACCCTTTTTTGTTACTCATATTATAATTTCTATATTATCAAGATTTAGAATATTTATATTTTCTGTTATAACATAATTTCCACAGTTTTATGTATTTAAATGATTTAATTCTTACTACTAGTCAGTGTCCTAATGGTTTTTTAATTCATTTTGTAGCTAGATTTCTTTTGTTTTGTATTGTTCTTCTAGGAAGGATTTGTGTTGCTATAGTTTCTGAATTTTTACGTTTGAAAATGTTTGCCTGCTTCTTCAGCTCTGAACAACAATTTGATTGGATAAAAAATTCTTAGTGCACGCTTTCTTCTGCTAAGCATGTTAGAGTTAATGCTGTGTTGTGGGATATATAAAGTATACAGCCAGCTTGATTTACTTTACCAACAATGGTAACAAAGTGTTTTATGTTTATGGTATTTTTTTCTCTTCTTTAACAACTAGTAGCTTAACCAAGACAGGTCTCAGTACAGATTAATTTTAGACAACTGATAAAATTTCAGATACATTATTATCAAAAGAAAATTGCATATCACCTATTTTAAAGTTTATTTTTATGAAAATGAGTAATGCTGTATATTGGGCAAAATGCTCTATGGGGTTTCATGTGTAGGTCACACCAGATAGGGGCATAGGAGCTTCTTTTCTCTTCTCGTAAACAGATTGCACATGATCTTGTAGTTTTATTCAGTTTCCCATAGCACAGTAGTTCTCTCTTTTAAACAGTTCAGTTAGTATTAAACAGTTCAGTTAACAGTTCAGTCACAAGGTGAAGACAAGAAAAATTCCAGGCTTTTATTTTTATAAGTATTTAAAGAGGAATATAAAGAGAACAAACACTTTTGATTTGAAAGTTTTTTTGTTTTCCAAAGTTTTTACCTACTAAAACAAAAATCAGGTATACCTGTGTGTGTCCATGGCATTGGACCAAAGAGTCTAATTCTATAAAGCACTTTAGATAAACTCAGACTCTTTCTATATAGTACACGCACATCTCTCAAGTGTGTTAAAGGATGTGAGGGGACGAGACACTTCTTTTCTAATTTTGGGACATTTCCGTTTATTGGTAGCAGTCTGCTTTGACCATCCACTCTCTAATCTCACTGACTTTCCACAGAAAACTTCTAAAAAACCATTGCCTTTTATTCATTTCAAAGAAATACCATCTTTTTCCTACTTATATAATCACAGAGGCTAAAACTTGCAAAATCACCACAGAATGATTCATTTTAACCACATTGTTTTATTTAAAATAAGCATGAAATCATAAACTATTTGTAGCCAATTCTATGTAATTCAAATAGTGTCACTCTTCCTTAAATTATTACATGAGGCTGATCGACAATGAAGCAATATGTACAGTGAGCATATGTGGTGTGCTTATATATATATATCTTTAATGAATTTATATTTATGCAATTTTATAGATTTTAAGTAGTTTGATGTCTTTTCTATGCCTTTTCCATATAAGCCTCTCTATATTCTATAGTGATGGAAAAATAGAACACAGAGTTTCCATAAGTTGTCTGTATATTTGTTCTGGTTTATTATGAGGAGTAAATATCTCAGAATTCTTATTACAGGTTTACCTCCTTCTGAATATTACTTGCTACTCTTTACTCAAAAGGTCATGGTATAGTCAAATCATATTTGCTAGGATCAGGGAGTAGTGCTTTTCAAACAGGAAAAATGTACATAGGAAAAAAGTTAAGAAACCACATAAATCTTCAATATGAAGGAAAATATATATTGTATGAACTTAAAAGAATTTTCACACAGTCCGCAGAATGACTTCCAAAGAAACGTACGTCCTTTCTCATAGTTCAAAAATGAGACACAGAGATTTATTTAAAGCTATAAATAATCAAACCACTACCTGAAGGAGCTCTTTCTCTTCAAATAAAATTGTTCATATCTCAGCACTTTATGTGTAAAATCTCTGTCAATTCTTTAGAGTTAGTTCTGTAGTCCACAATAAGGCTTTTACCAAGCACAATTTGAATAAAATGGAAATTTTATAAAATGAAACACTTAAGTTCTTTATATTAGAACCATGGGGAAGAGGAAGGTTCCAGGGAAAAGAGAAAAAGATACATTTGCAGAAAAAATATGAATGGTAACAAATAGTCTTGAGTATTCAAAAAATAGTGTTTCTATTTTGACACACACTAAATTGCAGAACATTTCCTAGTTTTAAGGAAAATGCCGGAAAGCCTTACTCAAACTCCTGTTTAGACAAACAGAGAGAGGGGAGACAATCGAGGCTGACATAAAGTCCAATTGAAAAAAGGAGCTTTATAAAATTCTGTGTTTTATTTACCAGGTTATGCTATCAGCTGTTCTTCAGGTTGTAAATTTTCATACCACATTACATTTTAAGACAATGTGCTGTCCCTGGGTTTTCTGGATTGCTGTGCTTGAAGAAAAGCGTGAGAACCCAGTTGTGTTAAATAAAGCTGTTTCATGTATTTCTGTTGGTCTGCATAGGGGAACAGAGGGACTCGGCTAGCACAGAAGACAAAACTGAACAGTTAGCCATCAGTTTGTAGCTCAACGTGTGTAATGAAATGAATTATCATTCGAGCAAAGCAGCTGGCATCTTGGTTAACCAATGTTCGAGGAGTTCCCAGTCCACAAGATGTCTGCGATAGGGTCCCTTAGAGGAAAACAAGCACGAATCTTGTAAACATAACTGCCTTTTGAATTTTGCAGTTCACAGGCTAGTGCCCACTTTGACCCTCCTCTTGGAAGTTTTCCGGGAAGTTACCTACTTTATCATCCCCATTTTTTCTGTAACATTAGTGTATAGTATTTTCTGAGACTCGGCTGCCTAACTTTGCTGTGTTTCATATGGTTTGCCATGGGATTCAGTAACTGTTGGTTATTATTAAAAATACAAATAATTTAAAAAATTATCAAAGTACATAAAATTTACATTGATTAAATAGTAATTTAAGAAAAAAATGACAAAAAGGGGAAACCATAAATATGCATTGGAGTTAAGTATTCTGCTTTTCATATATTTCACTATTATCAATCACTACACCAATTTGGATAATCTCTTACTCAGGTGTAAAATAAAATATACCCCAAATCTTTAATAGGGTACCAACATTTTTGAGCTCTAGTATTTCTGCCTCAGCACTGTAAGTGTCCAGGTGGAAACGCTTAACAACTCAACATTTTATTTTAATTATTTGCTCTCCCTAATACTTGTACACGTGCTGATAGAGACTTATCTAAAATAAGACCTTTATCTGGGGCCTTATTACTTCTGTATAGCTATAAAGTGCTTCCAGCTTTTTTATCCTTTTGTGAAAGGTAGTTGCTTCTCTCCTTTACATAGTTCGCACTACTAGAGAACAACACCACCAAAAAAGAACAAAGACACAAGGCGCATGTAATTTAGGAGGAGATTTATTCCCTTGGCCATCTTCTAATCATTTACACCTCCCTCATTGCTCACAGCCTTCACTAATTACTTTGTACAAAATCCTTAAAGATAATAATTTAATGAGCCAAACCATTCTTAGACATTAAAGAATCTTTGCGCCCTGTCTGGTGTAACCCAGTGGATGGAGCGCAGGCTGAAAACCAAAGGATTGCCAGTTCAATTCCCAGTCAGGGTACATACTTGGGTTGCGGGCCAGGTCCCCAGTGAGGGCCAAATGAAAGGCAACCACACATTGATATTTCTCTCCCTCTCGTCCTCTGTCCCTTCCCCTCTCTCTAAAAATAAATAAAAACCTTTCAAAAAGAATATTTGCCTTTATCTTCTTACACATATGTGAACAAAATAGTTCAGAAGAATTTAAACAAAATTATAAAGTATGTTCCCTTGCCTAATTTGTCAAATTAAAAATCAACCTATGGCATTTAAACTGCTTAAAAGTAACTTATCTTTTTATAATTATTTATAGGCCATAAGAAGTAAGTAATGCATTTTTTTTAAAGTTGGCAGCTTGAAATTTAGTCTGTCAAAATAGCCTCCCTCCACCCTCAAACTTTATGAGTCCTCTCTCCTGTATGCGCCAACTCCTCTGACTCCCCACCTCTCATTCTGATGATAGGGCTCTCTCTGGCTCCCTGTTCAGTTGTGTGTCTCCAATGATAGATGAGGTCAAGACAGTAATTCCTATTTGGGAGTTTCACTTCCCAGTAAATTGTACAGCCTTCTTAAAGTCCCTTCTCAGAAAAGGCTTTAGAAAATTTAGGTGGCCGTTTCTGCTTTCAAGAGTGGACCAAGTTCTCACCTGAGTAGCGGATCATGCTCCCATATTCCACATGGAATAACTCTAACTAGATCAAGCACAGTAGTTCTTGCATTCCAAAGACAGTCCTCATCATCCAGAATTAGGAAAAACTCTTGCCAGAGAACACAGTCTCTCAACTCTTAGGTGAAGGCAATATCCTATAATTTCCTTAAAAATACCTTCTAGTTTGATTAATCTTTATGTCTGCCATAGTATCAAATGTAACAACTGACGTGTAGAAGACACACAATAAAAGTATGCTAAATGTATAGTTGAAAGAACTGAAGAATCACAGTACATTTTTTAATACTCAGGCAACATTTCTGTGATAAAATAAAGTATGGCAAAAACCATAAAAGAATGAAATTCAGCAAGGGAAAATACTATAGTTCTTTTTATTGAAAAAATGTGAGTGCAAAATATATTTATTGTATTATTTTTGCAAAGCTTTTTGTTATTTCCAAAACACAAACACACACATACAAAACAAGTAGCTTTCAGGGAAAGAAGTTTTATTAACTTCTGTATCCCAATTGTTCTTGAAAAATGCACACACACACACTCATAAGTTAAAACCTAAAGATCACAAATGCCATTGAGGTCACTATAGATTAAAGATGTAACCAGAATCTCTGGCTCCTTTGCTGCCTTTTCATAAAGAAAAATAGTGTTTTTAAATTTTATAATGAAATTACATTTATCATTTTTCTGCTCCTTTTTCTTTCTTTTCTCGATACAATCCTGTCATCTTTAGAGTTGATGTCAATGAACTTGAATTTTTCTTAAGTCAGACTCCCACCTAAGTAAGATGAATGAAATCAATATTCTTCCTTTTACAGGTGGAATGAGTTTAGTAACATATGTAGTACTGTACCTTCCTCTCCTGTTTTCCACTCTGTACTGCAATCTATCAACGTATCATATTGGGCACCTGAATAAACACATCTTAACTTAAGATTTCAAGCAACAATTCCTTCTAAATGTAATGAAATATTTCAGCCTTTGTTCTTAAAAACCCATACCTAGATCTATGTTCTTTGATCCTCCACAAGAATTTACTTCTATTATCTTTACAGGATTCTTAGTGTTCACAAGAGATTAGTCAGGTCCTTGAGTTCATGAAATATCTAACCTCTACATACAAAAGTCTAAATGCTTTTTAACTCTGAGGACTGACTGAAAAAACAGAAGGACTTTCAAACGAGACATTATAATGAAGGCCACCATGCTTAATGTTACTATTCTGAATCATAAAGCACCTGTTTGCCGTAATTCATGAGTCTTCTTCTATTAATTCAAGGATTCCCCCATAACAGTCCTTCTCATAGCAAGAAAAAAGTAACATAATCAGATTTCCTGGTAAAGCATTCATGAATTATAAAATTTTATGTGATTATAAAAATCTTTTTCAATCTTATAAATATTTTTATTGGCCTATTCTCATTTTACATCCCAATTACATATATTATAACATATGATATAAGGGGGTGATGAAAGAAGAGTTCAGTAAGAAAAATGTTATTTCATGCTGATTAAAAGATAAAAATCATTTTTATCTTCATATGTATTCCTATTTTTCATGTTTTTGAATACTTAGAAGAATTTGTTTATGTTGTTTGGTATTGATCATGAGAAAAATATTGAAGATGTTGAAGAGTTATAACCTAGAAATTGACTATACAATAAACATATGTATTTGTGCTAATAATTAAATGGATGTATTTGGACTGTTGATTAGAAACATCTGGATGTTAAACTCGTACATGTGGGAAAACATTAAGAAAATCAAGGAGATCCAAGATGACGTCAGAGTAGGTGAATGTTGTGCCCACCTCTTCCTGGGACCAAACTAGAATTACAACTAAAATATAGAGCAATCAACCTGAGTTACCAACTGAAGAGTAGCTGAAGTCTTATAACCAAGTATTTACAGAAGAAGCCACATTGAGACTGATAGGAAGGGTGGAGACACAGAAAGTTCTGGCCCCACTCCCATGAGCAGCAGCTGATATTCTGGAGGGATATCTCAGTTGCAAAGGTGCTCCCTGAGAAGTGTGGGACATCATCCCCAAGCTGGGATTCTCCAGCCTCTTCCTGGAGCCCCCGAACCAAGAAGAGACACAGGTCTGATAAAGACACAGGTACACTCTTAAAGGGACAATGCAAAAATATGATTTGCAACCACTTACCCTGGGCCCCACTGGAGGGAGGACAGAGTGATCTATAATCTCATGAGGAAAGATTGGAGTTTGTAGTTCTGGGGAGAAAGCTAAAGGGAGAACCACCAGTATTCCTGTGCTGAGTCCCTCTCCTATACCCCAGATGCCATTTTTCTTGGGTGGAGCATTCCCCTCCTTATGGTATCAGCCTGGGGGAATGCAATAACCCCACCTCTGGATTCCATGTGGCCCCACCCAAGGAGCTTGTACCCTGACTGAAGAACCTGGGTTGTAGAAGTCTGAGCAAACTCAGGGGGTTTCAGTGACTGAGTTCTGTTGTTTTGAGGCAGGGACCATTCCCCCTACTTTCCTGTGAACCTGACTGACACCACACCCCAGAGGAGATCAGCTAGCCCCATACTCCAGGCTCTCGGCGGTCCCACACTCCTGACCTGCAGTGGCTCTGCCCTGCCAACCTTCTAAGGCCTGGGCAAAATCCAGGAGAGACTGAGTTAAGCAGAGGCAGCCATAAACTGCAGATACCTTTGTAGCACCATATAGGTTGCCCAGGGCTAGTCATAGGCAGAGTCTGACACTGGTCTACACAAGAGTCCCCCTGAGAGGCTCAGGAACCAACACACCTAGTAGCAAGCTTCAGACAACATCAAAGCAAGATCTAATTAACTTCACAAGCAGCATATCCTGTTGTGATATTGATGGTCACCAGATCTTGTTGAGGCAAATTCCACTTTGTGCGGTCAGCACCTGCACAGCAGATTAGATACTGTGATCAGGGTTGATCCTCATAGTCAGCCAGCCTGAGGGTCTACCCCACACATGGATGGTCCAATGGCAATCAAGATCCAATTATAACAGGAGGGTTTGTATAATTCATACAAGGGACATCCCTAACTTACCCAGCTCAAGCAATCAAGGAGACTACACCAAACCTACTGCATAAGGCTAGCTCATGAAGACTGGGAGTCACAATGGATCTACCTAACACATAGTAACAAACACAAACAGAAAGCCAAAGTTGGGAAACAAACAAACATGCCTCAAATGAAAGAGCAGGGGAGATCTCCAAGAAACAAAAGTGCTAAATGAAATGGAGGCAAGCAATTTATCAAGATAGACAGTACAAAATAAGGTTATAAAGATGCTCAAGCAACCTAGTGAGAAATACAATAGCATGAAAAAAAACACAGCAACCATAAAAAAGAACCAGTCAGAAATGAAGAATACAATATCTGAAATGAAGAATACAACAGAAGGAATAAACAGTAGGTTGGATGAAGCAGAGAACTGAAATCAGCAATTTGGAAAACAAGGTAGCAGAAAACATCCAATCAGATCAGACAAAAGAAATATAATGTTAAAAATATGAGAATATTTTAAGGGATGTTTGGGACAACATAAAGCATAATAATGTCCACATCATAGGGTTATAAAAGAAGAACAGAAAGAGCAAGGGAAAAATAACCTATCTGAGGAAATAAGGAGTCAAATACTTTCCTAATCTGGTGAAGGAAAAAGACACACAAGTCCACGAAATGTATAAAGTCCTAAACAAGATTAACCCAAAGAGGTCCACACCAAGACACATAATAATTAAAATGGTAAAGGTTAAAGACAAAGAGAGAATCTTCAAAGCAGCCAGAGAAAGATAGTTAATTACCTACAAGGGAGTTCCCATAAGACTATCAGCTATTTCTCAACAGAAATATTTTAGGCTAGAAGGGACTGGCATGAAGTATTTAAACTGATGAAAAGCAAGGACCTACAACCAAAACTACTTTACCCAGCAAGACGATCATTTAAAATTGAAGGATAAATAGCCCTGGCTGGTGTGGCTCAGTGGATTGAGTGACAGACTACCAATCAAAAACTCACTGGTTCTATTCACAGTCAGGACACATGCCTGGGTTGTGAGCCAGGTTCCTAGTTGGGAGTGTATAAGAGGCAACCAATCTCAACTCTCTCTAAAAATAAGTAAATAATTTTTAAAAAAATAACATTGAAAGGTAAATAAAGAGCTTTCCAGTCAAGAAAAAGGTAAAGGAGTTCATTACCACCAAACCAGTATTACAAGAAATGTTAAAGGGTCTTCCTTATATAGAAGAAAAAAACAGAGGAACATAGTTAAATGAATAAAATGGCAATAAATACATATCTATCAATAATCACTTTAAATGTAAATTGCTTAAATACTCCAATCAAAGGACGTAAGGTAGCTGAATGGATAAGACAGCAAGACTGATTGATATGCTGTCTACAAGAGACTGACACCAGAATAAGAGATACAAACAGACTAAAATTAAAAGGATGGAAAAAATTTTCATGCAAATTGAAATGAAAAATAAAGCAATACTTAAATATCAGATAGAATGTGCTTTAAAACAAAGAGACAAAGAAGGACACTACATAATTATAAAGGGAACAATCCATCAAGAGGATATAACACTTGTAAACATGTATGGATCCAACATGGTAGCTCCTAAATACAAAGCAAATCTTGATGGACATAAAGGGAGAGATTAACAGTAATATAGTCATCATAATAGAATTTAACACCCCACTGATGTCAATGGATAGATCTTCCCGACAATCAGCAAGGAAACAATGGTGGTAAATGACACATCAGATCACATGGATTTAATTGATATCTTCAGGGCATGTCATCCCAAAGCAGCAGAATATGAATTCTTTTCAACTACACATGGAACAATTTCTAGGATAGACCATATGTGAGGACACAAAACAAGTCTCTATAAATTTAAGATTGAAATCATATCACTTATATGTGGAATCTAATGAACTTAATCAACTAACAAAGTGAGCAAAAAGGAATAAGGACTCATGGACATGGGCAACAGTATAGTCATTGAGGGGTGGAGGGTATAAGACAGTTAAATGATAATGGAAAAAATATAATACAATTTTTAAAAAGAGACTCAGAGATACAGAGAACAGACTTACAGCTGTCAGAGGGAGGGGGTGGAGACTGGGTGAAAAGGGTGATGTAATCAAGCAAAGAATAAAGACTCAGATTACAAGAGGGAAAGAGGGGTGGGGGAAGTAGAAGAGTGTAAAGGAGGAATAAATGGTGATGGAAGGAGACCTGACCTGGGGTGAAAAACACACAGTACAGATGATGGAATATAAAACTGTACACCTGAAACCTACATAATTTTATTAACCAATGTCACCCCAATAAATTCAATTAAAATATTAAGTGAATAAATAAATAACCAAACTACATTAGGAGGCAATGATATAGAATCCCTCAATTACTGTTACTGTATGGATGGGATAAACCAAGAAAACAGGTGCGTTTCAGTGAAATGGAGAAGACATCCCCCTGAGACAGAACTTCACTGCCACCCTTACAGCTACAACTCACTCCCCAGCCCCAGGCCCATCCCGACCTTCTAATAATCACATTATATATGAAAAGCAACAAGAAACGGATGTAAAGAGTAATTACTAAGTAGATTATAAAAACCATAGTCTAACCAATTTGGAGGCAAGTTTTGGGAGTGGATTGAGAGGGGTTTGTACAGTGGGCAAAGATGCAATCAAAATAGGGTAGACATGCGTGAATACTAACATATTTTATCATCTCAATAATTTAAGAAATTCTTGAGTATTTCAGACTTCTGGCATTTCTTAGCATAGTCAATGTTGATGACTACTTGTGTATATATGTTGCTTTACCCACTGTCTATTACTGATTGGGAGAAAATAAAGGACTGCAAGATGAAGAGCTCCTTCTCCAGGTTTGGGAGTTCCCGTTAATGGACCCAGCTAGTTGACGATAACAATTGCCTGTTTTGTGCACTATTTCCTTAAATCTCCCCACCTGTAAAGATTTAACTCAGGGGATAGGATATCAAAGTAGGAAGACCATAATGACATAATGAGGGCTTCTCAAAACCAACTGAAAGGGCTCAAAAGTAATCAGTGACAATAAAACAAACAGTAAAACAAAGAACCCATCAGCACTCCTAGTAAAAATAAGGCACAACTTTTTAACTATAAACTTTAAAAACTACAATCCAGAGAAGAGAGATGGAGACTCAACAATTAATTTTATGCAAATATTTTTTTTAAATCCCTACCCAAGGATATAGTTATTGATAATAGAGAGAGGGGGGCGGGTAGAAAGACAGAAACAATATGAGAAAGAAATATTGAGCAGTTGCTTCCCATACACACCTCAACTGGATATCAGACCCACAACCTACATATGTGCCCTAACTAGAAATTGAAGCTGGAAAAATATGGTGTACTGGACAAAACTGCAACCAACTGAGCCACCTGGCCAGGGCACAAATAAATTTTAAAATCTGGTGTAAATGAATTGCTTTTAAAAAGCATATAAAATATAATCCTCGATAACTGCTTGCAATATTGATGCTTTTCTATCTCTTCATCTTGAAGAAAATTAGAAACCAAACAATTTGGCTCCAGAGCTTCCAATGCTGTGGAGTTGCTATTAACATTTAAAGAAAACTGTTATTTTTACTTTTCACCTTAAACTACATACACATTGTATCCATAAATCAAAAATAAGATACTGTACCATAATATTAACTTTCAAATATATGAAAATTAGGGGAAATACACACAAAAATAAAATTAATATTTATTAATTTTCTACAGTATATTAACAATAGATGTAAGCATGCAGTAAATATGTTAGATAATAAGTTATTTCCTATTACTTCATGGTCTTTTCTTGGAGAACTAAGCTCAAAAAGACCTAAAGTCTGATGCAGAGGGAGGCTGCTGGGAAATCACATCTTCACCCTGTCCTGCAGCACATACAGATTTTTTTCAATATTGTCTCCCAGTTTGTAAGGTAGTAAACACAGAGCCATATTTCTCTATAAAAGTTAAGTGGCTCAGGTTGCATAGTAGGATTCTAGAGGATGGTATAAACATTTTTGAAAGTTCAAGCAGACCTTCCCTAGTAGAATCCCAACTCTGCCCATGGGTACCATCTCACCCCTGTTTCCATGTAGAACTTGGGATCTGAGTACTCACAGCTCTATGCAATGTGATCTCTCACTTCTTGCTTTATTTAAATTAAGTTTTTAAAATTCCATATCCTTTTTATGGAAAAACTTCACAATCTCTTGTTGGTATCATTCTGTCATATATCCATATTATTTGGAACAATGATGCAATTTGCAAATTAACAATTGAGATCTCCTCAGACAGTGAAAATCCTCATATAAGATCCAGAATACATTACATTAACTTTTCATATAGTTTTTAAAGGATTTAAAAATAATATTTTTAAACTAATGACATTATTATGAAGAAAATCCTACTTTTATTAAAGTAGTAGAGATAAAGAACAATGAATTAATTTTGTAACCCATTTCTACTCATCTGAAATATTTTATAATATTTAATTTATTGTTCTTCCCAGTCTATTTTATTCTTTCTTTTTTGAGGGGCAAAGGGTTTCTTCCTCACATTCAGCCCAACTTTCCATTAAACATAACTGGATTCCAATTCTTGCTCTCTCCTTTTCCCTTCTACAGATAAGATATAACAAGGGCATGTGTGGGCTGGACCTACTTTTGTATGATCTCATAGCAATTGTTAAATAAATTCTCTCTCTCTTTTGGGGACTTAATAATTCAACAGTTATTTTTCCCAATTACCAACCTGAGGGTACCAACAGATTGTGTAGAGCGGAAACCCTAAGTTAATTTTTGAAATGAAAAGAAAAGAGCTGAATTTTCTCCCACTAACTTCATCTTATTGCCACACGACAGTAATATCTCTGTTTGGCTGACTGCCCATGTCTCTTCTTGCAGCATTTGTACAGCTTGTTCACTATTCCCGCTGCTGTCAACCAATTATAGCTGCACCCACTTATGGTTACTCAATGTGAAGACCTCCTCCGCCCTGAGTAGGAAGCTTGGTGCCAAATAATAGCCAGAACTAGCGGATAAATCCTTAGGGCAAGTATAGAAGGGAAGGCACATGGTTTCCCTTGGTCTATTGTTTCTCCAGATGCCAAGAGAACAGGTTGGAAAATCAGGATCTTCCTAGATGGTAGAAAATCACAATAAGAATTCACCCTATTTACATAAATAAAGAAAGCACTCAATCATCCCTTGTACAGTCTTGATTCTTTCTCTGAAATGAGGTATAAATAGACAGAAAGTTTAGCCTCATAGGGATAATAGATGCATTGCATTATGGGGTGACTTATGTAGCACTGTTTGACCTGAATATTAGCAGATATTTACTAAGAATATGAAATGACTCCCTTCAGATAATTAGACCCCACACACCCACACACATACACGCCGCGGTCATGTGTCAGTAATGCCCAAATCTTCAAGTGGGCCCACGCTTTTTATAATCTGCTTTCACAATTCTGTAACTGAACTATTAACAGCTGGCATGGATACCTCATAAACAATGTAGACTCTCTAATGAATCCTTTCCACTCTGGGCTACAACTCTTTTCTTACTTTTTCACTCCAAACACTGTTCTCTGAAACAGCACGGGCTGTATCGTTTTCCTGAGCACCCACCTGCTGCTAGCCCAGAGAGGAAAGGATTGCTTTCTGCCCCCTTGTTCCACTGGTGATCACATCACTCACTTCACCAAACATATTTAATCATCCTTTTTTTTCATTTTCAGCAACACATAACATAGCTGTTGACTCCTTCCTCTTACTTAAACACTGTTTTCTCTGCATCCATGTCACTTCACTCTGTCTTCCCTCCTCTCTGGCTATTTCACCTTAGTCGCTATTACCACATTTTCACTTGCTACCTACACTCTAAATCCAAGATTGGTTCTGAGACTCCATTATCTTCCCCGTCAATTCTATTCCCCTAAGCAACATCATCTACCTCTCTCCTTAAACTTCTATTATCTTCCAAAATGCTATACCCATCTAATAAATATCTCCTCCTCTGAATCTCCTCTGAACTCCTGACACATACACACAAATGCTTACTTGACATATTTGCTTGAATGTCCCAAAGGCTCAGTAGGTCTTTAGCAGATGACTGGTGTTTGTCTACATCCCCCTCAACCTGCCTCAGAGGCAGA
The DNA here is from genome assembly GCA_028533065.1 of Trachops cirrhosus. NCBI lineage: Eukaryota > Metazoa > Chordata > Mammalia > Chiroptera > Phyllostomidae > Trachops > Trachops cirrhosus. The sequence goes on along the minus strand of CM052541.1, from coordinate 29,625,263 downwards.
CTGTCTGCAGTGGTATTTGCCAAATGCTCTGCAGCTCTGTGCCTGGGGAGGTGTCAGAGAGTGAACTGCCTCGAGAGCCCTTATTTTCCTCACCAAAAGCTTAATGGACCAACCTTTAAATATTTTCTCCAAATTGCCAAAGCAAATAGCCTTGGGTCATTTTCTCAATCTTTTCTTTCTGTCTTATGTTTGCAGACAGTCTAGATGCCGAGGTTACAAACTGCATGCTAGTTTGATTAATACCTCTGCCTTTTACACATCCTGCTATCTATGCTCCTCCTACCTTAGAATCGCTCTGGCTTTCACTTCCATCCAGCCTTAAAAATTCTTAACTTCATGCTAATGTTCACTAAAAACTCTTACTAAAAATGTTGAGATCTCAGTATAATGGTAGTGTTAAAAATTCTATGAAATATATTACAATTACCAAGAATGTTGTGATATAGTGATCTCCAAAATTTTGTCCAGGACTATCAGTAAAAGTTTTATGTTGTGGTTTTAAAATGTCCTAACAATTCAAAAATAACTTTGTTCTCATTTGTATATTCTTACTGATAATTTTCACTAAAGCAATGTTATTAACTAGCTACTTAATTATTTTTGAAAATTTTGTATAGCATTAATAATAGAACAATATGAATGTTTCTATGCTCACATTATTTCAATACCTGATTTTAACAGCTTCTATAGATAAAAAATATTTCTTACAAATATACATAAAATTAAATAGAAGCTCTTAACATGCTGAGCTTATGGAATTATGACACATCTCTCACTCCCATCCACAAGTTATAAAATAGATTTTTTTAAAGATTTTGTTTATTTATTTTTAGAGAGAGGGGAAGGGAAGGAGAAAGAGGGAGAGAAACATCAATGTTTGGTTGCCTCCTGCTCACCCCCTACTGGGGACCTGGCCCGCAACCCAGGCATATGCCATGACTGGGAATCAAACAGGCAACCCCTTGACTTTGGTTCACAGGCTGGCACTCAATCCACTGAACCACACCTTCCAGGGCATACAACAGGTTTTTAAATTGTCTAGTATATTTCCTATGTTAACAAAAGAAAAACCTAAAGCAAAACATGATTTGTCTTTAAGATAGGGGAAAAAACCGAAACCTATCACCAATCTTATACAATGACATTATGTTAGCTGTCTTAATCAGTATAATAATAAAAGAAGAGCAAAAACAGCAAAGAAACATAATTATTAGAAAAAGACACAATTGTCACTAATCACAAGTGACATGATTATGTACACATTAAATCTGACACATTCTATCAGTGTCCATCTTCTTAATAACCATGCTATTTTACCTCTCTAAAACTGGAGCGAGAAGGAAAAAGGAAAACTACTCCATCATTCAAGGGTGTCCACAAAAATAGTATCAATTGCAACCACAGGCCCAAAAACCTGAGGAGCTGGGCAGCAGGCTACAAACTCTGGCAACATGTGTTGCTGTCTCAAAGCAAAACTCCTCCTTTTCCAGAAAACCTTGAATTTTGCTCCTAGGGCCTTCAAATGATTGGGTGAGGTGCACTTATATCATTGATAGTAATTTCCTTTACTTAAAGTCAACTGATTATAAAAGTTAACGTCTACAAAATACTTTTACAGAGATACCTACATTAATGTTTGACCAGATGACTAGGTACCAAACCCACCCAAGTTGATATATACAATTAGCCATCACTTTATAAATTGTTTTTTACAAAAGCAGCATGCTGTTGATACCAAAATCTGGCCAAGATATCACAATGAAAACAACACCATTATTTTAAATATGGTTCAAAAGTCTTAAAATAAAAAGCAATCCATCATAAAAACAACACACAACCACAGTGGAGGTAACTCCAAAATGCATAAATGTTTTAGCATGAGAACATGTACTAATATAATCAATAATATTAAGAACTGTTTACACCATTACTACTAACACAGCTCTAAACTATCCAATGTAATTAGACTATAGCAAGAACTAAGAGATATAAAAATTGAAAGAAACAGACATTAGTGCCAGATTACATAATTATATATATAGAATACCAAAAAAGTAAAATGTTATACAGTATTGGAAAGAAAAAGAGTTCTATTGTTGCCGATCACAAACAACCATGCCATGGAAGACACGACACCATTTACACAGGAACAAAAGGAAAGACTTGGAAGTAAATTAACAAAAATAAGTAAAATCTATGTAAAATTAAATTCTACTGAAGGACAATAAAGAATTGAGTAAATAAAATAAAATGTGTTATATTTGTTATATTTAAGATATCTTCCTTCTGCTTCCACTCCAAATTATCCGAAATTAATTCCTAGGCAAACAGAAATGGGAAGGATATGTTCAGATGGAGGCAGGTGTATCGATTACCACACACATGGATGTAAAATGTCAGGAGAAAAATGTGAGCTTCCCAGTATATAACTACTTTTCTTAACAAAAACACTAAATATTGCTATAATTAAAATTTAAGTTACTTTATTAACCTTTTAAACTGAAATATTTCATCAAAACTCCTGACCCCAAACCATCAAGGTTTCACTTTCAAACATTTTAAGCCTAATATTACAGACTTCAAAACATCTTGAGAAATAGCGTTGCTTGATATTACGAACAAAATCAAAGAACATACAGGAAGATCAAAAGCCTCTGAAAAGTTCTATATAGTGCATATAATCAATACAAGAAAGGTAAAGTGGTTTTGCAAAAAATGTAATACATTAGTATTAAGTGAAAAAAAACTTTGGACATCCCTGGTCTGTGTGGCTCGGTTGGTTGGGGTGCCTTCTTATAGGTCATAGGTTTGATTCCTGGTCAGGGCACATGCCCAGGCTGTGGAATCGATCCATGGTGGGTGTGCATTTGAGAAGGCAACCAATCCATGTCTGTCTCTGTCTCTGTCTTTTTTAAAATTTTGGAAAAATGAAATGAAGAAGAGTAAATTTCTCACTGATTATGGAAAGTAAAAAGAGAAATTTAATTTAGGAAAATGAGTTATATGCTTCTTCTTCCTGACCCTAAGAATAATGGAAATTTATTCTTATTATATAATAAATACCTATAAAAGATTCTAGAAGTAAAATTTTTAAAATAACTAGTAAGCTTTAGGTGCTAAAATGACAGGTAATATTATTCTCTCTGAGCTTTTCACTTCTTTTAAGCTTTCTACCTTAAATAAGTTATTATTTTGAGATTTAACTACTATATATATCATCCAATACATAAGCAGCAATCTCAGATTCATATTAAAGTTCAGTGAAAATTTTCTAGCATCCAGAATTAAAATTTTCCTTATACCTATCCCCCAACTTAGGATGTTAACAATGCTAAGATTTATTCAGTTGCAGCTAATGAGACAAAGTCCAATGGCAAAGTTCACTCGTGTTTACTTCTTTATGAGAAGAGATTTTTAAATCATTGCATTCAATTTTAGCCTGAACAGATGGGGCTGAGTGACACAGAAAATTTTCTTTGGATACCCCATCTACATTATAAAGTACACCTAGTGCAGTTTTCTTCAGAATATTTTTTAACTAGCAAGAGAAACAGTATTGAAGGATAATTCTATCAGTGTAATGTTACCACAAATAGATAACATAATCTTGGAAAAGAGTGATTTTTTGCTTTTCCTTCAATAAAGAACATTGTTTTGAGACAAATATTTTCCCCTTTGTTTAATACGACTTCATATAATCCCTCATATTAGTGTTAATATTATAACTAACCTCCCAAAAGCAAAATATATAAAGTACAATAAAAATCATTTAACAGTTACAAGATCTATTAATGTGAATTTAGATGGGATCTCAATTATTCTCTTGTTAAATATTAAAATAAAAATTAAGAAAGTATTTAAAAGGCTTATTAAAATTCTGTACATTTTGAAAATGTTTTTAGAGTAAGATACATAATTAAATTTATCACTTTTCAGCAGTGTTTTGTAAATTATTCTTAATAAATATTCACAGTACATAAATGAGAAACTTCCAGAAACTCTTAGGAAATGTTAAAAGCATTCATGTCGGAAGCATTTAGTATGATAAACTATGGGTCAAGATGAATTGAGAATTTTTTTTCTATTTTCCAGTGAAATGACAGTTCTGGATTTTCTGAGGCTTTACTACCCTCATTATCCCCAGCAAATGGCCTCATAAAAAACATTCAGTTCACATGTGATCCAGTTCCTTTTGGGAATACAGAAAGCAAGTTCTCAGAATGCCAAGCAATTAACAAAGACTGCTTAAAAGAAAATTCTGAGTGTGGAGAGAGGTTTGTGTCAATAAGAAAACTTACATGCTGAAACCAAAGATTGACAGCTGCAGTACACAGCTAGAAGAACACAATGAGAGAAAAAACCTGCAATATTACAGATGAGAGATGGCAAGAGCAGAAATTCAAAGGAAACAGAACTAATCTTTGAAGATTTTTTGGAAAAAAATAATGGCAGGAGTTTAGAAGCATTGGGACTTACTAAAAGACGCTTTCTTTATTGGCTGCTGAATGGCAAGAGTGCCCACTAGACAGTCAATTTTGGAGCAGAAGAATGATAAAGAATGTATATATTTTATTTCACTGACAAAGAAAAATAGCTTATAATAGCTACAATAGCAAATGAGAATTTATCAAAGGTGTATTATATGTCACCAGGTTGATCAAATTTAAAAAATCAACAATGATCTTAAAACTTACATTTCATCTAAAGAAAGCAAAGAATTTCATTTGGTTTAATCAGACATGGCTAAGGATTACAATTAATTCATTCTAAATAATGCAACAAGCATCCTTCTGTCACTTTGTGGGGAACTGGGCACAATGAGAAATAAAATCGTTCCTCCCCACGTAGTAGAAGACACTGACAGTACAGTGAGATGAGAGCCAGCCTAAGTGAGGACAGCATGCCCTGAGACGGAACGAGGCACCAAGCCCATGATGGAGATGTTAGGAAAGGCAGCCTGAGAAACCAGTAAGGCATGAAGGCAAAGAAGGAGGCAGGAGTATTCCCAGCAGAGGGAAAGGATGTACAAAAACTAGAGAAAAAGAACAGTTTAGTTAGCATGGTTAAAGTAAATACTTTGCATGAGAGCGTTAAAGACAATACAAATGAAGACAGAGAGGTAATAAGTGGGAACAGATGGCAAAGAGCTTGTCAATGCCATGCTTAGAGGAGTGTGGGTTTTATTTGAACTAGAAAACAATATCAGGGAGGAAAACAAGGCCAGTATCAAAAAAGAGAAAGTGTCAAAGAACATTAAAAGATATTGGAAGAAAATCAAGAGAATCAAGGATTATGAAATTCAAGTCAAGAAAAAAAATTGTATAAGAAAGAGTGATAAATATTAACAAATACTAACCTAAGGTAAAGATGACACAGACTCAAATATATCTATTGTATTTGGCACCATAGGGCATTAGTAAAAGCAGATTCATTGGAGCTGGTGGGAGTGGAGCAGAAGTAAAATTTCAAAGTTTATGTACGAATGAACAGTGAAGAAGGAAAGAAAAAGAGTTAATACACATTCAAGGAGGTGATATAATGGACACAGAGTTAGGGATGAGGTAAGGAGAGGGGTTTGTGGGCAAAAGGGACAGAAGTGTATTTCAAATATAATGGGAGGAGGCTAGCAGAGAAGAAAACTTGGAAGCACTGGAGGGAAAAAATGATTACTCATGCAGCAGAGTTCATTTAATAAATGGAATTCACTACTGTCTTAAATAGTAGGAAAAATATTTATTTAAATGGAGATAAAATGTAAGGAGAAAAATATGGGTATAAACTTGTGTCATTTGAAGACAAGGTGGCAGGAAGTTAAGGGGAGATCTCTGAACTAAGCCATGTTCTGAAAGGGAGATGGAAGGTCATAACAATAACAGGGATGATTGCTTTAAAAAATGCTGCAGAAAATGGAGAAACAGAATGCTTAACCAAAAGAAAAGAAAAGAAAAATTAAAGAAAAAAAGAAAAGAAAAGAAAAACTTCATGGATATAGACAGGATAAATGGTGATGGAAGGAGACAAGACTTTGGGTGGTGAGTGTACAAAACAATGTGCAAATAATTCATAGTACAACTGAACTGTATAATTGAAACCTATATAATCTTGCTGACCAACACACCACCAAAAAATTCAATAAAAAATAAATACATTTTTTTAAAGAAAATAACTTCCAGGTAGTTAGAATAGCACAACCAATGCCAGAAGTCATAGATTCATTGTGATGGAAATTTGTGTTATTGCATCACTTTTCCAGCAGTCAGTAGAAACCTTCAGTAACAGAAAATATAGATAATTCATTGAGACATGATTTTGCTTTGTTAAGAAGATGGGAGAAAATGACAAGAGGGCAAGGATTTTGTTTAACAAGAGAATCACTGAGGTGATGAACCACTGGATCAATGCTGAAGAAAGGGGGAAGATAAACATAGGCTGATAGCCAGGAGAGAGTGGGAAACCTCCCATCTCAAAAGGGTTGAGCAGCAATTGTAGGGGGAATAATAAAGAGTAACACCTTTATTGCCCATCTAGTATACTCCGGGGACCTTGCCCTTAATGATTATCTAGTTCTTACAATAATTCTGCTAGTGCTGGTCCTCTACTGAACAAAAGAGGAAAATTCAGCAACCTGGGCTCCTGCAACCTTTTAATATCAACACATACAATACTTCTAATTCCTTAGCATGTGTTGAGTATCACACACAGGTACGGTTGTATGGCATCTCCTGCTAAGGACCTGCTGTCTTTCTATTCTGGGTCCAAGGAGTGAAGGAAGGAACAAGAAAGTGATCTTTAATGTTTAATTTTAAAAAGGTAGAAAAATGTGCTTCTTTATATTAGGTATAATCAAAAGGTTAAGGAATCTGAGGTGTGTAGCTAGGTTTAAAACTGGACTGGCATATCTTACTATTACTTAGAAAACTAAAGCCCAATTTCATTAAGTAAGCTATCAAGGAACACACTGTTAAATCCAACATTGAAATCCAAACTCAATTCTGACTGATTTAAAAAATTAAATTCTTCAAATATAGTACATTTTCCTTCAATATGAGAAAGTTGAAAGCTTAGCTGCTTATAGCTATAAAGCAGAATATTTTAAAATAATAACTTAAAAATGACATAATTATGGAGAAGAAAAATATCCAAGGTAGATCTTGGGAGTATAGAGTGGAATACTGTAATCAAAGGATAGATTTCTCTTCTGGAGAAATCCGAATATGAGACTGACTTGACACTGGAAGATGTGAAGTCAAGGACACGGCTCAGAGAGAAAGACTGTAGGTGGACATCAAAGTCCTTTTAGTGGTAGGGAATGTTCTGGAGGTCAGAGGGTGTTGGAAGGAGGAAAGGAAGCCAGACGGATACCTAGCTGGCCTCATCTTCTAACAAATGCGGTTGTTGTTGCTGTATATCTAAGAGTCTCAGAAAAAATGAAATCACAGACCCTGGATTATGAGGGTGCTAAAGATCTTACCCCACTCCCAACACTGAGCTATTGGGCACAAAGGATATGAGTAACGTTAACTAAAATACCTACAAGGAATGCAGTTTTTTGGGAACTAAGATTCAGTTAAGGCAGGAACATTTAGAGAACAATATAAAAAGTTTGCCCCACAGAACGAGGATTTCAAAAGGCAAAAGGCAAGGGTTTTAGAGAAAGGAAGGTGGTAGAAGTGGCTGAAGAAAAAAGAAAGTGGCTGCACGTACAGTGTATTGATTACTGAAAAAGCTGGTATCTGGTGTAGTGAATAAAGATAACAGGTGTCTGAGTATGAAAGGCTGACTCTTTCAAACTTTCCCAAAAGTCCCCACAGGCTCCTGGAGCACAAGTAGGTCATTTTTTTTTTCAGGAGAAATCATATTCATCATATTATTGAACTTCCAAGAAAATCCAATGAATGTCAGCAAATTCACAGCAGAATTTGTCCACAGGGCTCCCACAGTGCAGGTGCCCACAGGAGCCCTGCTGTGTCAGAACCGGCTCAAGATTACAGAAAAGCTACTTTCAAACTTGAAAAGTTGCATCTTCAAAAAAATTTTTGAGTTCTAAACAAGAAATTTTGGATTTATATTTGATTTGTAAAAACCGTTATCTCTAGGAACAAGTCAGGTACATTTGAATACTTGTGTTTCACTGGTGTTCTACAAGCTGCACATTGCTAACTTAAAAATTACTAATTTATTTCTTCCAGTCTTGAAATGTTTGAACAATTCCAAGGTCAGCAAATAACACATAGCTGAAGTGAAAGGGCAAAAACATGATTTTTACTGACATCACTTTTGTTGACATATGAAATGAGATACATATGTGACACATTTAGCCTTTTTTCAATGCAGGCCACCAAATAGTATCAGTAACCAGCATCGATGACGTTTCAGCTGACTCTCTAGCTCCCTGGACAGACAGAAACATCATGTGCTTACCATTCTGGAAGTCACACAGTGGATGTCAATTTAAGTTAGGAGTAATACACATTTATGTGCTACTTTAAAAGTGTAAAAAGACTAATGAAAAAATTACACTCAAAATGCATTTGAAGGTGATTTTACTTATATGTGGAATCTAAAAAACAAAATAAATGGAACAAGAAGAACAAACACAGATTTATTAACACAGAGAACATTTTGATGGTTGCTAGATGGGAGTGGGGTTGGGGGCCTCAGTGAAAAAGGTGGAGGAATTTAAAAGTGCAAATTGGTAGTTATAGAATAGTCATGGGGATGTAAAACACAGCATAGGGAATATAGTCAATAATATTCTAATAACTATACATTGTATCAGATGGGCACTAGAGTTATTGGGGTGATCACTTCATAAGTTATATAAACATGAGCTTGTGCACCTGAAACTAATATACTATTGTATTTCAACTGCAATTTAAAAATTAAAAAAATAAATTAAAAGAAAATAAATGCACTTGAATTAACCTTCTATTTTTAAGTTGGATCAAAAATGCAATCAGTTTATTTTATGCTGTAATGAGTAGTTACACAGAAAGTGATCTTGTCTCAAACAAGTAGATTCTCTGCAGCCCTATCGCAAAGAGAGAGGAATGGAAGAAAACAGAGACCCCTGCCATAAGCAAGTCCCCATCCCAGTATTAGCTGACAGGTTCCACGACACTATGGCAAATGAAATAGCCCCCACTGTCTTTTCATCTCTTCTTGGGTTCCTGACAGCCAAAAAGTAAACACCTCAATGCTCAGCTAGGAGTGGCTAAATGATTAAATTCTGGCCAAAGGGATCAGTAAATGTAACTTCTAATGTGCCCAGACAGAAAAGGAAGACAGCCTTTTTCTCTTCCCTCTTTAACTTGCTACTTTAAACATGGATGGGGCAGGGAGTCACATTGGAACCTGCAGACAAGGGTAACATTCTAAGGTCGGCAGACAAACTACCGGAGGAGCTGGGCCCTGGATTTCACCGACCACACCTGCCAGCCTGGACCTTCTACTTACTGACTATTACGTGAATAAAACAGACTTCCATGTTGCAGATAAAACTATCACCTAACAAAAATTGCTACTATGTTCTTCTAATTCATTGTAGTATGAAATTGGCAACTTATGTGGTTTCAGAATGAGAGCTATTTCTTTTCTCTGTGGCTACAGATGGCATGAAGCGATTTTATGAATCACAAAGAGAGAAGTGATGCATAAAATATCTATTACCTCTATATAGAGCAACCCTAAAACAGAACAAATCCAAATAAATGACCCAGTTTCTAAACTTGGAAGAACATTACATAAATTTCAACTGCACAATAAATACACTTATTGGTAAAAAACAAGTTTCAGTCACCAAAAATATCACTCAGTAAATTGCGCCATGTTAGACTATTAACACTCAATAAATATATGTGTGCTCCTCTCCTTCCCAGGCACTCTTGCAAGCAGGCTAGAGCCATTTGACTTGGTGTGAGACAGTGAGAGGTGGGTGGAGGCCTCTAGTGCCTTTGTCCTCTGCAGTGGAAGGTTTGGAGAGCACAAGTTCTCAATGGTCCACCTGTAAAATGGAACGGGCCAGTCAGAGTGATGCTGCAGTGCACCACCAAGATTCCCTCACCAGTGGCGGTGAGAGCCTTAGCAGAGGTTGCCTCCAGAAATTTCCCTCAGTAGAAGAGAGCTTCTTTGTCAAGTCTATTACCCTTCTCTTGGGGTAGCACATGTCACTATATAGCCTGGCTCCCTTCTCCATGTAAGACAACTCTGAAGAATTATCCCAGCTCCAGACCTTCCTGTAAGATTAATGGAGGCATCTGGTAAAACTGCATTACGGTTCAGCTCCTCCCTCTGCCCAAACCGGCTCTCTTGTCTCACCCACAGGTGGCAATTCCAAGCATTCTCCCCCACTCAACTCCATGGACACAAATCTTCATCTCAGAATCTGCTTGCTGAAGAAACCATCCTAAGACAACATTTCATTTTGTCTGAGCAAAAGACAAAACTAGGACATTCTTGTGACTCCAGCAAAGCCAAATTAGCCAGTAATTTAGATTCGTTCTATTTCCAAAGTCAAAAGAGAAAAATCTTCCCAATTTCCACCCACTGCTGAAGGTTTACGAGAAAGGTATGCAGAGGTAATAATGGGCAACACTAAATGTTTAATACTGCATAAATTTCTTCTGACATCTGACACTGGGTTAAACTAAAAATTATTTTAAATTAGCAACAAGTAAAAGCACATGATTCTCAAGCTTTTTTTCCCCTATTGGCCTAAAACTGATTGATATCTTCTAAGTGGAAAGAAGCTTCAGGCCCTTTGTTTATTTTTTGTTTCAGAGTGTAAAGGACACACAGTCCATTGTATTGTTAACAACAGATACTCTTCACTGCTCTCCCTAAGGAACCATTATATTTTCCCATACCGGTTAAGCCAGACCTGGTCATATGACTTGCTTCGGACAATGAAATGTCACCAGAAGTGACAGGTAAGATTCTTGAGCATAAGCTGTAAGAGTCCATCAAGGAACTATATTCTTTTTCTCTCTTCCATAAGAACTAAAAATGTTCGAGATAGCAGCTGGACCCACATCCTTGGGTCCCAAGTGCAGGCAATGTGGTCCCAAGTCACAGCCAACTGCCAGCAATCATGGAGTGCAAACAAGAAACAAATATTTGTGTCATAAGCCCCTGAGATTTTTGAGTATTGTGTTACTACAGCAAAATTACCTGAGCACTGGAGATCTAAGAGACAAAGGCTCAAACTTAGATGCCAAATAAATAAATAAAATCCAAAGACCAAGTCATACAGAAGGAAGAAACTTAATCTTTTACCTGTGTCACAGTGGAAATCCCTACTAATCCCAGCAGTGTCTTTGACTTTGCACCAAATTAGCACTGCCGACATTGAATGTGTCTGAGCCACTAAGCTCTCTGCCATCCATCTATCTATCTATCATCTATCTATCTATCTATCTATATATCTATCTATCTATCTATAATCTATCTAACTTTCTCCACCTCTAAGGATTTTTGGATAAGGTTTCTTTATTGGGGCTTCCAATAGTATTTAATTTAAACAAACATACAACTAAAGGTGTTGGTAATACAAAACTACAAAAATATATTGTGAATTGCCACAGATGATAAACACTTCAAGGTTCCACCAGTGTTTCCAAGCAATAAAAACATGTTATTTATGGCCATAATCATTGAGTAATCATTTTTCAGGTAGAAAAATGACAATACTTCATCAAATTTTAAAAAAGGAAAACTTTAGTTCTCCCCATATTCCTTACAACCAATCCCCCCTCTTTTGCATCTGTGCATGCATGCACTCCATATATATACATAGACACCTACATAAATACATATATGCATACATATGTAAATAAGTACACACATAAAAAAGTATGTACAAAAGTACATAATAATCCAAAATTTAAAAGTCTAATTTTACATGTCATCTATTTGTTGATAGGCAAATAGATATTTTTTTTAAGTCTGGAAAGTCACATTTTCCAGGTGTATAGTTTATGTGAAGTTGAGAAGGGAATTTAAAAACTGAGTGGAGGAACAGAGAGCAGGATACAATGAAAATACCAAAAGATACAAAAAGACACGTCAAAAGTAGATTCTCAATTAGGTAAACTTCAAAAGCGGCTGTCAAGCAGGCAAACACAGTTCCGTGAGAACTTTTCCTTTGTTAAACCAAAATAACTGGAAATGATTGGCATTATGCATCAGTCAGGATTATAGTGGACATCAATTACAACCGAGAGCTGCCAGAAATCAACATAATCATAGGTGCTATAAAAAGCTCTCTCTGTTATTTGCTGTCAGAATGTTTCTCAGGTCTTTTCTCAGTAGAAATTTATGCATTTACACCAAAATAGCAAAGGTGACTTTAAGTTATTTTTATAATTCTTATTCTTACTTTATAGTTCTTACTTAAAACCTTTATTTTATATTTCTTCAACAACAGAAAAAAGATTATGAAAAGCAACCAGTGAACTCTAATACATGTGCCTGCCGCACACGACAGTGGCATTTTTCGTGCAGGGTGATACGTGTGAGTTCTGCTTTGTCCCTCTTTCCGTCACCAGTTTGTAATTGTTCCTTCTGAAAACAACTGCATGATGCATATTCTGATGCTAATGCTGTGAATATATGGAATGACTGAAATAAATGTCTTGGTAAAACATAAAGTTTGTGGCATCCATATACTCAATCAACATTAGAACAGTGTGAGGGATAAATAAGGTTTTGCGGGGAGACACTTTTATACACTGTACATGTTTGATTCAATGATTCTGACATACAGGGCTCTGAATGAGTTCTGAGTCCTAGGTGAAAAGCATGAGTTGTTTAACCTGGATGCTTAAAATTAAGTGACGTATTCATGACCATATAAATTGTTTTTATAAGGAGTGGTTCTAATAAGGCTTAGTCAAAGTAATCATATTTCATACAAGGCAATATAAAGTGCTAGAAAAAGCCTGAAACAAACACTGGGCTAGAGAAAATTTTTCTAAATTATCAGTTAGAGGAGTAGAAGAATTAAAGACATGTAGCAGTGAACAGGGATAAAAATTAAAGGAAAAGGAAACACCTGATACCCACTAGAAACGCACTGGGTGCCGGGCTAAGTAACATGTTGCTAAATCAGGAGAAAACAACCAAGAAAGAGATCTATGTCACAATTTAGGTGAAGTCAATGGTAAAAATGACCTTCCTCAACGCAAAGAATTCCAGTTTTCCACCATGTGCACAAATCTTTAATCCCATTTTGAGCCAGGAGCCAAATATTTAGCATTTTTTCTGGATCTCCCGTCCACAGCCCATCACATCCACACCTGATTCTGGAACACTAAAAGTAAGGCTGGAACAAGTTTTCATTACTTAAAGTCCTATTTTCCTTAAGTTCTATTTTCCCTACCTGGCAGTAACCACCATTCTGACCATAAACTAATTTTGTCTGTTCTAAATTTCACAGAAATGGAATCATGCAGTATGTGCTATATGGTATTTATTTTCTCCTCTCCCAACATCGTGTTACTGAGGTTTATCCAGGTAGCCACAGTTCCATCTTTACAAGGTTCCTGTACCTACCCGCCCCAGGGCCCATGGCTGAGAGCTACTCCCGCCTCCAGAGGACTGCACTGTGTCATGGCATCTCACATTTGGGGCAACCCACAGTCAATGGCCAACTGATGTAGGGGACAAAAGAACAGCCTCCTTATGGTAAATTGGGGATACCTCTATGGCCTGATTCCCCCCATGAATTAGGCCAAATCTAGACTTTATTCTTGCTCATTTTTTTCCCTTTGATATTTTGCTTCTCTCACTCCCTGGCTGATTTTTTTAATCACTCTTTCAGAATATTACATACAGCTGATCCTGTCGCACATTCTGTTTCTAGGATTGAGTCAAAAAATTCATAGTGGGAATTATCTTAGAAAGCTGAATCTATGAAATTCGAAGCTGGATTATCCACCGACAGGTGGCAACGGCCCACATCACTGGCCATGGGTGTAAGATTGATAGTCTCTGACACGCTGTAGGAGTGTAATTCATACTTTTTCCTGCAGTGCATGAAACCAGACACAGGCTAAGGAGGACGCATTGAGAGACAGTGGAGAAACAGTACTTGTAATTACTCTGTCATGGAACGGCTATTGCTGAGTGCCAGTGATACTTTGAAGAGAAAAAAATGACAAATTCAGGGCAACTGGTCACCAGTTTAAATAAAGAATTGAAAGCCAGAGAATTTCTTTGTCAGATTTTAAATGATCACTCACTTTCTGTAATTTGAGAGCTAATTGTATTGAGAATGAGGCTCAGGACCTGCTCTTTAGAACAGCAGAACGTCATGAAAGGTCGAGTATCTACGCCTGGCAAAGCTGCTACACTATACTTCTACTAAGGGAAAAGTGGGTTCTGGAAGCTTTGTCTGAGGACATTTGAACAGATACACTTGAAACTCTTGAACTAGGAAGGGCTACAGAAGTGGCCCCCTCCCCACATGAGAGTATAGCTGATTACATGTTAATGGGAAGGATTCTGAAGAAAGGTAGAGGTTGACACTGCAGAAGAGAAACAAGGTGATCACTAGATGTGACCAAGAACCAGTAAAACAACAAGATTTTCAATACCCATGGTGAAGAAAGGGACACTGCTGACTAGCCTCGCCTGGCACTGAAGAAACTGTAGATAAAGATGAAGCCCATGAATTTACAGCAGTAATTTTTTTCACCTCTAACAAGAACATGAGATTAAGCACAGAGAAAGTAGTTTGTTGAATTTACCCAATTTGGGGGTTTTACTAGGCTGATGAAACAGAAAGATGATGGGGAAAATTTAGGCAAATATTTACAAAAGTGATGAGCCAAGAGATCTAAGAAATATAGAAAAGGAAGAAGACAGAAAGAGACAGGTTGGTAGGAAGAAAGCTGTGAAGTTGTGATCAGAAAGAAACATCTGCATCTGGCAGCTTAGCAATAAAAGTGCTCTGTAAAGATGGAGATCCAAAGCATAGCCCATCAGAGCAGCTGAAGTGCTGCCCTATGAATGAAGGACAAGGTCAATGAAGACAGAATAGCAGGGCATGTTCAAGGATATAGAAATCATTGTTTCTAGAATTTCTGATAACAATTTCAGTAGGTTGTGTATTCCTAGTTCTCTCGACCACTGTTATGTACCCCTTACTTGCTAAAAATTTTCAATACCTGGCTCACGGATTTCTCTTCAGCCCAGTCTCTCTATCAGTGCTCTGGGATATTTAAGAGTTAAATGCAAGACTTCCAGACAGTAGTCTCAAACGCTTCAGATTAAAACAAAGGTGACAGAATTTTAAGAACTGGTTAATCTGGTTAAATAGTATATGAGGTTTTTGTACTATTCTTATATTATTTCTGAAAGTTTGAAATTATATCAAAGTAATTAAAGTGAATCTGTTACATTGAAATAAAAAAAGGATTACTGATGATTCTAGGCTACATATCAAGCAAAATTTAAAGACCAATTGATTCTAATATAATAAGCAGCAATAGGAATAGTCTTATTTGAAGCAACACCTGTTCATTATAAATGTGCCTCATATACAATTGAATAATTTTTTGCAAATATTTTAGGATAAAGAAATTTGTTTCATTGGATGTTGCTGTGGGTTTGCAAAATATATGCACTTTTCTCTTTAAATTGGATATTTGATATATCTTCCATATGATGAACACTTAGAAAGTCTTTCAACCTCTGCCAGAGACCTTAAGAAGCTGTCTCCAAATGCACTTTCAAGTTTTTAAAGACAGTAAAACAACATTGTAGGACAGTGAATTCAATCTATACAGATCTGGATTTGAATTTTGGACCTGCCACATTTGAGTTGTGTGACCTCAGGTGAGTGATATAATAACTGTGACCCCCCATTTACTCATTTATAAAATGAAGACAACAATAAATCTTTCATCTCCATGGTGGAAAGTAGAGCTATTTTATGCAAAGCATTTTTCACATATGTTCCTCAATAAATGACAAACATTTTACTATGCTAAAATAAGTGGAAAATTGTTAAAAGATACAATTCTGTCATTTGAAAGCATTGAGAAATAGGCATTTGAGTATATCACATATTTTGACATGTGAAGCATCATCAAATGGACATCACACACTTACCAGTTTTCAAAGAAGGGCAATGATATACATTCAACACTCAAAACTCACTGAAGTCAGTTTTATACCACTTCAGTAATGCAGTTCCTGAGTGCAGATAATACATACAAGTGATCACATCAAAGCAGTAGTCATGAACTTTCCTGTTCATGAATCAAGTTGGTATATGTCATTTATTAAAACTTAATGACACAAGTAAACTAGTTTTTATTATCACTATGGAAACACTGACTATGCTTAGTGAAAAAGATAAATATGATTTAGTGCATAAATAAACTCTGAGCAAAAATAATTTAGGAGAGGAAACATGTCCAGTTTCAACAAATGTGTGCTAATCTTATCATGTAAATTCCTCCAGAACAGGTGTTTGTCCCTCTAGCTCACAGTGTAAAGCAGTACTGGATACATAATAGGTGCTTAATAAGTATTGAACAAATGATTAATGGAATAAGAATAATATCTTAGCATATTTCCATACCTTTATCTCAACTTAGACAAGAATAACCACTGCTAAAAATATATTGGCCCTAGTCTTGGTTGATGGCATTTGCCAATGAATTAAAAACATTGTGCATTATTCAGCTTGTTTTGTATTTATGTATGTTTACATAAGCTATAATACTTATTATCTCAAATTAGTTATTGTCTCACAGTCTGTAGCAGTATGAAATGGAAGATGATCTCTTTTATAAATTTCTGGATGTGTTCCAAGAAAACACTCAGAAAATTACAGCAGACAAATTAACAAGCTCATAATGGGAGACAATTGCGATCATCTTCATCACATTCCTCTTTATGACAACAGAATGAAAATGAAATACCTACAATCTTACAAACAGACAGCTTTGGGAGATTGCCATTTTCACTTAATTAGAAAATCTACTTCTTCAATATTCAAAACTGACAAGAAGCAGCCAGGCCTTGCTTTTGAGTCTTAGAGCTATGCAGGAGGAATGTGTACCCCAATCAGACAACTACTTGCCAGATTCTTCACCTGAGAGGCTTAGGTGTGGAACACATAGCTAATAAGATGCATCATTTTAATAAAAGATAACAGCTACAAAATGTAGGTATTTTTGTCTCCATCTTTTTAAGATAAAGAAACTGAGTCTCAGAGGGAGAAAATAAATTCTCTAAGACCAAACATCTAATAAGCTCAGGAATTCAGACCAGCTCTGCTGCCTCTGACACCCAGGCACCTAACCTTGCACTATTCTGCCTCCTATTTCAGAATTCAATAAAGTATGATTTTGCTTTTCTATATTCTGATTGCAAGTTCCAGCCCATCATGTCTAAGTTATTTCTATGAGCATTTCCAGAAATCTGAGGAAATCCCACTCCATGTAAAAGAACAACCTCTGTTCCATTATAATTTTCCAGGGAATAATTATTTATCTAATTTGTGGGCTTGTGAGAAAAAAGCTGAGCATAGCTCAGCAGCCTTGGTGTCTCGTTTGGAGAAGTCTGTCCTCCACAAGCTCGCATATCCTATTTATCAACATGGGGTGTTTGGGGGGGGATGGGCGCAGATGCTGGGAACAAGGTTGTGGTTGTCTAACTCAGTCAGCATCAGGGTGGGTCAGTTCAGTTTAGGAAATATCCGTTAGGAAACTAACTTTGATGAATAATCAAGTGAGGTTTTTCTAATTCTGTTTTTTATTATTATTAAAACCACCCTTATTTCTGGCATTGCATAGTGATAAAGAATACAGACTCTGAAGCTATACTGCCTACAGACAACTAAGACTCTACCATTTATACACACAAAAATTACTGAACCTTTCTCTGCCTCAGTTTTCTCATATGAAAAATGGAGACAAAAATACCCACAGCACAGTTACCAGTTGGCCAGGTCAAACATGCTTAATCTACTTCATAGGAGCTGCTAAACCCCAGATGCTGTTTTATTACGTAAAGAAGGTCTCACAACTCTCAGCCTTTTGACTTATTCCTTTTAATGTGCAGAACATGCAGAACAAAAAGCCCAAATTCTGTAGGAAGAGTCACGTAATTGTTACACAGATTTTATGTCCTAATATTTCTCCTCTGTCCTATTTTTGTTCTCTAACATGGTACTTTATTTTTTTCTTTTGTTTTAATAGTTTATTTTTGGACAACAGTGTGGTGATTGCAGGGGGTTGGGAAGGTGGAAGAGAATATAAAGGGGATAAATGGTAATGGAAAAAATACAATAAAAAACATTGTACTTTAAAGTACTTCAGTTTTTTAATTTTCTTCCTCCTCCACAAGATCCTGATATTTATGCTTTTCATTTTAGATTGTATTTTCTAATTCTCTCTAGGATCCTCTGTCTTAAGTCTGATTATTGAGGGGTATAATCTGCTGAAATAAGAGACTTTGGATTTCACATTTGCATAATCTATAGGCTTTGTCAAAGAGGATGGCCATCCCTGACAGAGGCAGACGCTTCTTCAGCCCAGGGTATGAGTAGCTGTGCTCCCCAGCTGGAGCCTTCCGACAAGTTCACTTTGCAGTTAGCAGATCGTTCCTACAAATTGCTGGACAGTTTCCACTGCGTTCCTCCTTGCATGTGAGGTTTAGAATTATGGTTTAGGAGTAAAGTCTTTTACCTTTGCAGAACAATTTCCCTTGATTAGCCTTTTCAACAAACACCTGCAATAATCCACTGCGCCTATTAACTAGGCTTTGCTGCCGGCCATAAATTGTCTCACATTTTTACAGAGGCTCCAGTCCTCTCCCTACATGATCCATTTATGAGCAATAAGAGCTACTTCTTGCCTGATAACTCTAATGCCAGTTAGCTCTCATCCAAGAATGGAAATGTCCAGAGCACCACCTGGAATTGTCACATCTATTCACCATCTTTCCTGGAGAAATACAAACAAGTATTTATTCAACAACCATTATGTGTCTGGCATTTTTCTGGGTACTAATATAGAGAAATAAATAAAATACATGTCATATGACTTCAAGATAGAGATGACAAAATAAACTCATAACTAAAACTTTCCAGCTAGGTCAGAGGGAGTATTTTGTGCCCGGTGCAGTGGGAATACAGCAGAGAAATTAGAGTCAGGACAGAAAATAAGACAAAGTAATTGAGTTGAACCTTGAAGGATTAATAAGAGCTTGCCTGGTAGGCAAAGAAACAAAAGAATCAGTGTCACAGATTCACTAGCCAACAAAGCAGAAATATTACTACCAGTGAATGTGACTGTCTCCATGATAAAGCCAGATTGTGAGGGTATACAATAGCTGTTCAGCTAGAACAGGCTGACTTTGTAGCAATTTGTCTGACAGGAATAATAAAATGTACAGAATAATTAACTTGAGTCTCTAATTAATCTGTGAATGATTTTGGTTTTTAAATTATTTAGCATGAAACATTTTTTATTAGATTTCAGAACCTGAAGCCCCAGGCATACATGTATAATTTTAAAAGTATCATTTGTCTCAAGTTGTAAAAAGAGATTAATACTAAATAAATTAAATGGTAATATTTCCAGTAGCTTTTAAAGAATATATTATATCTAAATGTAGAAAGTATCTTAGAACATAGAAGATCATCTTTCTAAGTGTTCTATCATATTTTGGAATTTGACAGTTAAATATGAGAGATCTGAATCATATTTACTCAAAACCCAAACTTAGAGAACATGTGTATCAGTTTATTGTGTATGTTTTTTGCTACATAAAGCTGAGCAGCAGTGTTTTCATCCCTCTGTGTTTCCCTAGGAGACCCTGACAGTGTTATCAATAAATGTCTGTCACATAGATGGTTTCATTATTAGTCATTAAATGGAATCAATTATATTTCAAGACTCCCAGATGTATCCCACAGTCCTATATTGCCATTTTTTTCTAATGCTCCAGTAGGTGGCTCTTTAATAAATAGGGCAAGAAAAATAAATTATCTAAAATTGAAAAAATTTCTATTTGAAAGTTATTCACAAAACATATTATTGAATTTGAGGACTAGATTATGTGTCCACTAGCATGGATTAGAACTAGCAGTTAGGAGTGCATATTCAGAGTTATCAAAATCAAGTTTAAATGTATCGACAAAAATGCATGTTCTAGCATCGCGCAACTCACCATACAGCAGTATCTCAGAAGTCAAATCAAAGTTGGCTTAACTACAACACTGACAAATGTTTGTGTCATCGATGGTTTGATGTGCCTTTTAAAACATTTCCTTGTTTTTAACTGTGACCAAAGTGCAGGATTGCATCAGTAAATTAATATTCCATGACATAATAGACTGATTGAAAGTATGTCAAGATAAATACAATATGACAGACAGATAGATGAAGATAGATAGAGACAGTAGACAGCCATACATGACTCATTAATGGTAACTGAGGCAAATATGTAATAAAAGCGCACTGAAATCATGATAAGTGAATTAGAATGAATGTGGACAAATATAGATGATTAAGACAATTGCATCTTTATTGTTAAAAAAGTTTAGCTATATTATTTATCTTTGAAAATGTGGAGTATTACTGCATACTCTTTTTAGCCCAGGTCTACCAAAAGTGCCTTTTAAATTTTAATTTTTCCATTTCTTATTAAAGGAAACATAGTTCCTAATAATACTGATAAAGGAGAGAAGAACTTTAATTACGCTGCGATTGATGACTCCTATGGCTCAAAATACTACCTCTGCAGTGGAATCTTAAAGGGTTCAGGCTTGGTTAAGTCCTTAATAAAAACCTCTGAATACCCAGTGGCTATTTTTGTGATTAGGGTAGGATGAAGTATAGAGAGAGGATAATGACACTTTAAAAAGTAGAAACATGGAGAAGATGAATATGCCTCTTCCACAATTCCTTCTAAGACCAGCCCTAGCAAGAAGACTATGAAATGTGTGTGTGTGTGTGTGTATACACACACACACACACACACACACATATATATATGAGTGAAATGTAAACCTACAAGCCCTACCTATCCCACTATATCCCATTTCTTATGTGATAAATCTCAACTAGAAAAATCTTCAGCCCTGACTGGTGTGGCTCAGTGGATTGAGCACCAGACTGTGAACCAAAGGGTAGCCGATTCAATTCTCGGTCAGAGCACATGCCTGGGTTGAGGGCCAGGTTCCCATTTAGGGGCATGCGAGAGCATCCGATCAATGTTCTCTCACATATCAATGCTTCTCTCCTTCTTTCTCCCTCCCTTATCCTCTCTCTAAAAAATAAAAAATAAATAAATAAAATCTAAAAAGAAATTCTTTAAAAGTTACAAGGAACACTTTAAAACAAAAATAACTTTTTTTCTCTACCTTGAACAAACCTTACAACTTAAACAAGCTCAAAATTCTAGGAATTTTTTATGGCTGGTTTGGAACAGAAAAGTGTAACATCTGCGCAGCCAGCCAGATCAGTTGAATGAACCCTGAAAAAACACAAGATGGCAAATATGTCATTTGGTTTAAGATGTCAAATTAAGGGAAAGAAGAAGCACTGCACCTGTACATTTCACACTCATTCCCGAAATCAGGGCAAAGAGCCCAGGCCCAGGCTGCAGAGCCCGTGCCTCTCCCAGATGCACTTTGCAAGCAGGGGAGCATGACGTTCTCAGCAGCGAAGTGGCCCTCACGTCCACAAAATTCGAGGCATCCACGGAATTAAGGATTGTGAAATAAGGGCAATAAGCAGAAGAACAATACCAAGAAAAAGCAGTGAAATTAAAGACAACTGTAGCCCTGGCTGGCGTAGCTCAGTGGATTGAGCTCGGGCTGCGAACCAAAGCATCGCAGGTTTGATTCCCAGTCAGGGCACATGCCTGGGTTGCGGGCCAGGTCCCCAGTGGGGACCACATGAAAGGCAACCACACATTGATGTTTCTCTCTCTCTCCTTCTCCCTCCCTTCCCCTTTCTAAAAAAATAAATAAATAAAATCTTTAAAAAAAAGACAACTGTAATATGACTTCACTCATATGTGGACTCTAAAGAACAAAATAAACAAACGATACAGAAACAGACTCATAGGTCCAGAGAACAGACTGATGACGGCAGAGGTGAGGGGGTGCTGGGTGAAAGAAATGAGGGAGTTAGGATGTACAAATTGGCAATTACAAAATAGTCACAGGGATGTACAGTACAATACAGGGAATAGAGGTATTTGAACTATTGGGAGGAACACTTGGTAAAGTATATGATTGATTGTCTAACCATTATGCTGTACACCTGCAACTAGCACAAAATAATATTGAATGTAAACTGTAATCAAAAAATAACATTTAAAAAAGATAGCAAAGGAAACAGAAAGAACCACAATTTAAAGTAGAATTATTATCCTATGAGAGAAAATGGAGGATCTCATGAACATGAAGCAAGCACATGCAGTTTTAAGGAAAAATTATTTGAAGCTATTAGACATGAATAATGTGCTAAAAGAAATACAAAATCATGGGATGGGTTAAACGACATAATTAAAGCAGATGTAACAGCCACATCACACCCAAATCCCTCTTAGACACCCCACCATTATTTGAAACGCAATTTGTCAGAAAGTGATAGTATATTTCATCTTACAAACTAAGTTATTATTCAGCCCAGTATCCTTCTCAAGCCTACAAGTTTTGCTGCCTTGAAGTTATTTAAGCCATTGCATGACATGAATTATATTGAAAACTCTTTGGGGAACTCTTTCATTTTACTCCTTTTGTAGCTTCTCTACTCTCCAGCCCCATGCAATACATATCACATAAATACTTTCCAATTAACTATCATTGTATCTCATATTGAGGCATATGTAACAAAATCTCAAATTTAAAGCATCTTTTAGAATCAGTAAACAATTTTTAAAAAAATCAAACTGTGGCAAGGTTTCTTAATAGTATCAATATGGAAATTACTTGTTGTCTTAAACTGGTTTTGAATAAAAAAATTAAAATAGCACCTAAGTAAAATTTTACTACAAAGCTGTTTGCTGATAAAGAAATGAATTTGTAAATCTTGGCACATATTTGTACTACTATTCAGTGCTAATATGGATACAGCATTTCAGGGTGATCTTAAAGAACAAACTAGACTTCAGCAATTAATTATTACTACATATGCAAATATTTCTCAAAATTTCCTTGCCCAGGACAATGCAATTCTGTTGGTTATTATTTAATTACCTTTGTGTCCTAAGTGTTAGTGTCAGTTCAGAATATATAAAAGACAGCCCACAGAGAATAAATATATTGTTATTATTGAAAAAGAACTGCAGCTGTTTTGCACCTGTTGCTAAAATCTTTTTAGACATTCTCAGCTGAGACCCTAATAGTTCTGTGGATATGCAATTCTGGCCCCTGTGTGAACACAACTATGTAACTATTACACACAGTTCTGAAGAAACAACTTTATGAGTTTTTTAAATAAGTATTTACAATGAAGGTCTTTTGTATTAAAATCAAACATTTTACTATTCTTCAGCAGTTTATTGGGCCAATAACAGAAATATTTGGAATTGAGAGTTAGAAGATTAGCTGTTTATATCTCCCACCACGATGGGTGGGAAATACTACCCATGATTTACATAATAATCACAAACACTGACTGAATAGTTGGGTGTGTAGTTATCAGGAGTCTCATTTCACAAGTTCACAGACTAAGGTTTTAGAAAAGTCAAGTCACTTGATCAAGGTCATCGAACCAGAAAGTGGTGGACCCTCCATCTCAAGTTTTTAGTTATTATGTGGCTTTCCTCACTCTGATAATAATAATGGTTGACTCCTACCTTATTTTATGAAAAGGCACATAAATGTGCAAGGCTCCTCTAAGGGGTAAAGCATAAATGTATGTAAACCTATTTTTCAAAGCAACAGCCCCTAATTCAAAACAATCCATTTTAAAATCACAATGAAGATTGTTCTCTTTTTAGGACAACAAAAAAAGAGAATAATATAGTCTTTAGAACTACCTCTATGTATTGTCCAGCATTTTTCGATCAAGTACTTTCTTGATTAAAAATCTTCAAAAGATATTTTTTAAATGCATACAACAAAAATGCTTAATGGAACTCTATCTGGGACTAAACACAGAGAAAGACATACCTCAAGAAGTTGTATTTTCTTGTCCGTATCATGACAGAAATGTCAATTTGATCATCTTAGAAAAAAAGTTGCTTAAGGGAAATATTTAAAAGCATCCTTAGAACATCATTCTGTGAATGATCTATTATAGACATATGCTTATAAGTTTATCACTTAATCTCCTGAAAATTCTAAAATTGGGTATAAAAATACCCTTTAAGTCGTGGCATCCTATTTTAGAAATAATTTAGGGAACATTTCTTATTTATTTTAACTCACAGATTGGCAAACACTAATATTAATAAACTGTTCCTTAGAAACAAATATTTTATGTAGAATGGCCTATTTCTTCATCAGATATTGTTAAAGCGCTGTTGCAGCATTCCTAAATGACCTACTATGTCCAATTACAGTCATTTGGATTTAGAATGCAGATAGCTGGTAAACACTGACTCAGAAATCTTATAAACACAGCAAGATTTTTAATGAATAGGAAAGACTGTCAGTTCTTATTTATTGAGCTTGTTATTTTTGTAGATTGATATTTGACTCATTTAACCTAAATTCAACCTCTAACATTCTTGACATTTTGGTCATGCTATACAAAGTCATCCTTGACTATAACATGTATCCCTGGCCTAAATTCACTTTCTATGTGGATAATGAGGTATTAAAATTAAAAAGTGTATGTTTCAGAGTAGAGAAACCCGGACTCACATCCCAGTACTGTCCTATGTTAGTCCACCTAGTCTTGTCCGATGCTCCTGTTTCCTCTATGATAATGAAAGAAGAATATGAGAATCTCATAAGCCTGTTGGGAGGATTTAAATTATATACATACAGCAAGTCTTTACTTAATGTTGTCTTCAATAGGATCTTCAACTTTAAGTGGAACGACATATAAGAAACCCAATTTTACTATAATCTAATTGATATGAACAAGAGTTAAGTTCTTATTGCATTTGGTCAACATTTATAATGAAACAACATTGAATAAAATTACATTATTTAAGGATTTGTTAATACTATATTTTAATATAAAATATGCATTAGATATATTTAACTATAGATCATATTGTATATTATATATTAAGTATGAGTATATGCATTTATACTACAGATATACATATCATTGAAGATTCTCTATAAAAATTAATGAATCAACAAAATATTACTGAATATATTAAGTTCCTGATAGAAAGTGTTTTCTTTCCCTTTGTACTCCCAGTAATTAACAGACATTTTGCAGACAAACAAACAACAACAAAATAACCTTACTGATTCAAAGTAATTTGGGGTAAAAAATTATCCAAATTAGTGAAATACCTCAGAGTATAATTTTATACAGTTTCAACAAAAGTTCTATTTCTCACACTGCTTCAAACTAGAGGGCACTACTTAAATAAGTTCACCTCAAGTAAATGTTACCTAATTACACTCAAACCATAAAAACGACAAATACTATAGAGTGCTCACTACATGCCAGGTGTTAATCTAAGTGGTTTTACTTATTGATTTTTTTTTATTGACTGTTTTCTTTTGAGAGAGAAAGAGAGAGATTGATTTTGTTGTTCCACTTATGTATGCATTCCCTGGTTGCTTCTTGTGTGTGCCTTGACCGGCGAGCAAACCTGCAACCTAGGCATATAGGGATGATCCTCTAACCAACTGAGCTGCCCAGTCAAGGCATCTAAGCTCTTCTAAATACAATAAAATGATTTCAGTCCTCTCAGATAATTACTTTCTACTGTTGAGGAAACTAAGACTTTCTCAAGTGACCTGTTCAAGCCCACAACACACACGAAATGGCAGAGCAGCCTAAGAGTAGGGTTCATGCTTCCATCCACTGTCCTGTAATAAATGTGGAAAGCAGCACTTATTAAATAGGTAAAACATGCCACCTTACAATGTTGATTACATTATTATGTTGTTTAGTCAAAATAGTTCTTTATGAAATTCACCCTATGCCATTTGAATTAGCCAATTGTAAATTCCTATAGTCCAAATATAGTCACCTTTGTTGGTCGTTTTCAATAAGACAACATATTTTCTTTTATATTGAATGTACTGAGGTGACATTAGTTAATAAATTATATAAAACTCAGGAGTATGGTTCTATAACACATCATCTGTATATGGTATTGTGTGATCACCACCCCAAGTCAAGCCTCCTTCCATCACCATTTATCCCCCCATATCCTCTCCTACCCCCCCAACCCCAACAAATTTACCATCTGACTCTGGATTTCGCAATGCTTATTTCCACACAGAGTAATCATTATCTATGCTTTGAACTAAACATTAGTTCTAAAACTTGCTTAATACAGCATAATTGTGATAAGCAAATTTTGTCTATTTTTTCATTTACACTTGAAAACAGGATTCAAAATAAACAGAATATAATATTCTTCTTCTAAGTTGCCTAAATATAAAAATTCATTTTAATTCAACAAAATTTACAATAAAATAAATCTTTGATTATACCCTTGATGTTTAATTTTTTAATAACCCCCAGAAAGGGGTGTATACTTAATTAGCTCATCTTTAATACTCTTTTGCTGATATGGAATACATTTAAAAGTTAGGAGGTAGCAAATGACATTTGACCTAAACTATCGCAGAAATACATTATATTCCTGAGTGTAAGACTTAAAAAAATAAAAATTATTTTTAAAGGCTATATAATTTGATCTAACTTTAATATTTATGCCAAAGCATGCCTACAATATTTCTGTGCTGTTTTGTTTTTCTTTGAAGCAAGGAACAGAAAGCCCAAGATTCCTTTGCAAAGTATAAATAAGTCCATGAATCTACAACTCAATGTACAGGGTCTGGCACAAATAATGCCCCCCTTTTATTAAAAAAATCTTTTATTACAAAGTCGTAAGCATGTAATTCTGTAACATAACAATATCACACTCAAGCACACCATATGACATTTTAGGTGACATGTTCAAATTAAAACTATAAATTATTACACCCATATTATTACCCTGCCAACCACACTCAAGCAGGCATCACTTCTGCCGGACCCTGTATGTTAGGGCGGTCAGGATGAAAGAGTCACAGTTCCGCCTTTGTGATTCACTTCATTCTCTCAGTTCCCTAGTCAATACCCCATTGAAGGATATCTTTAATGTGAATGACATTTTAAAAAGATGCTTATATTGTAGCAAGAGTAGACACAATTTGGAGAAAAGAGATACTTGACCACAATGAGTAAAAATAAGTCTCAAAATTTCTAGCAACAAAGAATTTTCATGAAAGTATTTATTCTCTAGAGAGTTAAAATGGTTTTAATTTTCATCAAATTATAGTTTTTATAAATGTTGAGTTCATAAAACAGAAAAGTTATTCATGGTCCATTGACACTTTTTTAAAATTACGAATGAAAATTAGCCCTCTAAAACTTCAACACTTCAATAGAGCTTTTAAATTTTCCAAGAAAGCATAAATTCAATGTCACATTAAAAAATTAATTTATTGATTGGCAAAACACTGAAATTAGTAACATTAATTGCTTAGAATATAATGTGATCTAAAAGTTTTCATATGTTTGTGAAAATAAAATCACTGTATTGTTTCTTTTTAATTCAGAGACTCCTATCATATTAAAACTCTTAACCCTTTCACTTAATTCAGAAAATATAATGTGTTTGATACTGTGTTGCACAGGGTTAATCCATTCTCCACAGTGAAGTGCACAAATTTCAGCAATAACATATGCTGTTCCACTGTCACCTGTATAAAGTACTGTTTACATTCCAGGACGGTGGCTTCCGGAAATTATTGATGAGAGCAGCTGCTCCTTCACAAGAAAAGTAGAAAAGTCCTTTCTGTCCAACTGGGGGCACTTGCAAGCCCTTGCTTTATCTCTACAGCACGGAAGCACACAAGATTGGATTTTAGACTTTGAAATAAAAAACAATAATAATAATAAAATAAAAATCTTTAGAAAGAAACTCTTAAAGCTTCACTTGGTAACTTTTGTCAAGCTCTGAGCCATCTCCCTTTACTCAGAATCCTTTGTGAAAAACTGAGATGAAAAGCAGAGCCTAAGCTATACAACATAATCAGCATCCAACTTCAAATGTAACTCATTACTGTTGAACTGCACATTGTAATTGCAATTAAAACTCTACATTGGTTCATGCATAAATTATTCAAATTTGGGCAATAGATTATTCAAACATTATCTGCAAGAAACACTTCTGAAAGCTCCCTAACAATTAAGCTACAACCCTTCACTAACAAATGCCATGCAATTAAAAGCTTAATGTATTTATGGACCCTAAAATGGTCACTAAAATTGTTTTAACACAAATCTATTTTTAGATAATTCACTATTAAAAGTTTCTCTCTTGTCGAATCTCAAAAAAGTCAACATTCTTTCTCTGAAAAGAGGTCTAGAGTTCATCTACATTGTTCAATTTGAGTATCTGTACTTAAAAAGACTAATGTCTTTCATAAAAATATGGAAATCTGAATATTACTGAGAAAAAGGATTCTGTTACTATTAAAATGTTGGTGTAATGCCATTTTCATAGGACTTAACTGACTTTCCCCATCAAGTTGCAAAAACAGTATTTTCACATAAAATGTTGAATAAAGAATTAGAATCATTTTCATTGGAGTCCCAAAGTTAATTATTTGAACCTGGCCTTTGCACATGTCATAAAATTTACAAATTCTGGGGCATGTTGTTACTTATGCTGTAGACAATGTAAATTGTCTCATTAAAGATTATATAGCCCATAATTTACACAGACATACCTAACATAACCCGATTGCCTTCTTGGAGCCTTGCATCAAGTCAGTACCATAGCATATTTTACTCAAGTTATTGCTGTCTAAGTCATCGTGAGGATCACTTAGAGTGAGTGACCCTGATTTGATGCATTTTAAAAAATTAAAGACTCAGTAAATGTTTACTGCTTAACCTCTGGAACAGGCATTTATTACTTGATTGAAATGTCCACAGGTAGGTCTTGCTTCTGCCATGACTGGGTCCCTTACACTGAGTGCTTCACATTGGTGCTGAGTAAGTCACATGCCTATTCCTAAGCCAACCACTAGGGCAGCTGAAGTAATTTTCAGATTGGCTAGGTTAGGTCACATGACCAGACGTCACTAATGTAAACTTAAAATCACACTCTCATCTCCTCTTATTATTGGTATGTTTTAAATATAAATATGATGTGGATCCTGGGCTGTAGGATACGTGTATGTTGTGGCTGCTAGTGAAAAAATACACATGGACAACAGAAGTCCTGTGGAGAAAAAGGGATGGCATGGCCACTCTGACAGAGAGAGGGTGAGAGGGCCAGAGGCCCCTGCCTGAACAGGCTTTTATTGTTTTTTGGGGTACATTACATGGAGGTAGTCCTCATTTACTATGCACAGCTTCACTGAAGGTGATTACCTTTTACAGGTAACAAAGGAAAGAATGTTGCTACTTACTTCAAAGAAAAGGATGTTGCAGACCAAGGGAAAAAGTGGTTGAACCAGTTACACTCCATACTGGGGAGGTTTAGCACAGACTTTAGGAAGTTACAGTAAGCACTTGCTGCCTCAATTCAGGCTGAGGGAGTTTTAGCAAAAGCAAGTCTCACAGCGGCCTAGGTACATTGCAGGCCTGATTCCCCATGGGAGAGCCTATCCGTGGGCACGGTCCTGTGTGCCACTTGCTCCCCACTGGTTTTCCACTTGGAGGGTGAGCTACATTTCCACACCATGCAAAACGGTTTCCTACACAAATACATCCTTGTCCAGGCTATATACAAATGACAAAATATCAGAAAATGGCCTTGTTATTCATTATCTATGTTGTTTAATTTTTGGATGAAATTTTTTCTTCTGTGCCTAAATAATACATAGTTCCTGTGTGTCAAAAGTAGATTTTTGTTCTTTGTTTTACTCTCGAGTTGCAATTTTCTCCTATTAAATGGAAGAATTTACAGGCTAGTTCTAACAGCTGTCATTCAGCCAACATAGCAGAGGTGTACAGTGTGTATTACATATGAATTTCCTTCTAGATATATGCCTGTATTTGTATGCCACATCAATCCATAAAAGATTTCAACATGGTTTAAAGGAAAATGTGCTATATGACAATATAAAACTAAATGGATTTTGGCATCATAAATAAAAAAACAAAAGCAGTAAGACAGCAGCAATAAGATTTGAAAAAAATTATTCTAAGTTCCATTAATTTGTATGTCATTAGTAGAAAAACACTGTAAATTTGCATTGAAGCTTCAGACCAGGAAGACCCAGGTGAATATGATTAGCTTCCTAAACTGAATTTCTCTATGACTTAGAGCACACACACACACTGTTTTACATAGTTATAGCCATATCGATACCTGATTTTTCCTCCTCGCTGAAGGGAGCCAGAAACACAAAAATGCAGCACTGGCCTGAAGGTAACCTTGAAGAAAGTGCCATGAAATGGTAGTCATGACCCCACAATAATAAGTAGAGAACTGCAGCCTTATTTTTATTCTGTTTATGAAGCCCTGGGTCAGAGAAGAAGAGGAGATGCAGGTTAAGGATATGCCATAAAGTCTCAAAGTACAAGTGTGGAATGGATATGAAACTATTAGCAGAATTTTTGCTGCCAGCAAAGAGAAATTCATGTATATAGAAGATGCAGTTTATCGGTTAGAACTGCCTAAAAACTAAAAGAAACCAGCAAAATCCTCATCTTTCTTTTGTTATTCAAAAACATAAATTAGTAAAGAAGCCTTGCATATCAAAATTATATTTGTAATTATTTAGCATGAAGACCAAAAGAACTAGAGTGTACTTTAAAAAATAAATAACGTTAATTTTCTTCTTTCAACTTAGCTGGAGAATAAAGTGATTAGATTTTTGGATTTGCATTAATGAATAATTTAGGAGTTATGAAGAAGAAACTAATTGTTGATGGAGCAACCTTTGCTGAAGAACACTCTATTAAAATAAGCAAAGAGCCTCAGGGTATTTTTGTCAGTCAAAGGAAAGCCACTTTATTTCACTCTAGGAACTTCTATAGTTTAACGTTGCATTAACTGAGAAAACTGGTTTTAAGCAACACAGTCACTTATGCGTACCAATGGAAAAATCCCAATGGAGACATTATTTCTGATTTTTGGATAAAAAATAAAAGTGTAACAGACCACATGGGACAAAATTATAAACAAAATAGGGGGAAACCATAAAGAATTCTACAAAAGAGCAATTGCAACAACAGTACTACGTACTCAGCTGATTCGTAGTACAGTCTGTAGTTAACTCAATGGGTAATGAACTCATGGTCTGTAAGGGACACCAATAACCACATAACCCAACAAGGAAACAGTCAATTCACATTTACTGAGGGCACCTCATATATATATGCAGAAGTCAGAGAAGCCTCTGTATTTATGAAGTATAAAACCTCAACTACATTACAAGAAGTAAGCATCAAACCAAGGAGAGAGAAACATGCAGCATATTTTAATTCGAGGATTAGTTCTATTTCTAGGATTTAGGTTTTATATATATATATATATATTTATATATATATATAACGCTACATTTATTTTTTATTTTTCACTTTTTATTAAATTTATTGGAGTGACATGGGTTAATATAATTATATAGGTCTCATTTTTAATGAAGAAAAATAGATGTGATTTTAGAGCAAAACAGAGAGTAAGTATACTTTCTGAGGCAGAATTATGATGATAAAGGGTTTGAACCTGGAGTGAGGAATAAGGGAAAAACTTGGATCACGAGGTTTGGTTATTTGCATCTGACACATGTCTTCACTTTGCAATTTTTCTGCAATAAATACTAATTGCTTCTAAAACCAGAAAAATATCAGTGAATTATATTTTTAAATTAAGTAGAATGTTAAAATGTATAAAAGTAAATATTCATTTGCTTTCTTTTTTAAAGTATATTTTATTGATTATGCTATTACAGTTGTCCCATTTTTTTCTCCTCATTATTCCCCTCCACTCTGCATCCTCCCTCCCACCAGCATTCCCTGCCTTAGTTCATGTCCATGGGTCACACATATAAGTTCTTTGCCTTCTCCATTTCCTACACTACACTTTCATATGTTTCAAAGCACATTAAAATGATATTTTATATTTATGTAAATATGTATGCACTTGAATGCACACTTACATACATATATTGCCCATATATTATATCCTGAGCATAGAGTTATTGGTTTCTCCTTCACTGTGCAAGTCACGGTTCCTTTAGTATGGGATCACATCGTGAAAACCACCAACTGTTAAGAATGATGAAGACATCAATTTTCACATCTCTGGTCAATGTGTAGAATGCTTAAAATAATCATATATTTCCAGATGCAATACTGAAGTATACATTCAAAATTTCTATAAACTCTGTATGTTTGTGTATTTTCAATATATAGCAATGGAGACAGGTTAATATGCCTTCCGTGGTCATTAAATGTTAAGTAAAAATCTGTTAATTTGGTATATTGAAGAAATAGCTATTTATTCTTGTATATTTAAAAAACTCTAAATTACTGTAGGTTTTCAACTCAGCAGGATTTTCAAGGGGAAATATACTAACAAATATTGAACTGGAGTGAGAATGGATGTCGAGGAAAAAAGTAAAGCAGTTTCCCCCATTTAGAGCAAAATGGATCGACACACCCAATTAAGGATAGGAATTCTTTAACTTTTTTTTTATTTTTTAAGAAGTATAGTAGCTTAAAGTAGATGACAAAAAATGTAAGACCTCATCCAACTCAATCAGTAATTCCATAATATTTAATTAACAAACATATACTGAGAACTTATTACCAGTCACCAAAAGGGTGCCAGACTCATAATCCAGTGAGTTCTATGTATGGGAAATAAATATAGTTAACCTTTGCTATTCAATTATAGTGATAATTATGCTCTGAACAGATTCTCATTGTACAGTGATCAATGTATAATTTGGCTTCACCTCTCTCTACCTCTTATATCACATGCATGCATACACAGTTTGTTGTATTTATAGGCAAGTTGAAAAATTATAAATGTAAGCCAAGGTGTCAGAGAAAGAGAACTTTTGCCTGGTCCTCAGTCTTCACCTATATCACAGGGGACCTCAAACCTCATCTCACGTGGTACTCAGTCATTAGCACATTCATTCCTGTTGCTACTACCTCAATTCTTTTTGCAATTCAGAATTCCCTTCCAAGCCCTACCTTCTGGTGATTAATTCCTTGCCATTCTGAGACATATAGTACTTTATTCTCTTACTTCAAACTAAAATGAGCTGTAGATAACTAAATGAATCTAAGACCCTTACCTGCCTAGACGTACCACATAGCTATTTGTTCTATGGAGTCCTTTCTCTCTGTGGAAAGGTCTCTTCCAAGGAAGTAAACCATACAGACGGGGGGCATCTTCTACTCTGTATTCCAGAAACCTGCCTAGGGTATCTTACCACTAAACATGGGTCAAAAATGGGCACAGCTCCTTCTGTGCAAAATTAGATGACACTCTTTTCACTTTGTTCAAAATGTCTCTTCTCTATAACCCAAGAAACCTTTTAATGTCTCTAAAAAAAACTTGCTCTTTCATGGTGTACATTTTTCTTATTATTTGTATGTATGTTTGTGTGTGATGTATGATCCCATCTTAAATACTTTATACTTTCAATAGCTCCTGCAATATCCTGCCAGATTTTTTTTTTGCTTTGACCTAACAATACTCAGGAGTATTCAATACCTTCTTGTTGCCTCTTAAAAGAAATTCACCTTCTCGGAAAGGAAGAAGGAGCTCATACCCTTTGCAACAGCATGGATGAAGCTAGAAAGCATTATGCTAAGTGAAATAAGCCAGGCAGTGAAAGACAAATACCATATGATCTCGCCTTTAACAGGAACCTAAACAACAAAACAAAGAAGCAAGTGAAATATAACAAAAGACACTGAAATAGAGTTGTCAGTGACCAGAGGGGTGAGGGGAGGGAATTTCAGGGGAGAAGGGAAGGGTTTACAGGAACAAATATGGAGGACACATGGACAAAACTGGGGGTGTTAGAAAGGGGAGGGAGGAGGGGAGGAATGGGTGGGTGGGCTGGAATGGGAATAAAGGATGGAAACTGTACTGAATAAACTAAAATAAAAATTTAAAAAAAAAAAAAGAAAGAAATTCACCTTCTGTATTTTGTTAGGCAAGTCTTCTGAAAAATCTGAATTGATCATGACTTTGCTCCCATAGAGGTGAGAATATCTGCTTCCCTGCCAGGTTCCTGTAGGAAAATAGCTTTAAAAACTTAACCCTACAAAAGATCCGCCACCCTAATGAGTCTGGTCTCATGCTCACTCCCAATATGCATCACCCCTGCTTTCATCTTGTTAATGATGCTCACTGTGCTTTACCCATACTTTATTATTTCTATCCTAATCTGGAAACTTTCTCAATTCAAATCTAGACATCTCTCCTTCATGAATTTGCCCCAATACTTTGCCCATCTTGATTACTCTTTAGTCAAGCAACTGTTAACAATGTATACATCACCTTCTATTATTTGCTGTATGTTCTATTCTTATTATCTTATTTTACATGTTCACATACTACTGAATTGGAAGCTCCTCACAGGTAGAGTTCATGGCATGAAGTATACAGGTGAATAAAATGCAGTAAGTAAACATTAGCAAAATGAATTAAATATGCATATGGAGACCTACAGAGAGAGAGAATATGGCTTGTTCAGACATTTGTCTCTCTGCTTTATTATAATCCAAGTAAATATAAAACACAGAGTGGGGCAAAAGTAGGTTTACAGTTGTTTATATGGAAAATAATATAATAATTAATAAATAATAACACAAGAACAAACTCTGTGTTTCACGTACCCACAAATGGTAAACCTACTTTTGTCCAACCTTGTATATTAGTAAATCAATATTGAATTTCTTTCTCCCATGTGGACATTCTAGAGTATTTTAATATTACAAACACTCAATATGTTAATACAGAACTAATGGTCTGCCAACACCACTTGATTTTCAAAGCTAGATAATTCTTGACCCAGCTGCTCTTACTGGTACAATGCTCTAATCCAAGATCTTGAGAAGACTTTTTAGTCCTCAGTCTTTTAGAAATAAAAATCTCAGTTTACTCTGGCTATTTCTTTATAAGTGCTTACAACTCCAATGCATTATTTAAAATAAACACATGTGTATGAGCCTATTCCTATTGGATATTTTATGTTCATTTCTTTGTAGAGATAGAAAAACAAGAACACAGTCACCTTTGTATATTTAAATAATTCACATTGCCAGTGGTCCTCTATGCTTACTAAGACAGTAGTATCTTCCAATAATCTGTGAACTTATATTAAATGATGAATTTTCTTCCTCAGTGCTTTTATGATTTTCTTTTTGATATTAGATATTTACAGCTTTGGTGAAAATGATATTTAAGCGTTGCATTATTTTATTTGGAAGTTTTTATTTCCCATGGGGTAATATCCTTTCTAGGAGCATGTTCAAGATCATTTCTAAGGGTTGTCTGATCTTTATCTGGGGAGATCTCAGCCGGGAAGTAAGCTCCATGGACATTTTCCTCTTGGACTGTGGCTGAATCTACAGCATCTGGAAGAGTCTCTAGCAGTCAATAATATTTGCTAAGGAAATAAATGACTAAATCAGGAAAAATATTATTTTTCTATACATTTTCTCTTTTCTTTCTTACACCTTTCTTAAAAGTACCTAACCTTGCCACTTTTTTTCCCAGGCTGCAAATTTCACTGATATCTTAAGGAACTCATTGACAGAAATAGTAATAAGTATGCCTAGTTGGTAGTAGAATACTAGTTGATCTGCATTGGGAAAATATTTATGAATATCACTAAATATTCACAAATATTATGAAAACTTATCTACCCTCCCTCATGAATGTTGCTTGATTTTCCCAAGCTTTAGCAAGTTTTCATAAGCATAACAGAAGTTAAGTTTTGGAGGCTATTTTTCTACAGGAACTGAGGAGGGAAGTAAATGCTACCTGTCCTCGGTGTATGCCACACAGCCTTTCATGACAGGAAAAAACAAGGAAGACACAGAGAGAGACAGAGACCAACATTCACTGTATCAAAATATGGAAGTTATTGAAAAGTTAGTTAGCTACTTTAGATCGTATAGAGTTGAACAACTAATTAGCTCAAAAGATATAATTATTTCACTTTAAAGAGAATTTCACTGTCAGTACAAACATTTGTTCAGGACTGTCATTACATAGAGATGATGGCATCTGAGTAAATCTCCAAAAGCATCTTGAGTTCTTGGAAGCTCTGATTTGGTGGATTACATTATACATTACTAAATTCCTTTTACACATGATTGAATTGTTAACATTTAGGAAGCAAAGCCAATTCATATTTAAATTTTGTTGCAGGAACTCACCATGTAGCAGTAATTCCTTTATAAGAACAAGGAATCCATGTACCTCCAGCTGTGATAGAAATAGGATTGAAGAAAAATTCTTCCATCAGCTCTCACCTTCTCAGTGTTAGCATATGATTTACTATAACAAATCATTTTAGGAGGCATTTTTACAGTGGCACTTCTGCTTACTTTACTTGATTTTCAATTTTGGATGCATGTTAATATGTTGAGATATATTTTGCATTTTGATAGAAAGCTTTATTCAAAGTTAAACTTGTTTTTAATGTTGAATTGCAGAATTTAAATTTTATCTTGAAGTACTAAAATTGTTCATTTTTACTATTGTGAAATAGAGGCATCAAATAGTAATATAAATAGTTCTGTAATTTAGCTATTTAAGTATTATTCTAAGGGCCAGAGCCCTTTAGGTTTTGCCTTTTTTTTATTTGCTTTTTATTTTTTAAGATCATATATCTATAAGTGTACAGACATATTAAAAGCTACTGTATATTTTCAAAAAGCTTCTGAATTTTGTATCTACATAGAAAGAAAGCATAATATTTGGAAAGAAATAAAACAATGCTTACAGAAAAAAATATCTCAAGTTACTTTTTATTAGAATATTAAGAAGATGTATGAAATATAGGACATAACATGCGCACATAGCCAAGCACAAGGTTTGCTACTCCTTTTATAATAATTGAGAGTATATGTATCACTTTTCTGCTCCTTGTTTTTCATTCCAAAATGCATCATGGAAATCTTTCCAGGTGAACCAGTGGAGAACTAATTTATTATTTTTAATGACAGCATTGTATTCCATGGTATGGAAACACCATAGTTTATAAAACTATATGACTATTGACAGGCATTTCTTTGTTTCCACTATTTTCTACACTTTTCTTTTACTCAAGGTATTTTTACGTATTTTATTAAGTCATGATTCTTTTCTTTATCTACTTGATAGAATCCTGACAATGAATTTGTTAAACAAAGGTGTGAGCGTGTATATGTATTTTTATTTTAGTAGATATTGCCAGATTACCTTCTCAAAAGACAGTGTAACACTAAACTTTTCCTGATGTGTGAGTTATCCTTCTCCATATCACTACCAGTGACAGGAAATACAGCTCTTTTTTTTTGAGTGGTCTATTAATATCCTGGAATATGTTGTTTCCTGTGTTTGGTTGTGTGTCTGTGTGAGTATGTGCACATTCTTCTTAGAATCAAATTTGAACTTTTTTCTTTTTTTATGCTTTCTTCTACTTGTTTTTTTAGGCCAAGGTCTTTACTGTTTTTCTAGAGATGTGTTACTATCTTTTCTGTCAATCTAAAAGCTCTTTGTAGAGTTATACAACATGCTGCACAAGGTATTAATTAGCAAGTATAACCCAGAAACAAATCAAAACGCAAAACCTATGATGAATGGTTTCTTCTAAGAATGCAAGAGGGTGCGTTTTCAAGAGATCTGTCAGGAACTCCATCACTTCTACGAAGCAATAACAGAAAAATAGAAAATGGCGGTGGAGCAGGTGGAAGCTCCACTAATCTCCTCCCAGGACCAAACTGGAATCACAACTAACCTAGAAAAATCATCCTGAATAAACAACTAAAGACTAGCTGGAGAAAGCCTTATAACCAAGGATTTACAGAAGAGACCGCACCACCACAATGAGACTAGAAGGAAGTGTGGAGTCATGAGAGGGCTGGATGGGCTCCCACGGGCAGCAGTTGGAGTTCTGGAAAGATATTTCAATAGTCTGGAGTTCCACCTGAGAAGTGTGGGGTCTAAATCCCAAACCAGGCTTCCCAGCCTAAAGCATCAGAACCAGGAAAGGCACCCACATAACATCCAGCTATGAAAAGCAGAGGGGTTTCTGTTCTCCTGGGAGAGATGGCTAAAGATGCAAACACCCTCTTACAGGGCCAACACATAAAATTTTGTTTGCAGCCACTTACTCTGGACTCCAGCAGAGGGAGGGCAGAACGGACTAGAGCCACATAAAGAGAGTCTGAGGCTGGTGGCTCTGAGGACGGACCTGAAGGGTAAGCTGCCAGGATCCCTGTGCTGAGTCATTCCCCAAATTGCAGAAGCCATCTTACTCTGGGAGAGTCCTCTGCTCTTGCAGCAGAAGTCCTGGGGGAAGCCCCACCTGCAGGAATCACTCTGGTCCCATCCTATGGAGCTTAGGCCCTGCTGAGGAGTACAGCCAGAGGTTCTTTCAGTGATTTTTCAAGGCCAGCATTATTCTAATTCCAAAACCATATAAAGACACTACAAAGAAAGAAAATTATGGGCCAATATCACTGATGAACATAGATGTTAAAATTCTCAACAAAATGTTAGCTTATCAAATACACCAATACTTCAAAAAGATCATATACAATAACAAGGTGGAGTTTATGCCAGGGATGCAAAGTTAGTACAACATTCACAAGTCAATAAATGTGATACACCACGTAAATAAAATGAAGGATAAAAACCATATTATTATAACAATAGATGCAGAAAAGCATTGATAAAATCAAACATCCATTTATGATAAAAAAAACTCTCAGCAAAGTAAGATTAAAGGGAACATATCTCAAGGTAATAAAGGCCATATAACAAATCCACTGCCAGCATCATACTCGATGGGCAAAAACTACAAGTGTTCCCCTTAAGATCAAGAACAAGACAGGGATGTCTAATTTCACCTCTCTTATACAACATAGTCCTGGCCACAAGCAATCAGACAAGAAGAAAAATAAAAGGCATCCAAATTGGAAAGGAAGAAATAAAAATGTCCTTATTTGCAGATGACATGATACTGTAAAGATTCCACAAAGAAACTACTAGAACTGCTAAAGGAATTCAATAAAGTAGCAGGATACAAGTTAAAATTCACAAATCAGTTGCATTTTATATGCCAATAGTGAACTATGAGAAAGGGACATTTTTAAAATATCTCATTCACAATTGCTTCAAAAAGAAAAAAAAATACTTCAGAGTAAATTTAATCAAGAATATAAAAGACCTGTATTTGGGAAATTATAAGACACTGAAGAAAGTAACTGAAGAAGATACAAATAAGTGGAAGCATATACCAGAAAAATTAACTTCATTAAAATGTTCACACTACCCAAAGCAATCATAGACTCAATGCAATTCCTATCATGATACCAATGACATATTTCACAGAACTAGACCAAATATTCCAAAAGTTTATATGGAACCACCAAAGAGCCCATATAGCAACAGTGATCTTGAGAAAGAAGAACAAAGTTGGAGTAATCACACTACCTAATATCAAACTAAACCATAAGGTCATAGTAATCAAAATACAATGGTGCTGTGATAAAAATAGGCACATAGGTCAATGGAACAAAATAGAGAGCCAAGAAATAAACCTATGCTTTTATAGACAATATCTGACAGAGGAGCCAAAAACATATAATGGGCTAAAGATAGTTTATTCAATAAATGGTGTGGGGAAAATTGGACAGATATTCGTAGAAAAATAAAACTAGACCATCTCCTTACACCACACACAAGAATAAATTCAAAATGGATTAAATATTTAAATGTTAGACCAGAAACCATAAAAATCCTAGAAGAAAACATAAGCAGTAAAACCTTAGATCTTTTCTGGTAGCAATGTGGTTTGTGA
Organism: Trachops cirrhosus; assembly: GCA_028533065.1. Lineage (NCBI taxonomy): Eukaryota > Metazoa > Chordata > Mammalia > Chiroptera > Phyllostomidae > Trachops > Trachops cirrhosus. The sequence continues at coordinate 29,585,098 of CM052541.1, read as the reverse complement.
TATATCACCTTGGACAAGTGATACAAAAGAAAAAATAAATAAATGGGACTATACCAAACTAAAAAGTTTTGCACAGCAAAAGAAACCATCAACAAAATCAAAAGACAACACACTGAATGGAAGAATATATTCACCAATACATCTGGATTCACATCCAAAATGTATAAAGAACTAATACACTAAGCACTAAAAAACACACAATTTAATTAAAAAATAAGCTAAGGATCCAAACAGACAGTTCTCCAAAGAGGAAATATGGATGGTCAATAGGCATATGAAAAATGTTCAACCTCACTTATATCAGAGAAATGCAAATTAAAACCACAATGAGATATCACCTCACACTTGTCAGAATGGCTATCATCAATAAATCAACAAACAAGTGCTGGTAAGGATGTGGAGAAAGGGAAATTCTTCTGCACTGTTAGTGGGTATTCAGATTGGTGTGGCCACTGTGGAAAGCAGCATGGAGTTACCCCAAAAAATTAAAAAGAAAATTGCCTTATGACCCACTGATTCCACTTCTGGAAATTTATCCAAAGAAACCCAAAACACTAATTTGAAAGAATATATGCACCCCTATGTGCATTGCAAGTGTTATTTACAATAACCAAGATTTGGAAGCTATCCAAGTGTCCATTAGTAGATGAGTGGATAAAGGATTAATGCACATATACACAATGGAATACTACTCAGCTATAAAAAAGAGGAAAACTGTATTCTTTGCAACATGCTGAGTGGCCCTGGAGACCATTATGCTAAGTGAAACAAGCTAGTCAGAGAATAAATACCATATGATTTCACTCATGTGGAATCTAATGAACAAACTAAACTAACAAGCCAAATAGAGATAGGCTCATAAATAGAGAGCAAGATGACAACTCCTAGGGGATGTTCGGGGGTAAAGGGATCAAGCAAAAAAGAAATAGAACTTGGGTAGACAGCAGTGTGGTGATTGCAGGGGGTGAGGAGGAGGGTCGGTGGGGGTAGAAGAGGGTATGGAAGGATAAATGTTAATAGATTAAAAATACAATAAAAATTAATTATTAAAAATAAATAAATAAATGAAAAGTGAATGACCATATCAAGAGATGATTAAGAGATCTTTCACAAAATTCAAAAGCCATTTCCAATAAAAGAACTAAATAAAAGATTAACAGTAGAAAAAATATGTAGATATATCTTACCACAATTCAATAGTGCATATTATAATACATAAACACTAGAATTTTTCCAGTTAAAGACAGGAAATAATGTTATCACTATTAATATTAAATACTGTCTTGAAAGTTTTTAAAATAGTAAATACCCCCAAAATTTAAATCAATAGCATAAGCACTGGAAGAGAACAGACAAAATTATCCAGTTGGATAATTAAATAACTCAAGATATGAAATGCTCGAAAACAAAATTAATAGAAGACATTGCAAAGGTAGAGAGACACAGCATAAATATGCAAGACCCAGTAGGTTTTCCTATTGTAGCAGTAAGTGCCAATAAATGAAATTGGGGGAAATATCTTTTTATTGATAGTGAGAAAACCAAAAAGATTCTTAATAAATACATCAAGAAAGAGCAATATGAAGAGAACTGTAAGATATTATTAAAAGAAACTTAAAAAAAAGATCTGAACAAACAGAAAGTCTCACCATGTTCCTGGTGAGACTGACAAAAGCAGCCCTGGATACCTGGGAGCTGACCTGGCCGTCACATGTTCTCCTGTTGAAGACATAAACTTTCATAGAACAACACCTCACACAAGGGGACTCTATCATCCTGATGAATACATTAAAAAATAATATTACCCCTAATCATATCTGACCACACACAATACCTGAATATTACCTAAATAATAAAACTGATTCAACATCTACCATCCTGGCTAACACGAATGCCTGCTTCTTCTTTATCAATGACAGCTCCAGCCTCACTTCATTCCTTTTGCCTTATAATGAGATCTGTTATTACCCTTAAGAGAAGAATTGCTCCAGCTTCCTCATAGCATCCAATCCAGGGCAAAGCCCTACTTTCTTGAATCCTCTCCAAAATGTTAACGTAAGGGTAAATTCTATAATTGATCCTTTCTAACATTCTGAGACACCCTATGGCTCCCCATGATGCGTGTTCTCTTTTGTTGTAAAGAACAATAAACCCACCTTGCTCAACTCCAGGCTGCTCCTGGTGGTTTGTGCTGGCATCACTGAGAGCACAATGTTACGTAAATTGCAGTCAGAGCCACCACCCTGTGTGTGGGTTGGGATTTGTTCCAGGTGGCCTTCAACTTCACATAGAAATATAAATGCCTGAGAATAGTTTAAATCAGTATAAATAAAACTAGGGGGAAACGAATAAGATTGGTGGATTATATCAATGTCAAAATCCTGGGATGATATACTGTAATTTGGGGAAAATGTTACCATTGGGAAAAAGTTCGCAAACTGTGCAAGGAACTTCCTTACATTATGTCTTACACACTTCATTATCTCAAAATTTTCAAGGAACAAAAAAGAATAGCAAGGTTTGTGGGGGAAGGAATCTCGAATTAGCAGATCACATTTTACTCTAAAATCAGTAAATACAAACAATAGGTATTGGCATGAAAATAGATTATTTAATGGACTATATTATAAAATCTAGAAATACATCCTTATAATCATTATTATTCATATATATTGATTCCCAATTCAGAAACTGTTGTTCAGATGAGATACAAGAGTTTCAAACTTGTAGGAAACTATCTACAACACTATGTAAGTCATTATCATCTATATATTTTAATTAAGTTGTTTGATATATTGAATGCAACCAATTATTCCATAAACAGTAAGCGATATTTATTCTTGCTCTATCAGAATAATGTAAATTTTATTTTTTAAAGTTGAATATTATATTTAAATTGTGCTTTTGCATGAAAAATTATAATTCAGGTGTATTTAGTAGAAGTGCTATTAGTGTTTTAATTAAATATGAAAATAGCTTGAAAATATATACTTACTGTTATTGTACAAAGCAAAGTGTACCTCTCTATCTAAGAAACATATAAACCTCCCATGAAAGATTTCATCTATCAGATTTTCTCAATAAGGCCAAAACATCATTCTTCTAGTCTCCATTACAGTTTTTTAAAATAAATCTAATACCTAACACCTCTTTCCTAAAACTGCCTTCTCTCCGGAAAGTAAGTTTCTTGTTCCTGCTCTGTTATAATTTATCTTGATTTCTTTCATTCTTTTTCAGCTGGTCTCCTTAATCCTCTTAATTACAGCGTCTTTAAAGCTCACCCTTATGTACTCTACTTGCTCTCCTATCAGATCATTTCATTATCAATTATCTGTAAAATTAGTTCTTAAATTATTCTTGGTTTTTAATAACTTACTGTTCTCACCCATCAACCTTCCCAATTCAAAGGTAGTATTTTTAGATATGTTTCTTATTCTCTTTCTTAGGTCCATTAATCAAAGACTACACTGATTTTCTTTTCTCACAAACGCCATGAAGTTCCTTACCTCTCCTCAGGGTCCAAGGCAGAAAACAGTGTTTTTCAAAGTTTGTGGATCACTGTCAGAGATGAAAACTTCCACCTTTATTTCCAGAAAGTCTAACTAGAACATCTGTGGTGGGACCCAATGATTTATACATTTTTCCTGAAACGTATTTTTATTTTTCCCAGTTTCATTGAGATATAATTGACATAATAAAGAATCTTTATTTCAAATAAGTACCCTACATAATTTTGATAGGGGACATGCAAAGCCAATTCTTAAGAAACTCAGAAGGAAGTGTAAATGGTGTCCATATAGGAGTCCTCCTTAAGTCCATCTTCTGACAGATTCCAGAACATGTGCCACTTCAGTTAAATGCCCTTGTAAAGCATGGGTCGGCTTCCAGCCTACAGGATGAATACAAGTCATTGAGACAATGCACATAATGGTAAGGGGTAGAAGCCAAATGAACTCAAACAACTGTTTTCATATCTCTGAGCCTCAGTTTCTTTGTGTGTAACATGAAGATAGCCTCTATCCCATAGAGCGATCAGGAGGATTAAATGAGATCCCATGTAAAGCATTTATCTGAGTCAAAAATAGTATAAATGCTAAATAAATATCAGCTCCTATTTTTCTTCTGGGAACTTTTCATATTGTTCTTAGATGTTTTGTTCTTAATGACTGTTTACATTTCTAAAATACCATGGCCTGAGTGAAACATCTTGCATTGCACTGGGATCCAGCAAGTATTTAAATTAGATTAGAAACTCAACCACAGAAAATACTTTATTATCCTCATGTGTTTAATTTTTCTTTGTTTCTGGTGACACACAGTCTTAGCAAGCTGAGAGAAAAATATCATAAGCATAGTTTTTGAGGAAGATGCCTCCCTCATGTCACCAGTTTATCCTGACCTTTCCCCGTGTCTTTATATAGAGCCTCAGAGTCCCGGAGAACAACAGTTTCTTCTGTTAGAAACATAATAGCATCACAAATTATAGCCATGCATCTGTTTGTTCTGTGAGCAATATAAATATTTCACATTTTCTATCAAGTTTGAAAAAGGGAAATAAAGAAGACCTATGAATGTTATCTCATGGAGAGTTTTATCAGAGAAGAATGTTCCTGGAGAAAGTTCTGGAGAAAATTACTAGTCGTTTGTGCCCCTAAAAGAGAACAAGCAGACCATCCCTCTTTGTTTCAACTGGTGTCTCAATCAATGGATTTTATAATTCACTTTCTAACTAGGAAGTATGAGTGTTTAGAGAACACACACCTGGAAAATCCTGCAATGTTTTCTCTTCAGCCTCATGAATATGTGCTGGCTGTTTCCTGAACACGTGGTGCCAGACACCATGCCTACTGCCTACAGGGGGTTGCTGCCTGAGAGTAGATGGTCTTTGACTAACACCTCCTCCTCCACCTCCTCCTGGGTTGGACATTTCCCATCAGGCACCTGTATCTGCATTCCAGGGTGGGTCTCCTAGAACCATGTTGCTTTGTCCATATACAATTTTTCCTTTTAGTCTATTAAAACTGCCCTATTAGCTCAAGTGCCTGGGAATATATTAAGATTAACTCCTGCTGGGCTAAGATGATAACATATTATAGATACCAAATTTGGTTATACCAGTCCTAGCAAATCTTTTTCATTTTCACAAGTATCTCTCCTAAAAGGAGAAATGTTTTAGGAGAGGCAAAATCTATCAGTGTCCTTAAATCATGTTGCATATGCAGCCATAAACTCTGTATTCCATTGTCCAGTTTCCAATAACATACTCATTCACTGAAATGAAAATCAAATATCTAATATGTGCTAGGCACTCTTTCATATTCTAGGTAATTAAAAGTTAATTTTAACTAACATAATTGAGTGTTTATGGCATGCCAAAATAATTTCATGCTCTTTACCTAGACTAACCTACAATACTTTTATGAGTAAGAAAATTATCTCCATTTTATATGAAAGAACTAGATATATATTTATATTTATAGTATAAATATATATATATGAAAAACAGAAAGCTTGATATACTTGGCAAGGTCACATGGCAAGTAGATGACAGTCGTGACTGAAACCCAGGCAGCTTGGCTCCAGAGCTGATGTGCCTAAGCATTATAAGCTTTACAACGTTAAGAAATCTTGCAGGAGACTGAGAGCCCTCAGTCTTATGAGACAACAGATGTGGAAAGAAATAACAATATTAAAACCTGTGAACTATATAGTGGATGCTGTACCCTGAAGGATGTATGCTTCCAACTCCTGGGATTTCTCTGTCGTCAATCCTCTTTATAATTGCTCTAGGAGCCTAGATGAAAAGAATCACCTTGCCCAAGGTCAGCCTTCTTTCCAGGGCAGCTCACATTCCATGGCTGACTGATGATGGAGGACTATTCTGGGAACTATTCAAGTATCACATCTTTTCATGGAGCTCACTGGCCTCTTCTTTGAAACTGCATCACAGCCCCTCTCCCTCTGCTCAATCCTGCTTTCTTTTCTTTCCTTCCATAGTTATTAATCCTCAGAGCACCGCCTAATAAACATCACGCATGCTAATCTCCATCTCAGAGTCCAATTCCATATAATTCTGACATAAACCTGCTGTAATATAAGCCAGATTTGAGTGAGGTAAGAAAGAAATTCATTAACTCCCAGAGGAAGTTCTCTTGGCAGTGGGTAGGGTTGAGAGCAGAATATATATTCTTGTGTTATTTTTAAACAAGAACTCTAATATGACTAATTTCCATTTCAAAAAAATATTTACTAAGGAACATTATGTAGTTCATAGAATCTTTAATAGGGCTGGACATAGCTCTGAAATTATTCCTACCCACACGCTTGCACACACGTGTGCAACATCTCTGTCGGAAACATTCCTGCCCCAGTCAGCAATCCTCAGTCTGGGATCAGACTCCAAACATCTCCCACTGCCTCCCAGGTAACTGTGTGCCTCCACCGCTGTGCTCGTCAGAACACCACCTCGTTGTGCCAGGCCTGCTCTTAATGTTGCTAGTCTCTGAGTCTACATTGGATTTGTAAAACACCTGTCAGCTGACTACATCCTAGCAGCAAGGGCATCTGAGGATGTGCATTTTCAGAAAGTGGGACCCACAAGACCTAAAAAGAAAGTTCAAAGATGGCAGCTGGCTACAAACAACCATCCACTGTAAAAGGATAACTTGGATTTTCATCTTTGTAGAGCGGGGAGTCTGTGTAGGCTTTCTGGGCTATGTAGAGCCCATAGCAAGTAGAATAGGAAATTAATAGCCAATCTCCCTTTCTTAATCAAATGCTTATGGCTTTTTCTCCTTTATGCACCCACAGAAAGTAGTATCAGTTTTGTATGCTATGATGGTTTTTTAAAGATTTTTTATCTATTTATTTTTTGTGAGAGGGGAAGGGAGAGAGAAAGGGAGGGAGAGAAACACCAATGTGTGGTAGCCTCTCATGTGCCCCCAACTGGGGACATAGCCCACAACCCAGGCATGTGCCCTGACTGGGAATCAAACCAGTGACCCTTTGGTTCACAGGCCGGCACTCAATCCACTGAGCCACACCAGCCAGGGCTGTTATGTTTTAAAAGCATTTTGCCATTCTTCTTAACTTGTCCTTTGTCCATTTTAATGATTTCAATTCGTCTTTATATGTCAAACTCATTAGAGATTGTGTATTTTATAACAACCTAGACCAAAAGCAATTACTGAATAAAATATGGTATTCTTAGAAGTAACCATGCAAATGGTTTCTGCTCCCTGAAAATAATTCTGGAATGGTGGACCACGTTTCTGTATTCTACTTATAATCACAACATAGTTCCAGTCCACATTCATAAGATTAGGTCCATTCAGTTTTATGTCTGATTTAAATCAGACTACCTTCATTGAAAGGAAGGCTTATCATTATTATCATTATTAATAAAGTAAGTTTATAATAAACAAATCTTAGCTGCCATTTTATAATACACACTATAATCTAATCTAGTACATGCAAATTACTACTCTGAACCCATGAGATAAAATCTTCGAATTCTAAATTTTTTAATTACTCTGGTTTAGACAAATGTAAGGGTGATTTGTAAAGCTATGATCTCAGGTAGGAGGTTAGTATCTCATTTTAAGTCAGCTGGATATTTGTCACTATTTGCATGTGATCTGGTGGCAGGGAAATACGAGGCTCAAAGAAAGCAGGAGAATCTGGATTCATCACTCTATATTTTGACAAAAATTTTTCTCCACCAAAGCGAAGCCCTCACACACAGCACACACACAGACTTAAAACGGTCTCTGAATAGAATGTTTCAAACTGTTAGTTGTTAAGAGCTATCCTACATTAAGCTTCTACATTAAGCTTGCACCAATGTTTAGCCCATTTTTGTCACTTGAACTTTTTTAGTCCCCACTCAAAAGTAAAATTACATATGCTACAGCAATAGTATTAACAGTATTTATCCTGATGAGAATTAAAAGAAAAACAAGGCAATTCCATGACTTTCCAAAATTCTATTTATAAAATAATTTTAATGTATAGGCCTCTTGCCTAAATGCATCAGACAAAATTTTTGTAGCTGTCTTCTGAGTCTGAACTTTCCTTAGATGTAAAACACTGATGTACTTGTTAGGACTGAAATTGATTAAATGTAATTTTAATCTGATAGCTTTGTTTCTTGTGGTTATTGTATATCTACAAAACTGAGAGTTTCTGAGGAACTAGATATTGGCTTCAAAAAGAAAGAATCATTTTTAATAAATAAGTGATATGAAAAGGAAAACAATATTTGACTACTGAACTACTTTTATAAAAACTTCCCCCAAAAAAACAAATAGATTAATTGAAAAAGTTATTCCGACACTGTTTGGAGATCTAGTGTAGGGGGAGTAATGAAAGGTATGATTGACATCTGGCTCTTAGTTAACTGCTGTAGCACTGTATTCACACAAACTCAGCTTCGTAGTTTTTCTGCCATCCTTGAGAAATTTCTCCACAACCATGTTACCCAGGTGGCAAACACTGTAAAGGAAACGAAGAAATAATGAAAAATCTCTTCATGTCATTACAATAAATGTATAAGTATGCTCACTGTCAGGATTGTTTATGTGCTGAGCACAATAAACATTGCTGAGGAATTGGAAATTGCAACCAAACAAATAAAATGAAAAATTCAAAGTTTAGTGGAAATAAGGCTAGACAGATGCAAGATCAGATGACAACAAGGATTAAGTGCAAAGCAAAGATGTGCTGTTTACTGTGTAAGAGGGAAATTAATAGCTAATACTTTATTTAAAATGATGCAAGAATACTTAAGCAAAAAAACCCAAATATGAACTATTACTAAACAACATGGTGTAGAGTTAGTCAGACAAATCTTAAGTCCTATCTTCATAACTGCCCAGCTAGGGGACTTTAAAGATATTGCACTCATTTAAGTTCTGTTTCTTCATCGATAAATGAGGCAAATGCTAACATCTACCTAATAGACAGGTGTTATTATTAAATTTCTTTCAATAAAAAATACCCAATGTTTTTTTCTGAAAAAAAAATAATAATTCACCCTAACACTGAAATCATGGCAACAATAAAAATAGAGAGAGTAAAAATAGTAGACCAATTAATAGAACTCAAATGTGTGTAACAATGTGGAACACACCCTGACAGAAATAGCCTATTTAACAAAGATTTCTAAGGGCCTCAGCTTCTCTGATTTCATCTACCCTGGGTACTCCAGTCAGTATCTAATATAGCTGCCAAATTATACCCACCAAATCCAAGTATCCGTGTACTGTGAGAACGAGAGTGGTTGCCAACTCTGCTTTTTGAAGAGAACAAAGGTTTCCATTTTTACCTTTTAAATAATAAAAAATATATAAGTATGTTATTTTATTGTACATTGATGATAGAGTGTCTTTAAGACTCTTGGAGATACACAAAGTTCTGATATCAACTTGAACGCTGTCCAACACTCTTAAATAGGGACATAGTTCAATATATGCCCTGAATCTCTGGCTGTAAATAATGTCCATTGGGTCTATTTGCCAGTCATTCCACACACAGCCAGCCATCTTCCTTGTAATGATTTGGAACAGCCTAGCGGCTACTCCTGTCATTTTGTTTTTGCTTAAGGACTCTGATTTTAAGAGGTTCAGCAATCAGCTGAAGCCTTGGAAGGTTTAGGAAAACAATAGAACATTGTGTGTAATATGTATAATACACGGGTACCTACTGGCTTTATGTCTATGCCAGTTTCTGTTTTTTTAAAGATTTTTATTTATTTTCAGAGAGAGGGGAAGCAAGGGAGAAAGAGAGGGAGAGAAACATCAATGTGCAAGAGATACATTAATTGGTTGCCTCTCACACACTCCCAACTAGGGACCTGGCCCACAACCAAGGTATGTTCCCTGACTGGGAATCAAACCGGCACCTCTTTGGTTCAGAGGCCAGCACTCAATCCACTGAGCCACAGGAGCCATGTCTATGCCAGTTTCATCTCAAGTTTCTCCCTAGCAACTTTGCTGTCTGGTCCCATGTCCTTGTGATAAGATGACTTCAGTGCCCCAGATGCAAGGCATAGATAACTACTTGTTGAGAGTGAACTTCCATCTTGAACAAGTATGGAGCTCAGAAGTCTGACCATGAACAGGCATTGGTGGCCCCAGGTGATGGGCATCTGGCAAATGGGAGCACAGTAGCATGCAGAGAAAATGGCAGGATGAGAACAGTCAGTCTGAAGAAAGTCTCCAAGAAAATTCCCATCCCACAAAGTAAATCTCTATTCCAGATAAAGTCTCTAGGACCAGGAATGGCAAAATGGAAGATGGGTGATTACCTGAGACATCATCTCGCATAAGGAAAAATCTTAAAACAGTTTTGCGTGAACTCTTCTTTTAGTAAGCACTAAAATAGCTTGGTTCAACAAATCTTGGGGTTTGTAACTGCATAAAGTGTTTCTCTTCCAAATACTCCTAAAAATGGTCGCTGTTATCTTTACTTGTGACCTTCAGTTGTTAGCATTCCGCTGAGTTCTGTCTAATGTAATAATTATCTGCATGCTTTCTGACACAATGGAATGATTAGAATGGCAATATTCTACTCCCTTTATTTGAAAGACTCCCAGCAGTTTGGAACATGAGCAAAAAAAAAAAAAGTAGTTTCACAGTTAGACAGAAATATTTTTGTCATGTTTCTTGGTAACACCATTAAATATCAGCTCCTGTGTCAGCACTCACAGATGTTCCCATTTCAATATTTCAAACCCAGTGGAGAGAAGACTTGACAAACACTTAGTGGTGTGGGTCAGAGTGTGTTCCTAGGAAAATACAAATTATGCAAATGACTACATCCATTTTAATTATTATCATGGCTGTTATATTGCTCAGACAAACTTGTGGCTGTTATATCAATGACAGTTTTCCCTGTGGTCTAGTAATATCTTTTTACGTGGTAATTTTTAAGTTTCTATTTATATTCCCTATGGTATTTTTGTTATCTTTAATCAATTGTTTGTTTTTTTGAGACCTAAATAAAATTCCATTCAAACTAAACTTATTTTGTTGGTCCCACAGAATGCACATAATGGTTTTGGTTATACAATTTATGCCGATCTTGTCTCAACATCTTCAAACAGACCTGACTCTTTATGTTAGCGTGTCTCCAGAATATCTCCAAGTTCTCACCTCTTATTTAGGCTTCTCTACTTACTCTTCCCAATTACGATCTTTCACCTGGCGTCCTACCCAACGCGGTTCCTGAGGCTTTCCTCAGGGGCTTTGCTCTGAGGCTTCTCCAGCTTAACCTCACAACAGTTTCACTTAGTTGGAGCTGATGCGGCTCTTCCCTGACCCAGGTGGCCCTGCCCTAGCTAATAACACCAGGAATCTGAGCCACGCAGTGCAGACAAACCAGCATTTCCCAGCGGGAAAGAAATTCAGCTAGATTCATCATCCCTGGAAGGCCTTCATGCCAATTTACACATTTCGTAAATTCCCCACATTCACCTCCTCCATGGAGTCTTTCTTAACCCTATTCCTCCTATAACCAAACAGCCTTCTCCTAAAGTATGTAGCACTTAACTGCTTTTCAAGTCAGGTTTTTTTATTATAAGAATAAAAATATAAATAAAAATTGAATGCTTAATTCTCCTTGTTGAAAACAGGGGATTTTCCTCCATTCCTTTTTCTTTGAATATTTTCTTTAGAAAACTTCTAATCTTAAGTACCTTCTCCTCTCTTCTTGTATAAATCCTTTAGAAGACTAAACAGAGCTTTTGTCAGCTGAAGACCCAACAATGTCTTTCTCCCAGTAGCCATCTCTCTCTACACAGTGAGCAGGACAGCACCCCGACGCCCCAGCTCCTGTGGAAGGGTAAGAACAAAACTTCTGTGGGTACCTTGCTCCAATTAGCAAAATTCCCTTCTGTCATGAGAAATGTTTACTTTTTCTCTTAATAGAGCCAATTAGCTAAAACAGATGATTACCCCAGTTACCAGGTAACATTAGGATGAATTATGTGTGACGAATGGTGTCAGGAGGTCCTCTTCCTTGAAGACTGGTTATTGTTGTTTATCTTGAGAAGATGTATATAATGGGTCATGCCTTACTGGCTATAAGAAAGGTTGACATTGTTTTATTTGTAATTTATTATCTTAGCTGATTGGCTTAAGTGGACATCGCATTCTGGTTTAATACTTATTCAATAAGAAAAGTATGTTATTTCCCTACTATCTTTGTGAAAGGGACTTCTGGTTTGGGAAAAGATTTTGTTTTCATTTTGCCAACTCTATACACATAGATATTTTGGGGTTTTCATTCACCTTATTGCACTAATACAATAGATATGAATCACTCTATTACACTAGATGTTCAAGGAATGTCATATGACAAACTAACCTACAACAACAACAATTACATATAATTATTATCATTACTAAGTTCTTTTGATAGATACCAGTATAGTCTCTGAGAGTTAAAGATAGTTGTGGGCACCTGTGTGCACACACACACACATCTTGCTACTGGGTTGTATAATGAAAACCAGTATTTGAGTAAAGCCAATATCTGACAACATTTAGCCACCTATACAAATATTTCTTATCAAGCAAAACAAAACATTATAAAATGTGTTCAATAACTTCATAAAGTCCCAATTCTCTGTCTTTTTAAGCACTCTAAAAAGTACCTACATGAAAATTCAGTCAAGGCACTTGCAACGAAAGTTCTAGCAGCAAGATTCCGCTGGACTACTAGCCAAGTGTCAGATGTCAGATGCCTGTGTCCAAAAGTTTTTGAGCACAGACTAGATAGAAGTCTCAACCCTAGGATCCTTTTCTGAAGGGCATTGGCTATCAGACTCATCACATTATTTTTTTCAGTTCATAAAGAGTTCATAAAGGGTTTTAGTATATTTCTAGTGAACTCACATGCCTTGAAAGGCACTCTTTTCACTAACAAAGCTGCAGTCATGGAAGCCTTCAGTTCTCTGTTAGCTGTGTGGCACACCCTGTGGGGCTGATGGAACAGTCAGACAGCTGAACCTCTTCTGTAGTGCAAAGATTTCATGAGTCTCTCAGATGCTCATTGCCCCTAACGTGCATAACCCAGACCACTGCACTGCAACAGTAACTGACTATTTTACCTGGTTTCAGCTAACATATTTTAAAGAAAACTATAGACAACATAATACTTATGCCTTGTTGTTAATTACATCTGTCTTGAGGCCTCACAAAGACATTGGCAAGAAGTCTCCTTCCTTGGACCATGAAATAATTTTATATCCTAATACTACAGCACTCTGAAGCTCAAGCTGAGTTTTTTTTTTCAGTCTAGACTCTCTCCCGTGGTGAGCTCATCAGGTCTCAAGGCTTTAAATGTCATCTGTAAGCCAACACTTCCAAATTGATGTCTGTAGCCTGGAACTCTCACATAACCTCTGGGCTTGTTCATCTAACCCCCCGTTTGATGGCTTTCATCATCACTTGGATGTTTAATGGACATCTTAAAACTTATTATGCCAATAACGGGGTCCATGTGTTGTCCTTTTTATTCTGCAGCATGTAGCTTAGTGTCAACATCGAGTAAATGGCCTTTTAACATCTTTTACTGATGGAACTTGTAAAATTTTAACTTCACATAAAAATAATCATTCCAGAAAAATAATTTTATTTCCATTCCATTTAGTGTCTACTGTTATTTTGTACACATTCTGAACATATAAATATCATGGTTAATAATTCCAATAAAACTTTTGGCTTAAATTCATTTTATCTCTGAAAAAAAGAAAAGTGAAGTCAGTTACACGAAGGGATCTGGCACTAATTTCACTAACAATACTTTGCCACAGGTCATGGGAAACTATCTGTCAGCAGCATCAAAATCATCAGTATACGATCACAAACCATGTAATTACCTCTAGTCAAAGGAACATAGTGTGGAATTTGTTTGATTTATTTCGAAGACAGATTTAGCAAAGTTTAAAAACGCAGCTTAATTCAACACACATATGTTGAGCACCTACAGTGCACCAGGTGTTGCTGCTGGCACTCCGGCAAGCACGGTGATGCTGTTTTCTTTTGTGTGTGTGTCCCTGAGGAAGAGGAGAGAAGAAAGGTAATACGCCCACCAGCCATGGAGACAGACAGCAGGTCACTGTAATGAAACTGGGTGTTTTCTTACAGGCTTCCCTATGGTTATGCTGTTTGTGAAGTCGAGTGACAAGGAAATAAATAAGCAGCACATCCCGATAATAACAAATCCAGTATGGGAGAAAATGGGATATTTTAGCGGAGTGTTATCATAACTAGAAGCTCTGAGGATATGAGCAAATAAGCATCATTTACAGACAAGACCTCCTAAGCAGATCTGGGGAAAGAACACAGAGTATAGGACTGTGAATGAGGCAATGAGGAACTGGATAAGAATAAATTGCTACTATCATTTTTACAAGCTTTGTACATGACAGGCACTGTTCAAAGTTCTTCAAACAAATTAACTCTATTCATTATTATAAAAACTCCAAGATAGTTAATACATTAACAGATACTTTAATGGATTTAAGATCAATACAATAGTCTGATGTTACAGACAAATAAACTAAACTAAGGCACAAGGTCAGAATTTTTTGCATTTATATGCAATACATGCATATCATATGCATAATCGCAGTTTTCAGAAATGTCGATGGCAGACTTATACTGATAGAAAAAGAAGAAGATACAAAGTTTACTTTATCTGAAAGATATAGAAATATGTCACTGTAGCAGAAATATGAAAGTGGGAAATCAGCAATATTTTTCACAAAAGGCAGAGATGCAAGCATTTGTGCCCCCAAATGCTCACTAGGGAACACACCACCGAGAATGAACTGTGAGCAAATGAGTGAGGGTTGTAGCAGAGTCTAGAATAACTAGGTACTGCAGTTCACACGGGCCAGTCCTGGTTGATATGTGTATCCTTCAGAATTGTTACTATTATGCCCTTAGTTCCTTACAGAGTGTCCTGCTTGAACAATGTGTTACATGCTCACTCTAAAAACCAGCCTTCCGAAAACGTAACTGTTCTCCTGAGCTGTCTGTACATATAGACAGACCCCGTGCACCTGTGCTATCTGAGCATGTGTGCGTGTCGAGGAGGGGCACCTCATCTGGGCTGAGTGATCCTCACACATCTTAAAGTTGTATGTACGTGCACAACACCTAGAACAGAAAATATACAACACTCAGAAATGAGCACATTTCTCCATTGGACAGTCTTCGCTAACAAAGCGTGGTCCGAGGATCTTTCTGCATTCAATGATGAGAACAGAAAACAAAAGGTCAGCTACCTAGACATCTCTGAGAGACAGGCTGAGAGTCCTTGGTCAGTTATAAGGAATATCCTGAAATATCACATTTCTGTTTTTTTATTACCTTCTTAATATGGCTTTCTGCCAAGTACTTTTCAAAAATGGCTCTCGGATGATAAGTGAAAGTGAAAGGCAAAATACACATGCATACACACCCACACATCAACACAAATATCGCTGAGAGGAACATGTATCAATCAAAGAAATAATCTTTAAAACTCATAATCAAACCAACATGGGGAAATGCTAAGTAGCAAAGAGGCTGTATTTCTGCTAGAGGCGGAATTGCCTGTTAGAAGCTCAAAAACTAAGACAAGTAACTCACTGGTTTATAAAGCTCTTATTTAAGGGAAGTTGTATAGAAATAAGTGTTAAAATATGCAAATAAAAGATTATATTTAAATAAACAGATGCATGCTTCAGGATGTGAATACTGGAAACATGGTTGCAGTTACATGTTTTGATAAAGCACAGCTCAACTGTCTCTCCCTCTTACATTTACAAATTTCAAGGCAAATTCATTTCACTGAGTCAATAACTGAACTGTGGACAATATTCAGACACCAAAAGAAACAGCCAATTTAAAATGTTTTCTTGTAGCCTATCTATGCAATGTATTATTTTGATGGTGTCAGATTCAATTGTAAACATCTTAATTGGAATCTTTTCATATTTCAGTTTTCTTTCGTAAAATGTCATATGGTTTATTGTCATAAGTAAATGCACTGCTATGAGAGAGGCAAAAACAAAGAGCTTTTGGAAAGGAGCAAAATATAAAGATGGCACAAATCCATGTTTTTGACTCTCGAATGTCTCACTATGTTTACAAGACTTCTCCACATCCCAGCTCTGCTCCCCTTTCTGGCCCCGCGCTGCCTCCTAGCCACCTTTGCCAGCATAGAGAGTTATTTTAAGACTTCCCTGCCATTTGACCCTGCTTCCCCAAAATCTCTAAGAGTTATACAAAATGTAACTTGTAAGCAACTTGAAGACAGACAATCTGCTTCCTCATCTCTGTCCTCAGCACAGAGCATCTTACCAAGCACACAGCAGTTGCTTAATGAATATTTGTAGCATGAATAAATGAAAAGTTATGCTCAATGTTTTCATTTAAAATGTAGTGTTTAGTCATTTTAATAGAGTCAGATAACTTTGAGGAATTTTTTTAAAAATTCAGGTCTGAATTCCTAACAGCACTATGTTTTGCCCATAACAACTGCGGTTTGGTGCTTTAGGAAAAAACAGGTCTTTTTTTAAAACTATTAAATAATTCAAAATGATCAGAGAAAGTCCAGACATAGATAATCTCATAATCCCTTTCTTACACAGCCCATTCCTTATTTCCCAAAACTATCTTTTGAATCTTTTAACAAGGATTGCTACAAACGCACAAGCACGCACAAGCACATACACACAGGCGCAGGCTTACATTTTCCCTTTCTTCCTTATTATTCCCCCTAAAGAGTAAGACGTGGCTATTAGTGAGTCAATCAGTCAATGCGTGAAATGCAAATAGCAGCTCACAGTGATTTTTTCCAGGCTTTCTAGTCCAGACCATAAAAATAAACCATATTTCTCAGAGAAAATCAAATGAACCTCATGTGAATGAATTGTTCTCCTTACCATTTTCATTTTTTAGAAAAAGCAAAAATGCTTTTACCTGGAAAGTACTTTCTTTGACTAAGTTAGTATCATGCCGACTGACCTTTACTTTATTGTTCCACCAGCTCTCTGGCATTTTAATGTTTTGGCCTGTAATAACAGTCTTAAAGAATGGCATGGGCTTTGGGAAGCAATTTTCTCCCTGAGGATTTAAAATCAGTCTTTATTTTTCACATACTCCAAACAAAGCACTTAAAAAATAAAATGGAAATGCAGTTAGTGCAAAGAAGTGGGCTCATTCATACTTTAATATCTTTAAATGCTGGATGAAAAAGAATATACTGCACATAGATTTTTTGAAATGTTTTTTAAGCTTGAATGATTTCTGGGTTCAGGATCAAACTCAATATATTATAAGGCCATCTCTTTCCTTTGCAGAAATTCTGGGGATGGCGAATCCTAGGACAGCCCAAGGAGAGGTCATAATTTTCCGTGTGCACAGTTTGTTCTGCTGGAAATGTCCCTGTGCCTGGCTCCAGCCTGGTGGCGTTTCCAGTCAGTTTGTAAAAACTTGACTTTCTCTGGTTCCACAGTTTCTGCTAATATAGCCTTTCAGCTGTTTTCCAAATTTTAAAAAACGTGAATAAAAAAGAAAATCAAAGGCTTTTTCAAGTTGCAAAACAACCTTCCCCTGCTGAGCTAACAGATTTCTCTGCCTTTTGTCTCAGAGAGGAAACAGAATATACTCTTAAACTCTCCCTCCATCTCCTAACATTCGCAGCTGGTTTCTTCTCACAGATTCATGACTTTCATCACCAAAAGAATCATTAGCAAAAATTTTAAAAAGCAATTCTAAACTTAAAAATGTGAAATGTAAAACTCTTTTTGTCAATTATTTTAATTCACCATTATGTATAATTAATAAACAGCCCAAGGAAGATTTTGTTTCATTAGCATCACTGATAAAAATAATTTAAATTTGTTAAGCAAAGGTGATGTCAGTGTTTCTAAATAAATATGTTGTCATCAATATATTTTCTGAATAATGAAGGAAGTATTACTCTAAGGTAAGTCCATTTTAGGCTTTTGAAATGGATTACATATTCAAGGAGATGGATGGTCTTTAATAAACTAGTCAGAAAACATTTAAAGAAAAACACAGTGATCAAGACACTGTCCTAGGCACAAATTTAGAATTTTAAAATATCATAATATACAAATTTCCCACCCACGTAAAAGATCACATTCTATGTGTAAGATCAAATAATGAAAATATATGAAATAAATAACAAATAAGAAAGATAGCTAGGCTATGTAAAAGTTAGTGAAATAAGAATGGAGAGATTATTGTGAGTTGGTGGCAATAGAGGAGGAGGTTCATCATGAATTCCTCAACACTTGACAATTCTTCTCTCCACTTGTGTCTTTTGGTGGGCTTCTGAATTGTAGTTGCTTAAGTTTTCTCATCCTTGTTTCTTTCATCACCACAGACTAATAATTTCCTGAAATTGTCAATCTTCGTGTTTTACCCATTCAAAATCCAAACATATAATCTCACAATTGTTTACATATTTCAAACTAAAACTCTTCATCTTAATCTCTATCAAATCCTCCAATGGCCTCAGCGTAGCATATATCATCACCCAGAACTGCTCTGGTAAATATGTAAACCTATAAATCTTTCTCTGTTACCAGTCTTCTATCTCTTTTTGACCACATCCAGACCAACCTCTTGCCCCATTCCTCTCATACAACCTGTTCTTCAATTTTAATGCCACTTTATAGTTCCTTTCTTCCCTAGCCAGAGTGAACCCCATGGCTAATGAGGTAAATTTCTTTCACATCAGTACCTCAACTCCCTACAGCTGTGTCCTTTCTTCATCCCTTTCCTACAAATAATCATCTCTTTGTTCACAAGTCAGCTATTGAAATGATGTTATGAAAAAACCTCAAATATTGTGCATTTTTGTTACTAAAAAATGTTGTTGAATGAAAGAAGGTAGACTACAAAGAAGAGGACAGTAAGCTACCCACCCAAGGCCTTGGGTGTAGTGCCAGGAGATCAATGCACTGGTGAAGTCCACGATTCAACCATGACTTTTGACAGAACATAGTCAGTGGAGTGGATGTTGCCAAATCAGCGTAGATGAAGAAATTAATTTCAGGTGACAAGCATAGTATATCTTTTCAAGAAGATTGGCAGTAGAAGAAGTAAAAGATAAAATGACAGCTAAAAATGACAGGTGAGGTCTGTGAAATCCTCTTAATATGGGTGATATTTAAATGTTTTTATAGACAAATGAGAAGAAGCTAACACAATGGAAAATGCTGACAATAAAGGAGAGAGAAACCATTAATTGGTGGATCAAAGTATCAGAAAAGGAAGTATAAATGAGATCAGAAGACTAGTCAAAGGAGAATACCTTTCATTCAAGAGAATACTGGGAAAGAGAATGTAAGATTTAGGTGAACTTTTAGGTCAGACAGATTTAATAAATTTCTCATTAAAAGTCTGCTTTGTGTGTGTGTGTGTGTGTGTGTGTGTGTGTGTGTGTGTGTGTGTGTGAAGTCTGGAGAAATTCTTCCCCTGATATAAAAATTGAAGAACACAGGTGGGGTAGGGGATTTGAAGAGAATGGAAAAGTTGTTTTAGAAGAGTTCTGTAGGTATAGCTGCCCAAGAAAGGCATAAAAGGATCGTGAAAGCATAATTCATGTTGCAGGTAAGCTAAAAGACCACACATTTATTTTATCAAAAGTAAAAAATTTTGTTTTTCTGTAATATCTTTCTATGGTGTATTATGTGATATGCTGGTTCCTATGTTCAGATCACTTCATTTCAACATACTTACACTCTGTTTCCTATTTTCTCTGTTTCTGCTTTGTTTCCTGTGAAAAGATTCACAACATCCCCTATTACCTAATGCTCTACACCACTTCTATAATTATAACTGCTGGCTTGATTCATGCGCACCTTTTGATTGCCGTGCTTCTACTCAGTCATTAACCACCACCTGTAACAGCTCAGTAACTTGAATCCTATGTGATATAAACTCACTACTCTCTCTATCCCTATGAACAGGAGAGAGATGAGTAATACACCCTCTGAGATTTTGATTTAACTATCTATAGCATTTCATGATCTAATATATTCTATCTCTAGGACTTATTCATCTATCTATAGCTACCCCCTACTGCTGGTAATTTCCAAGGTTGCATCCTCATTACTGGAAACCTAGAGAAAATGAAAAACAGATATCCTCGGAAGTTGTCATCCAAGATTTATCCCTGAAAAGCCTGATTTCTGTCTCTTTAATAGCAAAACAGCATAACTCTAGTAAAATTAAGGAAATTTGGAAAAGAAGTTAATTTTGGAAAGAAAATTAGTCAAGTTTTAGATTTCAGGCTGATTATTCTCTACATGTGCCTCTATACCTATCTCTAGCTTTGTCTGTGCTCCAGGAGAAGACAAGTCCACATCACTTAGGTTCCCTGGCCTCTGTATTCCTGGTAGCTTTAGCCAATGAGAACCCCAGGAAATGGGAAGATGGGATGAAATAGAGAAAAATTGGCATTCCCCCCAATCCTGTTCCCTCTAAATTGGACTGCAGTTTTCACAGGGGCTGCATACCTCTACCAGGGCCACACCAATTCTCAGGACGTTCCTTCACAGCTTCAGTTTCTCCAGGTTCTAGTAAGTGCTCTTCCCTAGACACTCAGGCCAAAAGGTAGTAAGGTATTCAATATTGCTAGTCCCTGGGTGCATCACCAAGCTCTGCTGATTCCCTAATCCTGCCCACACCACCATAAATGGTTTATTCATTAAATATCTTCCATTAGCCCTTTGAATACGCCATCTGTTTCCCGCCTGGACCCTTCCTGATACTGAAGTGTTTTGTTTGAAGTGACAGCAGAACACCCGAACAATGAGAAGGCAGCATTCAACTGGAGACACTGCTCAGAAACAAAAGAGTGACTTCAGAACTAAAAATGTATATTTGGAAAACTGTCTGCACAAATGTGATAATGGAACCCACATCAGAACTCTGAAGAATGGTATAAACAGTAAATACAAAGTAAAAAAAACAAATATAAATCATGGGATGTACCCATACTTAGAACAACTAGAAAAAAATGAAATGAAAGGGAGAAAAATTAAAAAAATCAAAGAATGAAAAAAATCAGAAAGTTTGCTGAACTCCATGTGCATTTAATGTTTTTGTTATACAAAACCATAATCAATTTTAGGAAATTTGGGGATCTGTTCCCCCAAAATTATTAAATATTTTGTTCTATCCTCTAAGTGTAGTGTTCATCTATGAGTATGCATGAGTTTGTGTGTAATTACATTTTCTAAAACTATTTCAAAAAGTCATTTGCTCCTGTCCTTATAGACTTAACTATCTATACATGTGTATTAATACGACTTTACATTATATGGTTTAGCAGGTTCTTAAATACAAAAATAAAATTGTCTTATGGAATGCAAAATAAGTTTCCTAAGTGCAAAAGATTTATAAAATTATCCATAATCAACTCTGGATTTTTTGTTCGTGTGTGTTATTTTTTGACAATTCTCTTTTTGTTTTGAACAGAAGCAGCCCTTGATATTGCAAACAAGCTTGGCAGGTTGAAGAGACTGTTGTGGTGTGGGAGGTGGCTGGCGCATTGTTTTGTCTTGTTCTGTTTTAAGCTAGGGTCTAGAGTTTAAAGATGGGGCAGATGTTGCAGAAAAAATAGAGACCAAATCTGCAAGCCAATAGTTTAAGCCAGTTGTTATCTATTTTCAAAATTTGCCTTTCCAGTGAAGTGGAAGTTGGTCAGTGCATTTTATAATGCAGTTCAAATACAGAAGAAAGCTAATTTTAGCTTTTTGAGGAAAACCATACCCCAAATCTCCTAAAATGTATTATGTTATAGTTACAACAGAAATGTTAAGTGCCTCAGGGGTCTAGCAAACCTTATAATTTTTGTGATACTTTAATATTTTTCTATTTTTATCTTCCATTTATTCATTTATTTATTTATTTATTTATTTATTTTAAGCTCAACTGTCCCTATATTGAAACCTCAGCAGCACTCAATATCAGTCTTGGGTCTATTTCCTTTCAGATCAATTTTTTGACCTTTTCTGGTTCTTTCAGTGTCTTGATAAGAATTGATCCCTGCAGTTGTCATTTACGAGGCTCCCTTTCGGAAGACCCTCAGCTGGACTTGGCCATGTAAAAGCCATGGCGAAGGGGTGGAGCTCAGGAAGAGGAGAGAAGCCAGGTGTTTGCCCTCTCCCTCTACAGGCATCTCTGACAGTCACTGTGTCCTTCCCGTGGTTTTAGCACCCGCCATGCAGGCTACCCATGATTCCATCTTCCACTAAATGACTCAGTGACTGGAGTCTCGAGGCTCCAGTAACGCTGCTTCTTACCTCTTTCAGCCCAAAGCTGGTAACACCGTTGGTTCTTATGGATCTCTAGGTTGCTTCCCTGTCCCCCTGGTTGGCTTCTTATTCTCTTCTATCAACTGAAAAACCAATTTGCTACATTAAATTCCCTCTGTCTTAAATACATTGAGTGTTTCCCATTTTTCTCACTGGTCCTTGGATAATTAACACTCTATATTTTGCTGTGTGTTATACTGATTTGCACATTTATTTTATTTTCTCCATTATGCTTTGAGATTATTGCCTGTAATACCTAGCACCAAGTAAATGTTTCACAAATATGTGGATTTGTATTTATAAAGGGAATTTTGTGAGGTTTAATATTTAATGGAAAATTAGAACAGATTAAAGAACCTTACAAAGGATAGAGTCATTCGCAGTAAACTTAAAAGCAGCTATTAAAACTAGCCAATAATAACTTATCTCATCGTGACACTGATTGAGGGAAAGACCACAGCACTCCTGACCTACTCCCACACCCAACTACCACAAATCCTCTTAGAATTAATAGCAGTCATAACCCTTTTCATAGGTGAAAATGCAGCACTCTTACCAGAAAAGTAACATAGAAATTGTAATGGCCCGTAATTTATACCACGACTTGTAAAACACAGGCATTGTGTGATGGTTTCCATGGCTACATGCATAGAGAAAAGAGTGAGATTACAGATGAAAATAAGCAATGACTGAACTGTAAAAAAGTATAAAAAGAGTAACTTTTGAGAATGAGAGCAAAATGTTTTTTTAAAAATGAAGTGTTACAATTTAAACCACATAAAATATACGGTTGTTATAATAATCTGACAGTGATGTGATTAACTGAGAAATATTATCAAAGTAAAAAGAAATGAGTTACTGTAATACAAGTGAAAGATAACTATATTACGAAGAAAAGCACCAGAGCCAGAATCTCAGCAGCACTCCCAGGTGGAAAAGGTGACCCTCCCTGCTCTCAAGGCGGGACAAAAGCACTCCATACTGATAATACTGCTCCTCACACCTATTCTGGAGAAATGACTCAGTGAGTAACAGCCCCAGTACATTCTGTGGTGATTATTGTAAACCTGGGAGACTTGCAGGTTCATTTCACTGACTCAGTGTTCCAGGATTCATTTCCACTGCACACACCACCTTTCTTCCAACAAGCCTAGCCTTCAGGGTTGCCTGACAAATACCTATACGGGTGGCAAAGGCTGAGAGCCAGTTTCTCACTATTGGAGTGGGAATTTACAGATTAAAAAGTAAAGGAGGTTAGAATGATCCATGTGGCAGTGCATTAGAGTTGAAAACATCAGTATAAATGTGTTTAACTTAATATAGATGATTACACATAAAAATATTATATATGTACATACATACATGGAGCTAGTATACACAGATTTATTTCCTTGCTCTGTCAACTAGAGGACCTAAAAAACTAACATCTCAGTAGAAACAAGCACATCGACTGTCCGGATATTGGTTTCTATTACCATTCTCCAATGACAGGAACCAGGACTTCCTAATTCTAGGTCTGAGAGAGGAAATATACAAGATGAGTGGGAAGCAACTTATAAGATCAGAAAGTATAAAGGTGAAAAAATGGATGAGAGTATGTTGAAGAAACACAGGAGTCCCTGAAAGAGCTTCCAATGGACAAAGCTGGGACAATTTGAGCAACCAATAAATAAAGTTGTGTTAGATTGTATAACTCAAATAATAAATGTCCATGAGTCCATACTAACAGAAAAAAATTGAATAAATAATAAATGGAAAGAAAGATAAAACTCCTGTGTGGAAGCATTTCAAAAACCACATAAATACTTTATTTTCAAGGAGGGGCATAACTCCTCAGTCTTTAAGTGTAGACTGTACATAGTGGTTTCCTTTCACGGTATGACAGGGTGAAGGGAGTGGAAGGAAGAGTAACTTTATAGTGGGGAAACCTAATGCTTCAGCCGAATGACCAAAATCAACAGCAACAGTGAAAATCATTCTGATAATATGTATATGTACCCTTGATGTGTTGTGATGAAAACGGCACTTTACATTTGTGATCCTCCCCAAAACACATAACCTATCTAACCATGAAAGAAAACATCAGATGATCCAATACATGGGCAACCTGCAGTGTACCTGAACACTCCTCGAAACTGTCATTGCCATCAAAAGCAAGGTAAGTCTGAGAAACTGTCACAGCTAAGAGGGGCCAAAGGAAATAAGGTGACTAAATGTAATGTGGTAACCAGGATGGAATCTTGGAAAAGAAAAAAATTAGGTAAAAACTAATAAAATCCAAATAAACTATGGGATTCAGTTAATAAACATGTATTGATACTGGCTTATTAATTATGACAACTACGTCATACTATTGATGATTTGAGATATTAATAACAGGGAAAATAGTATGCAAGGATGTACAGGAGCTCTCCATTGTATCTTCTCAATTTCTCTATAAACCTCTAACTGTTCTAAAAAATCTACTTAAAAATGGTAATTACAAATACAAGGTCCAGCAGAAGTAAGGCCTGCTTGAGTTTTGGTTGGTAGGATAATAATATGGGTGTAATAATTTATAGTTTTAACTTGAACATTTCATCTAAAATGTCATATGGTGTGCTTGAGTATGATATTGCTGTGCTACAGAATGACATGCTTATGGTTTTGTAATAAAAAGATTTTATAATAAAAAGGGGGCATTGTTTGTTCCAGGCCCTATATAGCAAAATATGCTCATATTCCAAAAATACTCCACAGAATGATTTTTAATTCTAAAAAAATGACCATAAAAACATTCAAGTATCTTTAACTCATTACTCTAAGTATAATATTGTTCTATAATACTACAAATTTTAGATCTTCAATATTATCAATTCCTTAATTCAATAAAGGAGAAAATTGTGAGTCATGCGATGACCATAGAATGGTTTTATAGTTAGATGTAACTTGCAAGCATGTTTTTTTTCAAAAATATCATTTATATCAACACATATACATAGCTCATCACTTTCACACTATAAAGTTTAAGAGTGAGGCTCTGAAACCACCCTAAGTGTGAAATGATTCCTTACTTACTAAACAAATGACTTTGGTCAAATTACTTAACTCGTGTACTTCAGCTTCCCCCCATGGAAGGCTGTATTCACTGAATGAGATTAATGTGAGAGTTAAATGAGTTAATATAGGTAAGAATGCCTCTCATGTAGCAAAGTCCAATAAGTGTTAGTCATTTCTTTAAGTTTTACCAAGCCTCCACACATACTAGGATGTTTCATGAAATCAGAAATCTTTGTCTTTTAGAGTCACTGCTATAGTTCACAAGCCAGAAACGATGCCTGGCTTCTTACAGGTGCTCCATACCCATTTAATTTTTGAAACATCATCATCATTATCATCATCATCATCATCAATCCAAATCAATTGCTACAATTACTCAACTGCATAAATAAACTAGGCTGACTAGGTAAGCCATAAAATTCCTGGAAAGGAATATTCTGCTATAGTGGTCATAGAGAGAAATGAAGAAGTTAAAACAAAGATAATCCCAATTATGCCAAGCTTTCCCTCAGAATTTTCAATTAAGGAATGTGAAGTAAGTCATTTTAACCCTTCTTTCCTCCCTTGAAACTTACCAAAAAACCCACAATTATTAAAACAATAAAGTTATCTGTACCTTCAACATGACCAGCAACTGGCTCTAAACCATGAAGCAGTGAGTTGAGTGCTGAAAGGATGTAGCCACGGCCTCCCACTCTCATCAACAACCCAAGGTTCATGCAACATAGAAAATTACGCTTAGATCTAAATATTATTGTTGCAATAAAATGAAGCTTCGGGAAAATGTCCTAGCTCAATCCCCTCCCCATTTCCTAAGTAATTTGACACAAAACTTTTGTTGCCTTATAAAGCAAAGCATATCAGTCAACTCTGTTGCAAATGAAATTAAATTTGACATTTCATCTAAGGAACAAAGATACTATTGATAATGACATTCCAAGATGAGGTGCCTGACCAACACCTGAAAAACTGTTACAGGACTCACATTTCTCATCCATGTATGGCTCTGGCAGGTTGAATAAAAGTAGTATAAGAAGCTAACCTACAAGAGGAGAATGAGGCCTTTACATCCATTCGTCCTCCCTGCCCTACGATATAGATTAATCAGTAGACACATGATCTTAGGGGAGGTATCTCTCTTAACTGAAGCATTTCCTAGGGACTGAGGGCTGTCTG
Source organism: Trachops cirrhosus (assembly GCA_028533065.1). Classification (NCBI taxonomy): domain Eukaryota; kingdom Metazoa; phylum Chordata; class Mammalia; order Chiroptera; family Phyllostomidae; genus Trachops; species Trachops cirrhosus. The sequence continues at coordinate 29,558,532 of CM052541.1, read as the reverse complement.
CCAGTTGGCATGTCCTCTGCCTAAGTAATAAGTCCTTTACTTATAAAGGTTGTTGTGCACAGCATAGTACAGCATCCACCACTGCAGTGCTGAGTATATTATTTAGCTGTATTAAGGTAAGGGTGTTAAGAAGCAGTTAAAAGAACTAAAACTGTCTCTAAAAAGACGGTCTTATGCTGTGAGCAATAGTTAAAGAACACTGTGTCTCATTTTAAGCCTACTGGTATTATCAGATGGCTTTTACTCTGTGTTTATTAGTTGGCAAAGATAAAATGAATGTTCGTATAGCAGGACACAAAAAGCCATTTAAGTGTAAATGTATACATATAAAGATAAATAAGAGGAAATACTTCAAATTTTATTGTTAGGTTAAGGTATAGGAATATGCCTTATAGGAATATAATAGGATAGGAATATAATTAGATACACAGGCATATAGATAGAATATAGATAGATATCTATTGTCCAAACTTTCTATAAAATTATTTATTATACTTTTTTAATTTAAAAAGATAAAGAATAAAATTCTGTAAATAAACAAATAAATGTATTTGTGGTATTTGATACTGAAAATAAATATCTAATTATTTACTTCTATATTACAGTAGATTTATCTACAATTGTTATTTCATGTTGGAGTTTCAGACTTTGAAAAATATACATTTATGTCCATCTATACACACAGCACTAATTGTAAAAGATTATGTTGCATGTAAAGTGTATATACATATATATTTATCTACCTATGGCATATTATGAGTTAATTAGACATCAATTAACCCAGATGATAAGAAATCTGCTTTTCCTTTACCAACAGCATGCTGTAAAATACCTCTATGAATAAAGTCATTACTGCAAGTTCTTCCTTCACACCTCGTAGCAAATTCCTATTCAACTGTCAAAGTCACATATAAAATCATTTCCTTTCCTTAGCATTCATTTGCATTTCTTCCTCTTACACCCAGGTGATCTCTTTGTCTTTACTAATAAGCACAGAATGTAGCAGGCTGATAATCAGAGCTTCTAAAACTTGCTTGATTTAAAAACAGAAAACTTGAGAAGTATTTTGTAAAAACAGATTCTCTAGCCTCGCCCTATCCAATGCAATACCACTGGTGTTGGGACTATGATTCGTACTTTAAGAAATCCCCAAGGTGATTTGTTATGACCAGGCAATTTTTGTGAACAGTGCTGTAGTGTAAAAGCAAATGCTTTGGAAGAAGAGAGATTCAAGTTCTTATCACAGCAAGAATCAGAGCCTAACTTCATGAATTAAATAACATATACTAGAGCCTTGCACAATAACCAGCATTAATAAGTACACGGCAAATATTCTTGTCCTTCTTTTAAATCCCCTCCCCCTATTAAAGCTCTTAGCACTTTATAGTTATTTATAACTACATTCATTACTGGATACTGAAAACACAAAAACATGTACCACAGTTTTACTCTTGGGTCTCTAGTACCTACCATTGTACCTGGGACGTTATTGATGCCCCTAAAATTATTCATAGAATGAATTGACTCAGGACAGCCTCCTAATCACCACTTAATAGTTCTTTGCCTAGATTTACTATCTTGTCCAATCTCTGCAACCCACCTCCTACAGATAACATACAATAAAGTGTACTCTTTATAATGAAAAGAACAATATTAGATAAAGCAATACTCTTAATACATAATAAAAGTTAAGTTGGTTAAAATTAGAGAAAAATTACCTCAACAGTATGGCTCAATGGATTGAGCGCTAGCCTGCAAACCAAAGGGTCATTGGTTGGATGCCCCGTCAGAGAACATGCCTGGGTTGTGGCCCATGTCCCCAACTGGGGGTGTGTGAGAGGCATTGATGTTTCTCTCCCCCTCTTTCTGCCTCTCCCACCCTCTCTTTAAATATAAATAAATAAAATATTTTTAAAAGTTAGAATAAAATTTAAAAGGCAGAAAGGAGTTTGAAATGGTTCTCCTTAATTGCTTTTTTGTCTCATGCAACTGTATGGATTACATTGTTGTAGTCTGCCATATTTCTATGTAACAAAAATAGTTAGGGGGTCATTTAGATGTTTTCTAAAATAGAAATGATCATTCGTATGAGTCTAACTTAATTGCCTTCTGAAGGTGGTAAAGACAGCTCATTAATTCATCCCAGTATAGAATCCTTTCCACTGTTTCAGTCTTCTCATGATCTGGAAGGTGCAGCCAAATGATGGAATTTGAATGATAACATCAAGATGGGTAAAATTTAATAAAAACTATTTTTCAAGTGAGTAACAGGCAATTCATTATTTGGGGGGAAAATATTTTTCAGTAAAGTAAAAATGAAATTGTTCATTTTTAGTAGCAATCCAACAGATGTAGGAGGATCACTTGACAGTTTGATTTTTCATACCTGAAGATAAAAATTAAGTGTTTTGCTAGTAATGATGTACTCGTAAATGTATTTTCATAACCCTTTCCAATTCAAGGTATTATTATCTCTGGAAGCTCTTGAAGAAAGAGATTTGAGAGGCCAAGCCTGCAACCTCACACTCAGAGAAACAACACACAAATGTCCCTGTAATTTGCCAACTCATTTTATCCGACCCCTTTCTGCTGAGACCCACTGATATCTCATTTTCACTGGTTTTGTTCTTAGCTTTGGAACTTGCATAGCAGAACACTTAATTTGTCAACCTCTGAGTGTATATGCTTTCAAAGCCCCATCTCACCATTTAACTTACTGATTTGGGGCGAGTATCTCGTGTCTCTCCAATTTTCAGTTATTTGTTTGTGAAATAAAGATACGATGTCAATGTCACAGAACTGATTTTAGAATTGAATTAGATAATGCATTTAGGGCACTCCCACTGCCTGGTTATTTTCATTAATTATGTTAAGGTAAAACTTCCAGCAAATTAGTAAATGAATGCTTCCTTTTTTTGATGTGCATTTCTGGTTGTCTAAATTTCCACATGGAAACTCTTACATACTACTCACTATTTTCCAAATACTGTACTAAATCTGTATATTTAGTTTTCACAACAAAGCCATGAAGCTGATCATTTTCATCACCTAAGTGAGGAGACTGAAGCACGGAGAGGTGAAATACTTTGTCCAGAGGCAGCAGCCCGCAGGTGACCAGCTGTGATTGGAACCCAGGGATCTGTTCCAGAGGCTTTTCCCTAAACCATAACTTTCACTCCACTCTGCTTAGTACAATGAACTGAGAGCAGGTAGAACACCGACATAAACTAAATTTAGCCAATAGAATTAGAGAAAACTTTAGACTGAGATGAAATAACTTCCACAAAACTTCAAAGAAATGCTACATTAAAACCTGGTTAAACTCTGATGTATCAGCTACTTGAGTTTTTTGCACTTGCTTGGGAAGCTTGCCCTTGATATGTAACTAAGAAATATGTACTGACTTTAAAAACCCATATCACAAGCCCCTGGCTGAATTTCAGGAGACTTTTCTTTCATTTATTTTTGCCTTTCCTGAAAAAACAAATGCCAATAGCAGTATCTTGCTAAATACAGTTTTAAAAATACACTTTCAGTTTCAAAGCATAATGCTGCGGTGACTGAAGATTTTCCCCCCAAAATTTTAAGTCTAGTTGTGATTATAATGAATGCTATCTCATGACTCAAAAATTTCTTGTTCCTTTTTTAATATATTGTATTAATTATGCTATTACAGTTGTCCCCTTTGCTCCCCTCTGCCCAGTACCCACCACCCTGCCAGCAATCTCCCTCCCTTGGCTCACGTCCATGGGTAATGCATGTAAGTTCTTCGGCTTGTTTCCTATACTGTTCTTAACATCCCCTTGTCTATTTTTTACCTACCACTTATGCTTTTTAATCCTGCACCTTTTCCCCCATTGCCCTTTCCCCACTCCCAACTGATAACCCTCCATGTGGTCTCCATGTCTATGATTCTTTCCCTGTTCTGGTTGTTTGCTTAGTTTGTTTTTTTTTTTTAATTCAGTTGTTGTTAGTTGTGAATTTGTTGTCATTTTAATGTTCATAGTTTTTAATCTTCTTTTTCTTAAATAATTCCCTTTAACATTTCATGTAATAATGGCTTAGTGATGATGAACTCCTTTAGCTTTACCTTGTCTCGGAAGCACTTATCTGCCCTTTGAATCTAAATGATAGCTTTGCTGGATAGAATAATCTGGGTCGTAGGTCCTTGCTTGTCATGACTTTGAATACTTCTTGCCAGTCCCTTCTAGCCTGCAAGGTTTCTTTTGAGAAATCAGCTAATAATCTTATAGGAACTCTTTTGTAGGTAACTCTCTGCTTTAAAATTCTCTCTTTATCTTTAACCTTTGGCATTTTAATTATAATGTGCCTTGGCGAGGTCCTTTTTGGGTCTAAATTGTTTGGGACTCTGTGATTCCTGGACTTGCATGTCTATTTCCTTCACCAGTTAGGGAAGTTTTCTTTCATTATTTTTTCAAAGTTTTCAATTTCTTCCTCTTCCTCTTATCCTTCTGGCATCCCTATGATTCAGATGTTGGTATGTTTGGAGATGTCCCAGAGGCTTCGTATACTATTTTCATTTTTTTGAATTCTCATTTCTTCTTGCTGTTCTGATTGAATGCTTATTTCTTCCTTAGGTTCCAAATTGTTGATTTGAATACTAGCTTCCTTACCTCCACTCTTGGTTCCCTGTACATTTTTCTTTATTTCACTGAGTGTAACCTTCATTTCTTTCTTTATGTTGTTGCTGCACTCAGTGAGATCTTTGAGCATCCTGATCACCAGTGTTTTGAACTGTGCATCTGATAGGTTGGTTATCTTTGTTCCGTTTAGTTATTCATCTAGGGTTGTGTTCTGTTCTTTCATTTGGGCCATATTTCTTTCTCTCTTCAACTTGGCAGCCTTTTTCTGTGTATTAGGTATACCTACTTTGATTCCCTGTCTTTGTAGTGTGCCTTATTGTAGAAAATGAACCTCTAAATTGTGTGGGGTAGAGCCTTCAGTAATCACCAGGGCAGAGCAACCCACATCACTGCTTTTTGGTTCCATGTGGGAGGGCTCAGAGAGGGGACAGTGCCACTGCCTGGCTTCTGGAGGTTTGCCCAGCACTTGTCCCACTTCCAGTCACTTCACCCACTTCCTGTATGCAATTGGTACCCTCCCAGCTATTGTCCTGGTGCTGAATCCCAGAGTGGGTGGGTTTGTGTACTTCCTAGACAAACATGTGCGTGCATTCCCTTTAAGTGGAGTCTCCCAAAAATCTGGCAGTTTCTTCTGCTGCCTCAACCCGCACTGGTTTTTACAGCAGGAAGTTATAGGGATTTATCTTCCCAACACTGGAAGCCTGAGCTGTGCAGTCTGACTTGGGGCAGGGATCCCTCGTTCTCAAGGTATCCCTCCAATTTTTATCCACCACACGTGAATGTGGGACCTCCCATTCCATCACCGCCACTACCCCTCTGTGCCACATGGTTCTCCTCACCTGTCCACCTGTATTCGTGTCTCTACCCCTCCCACTCAGCTAGATGAATGTGGCTTCTTTAAATCCTTGGTTATTGGATTTCCATACAGTTTGATTTCCTGACAGTTCTCAGTGTTATTTATTTTGAGATTTAATTATAATTCTCTCTGTGGTTGTGTGAGGAAGCGAAGCTGTCTACCTACACCTCCAGCTGGACAGGAAGTCAGTTTTTGTTTCTTTGCTCTGGCTTTATAAATTATAGGCACAGATAACAAAAGATGTCCAGCAAGTTTAAGTGACTTAATGAGACAGTTAATATTACCAGCCCTGACATTTATGTACCTGAAAAAGGGATGACAAACATTAGTCCCTATGCCTTCATTTTAAACTCTCATATGATCCTAAGAAACATTTGGGAATATCTGCTTAATCTGCCTTCATTCTGACATTTAAACTTGTCCTCTGGAATTAATAATTAGCCAAAAAGTCATATATATTCTGGGTCCAAATACATCTTCAAGAGCAAATATCATTTTTTATTGGATTAAGCAGGAAGTATTAATTTAGTGTTTTCAGTCATAACTTATGCAAGGGGTATATTAGAAAATATTCATGTATATTAGAAAAATACTTTTTAAAAATTTAAAAGCATGTCATAATATTCACTTAGGACAAATTTTTAAAATGCAATTAAAATTGGTATAAAATGTATATGATTGTATGCAAAGCACTGTCTTTGCTTGTGATGTTTTAGCCAACAATAAAATATGTTTATTGTTAATCAGCCAACTTTAACCAAACAAATAAACAAGAAAAATCCTTCATATAATACTAGCACATTTAAAACCATACTTAAATCCTAGAACAACAAATATTTCAGGACTATTTTCCATTAAGAACTCCCGAGCCAACCTAAGATGGCCACTGATAGACATGGAAAAAATAAGCTTCAAAATGACAGAGTTAAAAGGTACTTTAGAAGGCATTAAACCACTCACTCAATATTCTATCTTACATGCTACTCTCTAAAATAGGCTTCAAGTTTAATTCCTCCTCTTCTTTCAACCCAACAGTCAATCTATCCAACAGATTCCATCATAAAAGCATATATACTTTATCCCCTTTAGTTATTAACACTCTAAAGTTAAGATCCTTCCCCTGATTCCAGAATATTGAAATATTCTCCAAGTTGGTTCCCATTTCCTCTGTATAATAATCACACTGTTGCTTTCTGAATATATCACTGACTTGGTAAAAAAATGACTCCCTAGTTTTTGGTTTGCAACCTTGAGAGTTTCTTCTGTTGAAATCTAAAACGGCTCCCGGTTCACAGAGGGCAAGAGGAGACTGAAGAAAACGGCATACCACTCCAGATTGGTAGGTGGCAGATTTAATAAGCAACAGAACTTTCCAGGCTTGTCTTGGGAGGCCACTAGAAGGGTAGATCACAGCACCTGCCTGCCTGAATCTCAAAAGTTTATAGAGAGGCCTGCATGAAATTCAGCCATGTATTCAGTCCAGATGGTCTCCATAACACCTTACTCTCTCAAGGCTGTGTCCTTGAAACAGGTCCAGTACGAAAATGGTGGGAAGAATGTATTATATATTTCAAGGACAGCAGAGGGAGTAAGGAGTCTGATAGCCTGTATCCAGCTCTCTTGTCAACTGCGGTCACACCCTCTGAATGACCTTCTCCAACATGAATCAAGAGCAGTGTTTTCTTTCCTGAATTCCACATCCTTATAAGGTATCTCCAACCTATGGTTTCTTACCTTTATCATCCACTACTCATATATGTATGTTATACTTCAAAATAATGGAAATATTACATATTTCCCAAACAGTCTGTTTTTATTCTCCTTCATACATACACTCCCCTATGTCTGGAAGCAACATACCCTCCATTGTTGGCCTATCAAAATCTGACCTATTTTTGAAGACGTCCACTATTTTTGCTCATCAGGCATGCATTTCCCCCTTTTCTAGTCATGGCATTACTACTGCTCTTTGGAGAACTACTCTTAGCCCCCATGACTGTCTTCGTAGGATGTTGCCTTCCCCTGGCTAATGGAACTACAGGTGTTCCAAGCTAGGCTGGAGAGACGCCCTAACAAAGGGTGTCCAAACTTTTGGCATCTCTGAGCCACACTGGAAGAAGAGTTGTCTTTGGTCACACATTAAATACACAAACACCAATGAAAACTGATGAGAAAAAAAAAGGTTTTGAGTAAATTTACAATTTTGTGTTGGGCCTCACTCTTAGCCATCCTAAGGCAGCCCATGGGCCGCAGGTGTACACCCCTGCCTACTTCTTGAATTAGACAAAGACTAAACACTGTTGGACACCAGACAATATTAGAGGACTTCATGAAACATAGTTCATTCATCCTTGATTTTCACATATGTAAAATGGCTCTGAATTCTGTCTTTTGAAGGTTGGATTTTCAATATTTCCTTCATTTCTTTAAGTCATACTATTTTTATAACAAATAAGTTTTAGAAAATTAACGAAATTATGTCTAATGTGAAACAAGGAATTCTAACCACTAAATCCCATTGGAGAATTCTCAAGTAATAAGTCCTTAGTAAACATATTTGTGACCCTAAGAACTAAATATGACTTCCAAGCTGTGTTGTGCAGAGCTAAATTGAATTGATGCCAACAAATATCTTTAACTGACTGCTCATACGTAAGAACAACTTCAAATGCCTTCCAGTTAAGATAGCAGCATAGGTAAACATGGCTCACCTCCTTCCACAACCACATCAAAATCACAACAAAAATATAAAACAGCCATAACTAAAAACTGTCAGAAATCAAGTTGAATAGAAGTCTGACAACTACAGAATTAAAGAAACCACATCCATCCAGAAAGGTAGAGCGACAGAAACACGAAATGAGCTGGTCCCACGTCTACATCTACATCTGGTAGATAAAATTCCAGAAGAGATATCTCAGGACCAAGGAGTCCCAGCCCCACACCAAGCCCCCGAGCATAGGGTTCCAGTGCCAGGAAGATAAGTCCCCATAACTTCTGGCTGCAAAAATCAGCGGAGATTGATGGTGGAAGAAACTGCTGGAACCCAAGCAGTTCCGCTTAAAGAAACCACACATGAACTTACTCAGACTCACTCCCTCTGAGCTCCAGCACTGAGGCAGGGGCTTGAAAGGCACCTGTGGCATACTGGAAGAAGCTGAAATGTCTGACATTAATGTGAGAGCTGGGGACAGTTTTCTCCCAGAGAGAAAGGCAGGCAGAAGCCACTGTCCCTTCTGGACCCCCCAGCCACAGAGCCAAAAAGCCAGCAGGCTGATGCCATATCTGAGATTCCATCAACCTGGTTAACACTGTTTGCCCTGCCCTGGGGATCCCCAGAGACTCTGTGCCACCCAACTTATGAGCCTACCCAAACTGTTAACAGTGATTTTTTCATTTGAATGTCTGGTCTTGGCTCATGCTTCACAACTTCCTAAATCCTCTCAAACAAGCAACAGCCAGCCTCAGTGAGGCCCCAGCCCCTGAACTTCTTGCTGTGTGGCCCCAGGCCCAGGACTATCAGCAACCACCTAGATTTACTGCCTGGCTTTGTGTGGGAATCTCCAAGTTCAACCCAATTAGCAACCATCTCAGATTGCTTTATAGCTCAGGCAGAGTGGCCCAGGTAGAACACAGGTGGGGGCCAACCTTGGTCTGCAACACCCAGGAACCCACAGAGCCTGCACATCCAGTGGACAGCTATGGACCATATTGGAGCCCTGGACCACCTTGCCCCTTCACAGCTGGTCCTCTGTGGAGGGCAGAATTTGATGATCAGTAGTCACAGCCTGTCCTTGAGGTGACTGATCTGGCTAAATCCCTTCAATGACCTGCCGACACAACCAAAGTCCAAGTACAAGAGAAGAGTGTACTCAGTCCACACACAGAGCTCACCTCAAGTACCCTGCTTGGGTGTAAGGGAGGCTATGCCACTATACCCTAAAGAACTACTAATATATTAGATCATGCTACCAAAACAGGGACAGCTAAGGGCTGTACCTAATACACAGAAACAAACACAGAGGGGTTGCCAAAATGAGAAGACAAAGAAACATGGCCCAAATGAAAGAACAGATCAAAACATAAAAAAAAGAACTAAACAAAATGGAAATAAGCAATCTATCAGATACAGAGTTTAAAATACTGGTTATAAGGATGCTCAAGGAACTTAGTGAGGACTTCAACAGCATAAAATGATCCAGTCAGAAATGAAGGATACACTAATTGATATAAAGAATAGTTTAAATGGAAACAACAAGAGTAGTTGAAGCCAAAAATCAAATCAATGATTTGGAACATAAGGAAGCAAAAAACAACCAATCAGAAGAACAACAAGAAGAAAGAAGAATCCACAAATAGAAAGATAGTAAAAGCTGCCTCTGGGACAACTCCAAGAGGTCCAACATTCACATCATAGGGGTGCCAGAAGCAGAAGAGAAAGAGCAAAAAATTGGAAATTATTTGAATAACTAATGAAAGAAAAACTCCCTAATTTGGTGAAGGAAATGGACTTGCAAATCCAGAAAGCACAGAGTGTCCCAAACAAGATGGATACAAAGAGGCCCACTCCAAGACACATCATAAGTAAAATGCCAAAGGTTAAAGATAAAGAGAGAATCTTAAAAGCAACAAGAGTAAAGCATTTAGTTACCTGCAGGGGAGTTCTCATAAGACTTCTAGCTGATTTCTCATAAGAAACTTTGCAGGCTAGATGGGATTGGCAAGAAAAATTCAAAGTCATGAAAAACAGAGACCTACAGACAAGATTGGTCTACTCCACAAAAATGTCATCTAGAATTGAAGGGCAAATACAGAGCTCCCCAAACAAGAAAAAATTAAAGGAGTTCATCATCACCAAAATATTGTTATATGAAATGTTAAAGGGACTTATTTAAGAAAAAAATATCAAAACTATAAACAATAAAGTGGCAAAAATACATATCTATCAACAATTGAATCTAAAAAACAAACTATGCAAACAAAAAGGACATAAACAGAGTCATGGATATGGAGAGCAATTTGAGGGTTGCCAGATGGGAGTGGGGTGTGGAGGAATGGGTGAAGAGGTGAGGGAATTAAGAAGTAGAAATAGGTAGCTTGCTTATTTTACAACCCCAATAACCATGGGGATGTAAAGTACAGTGTAGGAAACGGGGTAACCGAAAAACCTATGGGTGACCCATGGACATGAACAATGGTGGGGGGATTGTCTGAGGGTGTGGAAGGGTGCTGCGTGGAGGGGGCAAATGGGGAAAAATTTATGCATTTTTTGTAATAGTATAATCAATAAAACAATTAAAATAAACAGAATAAAAATTAAAAATAAAAAGAACAGTTTCATAACTATTCAAGATTTCAAATTTCATTAAATCCACTCCCACACTGTCTACACTTCACAACAATTCACATTTCACAAAAGTAAACACCAAATACATAAGACACTTTCTTGTCCAATCTAATTATATATTTATATAGTAAATTCTATTAATCTGGTTAAATAATATTATTTGTTGTATCACAATGTTTCTAGTTAATCAATTCCTTTCCTTCTAAACATTTTGTATTAATTGAGCCACTTTTCTCTACTTATTTTTATATGTACCTGGCAATAATTTAGCCCCAAACTTTCCACAGAATCATGTGTTATCTGAGCACTTTAAATGTACCAGGTTATCCATCTTTATTTCACCCTTATACTTACTTGAGAGCTTAGGTGGACATAGAATTCTAGGTTGAAAATAATTTTTGCCCAAATATTTAAAACATTTCCTTCTTTATTTTCTAATTTCCAGGTGTGGTTTTTTTACAAAGTCCAGTGATATTCTAAGTTTCAATCTATTAGAATTCCCAATTTTTTGGAAACGTTTAGGATATTTTATCACTCCAACTCTAATATGTCAGAAATTTGTACTTTGATGTGGGTCTTTTCATTCATTGTGTTAGGCATTCAGCAGATCTTTTAAATCTCTAATATCATGCTCTTATGTTCTGAGAAATTGATTTGCATCATTTTTAAATAAATTTCTCTCCCACCCTTCGTGATTCTCCTGTTTTAGAGCTCTCATTCGGAAGATGTGGACTTCTTGATTGATTCCCTCACTTTTTTATCTTTATTATTGTCCACCTCTGTGTCCTTTTATTTCACTCCAGCTGATATGTTCAACTTTATCTTAAAATCTATTAAAATTTTTAATTCAGTTTTCTATTTCTAATTTCTAAGGGCTCTTCTTATCAGAATATCCCTTTTTTATACCAAACTACTCTTGTTTTATAGTTATAATAATTATTCTTTATGAATATTCAGTACAGCATTTTATATTTTTTCTTCTGCTTTCTGCAATCTTTGTTTTCTCTCAGTTCTCTTTCTATCCTTAATTCCCTTACCCACTCCTCTGCCTCCCATTAAGAGTGAAATAATAAAACTGATGAGAAGAAATTTCAAGGAACCCTAAATAGCCAAAACCATAGGGGAAAATAGGAACAAAGTTGGAATACTCACACTTCTCAATTTCAAAATTTGTAACAAAACTAGTTATCAAAATTGTGTTACTGGCTTAAGGACTGTTATATCATATATATATATATATAAATAAATTAAAAGTACACAAATAAAACCATACATCTATGATTCATCCTTGATTTCAACAAGGATGCAAGAGATTCAATGAGGAAAGGATAGTCTCTCCAATACATGGTTCTGGAGGAACCAGATATCCATATTCAAAGAACAAAGTTGTCCCCTACTTCATACCACATACAAAAATTAACTCAAAATACATGTCATATACATATATATACATACATGTATGTATATATACATACACATATGTATATATACATACACATATATAACTTAAAATTTTGAAATATAAGATTTAAATAATATAAAATATAATTAATAGTGTATATTAATAATAAAATAATAATATATATTAATAATAAAATAGTATAAAATCTAGAGTTAAAACTATAACAATCTTAAGAGACAACATAGGGGCAAATCTTCATGGCTTTGGATTTGGCAATAGGTTCTTAGATTTCACACCAAAGCATAAGCAACAAAACAAAACAAAAAAAATGGACTTCAACAAAGTTTGAAACTTCTGTACATCAAAAGATGTAATCATGAATATATAAAGATAACCTACAGGATGGGAGAAAATATTTGCAAGTCAACTTAAGGCCAGGTAATGTCAAGGCACACTCTTGAAAAGCAAATTTTAACAGTCATTCAAAGAGAAGAAAGGTCAAATTCAGTCATCACTAAAAGCTCATGAGTAAAAGGTGAGTCTAAGCTCTCAGCATCTTATTTACATTGCTAACAGCATTCAGTTTCTGCAAAATAATATCATCCCATCAAATTAAAGTATTTTATTTGGATTTCATTAGTTGTAAAGTTTTGTTAGCTTTTATTTGAAAATTTTAATTTTGTAGTTTATGAGAGTAATAAGGATATAACTGATATCAATTTTACATCTATATATTTTGAGTTAACATTATAATAATTGTTCAAATAAGGCTGTCTTTGAAAATGTTTCCTTATGCCTTCTAATTCAATGAGAAAAAAATGTTTAAAGAACAATTTTGATTTTGGAAGGATTTTCATTTTATGGGTTATGTAAGAATGATAAGTAAATAGATATGAACACAGTATTTACAAATGTATGTCACAGAAAAAAGAGCTGCATGATTTTTAAAGGGATTCTGCATAGCTGTTTTATCATGTTGGAAACTTTTATTATACAAATACCAGGATCAGGGCACAGGGAGTAAATTTTATGAAAGGCAAAGAACTTATAAACTAGGCAGTTTGGAATCACTAACAAAGATTTCACATTTGGCGTTTGACATGATTTTTTGAAATTTATTTACATATGCAGTATAAATCTTGATAAGAAAATAAATTAGCTTCCAACTATTGTAAGTGGATTTGAATTATCTTATTCTTTTACATAGTACTTATAAACTGAATTAAGATAAATGTAATGTGAAATCAGGTGACAAAGGCACTACCTTTTTTAAGCCACAAATGATGAATGAGATGCTCACATTTATCGTATCCTGTGAAAAACAGATGGAAATACTGTCGTGATAGCTTATCTTCTTGCAAAACATTTGTTGACACTGTTCTTCATGTTTAGAAAATAACCTGTTGTGCCATTATGTTTCATATACCCGGCATTATACCCTTTTTCTCTTTCATTTTGTGTAATACCCAGCTAATGGCTGTTATTGGAATCTTTCTAATTTTATTACTTTATTATTAAGGTAATAAATACCTTTATTATTATGCAATATCAAGGCATATAATAGCCTTCACATTAGATATATCTCACATCACATTTGTAATATGAGATAATAGTTCTTTAGGTGGATCTGGCACATGCCACACAGAGACATATACTAAATGAAGCAGTGTCTTCTTGCAAATGTAATGCTGCTTACCCACATTGATGTGTTTTAAAGTATTTTTTTCAGATATGGAAGCAATAACAGTTTTCTGCATTTAAAATATCTCATCAGCTTCTAATTGTGATAAAGGGGTATATTTGCCGATCACCTTATGGGTACAGTTTAAAGATGTGAAGTAGTCCACAGGGGACCTCATTAGCATGGTGATTACAATTTAATCAGTAATACCTAAAAGAGAGAAATAATGAAAGAGAAAAACACATTTTGATGCATTCATTATTAGATTTTCTTCGCTTTTTAAGGTTTAAAAACTATCAAACTGATGTTTGGTGCTTCCACTCTTCTACGTTGTGCCATCCTTGCTATCCTGAGGGGACAGTTCTGTGCTCACAGGTAAAACCACTGAGGGACGGGCGTCATTGGGTCATTTATTTTATTGTAATTTTTTCAAGTTAATAAACATGGAGCAAGGTACACCACAAGGCACTGTGACTGAATACAAATGCAAGCAAGGATGACACCTATAGGACAACACACACAACAAAGCAAAGTGTAAGTTCCACGTGGAGAGGGAAATTTGGATGAGAATATCAGAGAAAGATGTGGAAATATTAGGATTCAATCTAAATTGTAAAGAATGGGATATTAAAAGGCAGAAACAGTAAAATGGCATTCCAGGAAGACAAAATAGTATAAGCAAAGATGGAGAGGTAAAAACTGTTTAGTTGTATTTGAAAAACTTAGAGTAGAACAAAAACCTTTAGAGAGCAGCGTACATGTAAAAGAGTAAGAGGAGGTAGAATCGATCAAGAAAAATTGGGCTCAGCTGGTAAAAGTCCTGAATGAACACAATATTGAGGAGTTTGAGCTTTTCTCTCTAGGCAGCAGGGGTCCATCAGAGGATGCCATTTCTAAATTAACAGGTTTTTTAGTACTGTCATTTTTACAATAGAGGTATACACTCATTTTTGAAAATTTGGAAAATAGAAGCAAATAACGTAGAAGTCACTGTTGTACCACTTCAAGCCATTGAAGTTTTTCAGTTTATGGGAGCAATGGACGGGCAGAGATGTAAACGAATCACACTGAAGTTGTGAGAACAAAACACAAGCATGCAAATGTGAGGAAGTAGACCACAGATTTTTTTTTTCTTTGAATGTGAAAAGCAGGTCTACGAATTTTTTAGTGTTTGCATAGTACATTGTACATATTCTCCAAGATGCTTTCACATCCATTATTTTGTCTCATTCCTGGAGAAAAAAAAAATGGTTCAACTAAGGTCAAATAACTGGCTAAGACAGAGTCAAATTATTCTAGAACTCGGGTCTCCCTGAAGGTGTTTCAGTGTTCTTACCACCATATTTGTTCAAACCACCAGAATAAAAGCATGGAATAGCAGTGTTCTGCAGAGTATTCCTTTATATATTCACCAACCATTCTGACACATCTATTAGTGCCAGGTGCCAAGGCACCATGAGGATAAGACATAAATTAGAAATGCTCTACGGTACATCTCAAGGTACTTAGCCTTTCATGGCACATTTATAGTGAAAAGCATAGTGAACATTCATTGAACACCTCCTCTGTTATTCACGGTATTGGGTCCTGTTCCATGAACAACTTCCTTTTTTCTGGAGGAACTTCAATCAAAGTAGAGAATTATTCATTCTTCTTTGCAGCACTCACTCATGACAAAGAAATGACTTCTCAAATTGGTGAGTTTTGAAAAAGCAAGGTTAATTTCTCCCTGGCCTGATCTTGCAGCCGGTGTGCCAAGCAGATGGGTGCAGTCTGTTCTGCATCCGTGCTATGGAGTGCCCCCTGCAGGGGAAGCCTATGGTTATTTAGTTGTGCCAATGACTAGGTTGGTAAATCTGACTCAGAAGTAAAGTATTGGTGAACACATCTGACTGTGGACCTGAAGTCAGATCCTCCAATTAACTTTCTTAGTCGTATGGCTGACATCTTCATTTCCTTATGTCTCATTATGTCTATCAGTTGGACTTACACTCTCAGTGTGGGAACAGAATAGTTATTTAATAGCTATCTAAGCATCGTGTCTATTGTTTCATTATCAGCAGCTATAGGAAACAGACAATGTTCTTGTCATTTTCCCAAAGAGGAAATTAAAGTTTAAAAAGTTAATAATTTACCTAACCTCACACACCTAGTTGGTGACAGAGTAGATCTATGGGCTAAATGTCTGTGCTTAACCACATCGCAGACCACAATTATAGTGAACAAATGCCTTAAGAAAGACACACTGTGTTATGTATTTGATTCCATAAATATAGAGAATAACTTATTTTCGAGTAGTGGGAAATCTTAAAATAAAAGCAAAACACCTTTTGAGAATAATGTCGTTCATTATGACCATGCTAACCAACTTTTAAAAACATGTAAAACAATCCTCTGATCTTATTTATGAATCAGATGGGATAATTTATGCAATTCTGTTCTATATAATGTGACTTTCAGATCCTATTCCACTTCCTACCAAATAGCACAAAATAGAAATTTCAGTTGAAGTAAAAGAACATGGACTCCCACAGAGTGTCAACAATACCTAAACTGAACCGCAACGAGAAGAACCTGGTTTCTCTCCCAGTCCAGGATTCAGCCCAGTCAGACTCTGTGGAGTCTGTATTTTACTTGGAGGTTCTCTGTGAGAGGGGTTAAGAACAAGAGCACCATGCAGGGAGGTGTGCTATGGATTCATTACATATATCATGTTATAGAAGAAACACCCCATGTATTAGTCATAACATAGCTAATACAAATATTTAAAACAACAACTAAAGATTATACTTTAGCTTTAGAAGTTACCTTCTGCACCAGGGGCTCCCTAGCAGCACCTTCAGGTTTAATAATTTGCTAGGAGAATGCATGGGACTTGGCGTATAGGTATACTCAGCATTATGATTTATTACAACAAAGTAATATAAAACAAAATCAGCAAAGGAAGTCACTTGGGGTGAAGTCTAGAGGAAACCAGGCACAGGTGCCCAAGGGTCCTTGCCCAGTGGAGTCACATGGGAAGTCATTAATTCCCCAGACCCGGGCTATGACACGTATGAAATGTTTCCACCAGGGTAGCTCATTGGAGACTCAGTGCCCAGGGTTATTATTGGAGGTTGTCAAGCAGGTAATCTCTGCCTGGAACAATGCAAAATTCTGGACACCCACAAAGAAAGCAGGTGCTCAGCATAAACCATCTTGTTTGTGTGAACAGTTTCCAAGGGTATCATACTCATTTCACCAGGGGCCACATCAGTCTTGCGGTTGCTTTCAAAGGGCCAAATGTAATTTTAGGACTGTATAAATGTAAATACTCCTTAATCAGGGGCAAGGAGCTCAGCACTGCCACCAATTAGAAACAAGGTGCCAGGCTGGATAAAACAAGGTGGAGGGCCAGATTCGGCCTGTGGGCCTTGTGTTTGCCACCTGTGGTTTAGACAGACTGATGTCTCTTATGGCGGGAAGTGTAAGTTCCCAGATGTCAGCCAAGGGCCAACCTCGTAAGAGGCCTTGATAAGGATAAGTAAGCCTTCTCAGATCTATTATGTTAACACTTTTCTGCAGAGCTTCCAATAAAAAAAAAACTACATCAGATATAAAGCTCAGTGACACTTGATTAAGGAATCATGAATAGAATATGATTAGGTCTTTTTAAATAAAAAATTTAATTAAAAGTTTTACTTACTTTTGGACTCTTTATACTACAGGATATCATGTCATCAAGGACCTACACATATTAGTTCTTATACCATTAGGAGTTTAAAATAGTTCTCTTGACCAATGAGCTGGCTTGTACTAAAAATAGAATTAATATCAAAAGCCTATTTTCTACTTCTTACACCAAACTACTGTTTCTTCAGCAAAGCTCTTTTGATTACTCTACTTGGTTTTTAGTCCTACAAAGGATTCAGTTAAATTAACAAAGAGGAAAAGAGTTACTAGCATTTCCATCATACAAACAGTACCATTTTAACTCCTCAGTGTGTATATTTCAGAGTTTTTTGTATGCATAGGTTACTCATATTTTTCCTTCACAAATAGGAATCATGCTTTCTTGATTTAATGATGAATCATCTCTTATTAAATGTTTTTCTATGTTACTGTACATTCCTTGGTAAAGAAGTTCTGTAGTGTATTTAGTCAGGCATCAACTTCTACATGCCAGACACTGATCTAGGTAAAATTGGAAAAGTAATCCTATCCTCCAGTAGTTGACATTCCAGTGGAGAGAGGAATTAAAAAAATAAAGAAAAAATGAGGTAATTACAGGAATAGAAAGTACTACGAAAAAACACAATGTGATAGAGTAGGAAAGAGAGACTTCCATAGCTCAGTTAGCCACTAATGAGCTCTCTCTTAAGTTGGAAATGTGGTTTGAGATCTGAATGATGAAAAGTAATCAGGGGAAGATCTGGAGCGAGACTGTTATAAGCAGAAGCAACGGTCATTGCAAAAGCCTTGAGCCAAGGATAAGCACAGTCATGAGAAGAGGGGTAATTTTTTTTCTACACACAGGGGAAAACCTTTGGCAATTTTAAAATCAGAAAATGATGAGTTAAACTTGTAAAAGGTCACTCTGGGTACCATGTGGGCTGATATAGAAAGTTCGACCCTTACATGTTTGACTTGACCATTCCTTTGAAAGAACATTTGAAATCATAACTTTTTGTCATATGTAATGAAAATTATTTTTCCTTCCTTATAATTTGTCCTATGATTGTATTTGTGCTTTTTCTTGACACATGGAGCTATTTAATTTTATGAAATTAAATAAATCAATCTTTATCTTTATCTTTATTTGCTTTGGTCATAAGCTTATAAAGTAATTCTGTACTTTTAGAATTAGGTAAATCTTCACCTACTGTCTTCTATTGAATTTATGATTTCATTTCCACATGTCTGTAACCCATGAGCAAGATGTGAATAATGGATATTTATTGTCTTTCCTTCAGCGACTGCCTGGTTATCACAATGCTATTCATTAGATAATCCATTTTTTATCTGCTGACTGAGATGCTCTTATAATACACTTAGTATTGTTTAATTTGGGTTTATTTCTGGAATTTCAATTTTGCTCTAATTATTTTCCTGAACTTGGTCCAGTACCAAATTGTTTTCTCAATTATTAGACTTTTATCATATACATTAATATCTAATAAGGAAAATTCATCCTCATTGCTTATATTTTTTAAAATTATCTAGATTACCCTCTCAAATTTGTTCTTCCAGATGAACTAAAAATCATGTTATCATTAAAAAATGTTTAATACTTGAGTAAATTACCAAAATTTCAGCTTCGTATGATTAGAGTTAATGTAAGTTTTTGACATACAGTATATTGCATGTAAGAAGTGGTTTAAGAGCATAATAAAAACAAAAGGTGTTATTACATTCTTCATCTTTCACTATGCCTTTATTGTAAGTTCATTGTCTTGATATTTAAAAACATATATTCAAATATCTGTTATGTTTTGTAACAGAAATGACATTGCAACAGTTTTTTTAAATAATCAACATCTACATTTTGCAGTACTAAGTGCTTTGTAACAGAGCATCTGAAAATTAGCCCATTGATTCAACTCCTAAATCACATTTCTGTTTTCTTCAAAGGAAGAGACTAATCTAGAGCAGTTTTCTCTGTCCTGTAATTCAAGCTTGGTGCAGAATTCGACATTTAAACGTGTCTTCATTGCCAGACATCCCGTGTGTGCTCTTTGGGTTTTCTACCCGAGATGCTTTTTGAAAATGCAATTCTATGACTTTGATTTGTGTATTTTCATTTTGATCTTTATTTTCTTATGAAGCACACCCCTCTTCTTCTCAAGGAAACTTTGAATGTCTTATACTTCCTACATGGGACAGATATTACTTAGAAAGAAAATAAGGATGAATTTCAGAGTCTTCCTCAGATTGATTGGTGGAAATTGCAGCATTGTGTTTACCTGCATAATTTTAGTCATGAAAGAGAGTTTGGCCAGCCTGAAATAAGAGTAAACTAAAAAGCTCAAATGGCAATGTCAAAGGATGGATGGAAAACATGGGCTCAGTTCAGACTTAATAATATCCAAGGAGTTGAAATACGCTGGTGATACTTATAATTATAGTCAGGTGTTATTTTCAGGGGTTTTGTACACCTTTTATACTATGTTTTTATACCAGCCTTCCAATCTGACCCACATGCCCAGTACTTACTTATTAAAGCAAACCAAAGGAATGAAATAGTGTGCACAGCAATTATCCAAGATCTTCCTACTTTCCCAGCTTTGGTCCATGATTGTCTTCTTCCAGACTCTTGATGTCATCTCCATTATTCATTTAACAATCCAGCTCCTCCTTTTTGGAATTAGCTTCAACATTGAGCTCCTACAGCTTCTAATCCTTGTCTTTCAATTTCATACTTATTCAGATAGTCTGATATAGAATTCTCCATATTGACTAACTCCTCAGAACTCCCATAGCAACTACTGGCCTCAAATGATTTACCTAATGATTACTATGGGGTTTTAATAATGCTAAATACAAAGATTTACTGACACACCAAGCACATCACAAATGCTAAATTAATGGTGATTATTGCAAACTTTAAAGGGTCCTACAGCAAACGGTTGTAAAGTAGCAACAAAATGAATCCAGTAATTGCTTTGTCTACGAACGGCTAAAAAAATAGTTAAGCTAATTTTTATTTTTATTTGTCTAAATGGTTTAGTGTCACAAATAGATTCAGTGTAGAAGTATGTCAGCTAGTCATTCTTAATGTCCATTATGTTTTGATAGAGGAACAAATTTTGTATCTGCAGACTAAAAAACAAGAGCCAGTAGAAGTAAAAGTTCAAGATAAGTAAGGTGACCATATGACCTGGTTTGCGGTGACAGTGCTAGTTTATACCTGCTTTCCTAGCATTATTATTAATAGTACCCAGCTTTGTGCTTCATCTTGTCACTGTCCAATTGAACTTTCTGTGATGATGGAAATGTTCTACATCCATGCTATCCAATATGGTAGCTACTAGCCACTGTGGCTAGTAAGCATTTTAATTTCACTAGTATAACTCAATTAATTTTATTTAACTTCAATTTAAATTTAATTAGAGGCATTTGGTTAGTGGCTATTACATTGAATAGCATAGCCTTGAAGAGTCATGGTTTGGGTATTATATACCATGTGGTAACCTAATGATAGGTGTATTTGGTCGATAAACCAGCAGGAGGCACTAGGTGCCCATACATGGAAACTTTTTGAGTGGGTGAAACTTCCTGTCAAATGATCTTGATAAAAGCAATAAGATAAGATATGATATAGCTTTTGAAAGTGAGGGAGAGGTGGTTTGGAACCACTAATAACCACACATCCTAGGAGACAATCAAGGCTTCAAGTGGGAGCTAAACATCTCCAGTTGTGGTAATGGGACCTCATGTTCTTCTCGTGTTTCTTTATTCCATTTAAGATTTTTATCATTCCTTATCCACCAGAGTTCAAATATTCTATTGCCTCACAAGCTGCTCCTAGTGTTTCTAATTAGCATACAGCTGGTGAGGATAGAGTGTGACCTTTTCTTGACTAATTTTCCTTCTTCAATTCAACAAGAGCCTGTGAAGTACTGTGCAATTAATAAGAATGTAGAAAGAAGTAAAGGTCTCATTTTATAGTTTAAAAAACGATTAATTTCACAAAGAGCACATTAGTTATAATTCTAATAGTAGTTCTTATGCATCCTTTAACACAACATCTAATTGAGCCATTTCACTGTGTTCTACAAGAATATAAGAGCAACCAATTTTTTATTTTTGTATTTTTGCATAATATTTGAAAATAGTTATTCATCAAATCATAAACAGGAGTGACATACCAACCTAATTATTAGCATGGCACTTACTGGCATCAAAAGCTTTACTAGTTTTTATGTGTTCTTATTTAAAAGCAAACAAAATTATTCCATTTCAGAAATAAAAAGTTATTTCATTTTTTATTTGTATTGAATATATTGGGGTGACACTAGTTAATAAAATAATATGGGTTTCAAGTGTACAATTTTATAATACATCATCTGTATGTTATGTGGTGTGTTCACCATCCCATATCAAGTCTCCTCCTACCACCATTTATCCCCTCTTTACCCTCTTTCACCTCCTCCCATTACCTATTTCCTCTGCAGTTGCCATACTGTTGTCTGAGTGTTTTTTTTTTCTTTTTGCTTAATCATTTTCCCTTTTCCACCCTGCCCCCTAACCCACCTCCCATCTGACAGCTGTCTGTTTTTTGTGTCCCTCAGTCTGTTTCTATTTTGTTTTTTTGTTTGTTTTGCTCATGAGATTCCACACATAAGCTAAATCATATGATTCTCATCTTTCTCTGACTGGCTTATCTCATTTAGCACAATACTCTCCAGGTTCATACGTTCTGTGACAAAAGGTAAGATTTCCTTCTCTCCACAGTCAAGTTGAATTCCATTGCACAAATGTACCACAGCTTTTTTATCCACTCATCTACTGATGGATTGGGCTGCTTCCAAATATTTGCTATTGCAAGTAAAACTGCAATGGACAGAAGGGTGCATATATTCTTTCAAATCAGTGTTTCAGCTTTTTTCATATATATTCCTGAAGTGGAATTGCTCAGTCATAAGACAGTTCCATTTTTTAATTTTTTGAGGTAACTCCATACTGTTTTCCAGAGTGGTTGCACCAGTCTGCATTCCCAACAACAGTGCATGAGGATTCCCTTTTCTCTAACACCCATTATTTGTTAATGTATTGATGATACCCATTCTAACATGTGTGAGGTGATATCTCATTGTTGTTTTAATTTGTATTTCTCTGATGATTAGTGACATTGAGCATCTTTTAATATTTCTATTGGTCATCTGTATGAACTCTTTGGGAAAGTATCTATTCAGGTCCTTTGCCCATTTCTTAATTTGACTGTTTGATGTTTTGGTGTTGAGTTGTATAAAATCTTTATAAATTTTGGATATTAGCCCCTTATCATAGGGAAACATCTTCTCCCACTCAGTGGGTTGACTCTTCATTTCATTGATGGTTTCCTTGGCTGTGCAAAAACTTTTTAGTTTGATGTAGTACCATTTGTTTATTTTTTTTTTTTTTTTTTTTTTTTTTTTTTTTTTTGCCATTTGTTTATTTTTTTCTTTTGTTTCCCTTGCCCCCAAAGCACAAAAAAATATTACTACCAGAAAGTGTCTGATATTTTACTGCCTACGTTTTCTTCTAGGATTTTTATGGTTTCATGTCTAACATTAAAGTTTTTAATCCATTTTGAGTTTTTTCTTGTGTATGATGTAGGAAGGTGATTTAGTTTCATTATTTTTGCATGTATATGTCCAATTTTCCCATTGGCATTTATTGAATAGACTATCTTTACCCCATTGTATGTGTTTGTCTCCTTTGTCAAAAATTAATTGACCATAAAGATGTGGGTTTATATCTGTTCTCTCTATTCTGTTCTACTGATCTTTATGTCTGTTTTTATGCCAGTACCATGCTGTTTTGATTACTATGACTTGTAATCAGGTTTGACATCAGGTAGTGTGATTCCTCCAATTTCCTTCCTTTATCTCATGATTGCTGTGGCTATATGGGGTCCTTGTAGTTCCATACAAATTTTTGGAATATTTTTTTAGTTCTGTGAAACACACTATTTGTATCTTAATAGGAATTGTGATGAATCTATAAGGTTAGGGTTAGGGTTGGGGCTAGGATTATATAGATGGCTTTGGGTAGTACCGACATTTTAATGAAGTTAATTCTATCCATGAACACAGTATACATTTCCCGTTATTTGTGTCTTCTTCAATTTCTTTCTTCAGTGTCATAATTTTCCAAGTACAGGCTTTTATATCTTGGTTAAATTTATTCCTAAGTATTTATTTATTGATATTGATACAGTTGTAAATGTGATTATGGTCTTAGTTTCCCTGAATAGTTATTTTTAAATGCTTCAGTAAATTGAAGTTGCTTGATTTTGACTTAAATTTATTTTCCTTTAGCTAAATATTTTTAGAATTTAATCTTACTCATAGATTGTAATATTAGTTTTGTTTTCTGATTATATGGAATGCACATGAGAATTATAACATACTTTTTGTTGTCTCTACAAAATGTTATTTTGCATTAAAGTGGGGGGAACCCTCTTTTTTGTATGTTTTTTCACCTTTCTGAACTTCCAGACAGGTTAGCAAAAATGACAATGCATTTTGTGTCTCTTACCAAAAATATACACTGGACCTAAAAAACCCATAGCCGATCTTTTTCAATTTTCTTAACTACTGATTTGGATTGACACACAATCCAAATCAACTGATTGTGCATAAATCAGTAGCCGAGAAAGCCAGATCTTCTCTCTTGTTTGGCTTCTTTCCTAAGCTTCGGGGCACGTGATGTTCACTCAGTGCACCATTAACTTTTAAAATAAATTACTTCTTAAAATGCTCCAGATATAAACTTCAATGGATGATGTGTGTTTCAAAAATATCCAGTAAATAAGTAGCAAAATGTAGAGACTTGCATTAAAAAAATAGCCTTTATTAGACTTCTTTCCAATTGTACTTATTTTTAAAAATTAGATAATAAAAACTAAAAAAGTGCATAATTCAGTCACCTACTATTAATGTTATGACATATATATTTAAAATCTTTCTTTTTGTATATAGTGTGTGTATATATTCATGTGTTTATGTGTCAAGAGTAATATACAATCCCTATGTGTTTTCCTCTAGTAAGAATAAGGTGTGATAGGATAGGTTAAGCAGGACACAACTGCATGGAAACAAAAACTAATTTATCATCTCTCATCTGTTCCTTTAAATCACACCTCTAAATCAGACAGGCAATGTTAAAAATCCAGCCTTTCATAAAAAAATGTTGCCTTCATCCATATCTAATTCCCATTTCCTATACAAATATATGTTCAGAAGAAAATGAGAATTTGAGAATTACATATGGATGGAGGTGACACCATATATGTATGCGGTGTGTGTGTGTGTGTAAAGAGAGAGAGACAGAGACAGAGAGAAAACTGCATTTCCACATTACTGCTCTCTGTTCTATAGACTTTGTATGAGATCTTTAAATGTGTTATTCTCTACTAGAAACCCATTAAGTCAAAAAATCTTAACACTATGCAAGCTCTATTGATGGCTAGTCTGATTTTATCTTATAAATAATGAAAATAAGAAACACAAATTTACCAAGGTCAAATCACTATTTTATGACAATCTAATAAGTAAGATTTGATGTGTAAGAAATCTATGATATGCTATGATGAAGAATGAAATGGAGTGAAAAAAAGCAATGTAAGAAAATTGCTTTGAAACATTTACATGAGGGGATCCTAATTTTAGCAGTCCTGAGGCATGATAAACAGCTGAGGAATATAACATGGTTCTTTTACCTCATATGCAGATGGAGTTAATGTCTGGTTTCCTAGGTGTTGTGAACTAAAGTGTCCAAGACTCATTCCCCACCCCACCCCCACCCCACCCCAATCTGCCCTGTAACCGCACAAGTGCTTGAAACTCTGCCAGAAATCCATATCTTGCAGAAGCAATTAGTTATTCTCAATTGTTTATGTGTCTTATATTTCTATAACTAAATCTATTTGTTTATAATAAGTATTCTGCCTTCATTTGGCCATTAGAAGGTAGAGATGTATTTGTAAACTTTAGGTGTCCTTAAAATTCATGAAAGTTAAATGTCATAGTCTGAGCAAGACTCAGTGAGCACATTCTTGTGTATACATAAAGGTCAAGCACTTGAAGCTAGGAGTAGAAAACCAAATAGCACGTTGATAATTGTAAAAATTGGGCAATTATTGCTACATTACAGAATGTTACTGCATGCATTGTTTAAACACAATCACAAAATGTTCAAGAATCTCAGTTTTTTTTTAAACTTGAAAAGCTAGTTGGACAAACTGTTAAGATTATCTTAATATATAGAGAGAGAGTTGCAAGAATAGCATATTTTTTCATGTTCCCATGTAGGAATATTTATATAAACTATATACTACATAAGCCCTTAAGTGTAAAATATAAATAAAAATATGTGTACATTCACAGCAAGCAAGACAATGGATGTACGAAAATAGCTATATGAGAATTTGCTGATTAAAACAGTAATATATAAACCATTTAATAAAACTCAAATGAGATTTATTCTGCATACTGCAGATAGTATGCCATTCCTGCCAAATACTTGAGATTCTTATATCTCAAAAGCTTAATGGTGGAACCTTTAGAGATTCAATATGCCATGTCCAGACATGTGAGCCAGACACACTTGATTAGTTTAACAGTAGAGTGTGCATTCCTGTGAGGCAATTTAGCAGGCTACGGCTCCTGTGTGCAAAATGTCAGGATTCCTAAGTTAGATGTGAAGTCAGTGTCTTGAGATCAATTAATTTAAAATTTATTAAGACAAGAAGAAATCTATTATTAGGCATTTTTTGAAACACACAAAAAAGTACTCAATGGAGATGACAACGTGCTCAATTCAATGTGCACTTTCACAGAGACTGTTGAATGCCTCTAAAATGTTTGATGCTTCATTGTTCCTAGAGGTGCATTCACCAGCTTTGGATTCACTTCTTTTACCACATGTGACAATCCAGTACTTATGTTCTGATTGCCTTGAAGTTTAATGTACTTCTATTTTGAGGCATTTACTGAATCATATTAAGAACTATGGTGCTTGGGTTATAGAGGCAGCATCATTTTTCTTCATTCCATTAAAAAGGTCTCTCATCTTCTTTGTGTATATTTTCCCTAGCTAGAAAAGAAAATATTGCTGTCACTTTCAGTGGGGTTTGCCTTTCATCTCACAGTGGCATTTCAGGTCTCTAAGTGGTATCCAATTTATTTGTATTCCAATGCCACTTCAGTGAAGCGTGCCTCTCTGTCAGCTGAATGCAAGCTTCAGGTGCTCAGTGCTTGGATGCCATGCCATGAACAAATTGACACTAGCAACTACAGCCAGCCTTTTCACAGGTAATTTCCATCTACCTGCTGGGACACAGTTCTCCAAGTTATTCAGCAGCACTATTATATTTTTTAGAGTAATCTGACATTTCTTTCCTTGAATTTCTCAAATGGTGATATTTTGTTGTCAACTTCCTTTTATCATATTGAAGGTTAATGTTAGCATAATTTTAATTTTGTTTCTGAGAAAATAGTTTTTATTTAACATTAGATGTTTAATTGTTTCAAATCCTTTTCATTTATTATTAAAAATCAAACTTTGATTAGTCCCTACAGTTTATAATTTTATGAAGGCCAAAATGGGAGGGATATCCCAAAACTGCAACAGACATAGCATAACATAGTATAATATAACAATATATTTTTCCTACCCTATTTTTATTTTTCCCTTTTTTACTCATTCGCTTCTGAAAAATTCACTAATTATAGAATATTATGTGATTGGTGGATTATGTTTTAATATGTTCCTTCTAGTTTATGGTAGATTAACTACATAAATAGCCCCAAGTTTCCACTCTTTCTCTCTAATGTGGCTTTGTAGCTCCTCCCATCATGACCCAGAACCTGCTTCAGTACCCTCTTGAATCTGGGCTGGCTTTGTCCAGTAGAATGTAATGAAAGTGACAGAGTGCCAGTTCCAAGTCCAGGCAATGGATACTTGTGCACCTCCACCCTTCCGGGGGTCCCCTGCTTCCACCGCGAGATCAAGCTCAGGGCAGTCCTCTAAAGGATGAGATGTAACTTGAAATAGAACCAAGTTATTCAGTAGAATCACCTACATCAACATGTTCACACCCAAGCCCAGGTAACAGAAAACATGAGTAAGCCCTGCTAAAATCACCTGCGCCTAGTCTAAGCAACCCATAAATTTGGGATAAATAAATATTGAAATTTGTAGCTAAATGGAATACAAAATGAAATACTTCCTCACATTTGGTTAAGCCACAACAAAAAGACAAGCCAAAAAGAAAGCATGAATTTTAAAAAATCCTTTTGAAAAACAAAGCTATGTCAAAAAAGACATTTAATTTTCTAAGTCAGTATCTTGCATTCAAGGCACCACTGGGGAGTTATAAAATGTAACATGGAGAACCCGATATCCCAGTTGAGTTTTAAAGAGGAAAGACATTCATAAAACAGAGAAGAAACAAAGTCTCAGTGGCAGAGTGAATTATGAGCAAAGATGAATTAGTGGATGTAGCTGGAATAAAGTTGCATGTAAAAGCTAATTGATGATGAGACTGAAAACTAGGTTGAGACTAAATCATAACAAGCTTTCTCAAGCTACTTAAGGAATTTGAATCTAATCCCAGGGGCATTAATGGAGACCTAAGAAAATTTTTTGATAGAGAATGACAATAATTCGAGACAGAATGGACGTCAATGAGTGCGACTGGAAGCAAGGAAACCAGATAGGGTGGCTTATCCAAAGGAAAAACAATGAAAGCCTCAAGGGCAGCATCAGAAAGGATTTTTTTTCAAAGACCTAAATTCAATCATTTTTCAAAGATAAAAATTAGTAATTTTTCAAAGTTAGAATTGGTTAAAATAAGTTAAGAAAAAGGGATGGAAAAGGGCAAACACAAAAGCTTAGCATTTCCCCCAGATTTCCAGACAAGGTGAATTGTAACACTTTCATTCAAATGGAAACTATTAGAATAGAAAACTTGCTGCAACAGGTTAAATAATATATTTTATTTTAACATATTAATTTTGACATAGCTTCAGGATATACAGGCTAACATGGCAATTAAAAATGCAAAATAAAACTAAAGATTATAAATTACAGTTGTCTGCCTCAGCATTTTGATGACAATTCAAGGCATGGAAGGCTGAGGATACCCAGGGATAGTGTTAGAGTAAGAAAAGGAGGGACTCAAAGACTTTGACTCTAGGAAATACAAAAGTCTAAGGGACAAGCAAGGAAGGAGAAGCTACCAAAGGATTCTTAAAAACATCTTTTAGATGTGGATAAAAATTGAATTTTAAAAAAAATCCTGGAAAATCATGATGCAAATCCTTCAAAGAGAGACTAGCCAACACTGTCAATGGCAAAAGAGTAAGATGGGGTTTGAAACAGCAGCTCCATTGGCAATTAAGAGATGGCTGCAGGAAAACAGCTTCACCAGGCACTAATTCTCTGCTTAAGAGTAATTAATAGATGGATGAAACTTAAACAATTTTATTTACTTTGTAAAAGATTTTATTTATTTTTAGAGAAGAAAAGGGAGGGGAAAGAGAGGGAGAGAAATATCAGTGTGAGGTTGCCTCTCCTGCGTCTCCTATTGGTGACTTGACCTGCAACCCAGGCATGTGTCTTAGACGGAATCAAACCAGTGACCCTTCGGTTTTCAGGCCAGCACTCAATCCATTGAGCCACACCAGCCAGAGTGGAAATTAAAGAATTTTAAAAAGCAAACCTAGGCTACATTGTAACAAATTTTGGTAAAGACTTAAAGGAAGAAAGTAGGGCTTGAAAGAAAGTTGAGTAAGGCATGAGGATATTTGAGTTTTTTGTAGGCTGAAAAGTGATCCCTGGAGAAAAAGACTCAGCAGGGTTCAAAGAGCTAGGAAGAAATTGTTTCTGGGGTGCAGGTGAAACAGCTACCTTGGAAGATAACAGAGGCAGCTCTTCCCTGTCTACGGGTCATAGGGGACAATGGACATCAAATTAGCAGTGGTTAGAAGGGGCAATGCAAAGTCTTGGGACATCCTACCTGATACTTTTGGTGTTCCCTTTGAAGAAAGAATTCCATTGTGATGGCATTAAAAGTACTGCAGGATTCAGAAATAAGGTCTGGGTGCAGATATGATGGAAATTCACATGGAAGTTGAAAAGGAAAAAGAAAAACTATTCCAAACAGTTCTGAAAGCTCAGAAGAAGATGAAAAACCTTAAGTTTGTGGTCATAAAGACGTGTATTGATCAGTGTGAAGTCCATGGGTAGCAGTGGAGGAGGTAGATGGTTGAATTAATTTGAGTGAGAACAACCACCTAAAAACCGAGCGTGGGCAAAGACACTGAAAGTCATGATGACACTGTTTTGAAGGCAGACTGTAGTCACGATGGGAGCCTGCAGTGAAGCAAGAGGACAGCTGCTATTTATAGGGAGGATGGAAAAGTGCGAGGTAAATCCTCTCCAACTCAATTCTGCTATGATGCAAAATAAACTTTACTGTGGCTTTTTCAGATATGAAAAATTAGATTTAACTGATTTATGTCTGTTCTACTTAAACAGTGAATACAGTTTTTCTTGTTTGAATACTTTATTACTATAACTCTTGTAGTGAGCATTCACTAAGTTATAACTAACACAAAACATGATTTCTTCTATTAAGAAGGCACTATTTTATTTACCTTTCCCAAGTTAAACTAAATGTCAAGCATAGTTCAATAAAATGAATCTATAATTCTGAATAGACACAAATGCTTATTTTATTGATGCCAACTCTAACTCCAAATTAAAATCATATGGGATTGACACTGTATACAAATTTCAGATAAATTAATTTTGTTTTTTAATATCAAATACATAAGGAGAGTAACTAAAGCATTTGTCGCCCTTCTCTGTTGGATGTGTATGCAGGGACTTAAGAGATAATAATTAAAATGAATTTGCTCAATTCAGATTACATAAAAATATGATGGTAGATAAACAGATAGGAAATAGATGGATAAACAGATGGCCATATTACTTTAGAAAAATAAAGTAAAAACTTGCTTTCCATTCTAATTAACAGTAAATATCATGCTTTAAAGTTGCACCTTGGATCAAAGATAACAGTATAGTAAATGATAGTATTATAACATGTAGTCCCAAAAAGACAGAGCTTATTTCAAGATTTTTACTTAATTTCTTGAGCAATTTGAAAAACTGTTGATATAAGTAACTTCTATGTTTATAGGAGGAAACCAATAAAATGTTATGATCACTATATTTATAAACCAAAGACATCTAGTAATTATTTCATGTGCACCACTTAAGATTGAGGTTCAGGGGGATAGTTTTTAAAGAGACTTAATTAATCAGGGAGAACTGAATAGCAGGGTGCAAGTATAAATTCAACCTTAGGGACAAGAAAATATGTCCAGGTAGAGGGTGAAATGTTAAAGGTAACTCCAAAGAAAATTTAGGTTATTCTCAGGTTTGATTAGCCTCAGAGAATAACCAAGAAAAAGCGACAATAAAGTAGCTTTTCCTTGGGCCATCAAATACCTATGTGCTGGATTATTTCAAGCTCAGAAGGAGAGACTGATATACTTCCTCCCGAAATCACCAAGATTGGTACAGAAACTAGAAAAGACTAAGATGTAGATAATGCGTAGGCACTATAACAAGAGAAAAGCCTGAGGCAAAAGAAATGACTCTGATTTGTATTTTTTAAAAATGTACAAGAAAGATATTAATGCTTACTTGACTTTACAATGAATCTATACATTGGTTTCAAAACATAATTTGACAGAGCATAAGAGACCAACACAGACAACACTACAATTAATATAGAAGTGTCCTTGCTTCTGTGCTCTCTTATTGGGTAATTCTTTAATAAAGCCTTGGCAATGACTACTAAGAAGTCATGTTTTGGTCACATATAGCTATAACAAGCTTATATTTTATAACCATATATGCAGGAGCAGAGAAGGAGAAATGATACTGATCTTTTCAAGAACAAAGACTGTACTTATATTATTTGTGGTGTTGTCAGCATTATGTAATATCTGAACATAGTAAACAAACAAATAAATGAGCAATATAGTGTGCTAACACTTATATTTTCATTTAAGTATGATTTTATTTCACATTAATAATAAAAAAATAGTTCAGCTATGTTTATGAGGTATGACAGATCATGCCTGAGAAATCCACTAATAGCCTATAGAAAAAAATACTTTAGTTCAAAGAAATTAAATATAAGTATCAAAAATATAAATAAATGCATAGTGATTAAGAACTAGGTTCTGGAATCATAAAGACCTGGATTTGAATCCTTGTAACCAAATAACTGACCTGGATTGTCAGGTCTGTGATTAAATTTTACTCTTTTTATCTACAAGCTTATAAGTTATACTGAAATGGTTTCACAGATACCAATAGGACATCAGATTCCTGGGTCAGGGACAGGGGTCTTTATTACACACAGCACAAGATGAAGTATACGTGTCAGGGTATTTATGTTGGGTATTCTTGCCCCTAAACCCCACAGGGGCAACATGAGAAACCCAAATTAATGCTGCATAAGACACAGCTTTGCATTAGAACTGAGAAACACTGAGTTTGAAGAATCCACAGCTTTTCTAGCAGCTAGTAACAAGTCTGCTTTTTGTCCAAGGGAGAGATATTACCCTATTTCCCAATATTGAGAAAGCTGAGAAATAGCATAGCTGTCAGGGACTTGAATTCTAGAATACCCAGCAAGATTTGTAAGAGGGCAATAGACCAAAGAATACTTTTCTACAAATACTATCTTATACAAATCATTTAAAGTCATTTATTAATTCATTCACTCACTTTCTCTCCTTTTTAACCATTTTTATTTTTATGACCACTTATATCAACATTTTTATTCTCTATACTTCCTACCAGAATAGAATCTCAAAGCATATTTTATTTTATTCACTAGTACATCCCTAGAACAATGTCTTGCTATATTTGTTTTATAAAATATTTGTGGTTGTGTTACATTGTGTAAATGTCCCATAGTTTTATCCACTCATCTACTGATAGACACTTGGGTGTCTTTCAAATATTGGTTATTTTAAATAAGGCTACAATGAACATAAGGGTGCATGAACTCTTTCAAATTAATGTTTCAGGCTCCTTTGAATATATTTCCAGATGGGGAATCACAGGGTCATCAGTCAGTCCCATTTTCAATTTTTGAGGTATCTCCATACTGCTTTCCACAGTGGCTGCACCAGTCTGCCTTCCCAATAATGCAGGAGGGTTCCCTTTTCTCCACGTCTTTGCCAACACTTGTTTGTTTGTTTATTGATGATACCCATTCTAACAGGTGTGAAGTGATATCTCATTGTGGTTTTAATTTGCATTTTCTGATGATTAGTGACATTGAGCATCTTTTCATATCTCTTGGCCATCTGTATGTCCTCTTTGGAGACATGTCTATTCAGCACTTTTGTCCATTTCTTAATCGGATTGTTTGATTTGGGGGCAGACGGGGGATGTTAAGATGTATAAGTTCCTTACAAACTTTGAATATTAACCCTTACCAGATGTATTATTGACAAATGTGTTCTCCCATTCAGTAGGTTGTCTTTTCATGTTGTTGGTTTCCTTTGCTGTGCAAAATGTTTTTAGTTTGATGTAGTCCCATTTATTTATTTTTTTCTTTTGTTTCCCTTGCCTGAGAAGGTATATCAGAAAAATATTGCTATGAGGAATGTCTGAGATTTCACTGCTTATGTTTTCTTCTAAGATTTTTATGGTTTTCCTATTTACATTTAAGTATTTTGAGTTTACTCTTGCATGTGGTGTAAGAAGGTGGTCTAGTTTCATTTTTCTGCATGTATCTGTTCAATTTTCCTAACATCATTTGTTGAATAGACTATCTTTACCCTATTGTATGTTTTTGTCTCTTTTGTCAAATATTAATTGACCATAAAGGTGTGGGTTTATTTCTGGGCTCTCTATTTTTTTCTATCAATCTGTATATCTGCTTGTATACAAGTACTGTGCTGTTTTCATTACTATGGTCTTATAATACAGTTCGATTTCTCCAACTTTCTTCTTTTTTCTCAAGATTATTGTGACTATTCAAGTCTTTTGTGGTTCCATATAAAATTTTGGAATATTTGTTCTAGTTCTCTGAAATACACCATTAGTATCTTGATAGAAATTGCATTGAATCTATGATTGTTTGGGGTAGTATGGACATTTCAATGATGTAAACTCTTCCTGCCCATGAACACAGTATATGCTTCCATTTATTTGTATCTTTTTAAGTTTATTTCTTCAGTGTCTTATAATTTTTTGAGTACAGATATTTTACATCCTTGTTTATATTTATTCTTAGGTATTTTTGACACTATTGTGAATGGGATTGTCTTCTTAGTTTCACCATTTTCATATTTTAATGGTGTCACGATTTCAAATTAATAATAGATGCTGTTCAGAGGGAAAACCCTGTGAAATAAAGAATTTAGCTGACTTTTGTTTTTGTTCCTGACATGTAATGTCTAAACTCTTACAACTTCCCCAGTGATAAGTACCTTTGTTTTTCATAATGGGCCCCTCAGACTACCCCTGGTCATTTATGTAAGATGAATTACGGCTGTCCCCTTGATAGCTTAAGCAACCAAGCTGACTCAGGACCCAGAATGGCCAAGCCAGGAAGACCACTCATATGATTAAAGGTTTGGTGTTTTGAGCCACACAATTTCAGTCCAACATTAGGAAGGGAAGGAAAACTGGAAATTGAATCATGTCAGCATGATTCAATCAATTATGCCCACAAAATGAAACCTCAGTAAAACTTCTGGACTCCAAGCTTCAACGAGCTTCCCTGGTTTGCAGTACTCTTTTAATATTGTAACACTTTGGTGCCAGGTTAGTAATAATTTTCTGAGGACAACCGAAGCTTTGCATTTAGCATCAGACCTCACCCTTATGTCTCTTCCATTGTCTTTCTTGATTTGCATTCTTTTACTATAATAAAAATGTAAGTATAAGCATAGTGCTTTACTGAGTTCTAACAGTCATTCTAGTGAATTAGTGAACCTGAGGTTGGCCAAAGAAACCCCCAAATCTGTGGCCAGCTAATCAGAAGTGAAGGTAGACCAGGGGAGAGTTGAACTTGTGGTTGATATGTGAATTGAGAACAGTCTTGTGGAAGACTTTGCCCTTCACCTTAAGTCTGGCAAGCTCATGGTAAACCCGGAAGGAAATCTAGCTCCAGTAAGTGCCCCCCTACTAGGTTCTGAAGAGCAGTTAACCAAACCTTGAGAAATGACAGCTCCAACATTATCTTTTTCTGAGCTGCAGAGTCCAGCTGTATTTTTTTGCAAGAATATTTATATTAGAGCTACATTTTCATGTTAAAAATATATTTCTTTGGTAATGTGGTCAATGTTTCTTTGGTATGATAATAAGCAAACTGCCCAAACCTTGCATAGAATGGTGTTGATCAACTTTTTGTTTCAAAAAATCTATCAAAAATGTTTTGTTCTGTAGAATTTGTGTCAACTTCATGTAAAAAGGTTTAAGCATAGCCCTGGCTGGTGTGGCTCAGTGGATTGAGTGCCAGTCTGGGAACTGAAATATTGCTGGTTCAATTCCCAGTCAGGGCACATGCCTGGGCTGCAAGTTGGGTCCCAACAAGTGGGCGTGTGAGAGGCAACCTATTCAGGTTTTGCACATCAACGTTTCTCTCTTTCTCCCTCCCTGCCCCTCTCTCTAAAAATAAATAAATAAAATCTTTTTTAAAAGATTTAAACATAAAATGAAAACTCTAGTTTAAATAAGTGTGTCGGCAAAGTTGGAACTTTTTCTTAATTTATTGACAAGTGATTTAATAATATAGTCACAGCAGCATTCAAATGTAATAATTTTAACTTATGCAAATAACACCTTAATGTTACTTTTAGAAAGGTGAAGGTTAAGTGCAGTAAATACCAGTAATAGCAATATAGTTTGCAAGTGAAATTAGCACAAACATTTTAATAAGTCCCTGAAGTCTGAATTAGCGATAAGAAGAAAAATATTCCAAATAAAAATTTCTTAAAAGGTCAAGGTCTTAAAGTCAGTATTCATGATTATTTTAGAATACAAGATGAGCATATTGGTGAAATTCCTTATATATGCAATTAAAGACATTAAAAGCACATAGCACAGAATTTGGTGAAATAATTTTAGAATAACTAATTCAAGTAACATTTCAGACTTTTCACACCTCACAAATATGTCATTGGAGTAATTTGGGAAGGACCCTGAAGATTCGACAGATGTCTTACAGGAAATACTTTTAAAATTAAGTTTTTGTGAGTTGAAAAACACTACATGAAGCATGCCATTTATGTTTTAAAAAGTCCCAGCTTGTTCAAGATGAATAAGGTGATGCCATTAACTCTAGATAGGAAGAGAAGGGAAAGGGATAGGATGGGCATTAGTTGTATTTCTAATTTTTTTCTTTAACAATATTCTTTAAAATAGTAGTGAGGTATTTATATCAGTTATTCCTACCTTATTATTTTTATACAAGTCTATGTGTTTGAACATTTTATATTAAAAGTAAAAATTTAAGATTGTTGAGGATATTCAGGGTCTTTTTTGGTTCCATATAAATTTTCAGAATAATTAGATCAATGGAACTGAATAGAGAGCCCAGAAATAAACACCCACATCTTTATTACTAATTAGTATTTGACAAAGAGGCAAGAGCATGCAATGAAATACAGACAATCTCTTCAATAAATGGTGCTGGGAGAACTGAACTGGTACATGTAAAAATATGAAATTAGTCCACCATCTTACACTATACACCAGAAAAACTAATTTGAATAAAAGACTTAAATATAAGTCATGATACAATAAAAATGCTATAAGAAAACATAGGCAGTAAAATTTCAGATATCTCATGTAGCAATATATTTGCCAGTATGTCCCCTAGGACAAGGGAAATAGAGAAAAAAATAAACAAATGGGACTACATTAAATTTAAAAATGTCTGCACAGCTAACGAAACCATCATCAAAATGAAAAGGGAACTGACTACATGGGAGAACATATCTGCCCATTCTACATCAGACAAGGGTTTAATCTTCAAAATACATAAAGAACTTAGACAACTCAACACCAGGAAGACAAACAATTCACTTTAAAAATGGGCAGAGGACCTGAATAGACACTTCTCCAATGAGGACATACAAAGGGCCCATAGACATATGAAAAAAATGCTCAAAATCACTAGCCATCAAAGAGATGAAAATTAAAATTTTCAGTGAGTTATCTCTTCACACCTGCCAAAATGGCTATCATTAATAAATCAATGAACAACTAGTACTGGCAAAATTGTAGAGAAAAGGGAACCCTAGTGCACTGTTGGTGGGAATGCAGACTAGTGCAGCCACTATAGAAAACAGTATGAAGTTTCCTTAAAAAACTAAAAATAGAACTGCCTTTTGACCCAGCAATTCCACTGCTGGGACTATATCCTAAGAACCCTGAAACACCAATCCAAAAGAATTTATGAACCTCCATGTCCACAGCAGTGCTATTTACAACAGCCAAGTGCGGGAAACAGCCTAAGTGCCCACCAGTAAATGAGTGGATCAAAAAACCATGGCACATTTACACAATGGAACACTATGCAGCAGAAAGAAAGAAGGAATTCCTACCTTTTGTGACAGCATGGATGGAACTGGAGAATATTATGCTAATTGAAATAAGCCAGTCAATAAAAGGCAAATACCATATGATCTCACTTAAAAAAAAGAATCTAGTGAACAAAATAAACTAATGAGTAAAACAGAATCAGAGGCATAGAACTGTAGAACAGACTGACAGATCTAAGAGGGGAAGGAGAACATCGGAACTAAAAGAAGGTGAAAGGAATAGTCAAAGAATATGTATGAAGGACCCACAGACACGGACAACATTGTAGGGAATGACTATGGAAGTGGGGGTGGGCTGGGTAGAGGGGGCAAAGGAAGAAAAATTGGGACAACTGTAATAGCATAAGCAATAAAATATTTAAAAAATAAAATTTAAGTATTGTAAAAAATTTTGAACTATACACTGTGTACAATGCAAGAACTATCAGTAATAGATTTATATTTAAAAAATAATTACTAAATTGCATGAGCACTTACCACAGGACAAGAATTTTAATAAATATTTTAATTGTATTGTTTATTAAATCCTTGTAACAACCATGTAAGGTAGGCACTAGTATAGTCTATTTTTTTCTGATAAAGAATTTTAGGATTCAAATAGTAACCTTCTCTATCTTGCTAATTGTGATATCTCTTTCATCTAGAAGAGCACCTAGCTTTAGTAAACTGATAAATATTCAACCACATTTAAATTCAACCACAAATATTTTATTTTTTATTTTTATTATTTTTATTCTTTTAAAAAATTTTATTGTATTTTTTCCATTACCATTTAGTCCCCTTATACCCCCCTCAATTACCACACTGTTGTCCATGTCCATGAGTCTGTTTTCCTTTTTGTTCAATCCCTCCACTCTCTAACCTCCCCCTCTTCTTAGCTGTCATCCTGTTCTCTATCTATAAATCTGTCTTCATTTTGCTTGTTAGTTCAGATTCTGCATTAGATTCCACATATGAGTGAAATTGTATGGTGTTTTTCATTCCCTGACTGGCTTATTTCACTCAGCATAATGTACCCAAGGTCCATCCATACTGTGGGAAATGGTAAAATTTGTTTCTTTTTTATGGGAAAACATATTTGCTGATACATTGGATAAGGGGTTAAAAAAGCTGTGGTGCGTTTATATAGTGGAAAACTACCATAAAAAAGAAGGAAATCTTACCTTATGTTAAGTGAAATAAACTGCTGTTAAAAGTGGTCGTACCATTTTGCATTCCCACCAGGAATTAAAGAGAGTTCCTGTTGTTCCGAATCTTCAGCTGTAGGTGTTTTCAGTGTCCTGCATTTTGACCATCCAAATAGGTGTGTTGTCCATTGTTTTAATTTGCACTAAATTAAATGCAAATTACTGTTGACATAATGTTGACAATCTTTTCATATGATTATCTGCCACCTGTATATCTACTTTGGTGTCTAGTACAGTCTTTGTCCCATTTTAAAATCAGATTGTTATTTCAGTGTTGACTATTAAAAGATTTTTTATATTTTGGATAACAGTCTTTTATCAGATATGTCTTTTGCAAATATTTTCTCCCACTTTGTGGCTCATTTTCTCATCCTCTTCACAGTATCTTTTACAGAGCAGAAATTTTTATTTTTAATGAAGTCCAGCTTATCAATTCTTTCTTTCCTGGATCATGTCTTTGATGTTGTATATAACAGTGATCACCAAACCAAAGTTCATCTAGATATTTTCTTGTGTTACCTTCAGGGTTTTATAATTTGTTTTACATTTAGGTCAGTGATCCATTTTTAATTCGTTTCTGTGAAGTGTGGAAAGTTGGGGTCTAGGGTCACCTTTTTGTATGTGGGTGTCCTTCTTAAGCTTTAAAATATATTTTACTGAGAATAGTGAGTAGTCTCAATAAAAGCTGACATTTATTGATGTTTGCTAATGCTACGGTGTAGACAACATTTTAAGAGCTTTCATGTCTTAAATTCACTTAATCATTGTGACAACACTCTGCTATAGGCAATATTATTTTCTTTTTACAGAAAAGAAAACTGATTTCACAAAACTAAATAATTTGGTCAAGACGCAGAAGCAAGCAACTGAAGGAGGCAGGCTTGAAGCCAGGCAACCTGGTTCCTATACCTATAATGTACTTATGCTATTACAATGTTAGAAAATAAATATCCTGATGTGAGATTATAGATCTAAACAATTGGAAAAGATAAAGACAGGATTCTTGCATAGGACAATGCTTTTACTTTTGAAAAAGACAAGTTAAAATTTTTAGCATAAGAATGCTTCATAATTTTGTGTTACATTTATTAAAATATTTGAATTTTTACTCCTTTGAGTCAATGTATGCCACATATGCCTAGGAGTAAACATCAGGAAATGTATCTCGTTAGACATCAACTAATAGGCAATAAGTGGGTATATATCTAATGGAACTACATATATGCCTTACAGTGTGTGGGTTAATATTTTCAATAGCATTGCACTGTCAATTATGACTCATCAAAAATAGAGTTTGGTCAAATTAGGCAATTGATTAAATATTACAGACTTGGAAAATCTATTTACAACCACCAGACATTGGTGACATTCAGGAATGTAATCTGAGTAGCCTATAATTGTTTCTTAGTTTTAATGGAGACTTTAATCTAATCACACAGACAAACTGGAGGCATAAACTCAGTTTAGCTGCTTTAGCTCAGTCAAGTGACCAATACATTTCCTTAGTCTAATTTGAATGCCTTCACATAACAACCCCCCCAAAAAATCATGTAAATTTAGTCTTCTAGGTAAAATAATGTAAAAAACACATGGGTTACACAGGCCCTGGCAGATGTTATAGACTGTGTTCACATAGCTTGCTCCGTGCTCACAGAGAACATGACAAAGCACAGTGTTATAAAGCTTCATTCCAGGGGTCTCCAACCTTTTGGTGTCTCTGGGCCACACCAGAAGAAGAGTTGTCTTGGGCCACACATTAAATACACAAACACTAATGAAAACTGATGAGCCAAAAAAAAGGTTTTAAGTAAATTTATAATTTTGTGTTGGGTCACTTTCATAGTCATACTGGGCCTCATGTGGCCCATGGGCCACAGGTTGGACACCCCTCACACCCTCCCTGGAGCAGAAATTTTTTCATTGTTCTAGAAAACTGCCCAGCCTATCATTAAGATCTGTTACATTTTCATTCTGATATTTCTTGTATTCATAACTAACAATTTCTATCACTTTTTGTCATGTGAATCACTGCTACCCACCTGATCATCTTGATCTGCTCCAAGAAGAGCCCTCAATATTATCATTTAATTTCTTCTTCAGCTAAAAGTATGTTTAATGTCCTACAATAACACAATACTTTCTTTGTAGATACAAGACAACTTTTCCGGCCTCATATTTGTCCATCATTAATGATGCTGTTTAGATTGCACCAACTAAACAATCCAGAAGTGCTTCTAACATCACTGGTTCCAGAGTGGGGAGTTTTTTGGGCTGCTTTTGGCAGTGGTAGTGGTACCAGATGCTAAAAGTCTGATGCTCAGAAACTAGACATTAGTTGCTATAAGGAAAGAATCCTGTATATCAGACTCAATATGATCATCTCCCCGTGTGTAACTCTTTCCAAAAGAAGGGAAAAAGATAAACTCAATTATCATCTTGGAGTCATTCACTGTCTGAAAGTACATATTTTAAATAAAATTCAGTGTGGATTCACAGATAGAAAAAAATTATTCAAGACATTTTTTTCAAGCATCATTCATATTTGTTTGTTTGATTGTTTGTTTAAAGGGGACAGGGAGAAAAGCGAAAGGGAAACATCCACGTAAGAGAGAAACATTGATCGGTTGCCTCTTGCACACCCCTGACTGGGGACTGAATCCACAACCTAGGCATGTGCCCTGACTGGGAATCAAACATTTGACCCTTTGCTTTCCAGGATGACACCCAACTGAATCACACCAACCAGGACAAGTATTGTACATATTAAGCAAAAATTTATATAGCTAAATGTTAGGTAGGTTGAGCCATAGGAAATTACCATTTTAGTAAGTCAAAATGGTCAAATATTGGCAATTTTATATGACCCTGCTGAATCCTCAGGTTGTAAAATATAATGACCCTAATTTATATTAAGAACAAAATGAGTAATATGCAAAAAATGACAAAAATAGCCAGACGCAGCATTCAATGTCACATCATCTACCTCATTTGTATGGTTTAAGTGCGGTGTGCTACCTTAATTTTCAGCTGTTGCTTCCATCCCAAATGCTCTAGAAGACTGTCACTGAGCAGATTAAGAAGTGGCAGTATAAATCACAACTCCCACGGTCTAATACCATGGTTTCCAAACACTATGCTGACAAATGATGAGAGCATTACAAACTCTTCAGCTCAATAATCCAATATCTCACCAGTAGTTAGCAAAAGTAGTGTGAAATAAAACACATTCTGAAATAAATGCCAAGGTTAAAAATACTGTTTCAAAGTCTATAAACTTATTACATGCTATTATAAAGTGCCAACAGTTTTACATTCTCAGTACTTGAGTTCTACTTTACATCGATTGGAATTACCACATTAAGTCTGTCTTTGAGAGAGCTCAGCATGGGAATAAGAAGTCAGATTAAACACAATATGGTCAGCAAACTCACACAGTATAATTATTTTTTCTTCTTATTATAAACTCTTTACTCAAATCCACTTGCATTTAAGGAACATAATACTTTCAAAGCACTGCGTGTGTGCTCTGAAGAAAACAAATATTAACAAAACTTTTTCCCTGAGCTTACATTCTGATTTTAGAGACAAGACATAAACATTTATGTGTTTTTTAAATAAATTTACTTTAAATGACATGCTAAGATAGCAAAATAAAAGAGGTACCACAAAGCAGTACATATTGTCAGATACATATATAGTATAAAAGGTAATTAACATTAGAATGCGAAAGACGGAAAGGTGTTTACAGACTCAGCCCAGAAAAGATGTGCATGTGCAGTGGGACTTGTGCTTCCTTGAAGGGTCACCGGTGCTTGAAAGACAGAAAGAGGAGAGAGATCACTTTTATCCCAGATGCAGATGTCAGACACGAGAGAACAGAAATGGTCGATCCAAACTGTTTTCTAATTACCCATCACCACTGCGTCTAAATTCACCAATGTTTATTGTCACATGTTAGTTACTTAGAAATTATATTACTCAATGTAATATAATGCCATCAAATGGTTTATTACCATATCAATTTATCAAAAAATATTTGACAGCTTCTTACAATTCTATTTGGTATCATTTTATTTTAGTTTCCCCAGAAAAAAAAATACACTCCAGAAAATTTATAGCAGCTTCTTGGCTAGAAAAATAAGTCCCACAAATGTGGGGACAAGAGAGTTCTGTTTTAGTCATTTCAATATTTCAAAAAGGAGTCTATGCATTTGGAAATCTTCCATTTCTACCTCTATCACAGATTACCATATAAACAGGTTCTGAGTTTTATTTCTTCTGAATCCACAAAGAAACATGAATGAAAATTTGAATGAAAAGAAATAGAGACAGTTTCCCATTTTCTGTATTTTCACTTTCTGTCCCCAACCATAGCTAGTCACCCCACATTTAAGGACCAGTTGTGACAAAAGGCAGGAGGAATTTCAGCTGACTCCTTTTTTGGAATTCAGAGTGACACTTAATACTTTATTGTCTCCCACTCAGAAGGATTCTAGGTCAATTTATCAAAAACCAATCTGAAATTCAGTTTCCCACAGGAACTAACAAATGACCAACTTTCCTCTTTGTGAGAAATACCAATATGCTAACTAGAAACTTGCTTTTATTCACTATGTCAAAAGATTTATGACATTTATAGTGGATGCTCAGTCTTTACATTGATTTTAATTTCTGAGAAGAGCATAACATTCTAAGGTTTATGTAATTGACCTTTGCACTGGTTTTCTGATTCTCCTGCTGCTCCTGCCACTTGCAAAGCTGAATAGGAAGAGGAAGCACTTGGCTGGAAGAGGGAAGAAAAGGCTGAGCACACAGGACAGACTGGGCTACTGATCTCAGGAAAAAAAAGGCAGGGGTGTGGAGAATTAGGAATGAGAAGATAGAAGGACAGGGCAGTGGAAGGAGAAGACCGAGGGACTGAAGCAAAAATTGGGAGGATTTGCAGAAAGAAGAGAGATCAACAAGGGAAATGGGAATTCAGAGTGAAACCAGAAAAGATGGCTTTCTTGCTGCCTGTCACCTACTAGGCCCAATAAGAGACAGGGATTGAATCTTTCTGGGCGCTTTATTCAGATTGTCAGAGATCTGAGAAGACGGGATTTGTACCCTCACAGACCATCTTAAAGTCCATTTTAAACCAACCTTTTTTATAAAGAGAAGAAAAGTGGAGGTCAGGGGACTGGAATTCAGGAGAAAAGTTAATCAGGTGAAAAAGCTGCAGCATTCGTTCCTCTGTGTCCTGGGAGGTGGGCATCTCTCCCTGGAGCACAGTGGCTGGGATACCATCTTGATTGCTTGCAGTCCTCCTGAGCACAAAGGGGGAACTGCTTCTGGTCTCCTGCAGTCAAGGTGGGTCATACCTCCAGCTCCTGGAACAACAGCTTTTACATACATTGATTGCTAAATTTATTAGCTGTTACCTAAACTAAATTTTTCCAACATTCGAGCCCCACCTCAAGGGGATCTAAGAGAGAATAGCAATAGAGAGGAGGAGGGGGAATAAAGAAATATAGGAGCAAAAGAGGGAAGTCTGAGAGAGAGAGAAGCTTACCAACACAGAGCAGAAACTACAAGGCCGAGGAGGAAATGAGTGGTGGGTGGGGTAGACTGAAGAACACAGAGACCACAGGCCAAGGGGGCAGCAAAGAAACATGTGTTCCGATTGCCTGGAACAACCCAGGTCCTAATAATCGGTCATGTAAGTTGCCATAAACATTGTGAATATTTAGAAGTAAAGAGGTTTCAATAAATTGTTAACTTTGATAAATTCCTTAAGTGTATGATTCAGTGAAACATAATAATTGATCAGTGGGCAAAATGGACAGATTTAATGAACACATCCTTGGGAATTTATTTCAGAAATGAACACAACTCATTATAAACTTCATTTTTGTGTTTGTGGTTATAAATCTCTCAGAATTCATGTTATATGATTTTATTTCTTTCTAGAGAGAGGGGAAGGGAGGGAGGAAGAGAGGGAGAGAAACAGCAATGTGTGGTTGCCTCTCTCATGCCCCCAACTGGGGACCTGGCCCACATCCCAGGCATGTGCCCTGCCTGGGAATCAAACTGGTGACCCTCTGGTTCGCAGACCAGCACGCAGTCCGCTGAGTCACACCAGCCAGGACCGAACTTTAAATGTTACTATTTGAACAGCATGTTCTTTGAATGCCAGCACAAGTTTCCATTTATCATCTGTCCTACTGTCATATAGGTTGTGTTCTTTCCTTGTAGTTTTATGTCACCATGGCCCATCTGCTT
The DNA here is from genome assembly GCA_028533065.1 of Trachops cirrhosus. Classification (NCBI taxonomy): domain Eukaryota; kingdom Metazoa; phylum Chordata; class Mammalia; order Chiroptera; family Phyllostomidae; genus Trachops; species Trachops cirrhosus. The sequence goes on along the minus strand of CM052541.1, from coordinate 29,513,858 downwards.
CTTAAGACATGGCCATAAAGAATAATACTGAATAATAAAAAGGCCATTGTAGATCCTAGATGGCTTGTATAGGAATTCTCCTATTCTCACTGCAGCATCTTCTTTACAATGCTGGAAAATTTCTTCATAAAAATGTTACTATGTAAGAGTTTTCAAAGCACTGTTAAGTCAGAACATTATGTGTGTGTGTATGTTAATTTTTATGAGGAAATAGGTGTTCCAAGAAGATAAGTGAGTTGTTCAAGGTCTTAAAATAACATTTCCAAAATCTGGAACCTTAAGCCTACTCTTTTTGCAGGAAAGCCAACACTTTTTGATAATATCATGATGCACTGTCCCCAAATACTCTTAGAGACCTGTAATTCTATAATGTACCTCTAAAAATAGAGGTAACACTTTCAAGTGGGAAAATAAAATAACTACAACTATATAATGATTTGAATCAATCAGATTCATTCAAATGGTATTCCTCCTTTATTCTCTTCCTAAACAGACACATTTTAGCTTCTCCTAATAATTTTTCTTATAAATCTAGTAAGTTTTCAGTTCACCAGTGCTCAAGCATACATGTCTTAAATAAGAAAAAAATTAAATATAATTTTTTCAGTTATACTCTCCTTCAAAAACAACTCTTTTTATGGTATGAATTGTATAGCCATCATGTTATAAGAGGTGGATAAGCTAAAAGTTACTATTCCAATAATGATTTAAAGAAATGTATAGACACAGGTGTGTATAGGTACCCTATTAATAGACTGATATCCTTTTGGCCTATTTAGAACAAAGTTTTATATTTACTGACTTTTAAAATCAGCCATGGTTCTGCCAAAAACTGAGATCTTGCTGTTCTTGTTAGTTAACAAATTGGTCTGTCCTAGTTTCATGGATGCCGGTAGAACAAACAAGACTCTGAGGAAAGAGATAAAGGATGGTTTTCACTCATACCAATAGCAGTAGCCACAGTATCAGCATTTTTGTTCCGGTTCCCCAGGCCCCAGTAGCGCAGGGTGACATGAAGAGTGCCAGGCGACATGCCCACTCTATGGGTTATGTTACAGAAAGGGAACCCCAAACTTAGAGAAGCAGGATCTTTTATGACAGGCAGTAATCATGCTGGCCTTTTGCTCCAGAAAGAGACATTTTTATTGTGCTAGAGAGCAAACAAGGCTGCACCTTGCTCCGGAGAGACACTATCTCTGTCTTCCAAGGTGCTGCACGAACAGCCCTGAAACAGTAGTCCAGGACAGAGAGCAGTCAGAGCCTCACAGGCAAGATGTGCAGAAACACTGGAAATCTATGGGAATTATTTCTTAGTATGCTTGTCCACATCTGTTTCAAGCTGTCTATTAGATTGTTCTGAAACTTGCTGTTTTATAAATTGGAATATTTCATTAATTATCTAATTGCCTCTTACGTTCCTTAATTATAAGTAATTTACTTGGACTGTAGTCTCTTTCCATTACTCTGTTGAAGAGCCAAGTCAAACTGCCTTGATATACATGAATTTAATCCATTTGTTGTAAATATTACTTGTTACAACCAGAAACTCTTAATCTCTCTCAAAACTTGAAACCAAATTCAGGTTCTAGGGTCAACTCTGTCCTGTTTAAGACCTCAAGTGATTCCATAGTGATCCAACCTTGCTGCAAGGCTTTTTAATCCCCTGAGATACCCACCTTAACAGTTGCACCAGTAGATCTCTTCTTTCTGGCTGAAATCTTGTTTTGTTCTTCGAGATCCCACAAGAACCCAAGTCCTGGATCTAGCCCCAACCCAGGGACTGCACCATACTGCAGCTGTGAGACCTCTGTAACGGACTAGGCTGCTACGATTGTCATCACATTTCTCTTGCAGCCACGCTCCCTGGTCCTGTGCCCCATCCTTTCATTTAGGCATTAACTAAATTCTTTTGCATGATTTTCTTGATATTAATCTCCTATCTGAAGAAACACCTTACTTCTATCACCTACCTCCAATTCATTTACTCAACGTAGAGTTCCTGAAGGACTACTAAGTTCATGGATCTAGGCCATGCAAGTTTGCAATAGGATTCCCAAATACTGTAGCTGACCAGTCCTGACCACCTGACAGAACACTGCAATGGCTGCTCCTGGGAAGACCCCGAGCTCCTGCTTGGGCGGTGTGCTTGCTCCCACCTGGCTCCATGCTCCAAGTGTTCATTCTGACAACCATCATGCTTTGCAAGTACAAAATCTCACTCAAATCCCCAATATCTGCCATCATTTCTGTTTGAAAGAATTTCTGAATATTTTAATAGCAGTAGATGTTGTAACTCTCAGCACATTGGTTTTCTCATAAAATAATAAATTAGAAAGATATTGTGATACCATCTGACAGTTTGTGCATTTTACAATTTTAAAGATGTTGTCACCTATACAATCTAGTGTTTTCACTTAAATAATACAATATTTTCTTTCCAATATTAAGGTCTTTGAATACTTTGAAGTTTGTTAATTAGATTATACTGTCACTGAGGCTTCATTCATTCTTGAAAATTTTCCATGAATACAATTTTATATATTCATAGTCTTATGGTCTCTCCTTATCTAAAAAGCAATACTCTACAGCTATCTAATTCAAGACATCTTGTTTCTTTGAAATATCTTTTCTTTAAAATATCTTATCAAATGGAATCATCTCAATCTTAAATTGTAACCATATTAATAGGTATGGTCCAAAATTTATTTCTATGAGGTACAAAGCCTCATGACTGATGGTCCTGCAAAGAAAACTGAGTCTGCCCTGAATTGTCAGTTCTACATCTATAAGAAACCCTCTTTTGATTAAACTTTTTTTGCCCTGGGACTCTTCCAACAGAAATATCAATGATTTATAGACAAAAACCACTACTCCCGATCCTTCCAATTATTTTTTCCTGTTTCATAAAGTTCAGTTACTCATCTCAAATCTTTTGAGAAATAATGAAGTAGAAATAGATGAATGGATGATCAGATGCTGAGAATAGATGGATGACGCTTGATAGATACATACGTACATGCATATATGTGTACATACATAGGTAAGTGACCCAACCTTATTTATTGAAAAACCTGCTCTTCCTCACTTGTCTGCCAAGCTACTTCTGTCATATATCAAGGGTTCATACACGTGGGGGTTCTTCTGGGCTCTCTGTGGTGCTCCACCTGTCTATTTATCTACTCCTGTTTCAATTACTGCAGTTTTTATTAGATTGACATCTTATGGAGCTAGTGTTTTCACCATTTACTTCTTCTCCATTCTTGACCCTTTGTAGTTACGTGTACATTTTAGAATCTGTCTTCAAAGTTCTACTGAAAACAAAACAAAACAAACCCTACAGTTTTCATTAAAATTTCATTCAAGCTCTAAACTATTGTTTTAAACTCCATGTGCATGTTAGATGTCTCTGTATAGGTCTTTCTAATCTCTCTCAGTAATATTTGATAGTGGCTACATTGGTGACCCTGAATAATTTTTGATCAATTTAGATATGTGATAATTTTTCATACTATGTGAATAACATCTTTTTGAATTTCATTTTATATTTCTTGCTGGTGTATAGAAATCAATTAATTTTTGAAATAATGCACTTTAAATCTGAAAATTCCTAAACTAATTAATTATAATAATTTGTTTATGTAGCCTCTGATTTTAAATAATCTTATCAACCTCGTCAGGTTTCTTTTTTCCTTTTTTTTCTTTTGCTCTACTCTACCAAACTGTCTACTACTTTCAATAAAATGTCTGGATGTGGTGAAAGATAAACCAACCTTAAAGAAAAGAGTTCAACATTTTCAACATCAAGTATAATATTTATTGTAAGTTTGTTGTAGACACCAACTATATACTCAAGTTTGCTTAATGTTTCTTTTTTTAAAAAAATATAAAATGTTATCAAATGTATTATCTGCAACTATTAATAGAACTATACTCCAATAATTTGGGAATTTCTAAGATTGATATTCTGGAAGAAATCTAACTTTATCATATCTTTTTTAAAGGTTGAGATTTCATTTGCCAATATTTGGTTTATAAACTTCTCATCTATGTTCATAAAGGAAATTCGACTGTAATTTCTTGTACTGTCCTTACTAGATTTGGGTATCAGTTCCACTGGTCCTGTTATAAGTTAGGGACTATTGCCTATTTGTCCTCTTGAATGGTAGTACAAATTACTAAAGCCAGGTAAGCCTTAAACTCACTAGTAAGGTCAGTTTTATGAGAAAATTTAAACTACTGTTTCCATTTCTTTAATAGCTTAGAACTATTTGGACTTCTCTTTCTTCCTGAATAATATTTGATAAAATATATTTTATGAGAGTTTTTATAATTTCATATACATGTTAAAATTTGCTAATATATTACTAATAATATCTAGAGTTACTATCTGCTTAATTTCTGCAATACTTCTAATGTACTATTCTCTCAGCTGATGCTAACAATTTGTTTCTTGTCTTTTCCCCTGCTTACTCTCACCAGTCATTTGTCAATTTTATTGGCCCTAAAAAAAATAAAAAGACTCTTGATATTTCTCAATCTCTAAAACATCTGGCTTATATTTAATTTATTCTCCTCTTCACTATTTGAGAACCTATATATCTAGAATTATCACTATGTCTTTCTTTTTAAATCTAAATCAGTGTAAGACAGGTTTCTTTCACTTGCAACTGAATATGTCTCAATACAACAAGTAAATATGATGTCAGTCCTAATAGTAAATTTAAAAGTAGCTTTAAACAGTAACATTGACATAGTGCTATATCATTTACAAAATGCTTTGATAGACATTTAATTTCAAGCAACCCTTGCAGAAACTTAGTAAGTAATTCTTTTAACCCATTTTAGAATTGTAATAATTGAGGTCTGAGAATGTTCCCAGGCCTCATTTCTACTAAAGTGATGAAACATAAACTTAAATTCTTGGCTTTAAAAGGTGTGCCATTTCTAAAACACAGGCCCCTAGGCTACTAAGCACATTTCACTTTCCATTTTATTGAATTACTTGTTGTTCCTGTTGTTTCTCATAATATTATTATTAACTGTCTTTCATGAATTATTGTGAGCTTGTTTTGGCAAAAATTCTTCAGCAGCACAGGGCCTAGTACTTTCTAAGTCTAACTGTTCTGATTGCTTCCATAAATCCCGTTCACATAGTCTCCTTCCATGATCTGTAAATATCCATTTTATTGCAATCAAATTGCTCTATTATTCCCTTAAGAACCTCCCAAATATTAGTTCCAAATCCTAATATCTTTAAGCAGTGGAACCTTTTCAGTCTGACTAGATTTTCATCTCCAGGGCACATAGTTTTATTTGTTTTCTGTAGAGCTGTCTTTAAAATATTTTTGAATATGTGGTGAATTTCTGAATGCACATTACCATTATTTCTAGCATCTTATCTTCCCTCGTCAATGTACACAAAGGCACGTGTTGTCTGAAAACTATCATCATCTCCATCATTTGCTCCAAAAAGAAAAACTAAGAACTCTGCTTTTTCAGATGTGCACAATTTTCAAAGCCTTAAACAGATGACGGATGTTGAATACTTCCTTGCAGAGTGAATGTAGCTTAATCACACCAAGGATCGCATGAGAAAGTCAGCTCTTGGTTTTACTCAGCAGGTTGTTCTCACTTCCCTTATGAAAGAATGGGTAATGTTACTTTCAGCTTGCCAACATGTTATAAATGCTTCTCTCAATTACCTCTTTTGTTCCCTTCAATCGGTCTTTGGTTATCCTTGCTAAACATAATGCTTGGATCCCAGCAGAGAAGCCCTTTGAGACCTACTTAATCATTGCCCCTGACATAAAAAAAGGACCCCCAAAAGGGTAAACTGCTTGGCATCCACATGAGAGGCAAGCTGTCGATTGGCATTATAGAAAGGTTTTTGGGATTAATTGAGCAGACTATCAGAATGGGAAGCTGGTATTCTGGCTCTGCTTCCATCAGGTCCTCACAGTGTGGCTTCATTATCCCAACAAGAAAGTAGAAAGGCTGTTGCTGCTAAAAGGAAATGAAGTAGATCGTTGCAGTACTCTAGAGAAAGAGATGGTGAAGAGTGACACAGGAGTTGTGTTGAGAGTTCAGGCCTTCTGTGTCAGAAGAACAGGTCTCAGAGCATCACTTGGATGTAGAGTCTACAATAGTAGGCATGGCCACCAAGGCAACAACCCCAGCTGGACAAATAAGAGGAGACTGAGGAGAGACAATACAACACTTCATGAAGGTTTCCGATGGGCTGGAAGTAGTCCTGCATTCCTGCTCTCATTCATTTCCCTGCTACCACCAAGACATGCATCTCCCAAACCTACACATGTACTTTCCAGATGGATTTGTCAAAGAATACTGAAATCTGTTGGGCATGCAATAAACACACCTCAATGTTATTTGTCTTACCCTCTTCAAGTATACTGCTACCAAAATTGGCTATGCTACTTGTTTTTACACCCCCTTTTAGACAGAAACTATATTTATAATCACTGCACTCTGTTTAAAGGCATATTTTCAATGTCGGGCCATCGTGGAACTTGAACCAAATTCAGCATCAAGAAGACTATGTCATTATGGAGTGAAGGAAGTAAAGTTGGTGGCCAGGAGTGCCTGATCATTGTTTCTGCCTCCAACTCTCCAGGAGCAGAAACACTTTTCTGCAGAAATTGGTGTCTTGTCAGTTAGAGAAGGACAGTTTCGAAAGGGAAAGGAGAGCAAACAGTATCAAAAGTATTAGTAAGGATGAGTACTGAAAACGGACTGTTGAGTTTGCAACCAAGTAGATAGAGGTGACTTTACTGGTGCAATTTAACAATTGAAGGTGAGCACAGAGTATGTGGAAGATATAGCAGGAGAGGCCTGAACTGTAACCAACTTTCTGTTTCCAGTCTTGCCCAATTCCAATCTGTTACACAACCATCACTAGGATGATCTTTCTAAGTCTGACTTCTTTATTCTCAAACTAAAGTCCTTTCAGTGGTTTCTTATTTACTACACAGCATAGTGTATGTACCTCTTTGTAGTGTACCAATTCTTCCTTCACCCTGAATTCACCCTTGAAGTACCATTTTTTCTCAGTTAGCAGGGAGAATTGAAAGGCCTCTTCTTTGTGCTCCATTATACCCAGGACACACTTCTCTTGTATCATTGACAGTATTCAATCCCATTTACATGTTTTCACCCTTATCTTTCTTAACTTATTTTAAGCTCTTTGAGAATAAACACAGTGACTAACACATTGTGGAAACTCATTATTTAACTCTTGAATAAATGAGAAAGAAAGGGAGGAATAGAGAATAATGAAAAAAAGAATACCTTCACCACCAAATTGGAGGAGAGGAAAGGAAGATAGATAATGATGGAACAGGAAACAAACTAAAGTAATGATGTAATAAGAAATCAACAAAATGAAAGAAGAATCAACTCCATAGAAAACTTAAATTTGTACAGGAAAAAAATACTATATACAAGTAGGATCAACTTGGAGCTGGTCTAAACAGGCTGTGCTTGTCTCCAGGGGTGTCTGGAATCATAATACAAACCTTTGGGCAGGACTGGAGTACAATGTACTACCTAGGGATTTATAATGTGCCATTTGAATTCCAAAACTTCCCTGGTGGCACCCAATTGCAAGTTTTCTATGTTGTTTATTGAGAGTGTAGAGTAATGGTCTGCATCTGGTTTAACCAGTTTTATAGCCTTATTTTAGCTACAGACTGATAGTTTATAAAAGATTCCTCAAGAAACTTTTACTTGGCTGCCCTGAGAAACATATCTTAGGGAGTCATAATCCCAAAAAATGTATATCTTATAAAAATTGAGAAAGGACCATGGGGACTATGCCTCAAAATCTCAGACCTCTTTGATATTTACCCATGCTTTCTTTCTCCTGCTCTACTATATATGGCCTTCACTATTGTGAAAGCCACATATAAATATACCCTGTGGAGTCCACGCAGTTCTCCAACTTTGTGTGATTGATATCACCGTCATATTGAGTAGAGTATGGAAGTGATCCTTGACTCTATAATTTGAATGATAGCTAACACTCTGGGGAAAAGAAAGACGAGAAAAAGGAGATGTGAACCTTTGATGACAGGCTGACTCCCAAGACACTTGTGGTTGGAAGTCATGCAAATGCTGTAACTACTGACTGGAGGAAAAGCAAATCAGAACTTAGAGGGGGCAGGTACTGAACCAAGGAGAATTGCTACAAGGATTTAGAAAGAAATTAGTGTAGAGGGAAAGTCAGCCAAGGATTTTGTAATTTGGGCTACTTTGAAAAAATGAAAGTAGCAGAAAGAACTGAAGCTGCCCAGTCCCCCAAATTATGGTTGATCATCTTAAAGATGAGGGACAGCAAGCCAAAAAGGTAATCAGGCAGATATTTCTTTTATTAAAATGTAACTCAGTCTAAATGAGAATCACTAAAAAAGACTACATACAGTGCAAGGGGAAGAAATCAAAGGCAAACGAAACACAGGCACTTGTGCAGTGATATAAACAGCTTCCTTGGAAGCCTCGGCTAAAATGAATTTTATGCCTTCAGATCCAAGGAGCTATTTCCCTTGTAAAAGATACTGCTGAATGGAAGAGTGTGTTTGGAGTTACATAGGACCCTTAATTAGTTGCAACTTTTACAAAAATGTCATTAGAGGCTAAAACTGCCAATCTGTAAAGCTGCATAAAGTCAAGGTACATAAAACATACCTATAGAGGGGAAATTAGATACTAAATGAAATACTTAGATAGCAAATGAAATAATCCTTCTGAAGCTTCTGAAATGGTGGCAATATTAACAACTAAGGATGACACTAAAGTATCCTCTAATTTTATGCCTGTGATTCAAGTAATGGTTGATGTGGTGATTGAATGATGAAGAAGATTTGAATTATTCAGAAGAAAAAAATAATAAAATGGATTTTTTAAAAATCCTTAAGACATTTAAGTTGGGTGGAAGTATTCACATGGTTAATTTAAAACATATAGAAAAGGAAAAAATAGTTGGAATCACTACTAAAGTTTTAATGGATCATTATAAGAGATTATGAGATTCGGCCACTTTACCAACTCCTCCATTTAGTCTAGGCTTGATGCATTTTAAGATGCTAGTGATGACATAAAAGCAGAATCTGCAGTCTCTTCCAAAGCAGTGCTATTTAAAACAGTGAGAATTTAAAAACATTATTCTGAATGACAAGATGGCTAGAGACTGTTGGTTCAATGTCCTAGCAAAGACACTAAGACCATTTGCATTGGTATGTAGGAAAACCATCCATGGTGGTAAAAAAATTTTATTGAAATTTCTAAACACTGATACACAATATACACATAAATTAACTTTCTAATAAAAGAATAAATGGCAATGTAACTGAGTTAACAAGATAAAGTGAAATATTCAAAAATAAAAGTACCCAAAATGAGAGACAAAAATCACATGATCATATCAATAGATGTGGAAAAAAGTACAGCCCCCATTTATGATAAAAACACAGCAAAGTAGGAACAGAGGGAGCATTCCTCAACATAATAAAGGACATATATGAGAGACCTACAGCCAACATCATACTCAAAGGACAAAACTTAGAGCTTTCCCACTAAGATTAGGAACAAAACAAGGATGCCCACTTTCACCACTCCTATTCAACATAGTACTGGAAGTCCTAGTCACAGTGATCAGACAAGAAAAAGAAATAAAAGGCATTGAAATTGGAAAGGAGGGAGCAAAACTGTCATTGTTTGCAGATGACAGATGTACATAGAAAATTCTGTAGATTCCATCAAAAAACTACTCAACCTAATAAGTGAATTTGGCAAAACAGCCTGATACAAAGTCAATACTCAGAAATCAAAGGCATTTTGTACACCAACAATGAAACATCAGAAACAGAAATCAGGGAAAAAAATCCCATTTGATATAGCAACAAGAAAAATAAAATACCTAGGAATAAACCTAACCAAGGAGGTAAAAAACCTGTACTCAGAAAACTATACAACACTGAAGAAAAAAATTAAGACATAGACAAATGGAAACATGTACCATGCTCATAGATTGGAAGAATTAATATCATCAAATGGCCATACTACCCAAAGTGATTTATAGATTCAATGCAATCCCTATTAAAGTACCAATGACATATTTCACAGATATAGAACAAACATTTCATAAATTTATATGGAACCATAAATGATCCCAAATAGCTGCAGCAATTTTGAGAAAGAAGAAAAAGCAGGATCACAATACCTGATATCAAACTGTATTACAAGACCCCTGTAATCAAAACAGCCTGGTACTGGCATAAAAACAGACACATAGACCAATGGAACAGAACAGAGAGCCCAGAAATAAACCCAAGTCTCTACGGTCAATTAATATTGACAAAGGGGGAAGAAACACAAAATAGATCAAAAATAGCCTCATCAACAAATGGTGTTAGGAGATCTGGACAGCTACAAGCAAAAAAATGAAACTTGATCACCAACTTACACCATACACAAAGCTAAATTCAAGGTGGATAAAAAACTTAAATATAAGTTGTAACACCAGAAAAGTCCTAGAGGAAAACATTGACAAGAAAAATCTCAGACATTCCACACAGCAACATCTTCATGGATATGTCTCCTAAAGCAAGGGACATAAAGAAAGAATGAACAGATGAGACCTCATCAAATTAAAAAGTTTCTGCAAGGCTAAAGAAAACAGCATTAAAATGAAGAGGACCAATTATATGAGAAAACATATTTTCCAATGATACCTCAGACAAGGGTTTGATCTCCAAAATATATAAAGTGTTCACACAACTCCACTCCAGGAAGACAAAAAACCCAATTTAAAAATGGGCAAAAGACTTGAACAGACACTTCTCCAAGAAGGACATACAGAGGGCCCAGAGACATATGAAAAGATGCTCAGCATCACTAGCCATCAGAGAGATGCAAATTAAAATCACTTCACACTGGTCAAAACAGCCATCATAAACAAATCAACAAACAAGTGTTGGAGAGAATGAGGAAAAAAGGGATCCCTAGTGCACTGTTGGTGGGAATGCAGACTGGTACAACCTCTAGGGAAAACAGTATGGAATTTCCTCAGAAAACTAAAAATGAAACTGCCTTTTGACCCAGCAATTCCACTGCTGAGATTATACCCTAAGAGCCCTGAAACACCAATCCAAAAGAACCTATGTACCCCAATGTTCATAGCACCACAATTTACAATAGCTAAGTGCTGGAAGCAACCTAAGTGCCCATCAGCAAATGAGTGGATCTAAAAACTATGGTACATTTACACAATGGAATACTATGCAGCAGAGAGAAAGAAGGAGCTTCTACCCTTTGCGACAACATGTATGGAACTGGAGAGCATTATGCTAAGTGAAGTAAGCCAGGCAGTGAGGGACAAATACCATATGATCTCACCTTTAACTGGAACACAATCAACAAAAGAAAAAAGCAAACAAAATACAACCAGAGACATTGAAATTGAGAACAATCTAACAATAGCCAGAGAGGAGGGGGAGGGAACAGAGGAGAGAAGGGTTTTCAGGAACTACTATAAAGGACACATGGGTAAAACCAAGGGGAAGGGTAGAACCAAGGGAGGGAGGTGGGCTTGGCTGGTGTCGGGGAGAGGGGTGGGGAGAAAATGAAGACAAGTGTAATTGAACAATAAAATAATTTTAAAAATTTAAGAAATAAAAGTTCACTTCAAAATAAAAATATAAGAATAGAAGTTATGTAAGGTTGTTGCATCACCCTTACCAGAATGTATTACCAGAATAGATGTGATGTATGAATGAAGAACTCTTGCCTTATCCAACAACAAAGTCATAGAAATTTGCTCTTCCTCTTTTTTTAAATGGGCATGTTAGATGGGACCTTTAAAACTACCTAAACCTACCTGAGTGCTTAATATAAAACAAAATAGGATACCTGGGAAGGGGTGGACAGAGAGGAAGAAGCATCAGAAAATTGCAGCCTTAATTAAAGATATGGTAAATTCAGGTGAATCAGTGTCCCAGATTCCTTGTTTAATAGTCAAGTAGCATGTGAGAAATGATGCTAGGTCCTGGAAACTAACTGTAGACTCCAAAGGACTGAATAAAGAGAATTCTTCAATAGCGTCACCTGTTCCTGACAGGTGTTAACAATTCAGGTTGGGCAACAAGCTAAAGGAGAGTGGTATTCGGTGATTAATTTGACTACTGCTTCCTTTTTTACATTCCTATTCTGAACAAAAGTCAAAATCAAATTTGCATTCATGTGAAACAGACTCCAATACACATTTACTATGCTTCTATGGGATTTAAATTATCCTGCTTATTGCCACTACCTGGTAAGAAGAGACATTGATTTAATTCAATCAAAAAGTACTTTTATGCATTACATCAATAATATAATGTTGATATCTAAAGCTAAAAATCAAGCTAAACATGAATTCTAAATGTTGGTTAATGGTATAACTACCAGGGAGTAGCCAATTAACCCAGCTAAAATATAGGGTTCAGCATAAATGATAAAATTCTAAGTGATTACATGGTCCAGAACCACTAACAACATTCCTCAACTAATCATAATGATGTATTGTCTGTCTAGCTCCAAACAAAAAAAAGAGGCACAAAGATTGCTTGGTTTCTAAAGAAATCAGATACCACATCTGTAAATTTTATTGGCCCTATTCTTATAATAACAATGGAAAAAGCTGAATTTGAATAATGCTTTCCATAGCATTAGGCTCTCTTCAAGCTCCAAATGGTCATTGACCCATACAGCCCCACTCTAGCCAGATGCTAAAATGATAATAGCAATATAAGCAGCTAGAAAACTCAAGCTGGCTAAAGCCTTTGGCAAAAGCCCATACTGCCACCCTGCAGTCATGGAATCTGGACTAGAACATTACCTAAGGCTGCCTTATAAGCAGCATGATTCACAGATTGCAGCTCAACGTTAGAGAGCCAAAAAATCTGCAAGGCAGCTGCATTACAACTAGCTGATCATTTTATTTTGACTAGAGAAGAAAAATACAACTCCACTTAATGGTCAGAATTAAAAGGGATATTACTCAGAGAGCTAGATAATAAAAGTAATGTTGCATGTTTTTATACCAATTTTAGTTAGTATGTAATAGAGTGAAATGCTCGGCCTGTCTGACTCCATCTTGTTCAATCCTGCTCTGTCCCCATGGCCTTCAGGCTAATAGCTTCTGCTTAGTCTTATATGTAGACAAGATAAGCTAATCATGAGAGGAATTCTGCTTGCAGCTCGAGTTTTACAAAAACAGCCCCTTACTAGAAGGTAACAATCAAACCTTGGTTCTTTAACAAGATTTTCAGGAACCTAGTAAAGGAACTCACATCAAGTAGAGCACAGGTGACAAACACCAGGCCCGTGGGCCAAATCCAGCCCTCCACCTTGTTTTATGAGGCCTGGCACCTTGTTTCTACCCGTTCTCGCTTAACTGTTAAATAGCAGTTACATTTACACAGTCCTAAAATTACATTCAGCCTTTTGAAGGCAACCACAAGGCAATGTGGCCCTGGTGAAAATGAGTTTGACGCCCCTGAAGTAGAGTCAACAGACTAACCTTCCTCAAGCCCCTGCTAGTACCCAGCTGTCTGGGGTTGTCAGGCACTTCTTGCACTTCCCGATACCCCTTCCCTTGACATAGCACAGGCCTGAACTCTGTACTTTCTTAAGTTGGATTTGAGGAATCACTAGATATCCCATCTTCTCAGTGGACACCTTCTCAATTAATAAAGCTTTCCTCACTCCAAGACCCAACCTTGGGAGTTTTGGCCTCTTAAAGCATTGGGCATACCCACTTTGGGCTGCTAACAAATAGCCATTGGATTGGAAATATGGTTCAGGAAGTGGGCCACAGATAACTAGAAGATAAGAGAAATTCCAGTGTGGGACTTTGCTATAAAAAGCTGTATGTTCTCCTAGAGGAAACAAATGAAAATGGGGTAAGCTGATGCTCATTTTAAAAAACCTCTGAATTCAGAAGGGTGCTGAAACTAACAAATAAATACCCTGTTTGCTTTTTGAAAATAATTTCTTGGATGGTGATGGATGTTAACTAGACTTATTGTGGTGATTATTTTGCAATATATATGAATATTAAATCATTATGTTGTACACCTGAAACTAATATAATGTTGTATGTCAATTATATCTCAATAAAAAAATGGAAAAGTAGTTTCCTGAGAATACAAAATGAGTTGTCATGGAGACATTCAATCAATCAACAAAACATAAATATATTCCACTGTGTACTCAGAAGCTCAAAAAGTAATTAACAATTGTTCTATTCTTTCAACAGTTACATCAGAGACTAAAAGGAACTATGGGCTGCATATTGACAGGGTCCACATCAGTCTTTAGCTGGCAAATGGATTACATTAACCCATTGCTCATGACTCCAAGTATATATTGTTCTGGTAGGTCTTGACCAGGATAGGTATTTATTCTGGACTTGTATGTACATTCCAGGTTATAGAAGTGTATGCCTCTAACACTACTAGAGGCCTAGAGGGAAAAATATATGATTTCAATTTGGCTCTCCACTCATACATCACGGATGAAGGAGCACATTTACTACAGGTGCAGTAATAGAGTAGGCTAAAATGCATCATATATAATAAACTTATCATGTAGTTTACCATGCATAATTTAATGAATTAAATGGAAATCAAAGTGTACCAATTAAAATATGTGCTTATTAGAGGGATAGTCTTAGCAACATGGCATAATATGAAGCCCCGGACCCTTCCTCCCTCTGTGGATACCGCTTCAACAATACATGGACCAATTCCATTCGTGAGAAGTCTGGAAACCGATGCAGAGACTCATACCCTGGGCAAGCACAAAATACAATCATAATGAAGTCAGTAATAAAATCTGTGGAAACGTTTCCCCATAATCCTTTTCACATGACATAGCACCACATCATGAGGAAGAAAGTTCGCACTCCTGGTGCGTGCATCTCGTACAGTTTACTGTAAGGTCAGTGTGGCACTAGAAACAGACAGTCTGAAGGTCCTCCTTGAGAAGTAGGAAAGAAGGAAATACAGGTTTGCTGAGAGGGAAGCTATCTGTCTTCCTGTGACCTACTAACTGAGAGATCCATCATTTCGAGAACTGCAGAGCTGAATAACTGGAAAAGAAGTAAAGAAGAGGACACTGATCAGAAGACAGAAACTTAGAGGACTCTTAGTCTCCTCTGGACAAGGAGACAGTGGAAAGCGTAGATCAGACTCAGTGGTGCCTCTCCAACCAAGGAAAGTGACTAATGTCATAGAAAATGACTATTGTATATGCACCAGTTAAGGCAAGATCTGGGCCATTTAATACTTAACATCCCATGAAGAAAATTCAAAGTAATGATGAAATCTCCTAGCTCTAAAACACTTCCGTTTTATTACTCTAATTCTTTAAGAGTCTTACTTATTTGCTCTTTGACCAGGGTTTTGAAAAAGTCTAATGTATTAAGAAAGTTGGCTAACCACTAAAATTAAAACTAAAAGAGGTACACAGCATAGTCATTAGGAGCTCAGTCTAAGAGCCAAACCTGGTCACACATAATGACCCTGAGGCAGTTACTTTCTCTCCTCTCTCTAAGCCTCAGCTTCCTAATCTTTACATTAGGGCCTGTCTCTTGAAGTTTACGTGAGACTTAAATAAAATGAGGCATGTAAACTTCAAAGCATATTCCCAGGTACTCAGCAAGTACCAGATAACTATTATAGGTTCTATTACTAAACATTTATATGTAACATGAATCCTAAATTAATGTTAATGGACATGATCAAACAGTCATTTGAAATTTTTAAAGATTTTTTTAATTAAAAGATTATATGATCCCAACTCTTTTCAGCTATGGCTAATAACAGAAAGCTCACAGTAATACTCTGATTTTTAGTATTAATCTTTTCATTATATAAATAACAATAAATGGGCTTGAGTCATATGAGAATCAACAAAGATAATCAGGGATTTGTCACATAAGAAACACTCAAGGAAAATACACTACTAAAGATGAAAAATAAACTGAATTGAGACTCTTTCTCTTAAACCTTAATGATGTTTATTTCGAAAGGGAGGAACTCAACAAATATAAGGCACCACCACCAACAGCAACAAAAATAGGACCAACTTCCTGACAGACTTTGATGCTCATATACTTCAGTCTGCTCCTAATCCTGCCCTCGTCACACCCACCCAAAACTGGTCCTAGGAAAAGAAAAACAGTAGATAAACAAAACCCTAAGCAATAACAATCTCCATCCCTGTCTTATCTCCACTGAAGACAAAAAGTGCATTAAAGATATTTCACTCCAGGAATCATTTAAGAAAAGTCATCAAATATGCAAGATTCTCTCTGTCACCACATGTTCTCAATAGAGCAAGATAAATGGTTAGAAAGCCCTTCACTTTGGTGTCTCCTGTCTAGGAAAAAAGCAGACAAGGAGAAAAAAATGACCATAATCACACAAGAGCCAATAAACTGTGATTTAGAGGAATGACAAGGAATAGAGAACAAACACTGAGGAAACAAGAAGCTAAGGAATATATAGGGATTCAAAGGCATTCTATAAAACAATAAACAAACTTCATTTACAGCCGACAACAGAAGAATCTTATAAAGTTACTGAATAGCAAGTGGGGTCCTGCTGCCCACCACCACCCCCCAGGAAAAATTCTGGGGGTGAAATTTTGATGATAAAGGAAAGGAGTCTTTAGTCAAAGGCTACACAATTTTGGAATAACAGCTTTCCACATACATCAGTCATTTATAGCTTTAATCACTTAAACTTATCAATTAAGGCTAAATTCTTCAACACCTGAATTCTCCTATCATCCTCCTGTTAGTTTTTAATTATCTTATTTCTATAAGGTTAGTTTACAAACTAAAACAACATGAGATATAAAAGCTACACAATTTTGGAAGAATAGCAGGCTCTGCCTCAGAGCCTGTCCCCTCTAGAACACTCAAAGAAGAATGACGCCGCCACCCTCTGCCAAGCCGGCGCAATCCTAGGCTGTGCCCCGAGTTCCTTCCATCCATAATACTGTCCGTTGGGAAATGCAAACAGCTGCAGCACGACCACACAGACATCGCTGAGGAAGAAAGAATGCTCAAGGGCCCGTCTCTGCCCTCTTTTTTTTTTCATCTTCTGGCCCATAATTCAATGCACCTCTCAGCCAGTCCCATCCTACACTGTTTACCTGGCAACCTGCTCCTACATTCCTCCCCACTCTTCCCAGTGATCGGATCAGATCTCTCTGTGCCTGCAACATTGTGGTAAAGAAGAAAATTATTTAGAATATATACATTTTAATTCTATGTTTTTCAGGAGTGTGGATATAGATATAATTTATATTATACACACATTTCTTTTTACTTTAAAGCATAAAAATGTATATTTATTTGCCCATTTATTTACATTTTGATGTAGGGTCATGGATTTTTTATTCCAGCATGGGCACACTTCCACCATTCTGAAGTATTATATGAATGTAATATATTAACAACTGATCCTGTATTTGTCATGTTAAAAATGACATTTTTCAAAATTTAAATGGTCCCTTTTTTAGGTAAAAAAAATAAAAGCATTTTAAGTTAGGAAAAAACTTTGAAATGTCAATATTGTCAAAACAAAAGTTATAGTTTCAAATTTGAGAAAAGATGAAAGCTTTTTACGAAGAACAATTATTTCTTGCCTTCTCCAAATGAAGAAAGGGATTTCTTTTTAACGATTTGTTTATTTCTGATGTTGAGCTAAATTTAAATTGTTTGATTTGTGACTATAATTGAACTATGGTAAATCCTTGAAATTATTACTTGGGGAGATTGGTGACCTCCAATCAAAAAAAAATAAATCATTTACAGGAAAAACATCAGTCCAGATCTCAGGCCTTTGTAGACACTTGTTAATCCAGTTAACACTCTAGTTAACCTTCAAACTGTGACTTTAAATCCAGTTAAATTTCCAATCCATGATAATGCATAATACTGTTTTCTAGAAGACCTATATATAAAGTTATTTCAAAGCATGGAAAACAAAGACTTTAAATAATATTGTTTAATAATTGTTTCCTTTAGTTTTCAATCTCTTTTTATTTAAAAATGAAATAGGCAGCATAATAAACCTCTATTTCCTTTCTTTCCAAGTGGGACTGCCTCTTTTTTGTTTCCATCAGGATATGAACTTGTTATTCCTCTGGAAAAGAGTAGATAAAATGGGAAGGGTAGATCATTGTTGTTGTTGTTGTTGTTGTTGCTATAAAGGTTGTAAATATTGCTTTACCTCAAAGGCACCATGACTGTGTACCAATATACGGCACCATTAAAATCCACTAGGCAGTGTCCACAGTTGAAAGTGACAAGCTTATGCATTGGTATTTCAAATCATCATATCTCCTTATTGTTTTAATGTTTGTTATCTACTTGGATAAATAAGTTTTAAAAAGTACTTTGAGTTATTTCTTTCACATGAAAGAATCAGTTATTTGTATTCTTAAAAATTTAGATCATCTCCATTTTTACTAATGTAAGCAATGATTCTTTCCTTAAAATAAATCCCTAAGACTCAAAATGCTCGTTATTAAGTATGCACATGCTTCAGACTTAAGATAGATATAACCAAACTTGTCCTACAAGACAATAATAGAGTTCTGATTTGGTTGAATCCTAGATAATACTGGAGAGTTTATAATTTTTCATATTTTTGGCAATTTATACTGAACCTTGCCTCCTCGTTTGCAGTTGTCCTTGTCAGGCTTTATGTTCTAGCACAAAGAACTAAAACAAAGACAGCTGTTGATAGTGAGGTCACACAGCCTTGGTGTATCAGATTTGAGTTGTGAGTGAGTGAGAGAACAAACTGGGAGGAGCGAAGTGACTGCTGGGCAGTGGTTTAGATAGACCCGGAATGGAAGAGGAACAGGCACTACCAGAAGAACAACACTCAGCGTGGGCTGGATTCAGGGACGAGTTTGAGGAAACTTGTAAGAGGAAGAGGGTGTCTTCTTGATAGCTTCCATAGATAAGAATAAGAAAGAGATATAATTATTTGTTTTGTTGTGTGTTTTAAATAATCTACTCCCTCTTCATTTTCATTTTTACCAGATTTCAGTATTTATTTTCGTTGTTATAAAATTATTTTTAGAATGTTTGAAAGCTATTTTTTTAATATACTGCCAAGCTATGACCAAGCAACTGGGCCATTGAGCTTTGGGAATGTTATGTCAAATGCCATAATTTAATAGAACTTTTTGTTATATTTAATATCTTATTATATTAATACTACTTTCATAATATTAAAATAATATATTTGAACTTTTGTCATAATATAAACATTCTGCTCTATCACAAATAATGCTTTTAATACTGCATGTTCTGTTTTTTCCTACATGAAATTCTTACGTGGTTGATGTTTTCTATATTTTTCATTATGACATATATTATATTAAACTCATCCAGATATATAAAAAATTATCATTCACATATATAAGAGTAAATGTTTCTATAGTGTTTAAATGGAATTTATACATTTCAAAATAAATAAAAAGAAAGGAAAAATAGTTTCCAGGTGTGAGAAAAGTATGGTATATAATTTGTGATATAAGATATGCATCAAAAATATATCTATCTTTAACTTCTGAGGCTCCTTTAACTTTCAAACATTTATCACATACATATACAATGTCAGACACTGCGTTAGGAACTGGAGCTACAGCAACAATAAAAACAGTCACGGTATCTTTCTGAACACAGCCATTAGACAGAGAAAGATGTTAATTATATTATCAAACAAAAGAAAGTAAAATTGTATTTTTGACAAGTACTACAAATTGTGATAGGCAATCCTAAGAACATTTATAATAATGGCATTTAACCTGAAAATCATTTTCTTTTTACAGGGTACCTCGGTACTCATCATTAATTCATTCCAGAACTCATGACAAGTGGTGAAACCAGAGTACAGAACAAATTTTCCCCATAAGAAATAATGTACTTAGAAACAGTTCGTGAAAGTTCCCAGCACGTTCACATTTTACTGAGCTAATATTAAGGAATGAGGTTAATTTGTAATGCAGAACCTTAAAACTAAACATATATGGATTAAAAAGCTATTAATTACATAAAAACAAAATAAAATTTGAATTCACTTTACCTGTACTGAGCAGAGTTCCTGGAATAATGGAATGATGTCAAGGTAGAAGAGAAAGAGGAGAGGGGTTAATTGTTGGAAGAGGAGTCCTCTTCCAAGACAATTTCAGGCAATTTCTCTCTGGCTTCTTCTGTTTTCTGTCTCTTGGTTTCACTGAACACTGTTGAAGACTCAGATTTAGGGAGTTTCAAGAGAAAGTTGTTTCTGTATGTTTCAAAATGTTTCTAAAGTGGGGCGTTGTTCATTAAACAGGTCTACATTTCAGTTTGCTACATTTCAGAGCTTTGTCTGATTGATACTATTCCATAAAGTTTTTTCTTTTATTTATTTATCTATTTATTTAATTTTTTATTGTTGTTCAGTTACAGTTGTCCCCATTTTCCCCATTACTCTGCCCTGCCCTACCCACCCCTACCTTCACTTTCAATACCCTCCCCCACCATTGTCCTTGTCCATGGGTCCTTTATACATGTTCCTTGACTTGGCACTTCCCCTTCTTGCCCCGTTATCCTCCTCCCCCTACCCCCCTGGTTACTGTCAATTTGCTCTTTATTTCCATGTCTCTGGTTATATTTTGCTCACTTGTTTGTTTAAATGATTAGGTTCCACTTATAGGTGAGATCGTATGGTATTTGTCGTTAATTGCCTGACTTATTTCACTTACCATAATGCTCTCCAGTTCCATTCATGCTGTTGGGAAGGGTAGGAGCTCCTTCTTTCTTTCTGCTGTGTAGAATTCCATTGTGTAAATGTACCAGAGATTTTTGATTCACTCATTTACTGATGGACACTTTGGCTATTTCCAGCACTTGGCTATTGTAAATAGTGCTGTGAACACAGAAGTACATAGGTTCTTTTGAATTGGTGTTTCTTAGGGTATATTCCCAGCTGTATAATTGCTAGGTCAAAAGGCAGTTCCATTTTTAGTTTTCTGAGGAAATTCCACACTGTTTTCCACAGTGGCTGTACCAGTCTGCATTCCTACCAACAGTGCACTAGGGTTCCCTTTTCTCCACAACCTCTCCAGCATCTGTTGTTTGTTGACTTGTTTATTATGGCCATTCTGACCAGTGTGAAGTGGTATCTCATTGTGGTTTTGGTTTGCATCTCCCTGATGGCTAGTGATGCTGAGCATCCTTTCATATGTCTCTTGGCCCTCTGTATGTCCTCCTTGGAGAAGTGTCTGTTCAGTTACTTGGCCCATTTTTAAATTGGGTTTTTTGTCTTCCTGGAGTGGAGTTGTGTGAGTTCTTTATATATTTTGGAGATCAAACCCTTGTTTGAAATATCATTGGCAAATATATTTTCCCATATGGTTGGTTCCCTTTCCATTTTGCTGATGTTCTATTTAGCCATGCAGAAGCTTTTTAATTTGATATAGTCCTATCTGTTTGTTGTTTCCTTTATAACCCTGGCTTTAAAAGACATATCGGTGAAAATATTGCTGTGTGTGTGTGTGGAATATCTGGTTGTGGGTGTGGGGTAGTCACCTCCACCTCATTCCCATCCCCTCTCATGTGCCACAACTGCCGGCGACAGCCAAGTATAGGCCTGACGCTCCAGCACCATCCACATTAAGGTCTAGTTTATTCGGCAAGTGAATTGCTTTTCCACAAAGTTTTGAACTTCAACCCATTTACCACCCATTTCTTTTATCAGTGCAGTAGATGCTTCCTCCTTTCCCTCCTCCTCAGCTGAAGAAATTTCTTCAGCCACTATCTGTTGCTGCTCCTTTTGAAGTTCCTACAGGTCCTCAGTGCTCAGCTCTGCTCTGTACTCCTCCACTAATGCTTTGACATCTTCATCATTGACCTCCAGGCCCATGGACTTCCCCAGAGACACAATATGCTCCACTGTTGGGCTACCAGGACCATCCTCAAAGCCTTCAAAGCCCCTTGGACTTACAGCTTCTAGCCATAGTTTTTTCCGGACAGAGTTCATGGTCTTGTGAGAGATTTCACACCAGGCTTCATCTATAAGAGTAATACAGTGGAGGGTATTAAAATGGTCCTTCCAGAACTCTCTGAATGTCAACTGTATATCTAAGGTTACTTCAAAACACCTCTGGAAAAGGACCTTCACATAAAGTTTAAATTAGAAACGACCTACTAGTCCATGGGCTGAAGCAGAGGAGTTGTATTAGGGGCAAGAACAACACAGTTATGAAACTCAGTGCCTCCAGTAAATCATCCTCCAACCCTGGAGGATGAGCAGGAGCATCGTCCATAATTACCCTCAGAGTCAGTTTGTTTTCCTGCAAATATTTTTTCCCACTGGGGCCAACAACTTCATTCATCCATTCTATAAAGAACTGCCTCAGCATCCGAGCTTTAGTGTTGGTCCTTCACGTCACACTTAACTTGCTCTTTATCACATCCTCTCTCTCAAAAACTCATGGGTTTCCACTGTAATACACTGTTGGAAGCTTGAGTTTTAAATCTCCACCAGCATTCCCACATGATAACAGGGTTAGCTTGTCTTTCCCTGGCTTGTGCCCAGGATATGCCTTTTGTTCTTGAGTAATGCAGGTTTGTTAGGCATTTTCTTCCAAAACAACGCAGTCTCATTGTAGTTAAGCACTTATTGGGAATGAAACCCTCAGCCTCTGCATATTCCCTAAACTCAGTGACATAGATTTCAGCGGCTTCTTTGTTGGCACTGGCTGCCTCTTCAAGCCTCACCACACTATGAATGCCAGTTCTCTTTTTAAATGTATTGAACCATCCATAACTGGCTTTAAACACTTCAGTGCTCTCACCACTTGTTCCAGGCTCATCTTTTAACTGATCAGCACGCAATTGCCTAGCTTTCTCACAAATTCTTGCCTCAGAAATGCTACCACCTGCTGTTTTTCATTAATCCAGATGTACAGCAATTTTTCAACTTCTTCCTATGTTTGTGGATGTTGCTTACTCACAGACTTTGCACCATTGGCAACACTTGCTGCTTGAATCGCTTCTTTATTTCTCACTATTGTCAAGACCATGTTTCTCGGCATCTTGAACATCAGAGTGTTATCAGTCACACCTAAACCACTATCATACTTAGCTATGATCTCTTTTTTTATTTTCAATCATGGTTCTTATTAACTGCCTTTTAGGCTTAGTGGTATCACTCTTAACTTTTTGTGATCTGTGATTAGCACTTAAAGTGCACAAAAGTACAAGACAGTAATGACAAGTATGTGGGGGTTCTGCTCTGTTCACTATGAGACTGACACATTGACCTCTGTTTCATTGTGAGAGAGGGGCAACAAGTGGGGAGCTGGCGATGAGTGATGAAGCATTTTCTCTTGTGGGACACCGTCACAACTCATGCAAGTTCTAGCATGTGCAATGAGTCCCAAGCAAGTGCTGAGTGCTGAAAAATTGTTTTCTCCCAATGCAACGAGTACAGAATTTAACGAGTTCTGAGGCAACAAGTACTGAGGTATGGCTGTATTTGATAAGAAACTAGTTATTTTAACCTATCTGAAGCTAAAGTCTATCCAAATTTTAAATGTTTTTGTTTCCCATAGCAACCGTCTTGAAGAAATGTGGTGCATGTATAATTGTTACATTTTAGGAACTTAATCTAAGTGAAATTGTAGTATGAAAAGGAATTTGGAAAGAGAAATTGAATTATTCACCCAAAAGTTGACCTAAAATTATTCACAGCTGAGCACTATTAAAAAAGAAAAGTTTTTATTGAAATGATGATACAATAAATTTTCTAGAGCAAAAACAATAGGATTCATATATTTGAAAAACAAGACCTTCAAATGTTGAAAAATAGAGGAAGTAAGGGAAAATCTTATGCAATAAAAACTTTTTAAAAACTCTTTTGGGGGAATTTAACACCTAAAAAGTGTTTATAAATGTAGTAGTATAACATACTGTCATTTTAAAAAATGATAAAAAAATATCTTAAATTTTACTGGCAGATTTTAAATTTCATATCTCTTTGAGATTTGATTATTAGTGTTAAGTGTAAAATAACATTTAAATATAAATGATATTATTTGCATAAGTTTTAAAGTAGACTAAAGTAATATGATCATAAACATGTCCTTTTAAAGCTTTTCTTCTCCAAAGCCACACTCAAACTCACTAAAGTGAATTGGATCTCCTTACCAATCAAAAACATAATTTATGTTCTTTTGGTTTATCATGCTTATACTAGAATAAAAAAAAAAGCGAAGTTGCTGTTACTATAAGATCTAACAAGAATGAGATCAAGGAGTAAAATTTCTTGCCTCTCTTCCAAGCACTACTCTAGGTTCACAGGAGGTTGCTCCGCTCTCCGCAGTCATTCACAACCTGCTGGTTTCATCACCTTTTTCTCTGGCATCCCCTGGGGTGTGTCCTCACCTGCACCATCAAAGCTGGGCTTCAAGTACATCCATGTTCAGCTCACAAGAAGGCAAATGTAGTTGTGTATCTCCAAAGCTTAGGGCCTAGGCCCAGAAGTAGCACTGGGCACTGCTGTTCCTGTTGCATTGGCAAGAATATGATCATACAGGCACATCATGGAAAGACAGGGCTGGGAAGGATCGTCCTCAACTGGTAGGCACGCTGTAACTAGTGATAAGTTTATTTCCTGCCAAAAGAAAAAACATATCTTGGTGCATATTTATCAGTGTCCCCTATATAGCTACCTTGTACTAAATTTAATTATTTCTAAAATATTTCTGTGTCATCAGAATTTTTACTTAAAAAAAGAAATTTTCCACTCACCATGTTGTTTTTTGTCATTTATGACAAAACAAAAATCTCAGGTATTCTGAACTAAAATTACAATGGCTGAAGAGTGAGAGAAAGAGACAGGACAGTTAGCATGTTAATAGCTGTAGACCAGCTTGACAAGACTGTTCACATTCTTGTATATCAGTTGAAACTTAGTATTGATTTCCACATGGCTATTGTCACAATCATTCAAAATACAGAATAGCCAGGAACCATAGAATCTCGGGAGCCTCAGCTTCTTTTTTACACATGAGCTTCCTTATCTGCTGCCCACAGCTAATCCACAGGAGTGGATGCTTCTTCCTGGGGGATTCTACTGCACATATACCTGGACTCACCTTGCTTCACGTCCCATCCCCTTTGTCTATAGCTAATGAAAAATCTGTTCAGAATGGCTTCTTTCTCTCCTTACTTGATATGTAAAAACACTTACAAAACTCTGGGATAATGGACATGCTGTCTTTCTACCTACACATGTTGTTGGTGGTTTGGACTCCACACCTGGAGATCAATTTATTTTTTTCTAGCAATTGCCTAATATATCTTTTTTTATAAAAAAGACTTTCAGCCATAGAAGTTAATTTTTTTTGTTTACATCCTAAAAATAAAACATTTATTCTTTCTATAAGTATTTATTGAGCAACTTCTCTGTATTGGTATAATAGTATGAGTATAGGATATAGAAAATTATGTGTCAGAGTCCTAGACTTCCATTAGTTTGCCATCCAGTTGAGATTGACATCTGCTGTGGCAGATGATTTAAACAAGTTTCTCATTTACTGATAGCAAAAACTCCTATAACAAGTCTGTGCCCTCTTTATAAACAACAGGAAAACTTGAGGTTGTAAAAGTTAAGTAAAACAAATCTAAATGCCAGAATCCATAGACCCATCTTTTCCAAAGTCAGTATTACTTTCTATATATAATGGAGCTAACCTAACACAATCAAACTGTCAAACCAAACACAAAAATTAGAACTCTTACACAGCATGAAATTTTACTGAATTTTAAAAATCCAAGCTGTAAAGAGATTCATACACAGCAGATTACAACAGATAGTCACACAGTTTACACAATAATTTGCAGGGAGCCATTCATAAACCAGGTTTTCTACTATAAACCATTGTTAATTAACAATGGTTTACTACAAACATTTGGGTATATCCTGATAAAATATTTCACAGATAAGGACTTCCAGCTAGCACACACTATTACGAGTCTGTTTGCCACATCTGTCATTAACAGGTTTAGAGTAGTCCTTATCACCTGCTTTCTTTTCAAAGTGACACAGATACATGTCTGCAAACCAACCCAGCAAGAGGATGGATTACAAACTTCCCATGTGTGAACCTTTTAATTTCCATCAAGGGTTCTTTTCTCTAAATTTCCTGTCTCTCCAATTGTATTCATAGTTAAATAAACTTGATTGCAGGAACCATGAATTTCTATATAAATATGAATGTTTCCACAAACTGTTTTACAAAACAAAAGGTATAAGTTTTCACAAATAGTTGGCACATGTGTTTTATAAGCTAACTATCCATTTTACCAATTTTTTCAAAATTAAATCTTAATTTAGGGACATATTGAAAGGAAGGAGAGAAAGCCATTACATAGCAGTGTTCTCAGAGCAGAGCCAAAATCTTGAAAACAAAACTTAAGTTCTCCCAAAATTCTACTATAGCAATGAGTCCAAGCAACGCTGGAGACCCAGAATAAGGAGTTAAAGAAAATATTCATGAGACAATGAAACTGGAAGAAGAGAAAGATACAGAAAAACTTTAACCATGACTTTTAGTACATCTAGATTCAATCAGATGAGGTCCCCAGGCTCTCACACAAATCACTTTTCTTCATTGGCCATCGTGGAGAGTGTAAGAACCTACAGAGAATTAAAATGCTCTGAACTGAGACTGCATGAAGTCTATGGCTTCATTTCATCCAGCCTTGAGAGCCACCGCTGCTAAATTCCAGAAAATTAATTTTCCACCTAGTGATTTTCTTTGGTTTTCCCATAATGGAACATTTAAAACTCCACAGATCCAAGAATTTTAGAAGTTGTAGGCAGTGTTCAGTCAACTCATTCTAACACAGCCCAAGATACCCTGAAATTAAGGGCAAAGGAATGGCACTTACTTGAAGCTGTGAGGATGAAGGAATCTTTTTAAAGAAGAATATGCAAAGAGATCAGTGGGCTGAGAACTAAGTTTTGATTAATGCTCACAGTTAAAGGATGAGAAGAGTAAAAAAAGTCTGATATATATTCACCTTTTTGAATATGTGTGTGTGTTCGAAAAGTGTGTGGAGTGGAAGAGTGGAGCCAACAAAGGTTAGCATGTGCAACAGCGTACATTTCAGAGAAGTCAGGACAGACACAGACTGAAGAGAAAAAAATTAAATGTGGCAATTATTTCTTTGGTGACAACAGAGAGAGTTCATTAGAGGAATTGGAGAGAAAAACAAAGCTTCCAGAAGATAGTGAGTGAGTGGATGGTCAGCAATTATGGCAAAGCATGTCAGTTGATCTTTTGAAACATATTAAGTGAAAGGGCAGAAATCATTTTGAATTTAGCCTAATATTTTTATTGCTTTTAACATCTACCAAATGCTATATCCATCTCACAAAATCATATTTCCTTTTTATCTATTGAAAAACTAATTATTCTAAAACATATGTGGAGTTAAGAATGGCAATTTTCTGTCCTGACCCATGTGTCTCTGTTGGTTGGGCATTGTCCTGCAAAGCAAAGGGTCATTGGTTCAGTTCCCAGTCAGGGCCTGTGCATGTGTTAAGGTTCAGTTCCTGGTCAGGGTGCATGCAAGAGGCAACTGATTGATGTTTCTCTCTCACTCAAGCTTTCTCTTCCTCTCTTTCTCTCTCCCACCCCCAGTCTCTGAAAATTAAAATAAAATAAAAAATTTTAAAAAAAAGAATGACAATTTTCCACAAGCTAGAACGGTTCTAGCTCCTTTGGCTCCTGTTCTAGTAAATCATGCTGGGCCTACTTTTAGACTAATGAAATAATTTACTTTTTGAGGACACTAGGGGATTTTGCAGATCCTTTAACTTAACCCCACTGTAGTCAAGCTCCAATTAGGATTCAAGATTATTTTCCCCTTGAGAAGTTTTTTTTTTTAATTGCAAGGGAGAGTCATGTAGTTACTTTAGGTGATAATACAAAAACTCAGATTAACTGCACCTCATTTTCATTTCAATCTTGTTCATAAAATATTGATTTAACCCTGAAAGACAAACAAAATCTGGACTAGAGAAGTGATGTATTTTAGGGTACCCTTTATTTCAACATGGGAACTCTGAACATAAAAGCAGTGGAACCAGTGGAAAAGAGAATTGGAAAGCTATGGACGACTGAAGGAGACTGTCATTGCCCAAGCCGTGGGGGAGCACTGTCTCAGTTAACATTATAACAGTAGGAGAAGGAAATAATGAGGCAGTGCTGATGGTCATTATGAAGGAGAAGCAGCAAGATTCAGAAGTAGACTGGATACAAAGACAAAAGAACATAATAGCTTTATAGGATATAAATTAAGTTATTTTGACATAATTTGGGTATAAATACAAAGAATGAACTTTATGGCCAATCATAGTACTACAATCTGGTGCTTCAATTAAAATGTTATTTGAAAATCAATAATTACTGAAAGAAATTAAACATTCTAGCTCTGTATCAATTCTACTCTTAGGAGAGTTTTTATGCTCCCACATTTGATGTCTGGGAATGTTGGGTCTTTTGCATATTAATGTATGTCTATGTATATACATACATATTATATATACAAGGTAGATATCTATATATGCATATATAATATATAGGTATATACATATACCTATATATTAGATCTATATTTGAGCCCAAATTTTTATATAAATGTTTATTTATTTATATATATTTTACATTAGTTTATAATAAATCTCACTAAAGAGTTGTGCCATGTGAGCAAAAAAGCTTTTTTGATTTCAAATTCCATTAACTGATTGAATAATTGTACTAGTTGAAGAAGTTCACATGACTTCTATATTAGCAATATAATAGTCCAAATATCTTCCCTAGCACATACTGTTAGAAGCCATGAATTGAGACGATAGTGTCATGAAATAGAAGGAACCTGGATCCCTAAGTCATCAGAATAAGAACCCCTACCGCGGACCACACTGGACTGGCATAAACAATAAATAAACATTGGTTTTACTAAGTCAATAAGATTTGAGGGTTCATTATTATAATAAAGTATAGCCCAATATAACTAAATAAAAATGGATGGGGCTCTGGGTAAGGAAAAAGGAAACACCAACCCAGTTTATTCTCAACCAAAGGACTGCCTTCATAAGGACTCAGAATTCAAATTCATGTTACCAGGATTGTTCAGAAAACTCCTAGCTAAGGAATTAACATCAGCAAGTTTTCCATTGTTGATAGCACTTCATGGATATATCAACAAAATAGAACAAGATAAATATTGATAAAACATCCCAAATGTGTGTCCCCAAGTCAAAATTATATAAGTATAACATATGAAGAAATAAACCACTGAAAAGCCATTAGATAATAAAAAAATTATATTTCCAATGACTTCAGATACTGCAATTATAAGACCTAAAATATAACATAAATGTTTTAAATTTTTGAAAGAATAAAAAATTGAATTCAATAATATTTAAAATAATATACCGTCTGAATAAAGCAGATACAGTGAAATAAGTAGTATAAAAATTAAACTTAAAACACCATAAATATGCAGAAAAACAGTTAAAGACATTCAAAAATTATTCATAAACAAAAAAGAGATGTAAATAAATTACTCAAATGGGGAGAAAGGAGGAAGATTGTCAAGGAACATGTATAAAGGACATATGGACAAAGGCAAAGAGGGGTAGGATCAAGGGTGGGAGGTGAGGATGGCTGGGGTGGGAGGGAGTGGTGGAGGGAAATGGAGACAACTGTACTTGAACAACAATAAAAAAATAAGTATCAAAAAACCAAATACTCAAGTAAAAACAGAATGAAAAAGAAAAGAGAGATTAAGAGATTTGGAGGACAGATTGAGATTGAAGATATTTTCATTCGAGTTTGATAATTAACAGGTGGGAAAGAAGCAAAATTGAAAAACATAATGGCTAAAAATTTTCCTGAATTGACAAAAAGCATAAATTCTCAAATTCAGAAAATACGGTATTTCCCAACCATGATAAATAAAAGACAACCACATTTGAACAAATTTTGGTGAAAATACAGAACATCAAAGACAAAAAACAATTTTTTTAAGCAAACAGAGGAGACGGATTCTCTGAAAAAAATTAGTCAGGCTTTATTCAGTTAACAGTAGATGGTAATATTTTGTGAATAACCACTTATGGTCATAGATAAACACAAGAATGGTTTAACACCAGAAATGTTATTAATGCAATTTACATGTTAAAATATTGAAAAATATTAGTGGAACATCTTATAAGAGAATGTTAAAATGGAACACTACTCTTACTGAAACCACAAAGGACAGGAAGAAAATACTAGGTCTCATATAGTTGCACATTTTAAAGCAAGAGGCTAGTCCAACTATGCAGTATTTGCAGAAGAAATGCTAGAAAATTAGTCTGATGTTTGACTCATCACCTACTATGAGGAAATACAAGAAGTAGTGAAAGTGTTGATCAGCTGATTGAAGAGCTTGGTTAAGAATATTTCTTTGTCAACTTCCAGGGAAAGTGGGGAGAGAGTGCTTCAAGCCAAGAAAGATAAAACACAAGTGAACTGCTTGATATGTGTGCTCCTAGGATTTGGAATCCACAGAGGATTAGTTTCTTATACATGCCAGAAAACCAAAATGATATAAGGATGTAGCTGCCAACCTAAAGCAGCAGAAAATAGAGAAGTTAGTCTGAATTAGGGGTGGAAAGAACTTCCACCAGCATTTTTTCATCAAAGAAGCAAC
The DNA here is from genome assembly GCA_028533065.1 of Trachops cirrhosus. NCBI lineage: Eukaryota > Metazoa > Chordata > Mammalia > Chiroptera > Phyllostomidae > Trachops > Trachops cirrhosus. The sequence goes on along the minus strand of CM052541.1, from coordinate 29,483,017 downwards.
CGTCATGGGACTTTATCCAAAATTGAACTTCCTGGATTGGGGAACAGGCAAACAATAGAACTTCTGAAAACATAGACACTGAGAGTCAGAGATATAAATGTCAAATTGTAGACGATATAACTTGTAATACAGGAAATTAGGTGGAAGGTTTCCAGAAGGAAAGTCTCTGGATATGCAAGAAATGTTCTCCAGAAAGAAAAACAGCAACTTAGAATGTCTGTCAAGTCCAGAAGTTTCTAACACTATGACAGAAGAAAACCAGCCCACTTAATCTGTTCTGTTCGCCCCTAATCTCCCTTTCCCTAGGTTTAACTCCAGTGAGCAGCAGAAGAGGCAGAGTTCTGAGAAAAGCTCTCCCTGCTACTTGTCCTAATTCAAACTTCCAGGCCTGATACAAAACCAGATGGGAAATAGGAAAAGGCTCTGGGTTTAGAAAACTCAGATTTCAGATTACACAGGCATAGATGATTTAGCTACTGAAATGAAACTATTTCTGGGCTTAAAAGTGATTGAGAAAAACAATTTAAAAAATTCCAATAAAAAATGTAATTGAAGAAGAGGAATGACAGGAAACACCACATGATCTACATTGTTTCATTTAAGGTCAGGAAAAGAACTAGTGCATAAAACAGGTATGAAGTAGGGAGGGGAAGATAAGAAAAAAGTTGTTTTCTTTTATTTGAATTATTTTATTGATTATGCAATTACAGATTTCCTGATTGCCCCCCTCCACCCAGCAACCCCCACTCCCTCAGGCAATCCCCACACAATTGTGCATATCCATGGGTCATGTGTATAAGTTCTTTGGCTACTCCATTTTCTATACTGTCCTTTACATCCCCGTGGCTGTTCTGTAACTACCTGTTTGTACTTCTTAATCCCCTCACTTCTTCATCCATTTCCCCACACTCCCCTCTCATCTGGCAAGTATCAAAACACTGTCCATATCCATGATTCTGTCTCTGTTTTTCTTGTTTGATTAGTTTGGGGTTTTTTTATTCAATTGTTGATAGATACTCATTTATTGCCATTTTATTGTTCATAGTTTTGTTCTTTTTCTTGCAACATCTACTTGCAAAAGAAGGCTTTGAAAAGACATTTGTTTCAGGTTTTTAAAAATGGAACTTTAAATGTGTGTTAAAACACACATTGAAATATTTTATTCAACATTTGTAACTTCTTATCTGACATTATACAGATTTATTTTGACAGCCTATTTAGTATTGACAAGTCTGTTTTGCTTTCTTGTAAGTGTATTTTAAAGGTTTATGTTGAACACATTTTGTATGAATCTCTTAATGATGCAAAAACAAACATCAGGAAAACTGAATGCATCTTCAAAAATATGTTTTACCTCCATGAGGCTGCTTGAAACATGAGCACTAAAAAAATTATGTTTTCATTAGAAATCAACTCAGACATGTGAAGCAAAAATTGCTTGAGAAAATATTTCAATATAATCCATTCACTGACCAAACGCTGGGAGAGTGATACCTCCAGACATCCATCAATTATCAACATAGGGTAATTATATCTCCCAAATATCTCAGCTCCATCTACTTCTCTCTATTCTCACTGCCAATTAATAAAATCTCTCCATGTTCTCTGTTATCACTTACTGCCTCAGCCTCACCACTGACTGCGTTTGGTACATAATGTATTATTCAAAATGTTAGTTTAATGAATGAGTGAATTCTGAATGCCTCAAAGTTAACACCAAAAGCATTGCGGCAAAGGATCAAGACTGAGAAGTGGGTAGAGGCATATGGAGAAAACAGGAAAGGAGCAGAAGGTATGTGAAGTGGTGACAAATGTTCTCATGTTACATTGTTTTCAGAAAGTCTTTGATATTTTCATAATGTAGAATTGGAAATAAGTTTTTAAAAATAATACCCTGAAGATAATATTTCCACAATTAGTTTCAAACTGTAAAAGTGACCAAAATGTGCCAAATCCTAACTGAAACTTCATTGGGAATTTATAAAAAACAAAAATAAGCCTTTCAATTCACAATTCTCCAAATCATCAAAGTTTTTAAAGGAAATTTTATGACATTTGATTTCTATTTATTTTATTTATTGTCAGCTTTTCATTTATGCAATATAATGTCAGTCACATAGCAGTTATTAAATAAATGTTGCTGATTCAAATATTATTTGCTATCATTTACACAGGTAATGATTCAGATGTTTTTTAAATTACATTTTATTGATTATGCTATTACAGTTGTCCTAATTTTCACCCCTAATTTTCACCCTGGATGCCCCCATGCATCCAGCAACCCCACTCCCTCAGGCAACGCCCCCACCATTGTTCATGTCCATGGGCCATGTGTATAAGTTCTTTGGCTTCTCCATTTCCTCAGCTGTACTTTATATCCCCATGGCTATTCTGTAACTACCAGTTGTACTTCTTAATCCCCTCACTTCTTCATCCATTCCCCCATACACCCCTCCTATTTAGAAACCATCAAAATGCTCTCCATATCCATAATTCTGTCTCTGTTCTTCTGCTTTGCTTACTTTGTATTTTAGATTCAATTGTTGATACATATCTATTTTTGCCATTTTATTGTTCATAGTTTTGATCCTTTTCTTAAATAAGTCCCTTTAACATTTCATATAATGATGGTTTGATGATGGTGAACTTCCTTGGTTTTTTCTTGTCTGGGAGGCTATTTATCTGCCCTTCCATTCTGAATGATAGCTTTGCTGCATAGAGCAGTCTTGTCTGTAGGCCCTTGATTTTCATCACTTTGAGTATTTCTTGCCAATCCCTTCTAATCTCTGCAAAGCTTTTTTTGAGAAATAAACTAACAGTCTTATGGAACTCCCTTGTAGGTAACGAAGTGCTTTTCTTTTGCTACTTTTAAGATTCTCTTTACATTTAATCTTTGGCATTTTAATTATGTTGTGTCTTGGAGTGGGCTTCTCTGCAACCACCTTGTTTGGGACTCTCTGTGCTTCCTGGACTTGCATGTCTATTCCATTCACCAAACTGGGGAAGTTTTCTTTCATTTTTTTCAAATAGATTTCCAATTTCTTGCTCTTTCTCTTCTCCTTCTGGCACCCCTATGATGAGAATATTGGCCCTCTTGATGTTGTCCCAGAAACTGCTTATACTGGCCTCAATTTTTTGGATTCCTTTTTCTTTGTGTTGTTCTCATTGGTTCTTCTTTGTCTACTTATGTTCCAAATCATTGATTCAATTCTTGGCTTCATCCACTCCACTATCGTTTTCCTGTAAACTATTCTTTATTTCAGTTAGTGTAGCCTTCATTTCTGAGTGGCTTTTTTTAATGCAATTGAGGTCCTCACTAAGTTCCTTGAGTATCCTTATAACCAGTATTTTGAACTCTGCATCTAATAGATTGCTTATCTCTACTTCATTTAGCTCTTTTTCTGGATTTTTGATCTGTTCTTTCACTTGGGCCATGTTTCTTTGTCTTCTCATTTGGGTAGCCTCCCTGTGTTTGTTCTATTAGGTGGAGTTGCTTTGACTCTGTGTCTTGGTAGTGTGGCCTAATGTAGTAGGTGTCCAGTAGGGTCCAATGGCATAGCCTCCCCTATCACCCAAGCTGAGTAATCAAAGTGTGCCTTTCATGTGAGTTGAGTACATCCTCACGTTTTAGTTGAGTATTGATTGATGTTGGCAAATCAATGGGTTTACCCAGGCCAATCAAATGCAAGGACTGGCTGTGATCACTTACTACCAACATGTGCCCTACATGGAGTATCAGCTATGCAGGGGCAGGTAGTGGTGCTCTAATGTGTCTGTAGCTGCCCACTGGATACTTGGGCTTTGGGGTTCCCCAGGTATAGGGCAAGGTCAGCCCCCACCGGTGTTTTGCTCCAGGCCACTCTGCCTGAGCCATAAACCAATCTGAAATGGCTTCTCTAGGGGATTTTTTTCTTTAAATTATTTAGCTAAGGTAAACCTAAGATTTTTGTTAGATTAAGACAGTATTTTGGCATACAACCAAATTATTGACTATTATCATTAATTTTCTTCATTTGATTCTCTTATATCTTGAAAGTAATAATACTAACAGATCTTTAAATAGTGGTGGGTGAAAATAGTAAAATCAGAATCTACAGTATGAAATTACTACTGGGTCCACTATCAGACACTCTCCTGAATCCTTGATTTGCCGCAAAGTACCTATAAAAGCCTAAATAAAGCATGTAACTTTCCAGAGCTTTAGTTTCATTTTCTTTATGACAATAAAAATATCTGATCCACTTACTTTGGAGGAATAGGTAAGATAATATACATGAGGTCTGGGTAAAATGCAAAGTATTGTTTGAATTTAATTACTATTTGAAGTTTATGTAAAGATCAAAAAACAGAAGGTTAAGCCAACAAAACAGCAAGGTACTTTGTACTATATATTATTAGTACAGTAGTTCCAAAATGGATTTCCCATCTCCTAGCCCAAAAAAAGGTAAACTATATTTTCCAAATACCTCATCCACTTCTCTCCATCCTCAGCATATGTTCAATGAATATTCATGTAATTAATTAGTTGATTTCTTTATTTATTTTTAATAATATTTATTGGGGTGACATTGCTTAAAATTATATAGGTTTCTTGTGTACAATTCTATAACACATCATCTGTGTATTATACTGTGTGTTCACCACCTCCAGTCCAGTCTCCTTCCATCACCATTTATCCCCTTTCCACTCTTCTACCTCCCCACAATAATCCCTTTTCCCTCTTGGAATCACCATATTGTTCTCTGTGTCTATGAAGTTTTTTCTCTTTGCTTAATCACTGCGCCTTTTTCACCAAACCCCCACACTTCTTCCCCTCTCACAGCTGTCTGTATGCTCTATGAGTCTGTTTCTATTTTGTTTGTTAGTGAATTTTGTTCATTGGATTCTACATACAAGTGATATCATATGGTACTTATCTTTCTCTGACTGGCTTATTTTCTAAACACAATACTCTCCAGGGCTATCCATGCTGTCGCAAAAGACAGTTTTTCTTCTTTTCTACAGCTCAATAGTATTCCATTGTGTAAATGTACCATAGCTGTTTTTATCCACTCATCTACTGATGGGTACTTGAGGGGCTTCCAAATCTTGGCTATTGCAAATAATGCTGCAATAAACATGGGGAATGGTGCATATATTCTTTCAAATTAGTGTTTTAGGTTTTTTTGGATATATTCCCAGGAGTGGAATTGCTGGGCCATAAAACAGTTCTATTTTTAATTTTTTGAGGTAACTCCATACTACTTTCCACAATGGCTGCACCAATTTGCATTCTCAAAAAGAGTGCACGAGGGTTCCCGTTTCTCCAACACTTGTTGTTTGCTGATTTATTGACAGCTTCCTGACAGGTGTGAGGCCTTTATTGTGGTTTTAATTTGCATTTATCTGACGATTAGTGGCCTTGAGTTATATAGTAGTAGCAATGAAAAACCTAAGAGTTATATAGTAGTAGCAATGAAAAACCTAAGAGTAGAATGACATTGAGAGAGAAGTCACCTTGTGGAGTATGCTTAAATTCCAGGAAACCTCTCCCTACTAAGTGATCATATAGAATATCAAAGAATGGGCAACAGGTAAGCATCCATTGTGAAATATAATGTGTGGCTACTACTATGCGTGAGGATTACAGTGCTGAGGCAGTCCAGGTTCCTTAGCAACAGCAGAAAAAAACAAAAAGAGAGTGTAGTAGGCTGACTGCCTGACTCACTATCATTTCCTTCCTTACAGAGAAGTGGACTTGATCCACAGGGGTGGATCTCTAGCACATCTACCAAAAGACCCAGTGTGTAGCCACAGATTATTGACCAGGGGTGACCTCTAGACCTTAGGCTAACCAACAAAACTCTCCCAGAAATTTGCGGTTTATACCAACAGTCACAGAAACTAGGCACCGGTGGGGTATTTAATTGGAAGACTCACAGATTCTCTTCAGAGGTTCCCCAATTCCTTCCTGGTTGTTCAACCCCTCTCAGGTTTCAATACAACATGTCAGTACCCTCCTAATAAATTTCCTCCTATGCCTAAACTAAGAGAGTTTCACAAAAAAAGATATTTTAAATACAATATGTAGGATATTTTCTGGCCAAGTTTTGTCATGCAACCTGCTACCTACACAGAGCCAAGTTCAGTTGTGAGCTACAGTTGCCACCAAACTGGAAATCCTGAGGAAAACTACAACTCTAAGGAAAAGGGGTCCTGGAAGTGAGAGAGGAAGACTTTTGTTTGGACCATTGATAACACTGAAGAGAACGAGGAATTAAAACCTACAATAGATGGGGAGGAAAACAATAGGCTTCATTGTCATTACATACACTAAAAAAGTGAACTTTGTATTTTTAGGAGATATTTCTCATCTTTACTGAAGAATGCAGACTTACATATAGGAGGGAGAAATGTAAATAAGAATTTAACAATGCATTCTGTAGCCCAGGGACATCCCGTCCATAAACATTTTGCGGATATCTAATTTGTTGGCAAGGAAGTAAACTACTGAAACTTCAAATTTTCTACCAATTTATGCTTATAAAGTCACATAAGTTTTTCTATCATGAGATTTTTAAACATGAAGGGTAGTCTAAAACCAAAAGTGTTCTAATTAATAGTTCAAAATAATGACAACCCATTGTTATAATTATTTAAAGGACGTGTAATCACGAAGTCATACACTGACGACCACAGAGGGACACACACGGCCCACAAGCCATGTTTATTCGTCACCAAATGATTTATATGGATTAATCCCATAACAGAAGTCAGGAAATTGAAAATCTTAGCTGAATTTAAGCGCAACCCTCCAGAGGCATGCATTGCTAGAGGGAGAAATAACATTTTTAAACAGTTTTCGAAAACAGGGTTAGTAGCTAATATCATTAATATTCTAAAGCAGTCCTTTGAGACTCGGCATAGACAAATCATTGATTTTTACATTTATCTTTCTTGGGACTTCTGTAGTCACTTCAAGGTGGCTTCATGCAATCCACTGATACCCAAGAATGTTTTCAAGGATATTCTAAATAATTAACCTTCTTACATTGGAATTCAAGTGTCTCCCTGTGATAAAGCACTTGAACACCTCAAAAGCGTAATTATGGGCATACCCTTGAGAGTCAGGATATATCAAGTTCTCAAAATGAGGATGGATATTAAAATTGATATAGCAGCAATTAGTTATTATGAACTTTCTCCATTACCCAGCCTATTGGATTGTGTCGGTGAAATGTAATTCTGCTTAAAAGAGTCCACATAATTTCTGATTGCTACTCTCAATCCTCAGTCTTGAATTTATCATAGGATTTCAAAGGCAAAGTCATCAAAACAGATTTAACTTGCCTTTTTTTCCTCTCACTATTGAATCAGTTATGATGTCACATTGAAAGAAGACTACATTCTTATAAATAAATAAGAAATTATTTTTGAAGAAATACATCAATTAAAAATAATAAAATAGAATCATTTAACTGGGCAATGTATAAATGTATATGTAGGTTTAATAAGTCCTAACAATTGTGTTTTTAAATATATGAAATAAGCAATGTGGAGTAATTGACATTATGCCATTAACCAAACAGGTTTATAAAGATGCTCTTCATAGAAAGCCATTCTGACTTCAATGTCACATGTGCATTCACCACCAATATCTTAACATGTAGCTACTAAAATGCAAAATAAAACTCATATTTTTCTTATCAATAAATATATTCATTTAGAAATATTTTTCTAATGCCTCCTTCTACCAAAGCCATCAAAAAGATTATTTCAGTAGAAGTCAAGACTCTCCAACAAGAATGGTCATATTCTCTGCCTCTACCACTAGTGTATGATACACTGTGACAGATAAGTTTTATAAATGACATATTTAGTCCAAGGATTTCAAGAAGAGAGACTCATAATAAATAATGCACTCCATTTGGGTTTTTTTTTAACTTATGTTTAACATTTTTGGTTCTAACTAATTGATTGTCATACTCCTATTTATGATGGAGTAATGTGTGTAGGTATGATGGTTCTTAGATGTAGATCATTTAATACTACAGGATTGCAACCACGGTCTTCCAAACCTTTCAATAGCTTCTCATATACTGCCAAGTAGTATCTAAACTCTTCGTCATGCCAACAAAATCCTACATGGGGTAGGCCTCCACTATCACTTTGATCTCATCTCCCACCTCCTGACACCAATTATCCCTATTCTGCTCCTCTCTCCCTAGACTGACTTCCTTCCTGTGTTCCAAAGTTTTTGCTCACTCTTTCCCCTCTTCTTGGCATGCTTTTGACCAAGATAGCTCAAATGGCTTATACTCTGACTTTCTTCAAATCCCAGTTATAAAGTCATTATGTTCTCTAAAAAATACTATTACTCACATACACACTTGCACTCACCTATAGGGTCTATTTCCTTTACCCTACCTTTGCTTGCTTGCTTGTTTGTTTGTTTGTTTGTTTGTTTGTTTTATAGCACTTAATCACCCACTGACAGGTTTGAATGTTTATTCTATGTCTTCTAGGCATAGAAAATACATTTTATTAGGGACATGTTTTATTTTACTAATTATTATATACCCAATGCCTAATGCAGTGCCTGACACTTAGTGGTTCTTAAGTAATTATTTTTGAATGAATGAAGTCAAATTTTACATCAAATACAAATACTGTTTTCATGCCTGATATTATAGCATTAAAATTCTGCTTTAGTTTGTCTTAAAAGTCTTCAACTGAACTATAATTATTTTTACCATCTTTTTTCTTATAATTCTAAAACAAGTAATAAATAAATATCAAAGTCTGGAAAACACCATAACCATTGCCATCCAGAGTAAACCACTGTAATTTAAATAGCAACACATAGATCAAGACAACAATAAAAAAACATTGCAAACCATTTCGTAGACTATGGTTGCTTTCTCCAGTGGCCCCTCCCCTCCAAAACCACAACAAAGAGGAAGGAAGGAAAAAAGAAAGGAAAAGGAAAAGTAGCCAAAGGATGGAGGGAAAGAGGGAAAAAAACAGGAACAGAGGAAGTTGAATGGACTTTTAAACTAGGCATGTAATTTTAAAGTTAACATTTTTCGGATTCCTGTTTTCTGTTGTCTCTAGATTATATCACTCAGTCTTTGATTTTTTTGTGTGTATGGAAACATTCAAAAGGCAATTCAGTGACTATGCAGTCATTCAGTATGTGATTATTATAAATGAAGGCAGTAATAACTAGTTATATGAAATCCAACCAGTCTGTAATGACTAAACACAATCATTGGTGTCTCTCCAGGAACATAATTTCATATAAGAAACATTACCCTTCAACATGCACAAAACATAGTTTAATTTCCAGTAGTATTCTTAGTCATTTGATCTTTACTCATTTGTTTCAGTACCTGCAATGGACAGTACATATCACTCACATGTAGAAGAAAATGGAATCTAATTGAAACTCACTCTCTAATTATAGTCCTTGCAAACCATACTTTACTTATGGTTTATTAAATTAAAAAACTTTAGCATCTGTGGTATATTATACAGGGTTCAGGAGAAGTAACGCCTGCTTGAGTGTGGTTGGTAGGGTATGTGAATGTCTTGCACGAGATGGACAACAGTTTGAACATTTCACCTAAAATGTCATGTGGTATTCTTGAATGATACTGTTATGTTACAGAATTACATGTTTATGATATTGTAATGAAAGATTCTTGTCATAAAAGGGGCATTATTTGTGCCAGACTCTTTATAATAAAACTTCAGCACCTTAGTTTATGTTCTCATGGACATCTGAGAGTCTATACTGGTTAATGAATAGAGAGGGATTGGAGCAGGATAGTATCACCAAAACTGATGATCAAAAAATAGACTGACTGGGTGTTATTTGGACAGCTGATGAGACAAGATTGTGCATTAAAAGGACAATATTATTTGTGATTGGATACAAATCACCAAATGTTCCAATATGGTTTATTATTTCCAGGAAATAAGGCACATAGAGTAATAAGTAAATAATTATTACATGTGATAAGGGCTATGGAAGGAAAAAAGTTGCTTAGAAAACAGGTAGAATGAGAATGGGAATTGAGGACCTATTTCACATATGGTCAGGGGTGGCCTCTCTGAAAAGGTAACATGTAGATTGAGTCCAGAAGGGTTCAGTAGAGTTTAGTAATGAGAGATGTAGGCAGGGCAGGGGTGGGGGAAAGTGGTCCAGGCAGAGAAAAAATGTGGGCAAAGACCATGAGCTTGGTAAAAACTTGGCATATCTGAAGAAGTTAAAGCAGCCCAGAATGTCAGGAGCACAGTGATCAAGAGGGAGAAGGATAAGGCAGGCAGGGATTCATCATACAGTGCCCTTTAGGCTATTATAAGACATTCGGTCATGATTCTGAGTCCAACAGAACACTACAAGTGTTATAAGCAGCAGAAGGCCATAACCAGATTTATGTTTTAAGAGTATAATGCTGCCCTGGTGAGGTAGCTCAGCTGGTTGGAGAGTCATCCCATACACCAAAAGGTTGAGTATTTGATTCCCAGTCAGGGCATATACCTAGGTTGTGGATTCAATTTCTGGTGGGGACACATATGGGAAGTAACCAATGGATGTTTCTCTTTCACATCAATGTCTCTCACTATCTCTCACTCTCAAATCAATAAACATATCCTCAAGTTAGAATTTTTTTTAAAAAGAGTGTAATTCTGATGTAGCTAAATTGCTTAGAACATCATCCCGATACACCCAGGTTGCAGGTTCTGTCCCCAGTTGGGGAGCACACAAGAATGCATGGATAACTGGAACAACACATTGTGGGAAGAAATGTTTCTCTTTCTCCCTCCTTTCCTCTCTCTCTTTCTCTCTCTAAAATTAAAAGAAGAGTGTAACTCTGCCATATGGAGGATAGATTGGAGCAATTAAGAGCAGACACAGGGAGACTGTTGCAGGTGGCCCAGGGAGAGAGCATGTCGGCCTGGACAAAGGGATGTTATCAAAGTTTAAGATGACCACCTTGGAGGCATATCTGGTTGGAAAAATTGATAAGCTGAATTGATCAATTGGATGTGAAGTCTGAGGGAAAGAGAGGAATTAAGGATGGTATTCACATATCTGGCTTTCTCAACTGAGAGAATGATAAGGGTACATTACTGAAAGAAGAAAAACTGATGGGGTGGGGTGTGAAAGGGATAAGAATATAATTAGTGGAAAACATTAAGAGTCTTCAAACATCTTATATTTGAGAATCGGTGAAACCTCCAAGTGTGGCTGCTGGTAGACAGCTCGAGAGGCCAATCAGCAGTGCAGAGGAGAGGCCAGGGCTGGGAGGCAAAATGTGTTTGATTCTCTCTCCAGACAACATTGGACACATTCACAAGAGGGTAGGGAGACAGTGTAGTAAAAGGTGGCTCTTGTGGATGATGTTTTTACAGCTGAAGTGATTTGCTGGATATTCCGGCTACTTCCCTCTGCATCTCTCTATTTAATAAAACTAATGCATTAGTTTGTGCATTAAAGGTGAAGCTTACTTAAACTGGTTAAGACCTGAAATCATACCAATATCTCTCTCTTTCTGTCTCTCATACCCTTCTTTTTTCTCCTCACCTATTTGACTTCCTTTGTTCTTTGGTCTGGGGAATTTGTGAGTAGGTTTAATCTACCTACAGCCTTTTTCTATATGAAACTATAAAACTAACTTGCTCAGGAAAACACATGGACACAGATCAGCTTACAAGAGTGCTCTATACTGTGGTTGAGGACCCGGGCCCAGACAACAATGACATGGCACTTTCCTCCTATGTCATTTTTCCTTTTGAATATACTCACTCCCCAGGAAAGAATGACTGAGGTCGAGGGTAAATTTTAGATATCCTGGATGCCACATTGTCATCACTATTTCTGATGAAACTCAATGTCTTTGTTTAGTCTCACATTATACCTGTCAGAGGGTTGCCTACTTTGCTAACTTGCCGTATTTAATAAATTGGACTCACTATATATCATTTGCTGTCCTTCTAGATTGTACTCTTAGTAAATATACTACACTGATTCCATTTAACTTATAACAGATCTGGGCACCTGCTTCTGAGCTGAAGCACATCTCAGCTGTGGATTTCTTTTTTTAATGTGTTAGCAGTTGAAGTGAATCTTTACTATGGAATGGCATCCCTCATCTGTAAAGCCATTTACAAACTTTACTGATCAAGCTGTACATTTCTGAGTTAGAATTTAATCTACAGAGCCTCCTGCAAAATGAGCTGAATCCGTTACTAATCATGGGCAATGGTAGAATTTATTTGGTTTGCAGTAATTTGCATTATTTGCTTATTATAGCCCTTGGTTCCTGGTGCAGATCGCTGCGCAGTGCTACTGGAGCTGGGAAATCACTCTCCACATCATCCTACTCCTGAGGTGAGAACATTTTGGTTACAGTTGAAATGGTTTCCTAATATGAGAATCTCACCATTCACACTTGCATTTACCCTCTCTCTATGTCCACATCACACTATTCCACGAATGCTGCCTGGACATTTCTGTATAAACTTATGAAACTATGATGTTCCAAAACATTAAGATAAAAGCAGCATTATTCCATTTGACCATAGTCTCTGTATGATCCCCCCGCCTTAGCTTAACCCAGCACTGTGTTCACATAAACCCCTAATGCTATTAAAATTGTTTCTGTGCTACATCCCTCCACTCCTACTCTAGAAATAGTACAATAATGTAGAAATATTTAATCAAACCTAGATACCATGTTATGATTCTTGCTCCAAAAAAGCTTTTATTCCAACTAAAGTATAGAGAATGACTCAAAATTCCATAAATTAAAGATATTCAAGCACAAACCTTTATTCTTGGCCACCAAACCTAGATAGACTGCAACAGATAATTGCAATAAAGTTGGAGTATTCTTTTAAGAAACCTGCTGTACCCCCCATATACTCTGGGAAATGCATTGTTTTATACAGAGAAAGAATAAATAATTCTAGAAAAGAATTGTATTCACATCCAGTAGTATCTGAACCAACATCTAGACTTGTCAGGTAAGATCAATATACTTGCTTCATGTTTGCATCACAGAATGGTAAGATGGCTTTTGACTAGATAAGATAATACCTACAGTTTAATACTGGTATATCAGAAGATAAAGTACTCAACTGTCCAAGAGAGTATGAAATTTATGTTTTAGTACTTTGTAGACATTAACCATATACAATAGACCAGATAAGCAAATGTGTACAATCTTAAGAACAAAAATACAAAACTTAGTCATTCATTTATACTTGTTGAAGGTTTTTTTCAAGAAAACACATAAAATGACTGAGTTTGCCTACAGTATACAGACAAAAAATATAGCCCAGTAATACAGTCAGGAAACATGTTCTATATTAATAGATTCACTCATCAATCCATAAATTGTATGCAAGAAAAATTAAATAATTTTAACATGACAGAATTTGTTAAAGATAAAAATATATGTAAACCTTCATGTTCTGTTTTTAAACTGATCTTCACCTTTGCTCAGGGAAGATGAGAACCCCAATAATTGCCCCATTGGTAGCTCTTTTGTACATGTGTCCTTAATTTGTTTACTGAGAAATAAATGCTCTAAAAATTAAATTTAAAAAAACTATGAAATATACTTGGATTCTTCAACATTTTGATGTCTGTAGCACCTAACAGATTACAGGCAAATCTATTTGAAAAACAAAAGCTTTTGAAGGTTTTGCAAAATATATCTTTCCTCATGCCCTAATTCCACTTCAATGCTGGGCAGATTCCTCTGTGTTTGGGAGACCCCATTGATTTTGCAAACTGCTTCCTAAGGAGCCTTGCTAGAATTATTCTAAGAATCTATTAGAAATCAAGATAGGTTTAATTTCAAGAATGTGATTCAACCTATTCCTTTCTTCCTTTTTTAAATTATTTTTATCTTTATTGTATTTTTCCATTACCATTTATCCCCCAATATTTCCTTCCCCACCCCACAATCACCGCCTTGTTGTCTATGTCCATGGGTCCTTTTTTCCCTTTTTGCTCAATCCCTCTGCCCGCTAACCCATAGCTTCCATAGCTGTCATCTCATGAGTCTGTCTCTATTTTCCTTGTTAGTTCAGTTTGTTCTTTAGATTCCACATATGAGTGAAACTATATGGTATTTCTCTTTCTCTGGCTGCCTTATTTCACTTAGCATAACGTACTCTAGGTCCATCCATGCTGTCACAAAGGGTAAAATTATCTTCTTTTTTATGATCAAGCAGTATTCCATTGTGTCAATGTCCCATAGTTGATTTACACACTCACCTACTGATGGACACTTGGGCTGCTTCCATATCTTGGTGATTGTGAATAACACTGCAGTGAACATAGGGGTGCTTATGTCCTTTTGAATTAGTGTTTTGGATTTCTTAGGATACAGGAGGTCTGTCTGGAAAAAGTCCAGCCATTGTTAATTTAACTAGAATGACATGACACTGATGTGACCTGGAAGCCAAAGAGAATGGATTAGAATGCACATGTGTGAACAATGACAGCACTGCACTAGTCAGTAGGGACAGTAGATGCCATATAGTGAGCATAAGTATTGTGTGGCTGATACATTCAAAATGACTGAGCAAGTAGAGCAACAAACCTGCATCAAGTTTTGCTTTAAGTTTGAACTTTCCTCCATGGAAACTATTTGGATGACTCAGAAGGCTGCAGCTATGGGCAACTGGTGATTGGTGGCTTCATCACAACAATGCACCAGCTCATGCATCACATATCATACAGAGTTTTTTGGTGAAACATCAAGTCACCCAGGTGACTCAGCCCCACTGCAGCCCAGATTTGGTGTCCTGTGACTCCTGGCTTTCCCCAAAACTAAAATCACCTTTGAAAGGGAAGAGATTTCTAACAATCAATGAGATTCAGGAAAATACAAGAGGGCAGCTGATGGTGATTGGGAGAATTGTATGAGGTCCCAAGGTGCTTACTTTGAAGGGGACTAAGGTGTCATTGTCATATGACTATGTCTTGTATCTTCTTTAATAAATGTCTCTATTTTTCTTATCACATGGGTGGATACCTTCTGGACTGGCCTTGTATTCCCAGAAGGGGGATCACTGGGTTGAAAGGAAATCCATTGCAGCCACTATGGAAGGCAGTATAGAGATACCTCAAAAAAAATCAAACTATTTCTATTTAATCTATTTTATAAAATAATTATTCATATATTTCAGGGAATGAAATAATTCAGAAAACCACAAAATCATATTAGAAAAGATATAGCAGTGCCTTTTATTATTTAGTTTTTTCTAGATAATTTGTTCAGTACACCCAAATGGAGACATGCTCACAAAATTTCTTCTACTACTAGATTTTTGCCAAATACAATAGGGCAGAAAATAGAACTGGGCAGGCAAAAGAGTAAAAACTAAAGCAAAACTATTCTAAGTTAAAAGATGTACACACTTACAGTTGAGTTCTTTCTGTGAAATAACTTACTTGGTTTGCCTTCATGTAACTACAACTCTTCTTATAATGTGGATAACATGACTGTTTCTGGTCATTTGAGGTTTCTATGTGAAATGAACTGTGAAAGTTACTCTAGATTTTACCTAGAATCCCTCCTAGATTTTTTTAATATAAGCAGCCACTCATAATTCCTTGGGGACTACCCAAGATGGTGTATGGCATTGAATTCAGGACCTACTCCATGATTTCTATCCTATCTACAAACAGGAAGAAGAAAATGAGAGTCAGGGGGAGTGGTGAGGGGGAAAGGAGACAACTATACTTGAACAACAGTAAAAAAATATATAAGGTAAAAAATTAATAATAAAAACTAAAAAGAAAAAAGAAAATGAGTAGCCTATGACAGTGCATAGGTTATATTGGCAAACCTATGAGGCGAAGGTTGTAACAAGTTATTATTTATTAATTCAATTTGGGAGATGGCTATAAAATAGAGCCTTGTGTGGAAAAAATAGAATGCTTGCTTAGGATGCTTACTGTGTGTGCGTTAGAAGTTTGCCTGCTCACTACCAATATCACCCATCAAAAAAAAAGAAATACCTGATCTGCTGCTTTCTATGTGGACAATGTCCCTGGAAGATCTGGTACTAGCCAATGGGATTGGCAAAAGTACATCCATGCTGGAAATAACCCAACATATGACAAACAACTAAAACTCTTACGTGTCAATATGCTAATAGATGTTTTAGTGTGAAGTTTAGATGTTAGGTGAAGTCCTGATCTTAATGTCAATTGAGTCCCAACAGTATGATTCAGAAAGAGTATTGAGAATGCAATAGCCCTTCTATTTGAGAATGCTTGGCAAGGTGAAGAAAACAAGGGCAAACATTGTTTAAGTAATTCACAGGGTAAAGAAAAAGGATAAATAGATTCAAGATTCATGTGTGATAGATAATCAAGCCAAAGTTAAACTCTAAACTCTAATACCCCATCTGATCATAGGGACTTATAGGAACCAGAGACAGTGAGGCTGCCTAAAAACAAAGTATTGCTGATATAATCAGAGATTGAGATGCATGCATGTCAACTAGGGTCTCTAAATGCTGGAAAAGTTCCAAATAAGACAAAGTCAACTACTTACCATCTCTTGAATCATATTCATTGACTTAAAGCCAATACTCTGATAAGTTCTGTTCTGTGATGCAATGGTCAATGGTTGGGTCTGCCCCGGGCATTCTTTCTAAGCCCGCTTCCTCACAAAGGAAGTCATGCCATAGTCCTCCCATATGGAGGTTCAAGGTCTCTGGAAAATGGATTACTAAGTAAGTGAACTGTAGCTATTCAGATAGCATGACCCATCTCAACTTTTCTGGCATTGCCCACTACCAAAAAGGGGCAGGATGCCCACTTCAACCAAAGTGTGTTCTAGAAAACACCACTTCAACCACCGTAAGAGGAAAATGCCTAGTCCATGAGCTTATCTTTCCCTGGACCACAGGAGAGAAAAAGAGGTAAGAGAGTAGAAGCCATATCCTTTTTCATTCACTGTACTATTCCACTTTTTTCAATATCTTTTGTTAAGAGTGTTCGATTTGATCAAATCATCTGGCACAGTGGAAGAGAATGTTTAAAGAATGTGTGTGTGTGTGTAAAAATCCTGGAAGATCATACATTAAAAAATATATGCATGGTTTTCTCTCAGTGTTGAAATTTCATGGATATAGGTACGGTTTAACTTTCTCCTTTGAACTTTTCTGAAATGTTCAAATGTTCTTTATCTTAGCATTTCATATAGTCTGTATCTTCCTAAGTATGTCATAAATCAATAACTGCTCCTCATAGTTTTCCAAAATGTAGGTTTCATTCAGTCTAAAGAAAAATTACTACCAATGTAGCTATAATTACCAATGAGCTCTTTCACAATAAACCAGAAAATGTATATAATTTTCTGTAGGATTGAATATATAAGTATTTATTTTATACAAATGTATTCAGAAATAAATCTTAACTGAGGCCAGTGAAAGAATTATATGCAATGGAAATGTATGAATGAAATGAAAAAGCAGTAGTGAAGAATGAGGCAAGTGCCTTCTGGATTTTTTAAAAACAGTGCAAAGAAAAGTTCTGTGAATAATTATCCACATCACCAATTCATTTTATTTTTCTTGAGGGATATAACTATTGCATATACATAGTTAAAGTCAAAAATACGATCAGTTCAAGCAAAAATAAGTAAAACATAAAATTTTAGCAATTACTTGAATAATAGATCTAATTCTCCTTGAAATTTTCACCTTAAAAAAACTTCAGAACATTGTCACAATTCTCCACTTCTCTTTGGCTACAGTCATCTAATAGTCATGATAAGAAAGGACATTAAGCAGCATATAAGATGTTATACCATGCCAGAAAATGTTGTTATTATTATTATTATTATTATTATTATTATTTGCCTTTTGATACTCAAAACTTTACCCAAGCAATCAGAATAACAAATATGATTAGAAAATAATTTTTAAATGAAAGAATATCAGAAATTAACATAGAACATGTGGAGATTATACTGAGCCGTATCACAGAATCTGGAAGAGCAGCACCAATGTGGGTTGTTTCTCTGGGGCAGTCATTTGGCAAAGTCCCAGTCTTGGCCCTTGAGCTGAAACGAACCTTTCACATATTGGAAATCACCAAAGTTTCTACTCTGCTCTCAGTGCTTTAGGCACAGAGACAGTCAAGTACAAAGAGGATCTCCTGGGCTTCGCAGTCCAGCTTTCTGGGATTAAAACCAAGCCCTGTGCATTCGTTTCCTCCTCTGTTAAACTGACTCCAGAGTAGCTACCCCTGGGAATTATTATGCAGATTAAATTAGGAAACACATGCAAAACAACTTTTCTGATCTCTGAAAAATAATAAGTCCCTGAACAATATTAACTACTGTGAATATTATTACTATTGATTCTTTAACTCCCATCACTGCTGCACGGAAATTTCACAATCATTTTCACAATGGTTCAAGTAGCTTAAACCCATCAAGAAACCGGTGAGAAATAAAAATGATAACGTGATGTGTCTACCACTACTCGTGGATTTAAAACCAATTTCTTTTGCCCTTCTGCACGCTAGTTGTCAGTGTGGAGGCACTTATTAACACTTGGGAAGCACATTAGCATTGTCAGCAGTGCCTGTCTGTCTTCTGTTGACTCGGACCCCTCTTTTTCTTCTCTTGCCCTTTGTTCTCTCCTCTCAAAGACATCAAGAAAAAAAAGAAATCTGGTTTCTGATTCAGGCTTCAGCTTCTGAAGGCTTGATGTGTGGTAGGAACAGAAGCAGCATGTTTTTAACCTCTGATGACACTTCATTTCAGAAAGCGGCTTGAAAGGATCTCAAGGGATCAATATCACAAGTGGCCAGTAGCTATTGTTAGGTTATTGGTCAGACAATAGGGGTTATCTATTTGTAGCAAGAAAGCTGAAACAACGACCAGCTAGTTAAAATCATAGAGCACAAGAGTAAAACCTATGAAATAAAATTTAAATGGGAATATTCTATGATTTACTAAATCTGTATTTTGGTTTATGGCTTTTTAAGGCATTATAATACAATGCCTTAAAGAAAAGAAAAGAAAGAAAATGTGAAAGAAAGAAAATGTGAAAATACTACCTGCTCAGTTACTATTTTGGGAAATTTAGTGATGCAATGTAGAAAAAATTGACACCCCTGGCATATAACCAAAATGAAATTAATCCAGATTTAAATAAGCAAAAATTGAGCCAACTTCAAGATTCAAATACATGTAAAATATATTTTATTTTCCAAAAGGAGGAAAAACAAAACATGAAATATACATTTCTAATGTCATTAAAATAAGATTACCTTTAATATCCCTGATACTATAAGCTTTGCTCTTGTCATTCCACTGTTTTCCCCCTCTATTCAGTCCCAGGTAAATAGTGCATTGAAGACATTGCCATGAGAACCCTATACTGGCTGACTTTAGTGGGGTTTCTAAAGTAACAACAAAAATTCAGTAAGATTATACTGTATATGAAACCACTTTATAGGATAAAATTAATAAAATCACAACATCAACATATGTTCAATATGCAGGTAGAGTTTATAAATTGCATTGTATATGCATTCTGATTTGGATGGACTTAGTCTAGAAGTTCTGGGGAAAGTACAAAAATAAATACAGAAAACAACAAAGTTATTATATGACCTATTCACCATAAGAGCTCTCATGACTCTGTGACCTTATATGTAACCTGGCCTTGCCGGCTACAGCTATTAAGTGGTCTCCTGCTATTCTTTTTGTCTCACAAGCTAAAGGGTAAAGTTCTCCCTTCTTGTTCCTCTATGATCTACTTGTTTTTAGGACCATAAAAGTTCAAATTGAACAGTCACTACCTAGTTTTGCACCTCACGTGTACCAGTTATTACTGGAACAGGCAATGTAATTTTGCAGAGATCAACGCTATGCATCGTGTTCTAAGGTGGCTTGCTGGCATAGCATCACATGTAATATTGTAAAACAGTGTGCTCTAGTTAACCTCAACTCAAGCTACTATGACAACATTTCACAGATGATGAGACTTAATTGCACAAAAAATGCCATTTTTCAAAGATCCTGGACACAAAGGAAAAATATGGAATTAAAAAGAAAACTCATGTTCACAAGGTCACCAGGAATCAGCCTTGGGTTAGGAGATGAGATGAACTTTGAGAGACATCCTGTACTTGATTTGAAGAAATTACAAATAATACTCTTAATTCTTAAATGGGAAATAAAAGATAAAATGGATAATTCTCTTAACTGGCTACTATAATCTAAATAAGCTATTTTATTTTAAAAACACAAATTCAATGTTTACAAAAACAATAAACACCTAACTATAAATATACAGAAGTTACATAATGTTTTAACAAAGTACAGAGAAATTTCTGCAGCATGCTAACTCAAAAGAAAGATGAAAGACAGACAGACAGAAAGAAAGAAAGAAAGAAAGAAAGAAAGAAAGAAAGAAAGAAAGAAAGAAAGAAAGAAAGGAAGGAAGGAAGGAAGGAAGGAAGGAAGGAAGGAAGGAAGGAAGGAAGGAAGGAAGAAAGGAAGGAAGAAAGGAAGGAAGGAAGGAAGAAAAATGACTATATAAGCCAGGAACAGTGAAGTTTATTTTTAGTGGTCCTGTTTCCAATATGTAAGATGTAACCTATTATACAGTGACATGCCAGTTAAGCTTCATCAAACTGATTATATACCATTTCATGAAGATGTAATCCACTGGGACTTAAGTAGTCCAATGTAATCAGTTATATTAAGATGGATCAGTACAGGTTGTAAAAATATCAAATCTTCCTAGCAGTAGATCAAGACAGATAAAATTCTGTTTGTTGAAGATTTCTGAGTCCTGACAAATAGCCTATAATTACAGGATGTTTATGGTTTGGTTGCAACCAATTTTTCTATAAAGAAGTCAGAACAATAAATATTTTCTTTAAGCCCTATCCATGAAACAGTCATTATCTTTAATAAAAAAGCAATCAAATGTTTTTCCTTTTCCAGAACTCTTCTCACTTATTAAATCATGTCAATGATTTCTCTGTTTTCCTGGCCCAGTGTAAGTCTACCAACTTTTCTGAAAACCACCAAAAACAAAAACTTGGAATGGAGAAGTGACGGAATAAGACTGAGATTGGATAGGGGAAGGTTGTACACGTGAAACCTCTCTCTTTAACCAGCCTGGACTGCAAACAAAAGCAGACCAGGCCCTTTCCTTTCCATTCCTCTCTGCTGTAAAACTGGTAGTTCAAGAGTGAAGGGGAGGTGAGCTTGGGCCTGGAGAGAGGCAGCAAGCAGCTTCCCTGCCCACATTTTCACTCTTTTCTCTCTCCTTTTCCATGTTAGTTGTATGCAAACTCTGAGAAAAACCCCACCTAGAGAAAAAAATGTGGATAGAGTAAACCATTTGAAAGTTTATAATAAACTAGATTTTGAAAATAGAGGAAAACTCATAGTCTCTCTCCCTAATCTCATATTGGCCTTCAGCCTGCATTCCCCACCCCTTACTCCTTTCTTTCCTCCCTCCCCCCTCCTCCTCCTCCTCCTCCTTCTCCTTTTCCTGCGCCTCCTCTCCTCTCTTCACTTTTCCTCTTTCCTTTCCTCCCCTCCTTAACTCTCCTCTCTTTCCTCACTCCCTGATTGTTTAATATGGCCAAGTCATACCAAGGCATCTTTCATTCTTTAAAATAATCTACAAAGGCAGGGTATATTCTTTTTCCCACCTTTTAGCTTAGAAAACCAAGTAGAAGAAGTAAATGTCTTGCCAAAAGTCAAAAATCTATTTAAATAAAAATTTAATTTCAATATTTTTTGTGTACCATGTAATAAAACTAGCTCTGAGAAACTTCAACAGATTTTGAGAAAATGCTTAGGATAGTCCAATTTAAAATATAGGCATAAGATCATATATAAAAATCACTTTGGAGGATCTCAGGGAGGCTCTTAAAACAACAAACTAAAATCCTTTAGAGAAATTCTATCTGGGTTTGAAAGTCCGACATAATTGCCAGTCAGAAGAGACAAACAATGATTGAAAAATATGACCAGCCCATCTGAAGTCACACACGTGCATGCTCACAAACAATATATGGATTCATAAGCATTGATTTGTGAAGGGGCCAGACCAAGATACACAATATAAAAAGAACCCACCCAAACAATTTTTCTATAATGACATGGGCTGCAGAATTTTGGCTACATGGTGTTCCCTAAACTCAAAGATTACCCTCTGAGAACCCCTTGCCACCACCAGAGGTTTGACAGCCCACTGAGCAGTGCCAAAATTGTTCACCAGCAAGAACCTGTCAACTTAATCATGACAAAACAGAATGTTTCGTGGGTGGCTAAGAGTTTACTCTACATTTGTAAACAAGTTCAAAAAGTCATAGAGGTTATTAGATGAACACTACAGCCCCCAAAGCCTATTCAGTACCAATCTCAACAGAAATGTGTTGTCCAATTATCACATCATGTGTTAGGGGAAAGTTCGATCTTTGTAATTAGACAGATGTCAGTTCACAGATCAGCTCTGCCAGCAGTCACTTAGCTGCCCTCCCAACCTCCCGCCAGCCTTAGTTTTTAACTTATTTTAATTGTTAATAATAATAGCACTCTGTATGTTTTTGTGAAAACATCATATCATTTTTATAAATGGTCGGGCTAAGATATGTAGACTTTGATAAATAACAACTACTATTATTACTCTCTTTTTGAATTGATTAGCAATGGGTTGTGTGTTGAATGAAATGTTTGTTTTTCAAAAATTTTTTTATTTTAGTTTATCCAGTACAGTTTCTATCCTTTATTCCCATTCCACCCCCAGCCATTCCTCCCCTCCTCCCTCCCCTTTCCAACACCCCTAGTTTTGTCCATGTGTCCTCTATATTTGTTCCTGTAAACCCTTCCCTTCTCCCCTGAAATTCCCCTGAAATTCCGTCCCCTCTCCCCTCTGGTCAATGACAACCTGTCCTCTATTTCCACCACTGTGGAAAACAGTATGAAATGGTATTTTATATCAACCTAGCATCGCCAATTTATATTCAAGTCACTGTTCCCTAAAACCTTCCCCAACCCATCCTCAAAGTACCTATCCAGCTCATCCCCATATTATATCAATGCCGCATGTTCTGACAAGTGATTGTACCACTCCACTGAAACAGTTTCTTGAACTGGGACAAGAGGCAAAATCTAAAATCCACAAGTTTATTATGTTTTGTTGTCAAATGGCTGCATTTTACCTTTGTTTTTATATCTACAATTCTACTTCTCATCCAATAATTTCTTCATAGGTATATCCTTGAAGAAATGTTCACAAGAGTGATTTATGAGTGGAAAAAGTTATTTAACTAGAGTTGCATTTTGTGAATGTTGCAAGACCTGACAGGTGCCTGAATGCATTAAAAAAAATTATGTTCACATTATGTGGGAAACCATTCCTGTTTTTATTTTTACTGTAGTACAAATCAGTATATGGATTAATTTATTCACATAATTATGTTCGCAGCTCCTTTACCTTTATTCATGGCTATAACATTCTTTATGGGAAAGAGCACTTTGCAAGTCAGCATAAAATGCCTTTTGAGCACTATGGGGAAGGTCAGGGATAATATGTGTGCCTGTAGACGTTAAGGGTCATCTGAATCTGGCCAGGATAAAAAAGCAGATGCCTGAGCAATTTTACATTATAAACACCAGGAAGATTTTTAGACAATAGATCCTTGATTGCCAAGCTGCTGAAGATGGTTATCTCATCTCTGAAACATAATTGGTCTGCTGGCATTACACCCATGTTACTGAAAGGGATGAAAATAAAATTATAAACTGCTGTGTAAAGCCTGAAATGTCCACCTTTATGTTTAATTTTCTCCTTAATGTTGTAGAGTTTATAAAATATTCATTCATTCCAGTTTTTAATAGCTTTTATCAATCTATTTTTCTTCTTCCGATGATAGGCAATACCTACCTAATAGAAGAGATTTCTGACACTGCACTTCCAGACCTTGATCTGTCTTGTAATTTTGCAGGCCTTCTTAGTTTAAGCAGCATTTATTAGAGAAAGCACAAAAAGCAATAAACAGTTTCTTCAATATTAAAGTTATGAAAAAACTAGGATCATTTTGATAAGTAGATTAGACTTTCACTGACAAAATATTACCATTGTAATATTTTTAAAACATTTAAATATCTAAAAATTTTAACTTTTGAAACAACTGCTCCTAATTTTCTTTTGCTTTCACATCATGCTTCTTTAATTCAAGGCAAAACAATTTAAAGTCTACATTTAGAAATACAAAACACCAAGAAGTTTTGATGAAGATAATTACTGCATTTATCAAACTTCCCATTTACCACCACCTATCAAGATCCTGGATTTTTGAACAGCAATTATGAATCATAAGAAATAAATAAACTCAGTAGACCTAACTATTACCTCCTAAAAATTGGAAAAAACTTAAATGACCCCAAAATAGATGATAAGTTAAATAAACTATGTTATATTCAAAAAAAGCAAAATAAAGTAATAATAATTAAATAAATATAATTAATAATAAAATAAAAATCATAAACTATAGAATAACTGATGACTTGGACTAATATTTTAAGTGCATTGCTAAATGAAAAAAGTAGGGTAGGAAGGTGTGTAACCATATGATTAGGTTTTATATAAAATTTCTTGAAAGAAATAGAACAAAATAATTACATTTTTTCTCTTTGATGGAATTCTGGGTGACATATTTTCTTCTATATACTTCAATATTTTTCCATTGAACTTATATTACATGTATAAATCCCCAAAACACAATTTTTAAAAAAATTAATGAAATATACTTCCTCAAGCACCACTTACCAATTAAGAGTAGTGTCACAATGCAATCTGTATTAACTGCCAATGATGATGATAATTAAGTGATAATTCTAAACTAAATATCACTGGAAAATTTTTTAATTTATTTAACAGAAAGAAATAAATTGTCTGGTGAGTATATACAGAATGACTACTAAATACATAGCTATTAACTAATGTGGCATGGCCTGTGAAAAAAGCAGAATTTATGATCAGGGAAGTCAGTACGCAGGCCATAAAAACTACGTGAGGCAGATTCCAGTATAGTCAGTGAAAACATCAGATAAATGAAGGAAGGAAGGAAAAGTAATGGAGGAACTATCACAGTATATTTGGGAGCACAAATTTGATGTTAGACTTCAATGCAGGACTGGTTTATCTCAGGGGCGGGGCCCCATGCTGAAGCCCACAATGCTTTAATTTTTTTTCAAATGAAAAAAAAGGAAACTAACTTCTAGGTCAAAAAACTAACTTTATGCCAACACAATTGTAAAATATAATTTTAAATATTTTTTAATGGAGAAAGGAGCCCACAAAAGCAAAAGTGCCTAAGTTCCATGAATGCTATATTGGGGTTTTGGTTCAAAGACTTAAAGAATAGTATTTAAGAGAATAATTCCAACATCTCTGGAGAACAGAGATGAGAAAGTGCCTAAGCCCAGCAAGACTCATATAAATTTGTTATATCGAACTATGAATAAAATGAGGGACCAGAGACAGAGAACGGCCGCAAGTGATAAGAACGGTAAAGGAGGAAGAGTATCTTGACAAAGACAAGAGATTTGACAAGTCTGTGTAACATTACGTGGATCTGATGACAATATACTTGTGTGAATCCATGGTCGCTCAATCTACAGAATGTGCCACAGGCACTGTCCCACAAGCTCTCCTGTTCTACCTGGATGAAGGGATGCTTTTTGAATCTTCACATTTCACAAAGCTGGGACAAGTTACCATGCTGATTGACAGAATCCAGTTAGAATTTTTTCAAAGTAGAAGACTTTAAAAAGTGAAATTAAACAATTATGGATGTAACATTCAATTAATTGCAAAAGTACATAATGGGAAAATGTGGATTCAAGAGTTTCTTCGAAGGAAGAAAAAGGTAGGTGTTCGACACGAAGACCAAATTGAGTCTGCCACTGCTACTTAAACAAAGAGACAAACCAGTATAAGCTTTGACTCAGACTTCGGTCAAAATATAATCTTCAGATCAAGGAAAATTGCCATGTTCAGTTCATATGTATTATATTTAGAAAGAGGCTGGTATATTGTGATAAATGTACACGAGGTATCCGAGGCTAAAAAATGGTCTATAGACCACCATGCTACATGAAGAATTTGGGGATGTTTGGCCTAAAAAAGGGAAGTGTGTTTGTCTACATATGTGTTGGGAGTGGGGTAGAACAGCAGACCCTAAATGCTTGGTGGTGAATTACCATGTAAAATGAGGATTATATTTGTTTTGAATAGTATGTGAAAATAACCAAGAAAAAAAGGTTACAAACACTGCAGAGGAAATGATTTTCATGATCATAAGAGTGAAAGAATTTCTACCAGTTAGAATTGTCCAATAATAAAATCCCTAGAAAAGTGGTGAATTACTTGCTACTAGAAATACTCAAGTACAAATTGGAAGATCATCTCTGAATAATGCTGTAGAAATGATTCTTGTAACATATATGATCGAATAGGGTGATCTCTAATATTCCTTCAGAATAAAATATTTTATTAAAGAGAGACAGATGCAAAAAATGCAGAGAAGAGAAAATGGCAAGGCATGTTAGTGACCTGTGGGCAGGCAAAGGAGAGAAACAAGAATCACAGCATGTATGCTGTATGCCACACACCAGAGACTAAGATAGAAGGAATTCTACCTTGTGATTTCCCCATCACACACCATGTGTGTCCTCATCCATTGTAATCCACCCAGCTTAACCTTTTGTAGACCTGAGCCAAATACAGTCTCACCAGGAAATCAAAATGAATTCTCTATAATGAATTAATTCCTCTGCTTTCACTTCTCACCATTTCTTTCAGGCACTGTCAGAAGCACTGATAGCACAGTCAGAGAACCATCAACACATAAACTTCATAAGGAATCAACTCTTCAAAGTCAAATTCTCTCAGTCCAAGACAAGGAAGAGCATAATATACAAAAAAAGACCTGTGAGAATATTATCATGAATATGGTGGATATTATTACATGATTCCCTTTATGACTGTCAGAATAACTGTATATTTCCCAGAAAAAAATATTTTCTAATATGGAAACAACTGGAGAAAACTAGGATTTTTATTGATATCTCATTTAGAGAAATGTGGATTAAATGTAAATGATTACAGAAAGAAGTCAAAAGACAATAAAACAAAATGAAAAGCAGCTTGAGACTTTTCAACCATGAAGTATAAGCTCGAATAATCAAGTGTTATTCATTCCTGTGCAGCTCATATTAGCATTTTATTATGCTAAGCTGTAAATTTGATTATACAGGGAAAATAAAATTGGTTTCTTTAAACTTGTTTCCTTTTTTGTAAAATAGAGGATTTGAGCAACATGCTCTCTATAGCCCATTACCATTCTAATATTCAACAATTAATAGATGATATTTGCTATTTATTATTGCCTCAAAGGTGGCTATATTTTTGAGAGGTCTTGCTCACATTTAGATACTCATTACCAAGCAAGAGTTGAAATGCAGAAGCTATTCCAACTACCATCAGCATGCAGCCTTAAAGAAAAATGATAGAAGCAAACAGGCTCAATTATTAGATGCATGGTTTCATATCAATAAGTTGTGGGTACAGGGCAGAATGTTGATGAACCTAGAAATGCTCTCATCCATTCACATCACATAATGGTCCTCATGGAATTCATTTCTGGTAGGAATCAAAATAAAGCTTGTAAGTATGATTTGCATGTTTTCCTGGCTGCCCTTCTGGGAGCATTTTCATGGACCCTCATGATAACTCAGAAGTTGAAGTGATCAGTATTCTTGTTAAGTTTCACACTGCTATAGAACTTCTTGTCCTTCTAGAAATACAGGATTAGAAAATAAGGTTTTAAAATCAGATTCTGTTATTCACAATTAAGTGTCCCTTTTGACGATCTTAGCAGACAAAGCACGCCTATTCAGTTACATAAACGTTTTAAACTAGCGGAAGAAATATGATGGTGGAAATTCTAAAGATGAAGTACTTGATTGAGATTTTTGGCTCAAGGCCCTGTTTTATTGTTGTGAGCTCACAGAATGAAAGATAAGAGCACAGCCTGTGAAAGCATCTAAAAATATCCCATATAATATAAGATTTTTAAAATAGAAAAAGACATATTAAAAGGTGGTGCAGAGATTCTTAAGAGTCTTCAAAGTGCACCTTAATAATAATAATTCAAGTGTCCCTGAGCAAACCTGATTACCAGTGAGCAAAACATCCCCACCACTACGTTTGCTAAGCTTGAATAATGATATAGTCACATCATTTTGTGCAATAGATGAATAGGATATCAAAGAGGACAACTTTGAATTAATCAAAATATTATAAAGAATCTGGAAACTTCCAGTCAAAATGGAGGTGTAGGAAAACACAGCTCACCTCCTGGCCCAACCACATGAAAATTACAACTAAACCATAGAACAACCTTCACTCAGAACCAACAGAAATCAAGTTGAATGGAAGTCTGACAACTACAGAATTAAAGAAACCACATGTATCAGACTGGTAGGAGAAACAGAGACACAAAATGGGCTGATCCCGCATACATGTGTGGTCAATAAAAATTCAGGAAGCATATCTCAAGAGCAGGTTACAAAAACCAGTGGGAATTGAGTCATGGAGGAAACGTCTGGAGTTCCAAGTAGTTTCTCTTAAAGAACCCACACAGGAACTAACTAAGACTCACTCCCTCTGAGCTCCAGCACTGGGGTAGCAACTTGAAAGGCACCAATGGCATACAAGAAAGAACATGTCTGGCATCAAGGCAAGAACTGGGGGACAGCTTTCTCCCAGACAGAAAGTTAGGGAGAGGAGATTGCTCCATTTCTGAACCCTCCACCCAGAAAGCCACAGAGCCAGCAGGTGAGTACCATATCTGAGATTCTATCAACCTGGCTAACATGGTTTGCCTGGACATCCCCTGAGGATCCATTGTGTGGAATGCCCAACTTATGGGCCCACCTAAGCTGTTAACAGTGGCTTTTCCATATGAATAGTTGGTCTTGGCTAATGCTTCATAATTTCCTAAATCCTCTCAATCAAGCAACAGCCAGCCTCAGTAAGACCCCAGCCCCCATACCTCTTGCTATGTTGTTTCAGGCCCAACACTAGCAGCATTCAGTGCAGGTTCACAGCTTAGCTTTGCCTGGGAATGGCCAAGCCCAGCACAGTAACAGCCATCTGCAAATTGCCCAGGCAGGGTGATCCCAGGCAGAACACAGGTGGAGGCTAACCTTGGCCAGCACCACCTGGAAAATCCCAGAGCCTCTACACCCAGTGGACAGCTACTGACCATATTAGATCATCACCACTCTGCACCTACACAGCTGACCCAAATGGAGGGCAGAGGTTGGTGGTCAGTGGTCACAGCCAGTCCTCAAAGATGACTGGCCTGAGTAAATCCCTCCTGTTGACCTGACAACAGCAATCAAGTCTCAATTACAAGAGGAGGGTGTACTCAGCCCATATGAAGTGTGTAACTCAAGTGCCCAGCTTGGGTTTCAGGGGAGGCTGTGACTTGGACCATACAGGACACCTACTACATTAGACTACACTACCACAACAGAGTCATAGCAGCTCTACCTAGAAACAAACACAGGGAATCTGCCAAAATGAGGAGACAAGGAAACATGGCCCAAATGAAAGAACAGACCAAAACCCTCTAAAAAGAACTAAACAAATTGATACAAGCAATCTATTAGATGTAGAGTTCAAAACACTGGTTATAAATTTGCTCAAGGAACGTAGTGAGGGTCTCAACAGCATTAAAAAAATCCAATCAGAAATGAAGGATTTACTCATTGAAATAAAGAACCATTTACAAGGAAACAACAGTAGAGTGGAGGAATCTGAGAATCAAATCAATGATTTAGAACATAAGGAAGCATAAAACAGCCAATCAGAACAACAAGAAGAAAAAATAATCCCAAAAAAACAAAGATAGTGTAAGGAGCCTCTGGGACAACTTCAAGATGTCCAACATTCACATATAATAGGGATGCCAAAAGGAGAAGAGAAAAGGCAAGAAATTGGAAATCTATTTGAAAAAATAATGAAAGAAAACTTCCTTTATTTGGTGAAGGAAATAGACATACAAGTCCAGGAAGCACACAGAGTCCCAAACAAGGTGGACACAAAGAGGCCACTCTAAGACATATCAGAATTAGTGCTTGCTTCAACAGCACATATACTAAAATTGGAACTATACAGAGAAGATTCACATGGCCCCTGCACAAGAATGACATGCAAATTCATGAAGTGTTCTATTATAGTTTTAAAAAAAGATACATCATAATTAAAATCCCAAAGGTTAAAGATAAAGAGAGAATCTTAAAAGCAGCAAGAGAAAAGCCATTACACCCTGGTTGGTGTGGCTCAGTGAATTGAGTGCCAGCCTGCAAACCAAAGGGTCGCCAATTCAATTC
This sequence comes from Trachops cirrhosus, assembly GCA_028533065.1. NCBI lineage: Eukaryota > Metazoa > Chordata > Mammalia > Chiroptera > Phyllostomidae > Trachops > Trachops cirrhosus. The sequence goes on along the minus strand of CM052541.1, from coordinate 29,452,550 downwards.
CCAGTTCAGTCACATGCCTGGGTTATAGACCAGGTCCCCAGTGTGGGGGTGCATGAAAAGCAAACACACAGATGTTTCTCTCCCTCTCTTGTTCCTTCCCTTCCCCTCTCTCTTGAAATAAATAAAAAAATCTTTAAAAAGAGAGAGAGAAATTTAATTAGTTACCTACAAGGGAGTACCGATAAGACCATCAGCTGATTTCTCAAAAGAAACTTTGCAGGCTAGAAGGGACAGGCAAGAAATATTCAAAGTCATGAAAAGGAAGGACTTATAGCCAAGATTGCTCTACCCAGCAAATCTATTATTTAGAATTAAAGGGCAGATAAAGAGCTTCCAAGACAAGGAAAAACTAAAGGACTTCATCATCACCAAACCATTATTATATGAAATGTTAAAGGGACCTTTTTAAGAAAAAAAATCTAAACTATGAAAAATAAAATGGCAATAAATACATATCTATCAACAAATTGGATCTAAAAAACAAACTAAAGCTAACAAGAAGAACAGAGGCAGAATCATGGATGTAGAGAGACATCTCATGGTTGTCAGGGAGGAGGAGGTATGAGGGAAGGGGTGAAGAGATGGTGGAATTAAGAAGTACAAATTAGTAGTTACAGAATATCATGGGGCTGTAGGTACAGTATAGGAAATGGAGTAGCCAAAGAACTTATGTGCATTACCCATGGACATGAACAATGGTGTGAGGATTGTCTGTGGGAGTAGGGAGTGCTGGGTGGAGGGGAGAAAAGGGGGAAAAATCGGGACATCTGTAATAGCATAATCAATAAAATATAATTTTAAAAAAAAGAATCTGTTGCAGAACAGATCATTGACAAGTGTTGGATCCCCTTGCAAAGTATTATCCCTGAACATTATCCTTGGATATTTACATAGGGGCAAGTGATGTTCATGAAAACAGTATATTTCTGACAAACAAAATATCAAACATAATACTCCTCTGTAGCTTAAGTTCTAAGCCTTTCTGGTTCTGTGATATTTGATATACTCTAAATTTCTAAATCCCAATTCCTGCTTCCAAAAAACACTGGAAAGTGGTTGAAAGTAAAAACCTTAACTTCTCACTTAAAATGAATGTGACAAACACATAGTGTAGAGAACAGAAATTATGTGTGATGTTTAAATAGTCACTAGTTGTCCCTCACCAAACAGTAGTTTTCAGACTTCAGGAAGCATAAGAATTACTCAGAAAGCTTGTTAAAAATACTGATAGTCCACACTAATTCCTATTCCTTTAGTAGGGCCTGGAAATGTGCATTTCAGCCATCATGTGGGTATTTGGAAGCACATTTATTCTCAGATATACCTGGAGGAAAAAAAATGTCCTAAAACTGTGGCTACTTTTCAATGAACTCCATCTATTAAAATGGTATCTCAGTGTCAATGAGCTTGTCTGTATGGATTTCAAATGCAATGGCATGCTAAGTGTGCATTGGACAGATATTCATAATTCAGTGGCTTGGGTGGGGCTTCATAAAACTATTCTGAAAGTGATTGATGCCACAGCTGATAAAGCTGAACTGTATTCACTAATGCACTATGCTCTGGGAGGTTCTTTATGCTGGAGGCTGGGACTGTTGCCCAGACACTGTGTTTGTAATGAAGATAGGCATGGGTCTTCAGTGTCTTTCATCCCTACCCCAAATGCCAAACATAGCAAGAATAAGACATAGTCAGAAATTTCTATTTCTATGCATCTCAGTGACAATATTCTAATATAATTGTCACTTCTTTTCTTACATTCTATCTTACATTCTATAATTTCTTTTTCTAACATTCTATTTAAATTGATTGATATCAAATTAAACCTCTGGAATGGTGACTGATGATGCGGAAGAGTGACTGTTGGCCCAGGAAGCCATTACTAATGGCCTGCCTTCTGACTGAAGTGACTTAACGACCCCATTCAGTTCAGGATTATGTGTATACATTTACCTCCATTTGCATACCTAAAAAATTCTCTTTAATGAATAAACTGGCTCACGGCAGCTATTGCTTGTTACTTTTTTCTAAATCGTATTTATAAACGAGGTTCACCTGTCCAGTAACCAAAGGTTGTCATCCATTGCTTTGCTAAATTGTACTAATCTGAGGTCTTCTTAAAAGGAGACTCTTCTTTTGGAAAATCATTCATTGTGTGTATTTGCTATCCATATATTGGTCAGACTTTTAAAACCATGTCCTCCAGAATGAAGACAAAAGAAAACCAAAAATACAAGTTTAATATGACAAATTTTGCAGAGTAAAACATCATTGTATGTAAGTAAACCTGATGCATTTCATAACCTGAGCGATGGTTCATAGACCTAACAGTACACTCGCAAGCTCTGGAAACCAACCGATCCCGACTATCAGAATACCAAAACACCTGAATGGTGTGTCTAAAATTAAACTATTGAAATTCTCCCCGGATGTCAGTTTCCTTTATTACAAACACGTTTTTTCTCATCATCAAAGCTGCTTTAATAAAATGAGTAAAGAGTGCCACCAAGCGGCAGCAAATATTCTTAATTCAGTTCTATTTTCCTAAAAAAAAAAAAAGGTATATCAATACTTTGTCTTTGTTACTTGTGCTCACACCCTTAAGAGAGAAAGGTTTATGGGCATAGTTTAAAAAGTGTGATTCAAGTGTTTAAGGCATTTTTCAGTAGAAAATTATATTTTTCTGGGTTGGTGAGAAAATCTGCTATTTCTTAACATGAAAATTTCTAAATATGTAAATCTCTTAAACATGAAAATTCTACCTGTGGTTATTTGTATTTGTAAAAAGTACTAATAAGAACCTAATTTCCAAATCTTATTGGTTATATTGTCACTATTGGTCACATCTGGAGTTTCCAGAAAATAATTTCTCATTTTACAAAATTTTATCTATTATGTCCAGAATTTGAAGTATATCAGATTAAAAACAAAAGGGCAATTTTTTTAAGTAACATATAATCCTAATAATGTTACTTGTAATCCTTGTTCCACATTCCCTTTCAAAGGATTATGCAATTTTATGAGAGTAAAATGTTTAATATTCCCCTAAATCTATTTTAGTTATGCATTCTTCCTCTGTGTACATTTGGTCCCTCATTAAACAAACAGGTCCTGAACTTACTCTTTCGAGAACCGTGTAAAGAAGGAAATGAGTGGGACAGTCTCTGTCCTGATGTTCAGGACAAGCTGGACTCCCAGCTCTGATTCACTCTGCGAGAAACTTCAAGCCCCCTCAAATGAGACAATTTTATTTACAATAATGCATGTATTCAGGGTGGGGAAAAAGTAGGTTTACAGTTTTCCGTAGGGAAAATACAATAACTGATAAATAATAATAACAAATACAGTCCATATTTCCTGTGTACACAACTGTAACTACTTTTGCTCCACCCTGTATTTGTGAGCATTTTATAGAACTTTTAAATGATTCTTCATTTGTAATTGCACTTACAGTCACAATGACTTTGAGAACTATTATTATTCTCACGTATGACTCAAGATGTGGTTGAGTGATTTACCTATGATGTCATAGGAAAGTTGTGCCAGGATTAAAATTAAAATCACCTGACTTTCTAAATGGTGCTCTTTCTAGGAGGCCACGATTCTTTACAATGAATACATCAAAATCAGCCTGATATTTCACAGGGGTTACATCATTATAAGAGGTTCTACAATGATTACAGTGCTGTGGGCACTGCTGGGAATGTTTCTGGGATTCCTGTTCTGAATTTCCCTTGGGGGGAACACAAGCAAATCAGTCTCATTATACATTCAATACAACAGAGATTTGTTCAGTATCTATCACTTGCATGACACTGCACTGGTTGATATAGAAGTATAAAGATAATACAATTGTCAAGAAATTTACAATTTAGCAGGCACCATAAGAAATGCGGTACTGGTGCTTTTTCTCTTCGTACTAACATGCTATGTGGTCATTGTATAGACATAACACATACTCTACTTTATTAAATATAAGATACTGCTAAATGCACTCTTTCATATCTCAGTAATAAAGAAAAATACTGCACTGACAATTAGAGTGTAACAAGTTTCTTTCCCGTCATTTAAATTTTTTATTTTACATTTAGAGAAAAAAACTTTTTTAATCTTATTTTAACATTGGCTTTCTTTAATATCTCACTCTGTTGCATACATATAAAGACAAATATAAACAAAATAAATAGGTTAAAGCATTGATAACTATGTCACAACTGCTAACTGGTGGTTAGTCATTCTAAAACCTCATTGATTATTATATTAGCCTCACTTTAAGAGATGTTAAAATGTAAAAGGGAGGGAGAGTGCATTTCAGAATCACTGAAGTATTTCCTGCTCATTTTGTAAAATAGTCATTGTATTCAGGGTGGGGCAAAATGGAGTTTAATGGAGTTAAAACAAATAATGGGGACAAAATAGTACAATGGTTTGAGTCGTTTTCTTTTGGTTTTGGGTGCTATCGGTAATCACATCGTGGTTTCAGAACATGTTGTGAAGTCAGAGATTTGTTATCAATTACTGACTTCTACTTTTTACAAGCTATGTGGCCTTTGGGTATGTTAGTAAATCTTTCTGTATTTCAGAATCCCAATCCATAAAAATAGTAAAAATAATAACTACTGCTTAGTTATTAAGTAAAATAATATATTTAACACATTTAGCACGTAGCCAACAGTAGTAAAATTATATTTGAATGTGGCTAAACTCTACAAATTCTCCTAAATAGAATAATAATAGCATACTACTAAGCCCAGAAATAGCTAAAAAATGAATAAAACCCCAACCCTGTTACCTCCCATCTCCTCCAATGATGAAACCTGTGGCACCCGTCTTTCAGCTGACCCTGTTAAAGAACTCAGATCCCAACTGACCAAGGTAAGAAAAGCAGCAAGTGCTCTGGCTTAAAGCCATTCTAAAGTAGCTACAGGTTCATCAAAAAGAAAAAATAAACATGAAAGAAAATTCAGTTTCCGAATTCACCCTTGATCTTCAAATATTCAAATGTGAAGAAGATTACACAAAAGGAAATGTATTCCTAATATATTCATACAATTATAATCTCAGGATTTCAAAATCAGCTGAACGTGAATTCTATCAAATATATAATTACCCCAGTGTGGCAAAGTATAAGCTGGGTAAAAAAAAAACCGCAACAACAACGAAAAGATCTGAAAGCCTGCCTTTTCAGACAATGTGGACAGCAGAATCATGACTCTTTATAAAAATGAGCACAGCTTGGGAAACACAATTAAAGAAAGGGATTCCAAACTGGCTGGTTACAGTAAGCCTTTGGGTGATTGATGGCTCAGCTGCTGCCTTGGTTTCCCCAGGACACCTTTGGGACAGAACCAAGCCAAGCCATAAATCAAACATAGCCTCCAGACTGGGACTTGTTCACAGAACATAAAGACAAACTTGTATCTCTTGGCCCTCCTTAAGGCTGATGAATCCAGATATCCTAGTTTCTAGGTCACTCTCTACATAGGAAAGAAAGCTTTAATTTGGGGAAATTCCCCTACTTCAGAGGCCTGGCCATTAGCCCTAATTTTATATTAAATAATATTGATTTTTTATTAAATATACTTAATTGCAAACAGCCAATAATGCTTAGTAATGGAATAAAAACCTGAGTATTTTTGAAAATATATTTTTCACCTGGGACCACTTTGTAGTTATTTCCATTTAAAAACAGAGGGTGGGGGAAAACTTACTCCAGTGGGAAGAGTGAGCATAATGGACAAATAAACAAATATTTGGAAAGGTGTACAGTATTTATTTCCATTTCACCAGAGGGAGTAGATTTGTCTGTTTCATTATTCATAAGTCACGATTTTAGTTTAGTTTTCCTGCTTGTTAAATATCAAGAACGTTCTAAACCCTCAGGCAATAGGTTTCAGTAAATGATGGCTGTATTTCATTCACTGCATTATTGGAAAAAAATTTTAAATCACAAAACATGTGAATAACAGTGGTCAGTGTCCTGTTTGGGTGGAGCATTGTAACTACAATTCCTGTGACGTCTGGAACTAGTCAGCCTTTGTGTATCTGAATGCCCATGTGGCGAATTAATACAACATGAACCCAACGGATTCAATTAAAAATACAACACGAACTTCATGTTAATAAAACTATTTTACTTATGTCTATGTTCTCAAAGGTGAAAATCATTTAATTGTTAGTCTAGTATGAACCTAGATTTTGTAATAAGGTCAAGTATGATAATAAAGCAATTTTTAAGTTATTTGAGCTCACAACACTAAAATCATAATTCTTTAAAATATAAAGCACAAAATCAGGTACATGAATTATTGTTTCTTATTCTCTTCCTCAAACAGTGTATTTTAAATGCCCTCTTAAATGTAGCCATAATGAGGAATGCTATATGGAAAAGTTAAACAGATTAAGACTACTCATAGTATTAAAAAGTAACATTTCATATTACAAATGAAAAACTAGAAATTGTTTTATCAAGACTACCTACTAATTCATGTCATTCTAACTCAGTCTAACTACAAAAGAAAATTTTGTGCATAATATACTACAAAATGTAGTATATACTACATTCTAGCTCTGAAGATGATTTTGCCATTGTGGTTGACAAAGTATAAGCACATTCAAAATAGAAAGGAAATATTTCCCCATGGAATGTCACCCATATGCCCTATCATAACAAGCAGGAGGTTTTGAAGCCAGGTGATGAAAGAGGAAAGAGGGTGGTGAGAAGGAGGGTTACCTGTGAAATATACGGAGGTCAATGAAGGTCAAGTCCTTCAAGTACATCTTTGGCTCTTCCCAGGGCATTTTCTCCCTCTCTGTTGTACATTTGAAGATGGGTATGATAGAATTAGTTCTAATAGGAAAATCTTATCCAAAAATAACTTTCTCATAGGCTCTGACAGGAACCTGAAATTCACAGAAAGCTAACTCCTTTTGGTCAATATATACATATAAACTATTTTTTATATCAGCCTTTAGCATTCAGTTTAAATTTATTAGATTTACTGATAACTTGATAGGACTATAAAATATTAGAAGAGAAGTGAAGAAAACTTTTAACAAACGGAAGAAGAAGTCTGGAAAAATATGAAGATCTTACAAAATTCTGTTGAAGAAAAAGGCCAGTGTCTATGGAAGGGTGGGAGCTGGGGCCTGCCTTTGGAAGACTGAAGACTGTGCCAAGTCCCTAGAAAATGCACGAGAGACACAAAGGGCTAGGTAACATCAGAACTGGAAGGAAAACCACCAAAAATCCATTATATCTACTTCCCGAAGTTCCCTAAGACTGGTCTCACATTAATAAAATAGATACCAATAAATTCTGATGATTCACAAGGAAACCCTGAAAATAAAAACAACTGTAAATTAGGGGGATGGCTAGATAATATGTATTAGAATATTAAGTAAGAGACTATAGTTAGAGCTTAAGTTTTTACACTTCAAATTTGTTGTTTGTTTTAGTATTAAAAGCTGGTTAAAGGTTCAGGAAGCATTCCCTGGCTGGTGTGGCTCAGTGGATTGAGCACTGGCCTGTGAACTAAAAGGTCACTGGTTTAATTCCTCACCAGGGCACACGCCTGGGTTGTGTACCAGGTTGTGCGAAAGGCAATTAACCAATGTTTCTCTCACACATCTCTCTCTCTCTCTCTCAAAATAAAAAATAAATAAATAATTAGGATAATTCTCCAAATCACAAAATAGTAGAACTCTGATTGGTTCATTTAGACAAGTCAACCACACAAACAACTGACCACTCTCGATCATCTAGTGAAGACTTTTGGCTTTCCAAGCCAATATGAAAGACTAAATAAATACTCTTTACACTCAACATTTGTGAAGAGGTTGAGACGTGGAAAGAGGGAGAAAAAAGGCGATGAGTTCTTAGTGAAACACATGGAGAAACAAAGACAACAACTCCTGTGTGAGGCAACAGTGTTTAATTGCTTTCTAATGGCTTGACATTCATCTTCTTTGATCTGTGCAAAAGCCAAGTAGAGAATAAAACTTGCCTACATCAATTTTATCACCTTCTTCAAACCCTAATTGCAATTTAACCATAGGAAGCCATCAGCACCAAAATATAAGGGAGCAGAGAACACAGAAGAGAGATTTTTATGTTTCACATTTTATTTAATGTGTGTTAAAACACAACTATGCCAGAAATGGGAGGGGGAAAGCTATAGTTATCAAGTGTAATATTAGAGTGGGCAGATATTGATTATAAATAATTTTAATTTGCTTATTCAAATACAAGTTCTTAGGACCCAAACTGAGCTCTTTTTCATAATGAAGTCCTCTCCTCCTTTCAGGTGGCGCTGTGTTCATGGAAGGAGCTGGGGCTTCTTATGTTGCACATAACTCTACCCAGTCTTTCAGCATGAGGCTGGTTTTCGGAATTGAATTCTGTGGTAAAATGGATTCACTAGAGATTCTTAGAGTCTTCCCCTACTGAGGAGTTTTTTAGTATAGAGCTGCAAAACTTTATTTGACTTATAAAAATAATATATCACTTTCAATTTACTTACTCGTCAGTAAATTTAAAGGATTGACCACTCATCACACACATTCTGAAATTTTAAGGAATGAAGTAAAAATAACTCAACTAAAATCCTAAGGTGGAGCTCATAAAATGACCTTCCACGTAATTCTTAGTTCCTCAGGCAGCCCACAAAATAAATTACATGTTGAGGAAAAGCAGTGTATTAGTTAGTGTCAAGTACTGGGATTATCCTGTAAGGAAACCATTATGGTATGTGGGTAACACTGAAAGATAAACATTTTCTTGAAAAATATCATCTGAATTCTCCATTAGATATTTTTCCCAAAAGACACATTTTTCTCTCATTTTCTGTGAATGAATAACTTCTAAATGAGAAAAACAGCAATCGGTAGTGGTCATTTTTACCTTCTTTGAATCCTGGATATAAAATAAGAGTTCAGTTCAGCCAAGAAACATTTAAAGTTGGGGAAAGTTATGATGTTCTCCCAGTTTTTTATTTTTTAAAAAAAAAGCCATATTAAAACTCCTAATCTGCCCTCCACTTTTTTCCTGAAAGTCAAAAGCAAATTCTGAAAGGACGTCCACTGGTTTTTCACATACTCGTTGCTTTAAAGGAAACCTTGTAAAATAAATAATAATTCACTGTAGTTATCTAAATATTGGGTGCCCAGGGACCTCAGGCCCATTTTTCTCCCTCCTTAGCCCAACTACTCTTACCACTAACCCTTCTCCATGTTTCTCTTTAACCTTATAAAATTTTAGAAAAACAACTTTTTTTAAGTTTTCCCAGAATCTTTCATATAAAACCCCTCCAGAAAAAATTCTGGACCTTTCACCTCGTTTTCAATTACATTCGATCTGGTGTTTATGAATTTGTTTCCTTTCACTCATAAACCCATCCTGTCCCTACTTGGGCAGCTCAAGGTTGGCCCTTTCAAGGTCAGCTCTTCTACTGTATTTCTAATTTCTATAAAATTGTCTCACAGGTATTTATAGTTATATCGAGTAAAAGCAGGAGTTTGTACACAATTCCATCTTTATATTTTCTATTCCACTTCTGGGTTATCCACTAGGCTCCTTTATGCTCAATAGATTGCCTTCTACAGATGAGCTAAAAATATGCCCATGTGTGATAGTGCCTCACATACATGAAACATTAAGCCGTCTTACTTATTTTAAATGGCAGAAAAGTTGCAAATACTGTTTTCAGACACTTCAAGTAGAAAATACAACTTTATAATAGTTTGCCTGTCTTTTGTTTCTACTTTGAAATAACCAATAATAAGATCAAAATTCCTAAACCAGTTCTTAAGAAATTTAAACCCTCAACAGTTTTGGGTGAGATGCCCTGTGCCAAAAATTATTGATGTTTGAAAACTTCCCAAAGGAAAAAGTCAAGTTTGTCTTCAGCAAACAGTTATCTTAAGTAAAAACCAAGATCCTAATTTTGAGTCTATTTGCCTATGAGAAGACAAGGGAAAACTAATGGGACAGATTTTTAAGGCAACAGAATTAACCAAGTCACTTCATTTCACAGAATTTAATGCTGGGAAAGTGATATCCCTTAAAAATCGCACCTGTGCCCTTCTTCAATAGTGATTATAGAAGAGAAGAACTGCAGCTTGGGACTTAAATTTGTCTATTCTCCCTTTACTTTAAGCATATCAAGGTGGAATTACTTTCAATATATTGTTAAAAAAATATTAAAGAGATCATTTTTGACACCTTCCAGACTTAGACTGGTCCAGTAAAAAACTTTCAAGTCTTAATGTTCTACATTGTACTTTTATTATGGCATCCTTCTCTATTCAGTGGAATTAGGTATAAGGTACCCCTTGTACCCCTTCCATTGTTAAATAACAAAGGAACATAAAGCACAATTATTCCACAAGGTCATTCTAAATCACTATTCTGAGGAGTAGATTTCTAAAAATAAAATAAAATAAAAATAAACTTTAGTGCAAAATCAACTTGTAAAAATATTTTACTCCATGGAAAATGCTATTCACTTTCATCTTAAAATTTTTACACAGGGTAAGTGCTTAAGTCAGTGGAGGGAAAAATCTTTCTGAGCAATAGTAGATGCCTTATGCAGTAGATTTTTATTGGCTTATATTGGGGGATCCCACCGAACAGAACTCCTGTCCCTTTTTGTGGTAATAGTAACTTATATCTGCTATGAGGACAACATCACACCATACCTATTATTAATCCATGCCATAGGGGTGTGTGTGTGTGTCAGAAAATGATTTTAATTTTCTATAGTAAGTTTGAATTGAGGTTCCTGGTAAATTCATGGCTGGGGGAAAGAGGAGAAGAAGTGATTAAAATCAGGGACTTTTCAATAATTTTATAACATTACAGCTATTTAGACATTAATAAAAACACATTAAAAAGAGAAGTATGAAGTCTGTGAATCCACCCTGGTCTAACTAAAAATATTTTTACAGGCTCCCAACCCAACCAATAAATGGCACATGCCCCATTCCCAAACTCAACCTACTGTTAAATCCTAGCCATCACCTCACATCCAAAAGGACAGAAGATAACAAGTGTCAGCGAAGATGTGAAGAATGTGTGCTTTATTGATGGGAATATAAAAATGGTGCAGCCTCTGCGGAAAACAGAATGGTAGAACCTCAAAAAATTAAAATGGAATTATCATATGATCAGCAATCCAACTTCTGGATTGATCCAAAAGAAATCAAAGCAGTCTCGAAGAGATATTTGTACACTCGTATTTACAGCATCATTATTCACAATAACCAAAAGGTAGACACAACCCATTGATGGATGAAAGGATAAAGAAAATGTAATATGTGTGTATCAACTCTAAAAGGGAAAGAAGCTCTATTCCCATGGGACCACATGCCATAAACATATATATTCATTTTTATTTAATCTCTATTGTATTTTTTCATTACCACTTAAGACTGCCTGCAGCTACCTTTCCAAATATACAAAAAAAAAGCCTGCCTCACAATGAAGTCAATGCACAGACCAAACTGAAGAGAAGAAATCGGAAAGAAGGACTATCCAGACCCATGATGTCCTGCGCATTGACCCTTGGACTTGCCAGTCGTACAGGCAAAGGAATTATCTTTTTTTTAAACCTTGTCTAATTGGTTTCTTTCATCTTAAAATGAAAGCATCTTGACTAAGCCAGCGTTAATGCCTGATAAAGTCCACTGCACAGCTATTTGTTGTTCTACAGCATTTGAGGACCAGGGTATACAACCAGTTTCCTGAGGACACTATTTCTACTGCCAGCCTCCATGAGCCACAATGGATCATGAGCTATCCCTTGCTAGACTAGACTGATTTCAATGCTATTCTCCAGAAGTCTTTGTTTTTATTTATTTGTTTGGGTTTCCCCAAGAACTCTATAATTGAAGTAAGCTTCTTCTGTGGTAATAAGGAAACAAGACTCTAAGTCAGTTTCTAAGTCATTGTTTCATGATAAAATAATTGTGGTTATATAGGTTTAGCTACCTAGAACATAAAGTGCATGTTTTCCCTCCAATTTTCACTCAATCTTAATAATGTCTTCATAAAAATAAAACAATCTCAAGCTAATCATAAATTATTTGCTGGCATTCAGATAAAATTAGATTTAAAAGAATGATGTACAAATAGTGTTTTAGTTAGGTTCCCAACAGGAAACAGATGGAACACTCAAGATAATTCAGGGAGATTTTAATTACAAAGTGACTATTCATAAAGATGTTGGCAGGCTGAGGAGAACCACAAAAGATGGTTCTGTAACTCAGGTTTATTAACATCAAAATGACAGGAGAGGGAGCAGTTACTATAAAAGGGCAGAGATTCATGCAGAAAGACTGCCTTGAAGGAAGCAGTTAACTTCGGAGTAAAGAAAACAGGCCAAGGCACCCTTACATGGAGGGAGCTTTCCAAGTGAATTCCTTGACCTCATTCACACACTGCTGATTGTTTGCCAAGACTCCCTATTGGTCAAGCCCAGCCAGAAACCAGAGGGCAAGAAAGTCTGTTTCTATAGCTCGTATAAGCTGGATTCCTGGGGGCAGTGAACAGGATGAAGAAGGGGATAAAAAGATAAAATATAAACATAAATACAACTTAAAGCCTTCCATATTAATCCTCATCTTACATCAAACATATTTAACATCTTACCCTAATATTTCTTTTTGGTTTGAAGTATTTGTCCATAAACTATGATGTTAGAAAGCACACAAGCTTTTGTATTAAAGAGACCTGTAAGTACAATGGGTTAAAAAAGTGAGTATGCATCTCTCTCACACACCTTCCAAGGCTAACTTGGTAGGGTAGTTCCATGCCATTCAGTTATCAAGGGATCATGTTCCTTTTCCATTATTATGCCCTTGGGGCATAGTCCTCACCCCTGGTCGAGCTGGGTCTTGAGCATGCCCATGTTCTAACTCACAGGACATGAAAAGGGGATAAGCCCAGAGCAAGCGAATGAGGACAAAGTCGCACACATCACTTGCCCTCACACTCCCTTGAAAGAAACTTTGTAGAATGGCTTTTGCTGCAGAGGAGTTTGGGTAATGTAGTCTCCAGTTGTGTGATCATGTCCCCAAAAAAAGAAAAATAGTTTTATGAGGACAACTAGCAGTATGCCAGAAGTATTATAATCTTCACAGATTTTCCTTGTTTTTAAGAGTCTATATAATAATGGTTCTTATAACTGATAGATTCACTCTCAGAACTCTTACTTTTAAAAAGGCCTCTTTTTTGGCTAAAATCTACCTTTGTTGGCATTTTTAAACATTGCCTAATAAGATCATTTTTCAATGACAGAGGATGATTTCTCAGTGTAATTTCCTCATCCAAATCATTCATTTTTCAAACACATGAGGTAGGAACCCATGCAATTTTATCCCTAAAATCTTCTAATCTTACACATACAGAACATTTTATTCCAAAGCATATGTCACATCTTCTCAATTGGCTACTGGTACTAAAAAAAAGAAAAGAAAAGAGAGAGAGAGAGATAGAGAGAGAAATTATAGTGGGACTATATGGATGTACTCAAAATATTGAATAAAGCCCAATCATATTGAGTAAAATAAAACATGGGCTACATATAATCATATTGGGACCTGGGAAACAACAGACAGAAAGACTCAGTAAATACGCAGAAGATTGTCAGAAGAGGAAATGAAAGCGGTATAATTCCCACAGTGACACGAACTGTATGCAAGTATCAGTTGTACCTCCTATCTGCAACTCACCAACACGGCCTGGAATTGTGAAACTCTTAAAGATTTTTTTTTTACATTTGTATAGTACCTGAGAGATCTCTCAAACTTTCCCTTGTATTCTTTAGGAATATTACTAGTTTTTTCTACATGTTCTGACAGTTTCCTAAATCACATTTCTATTTAAAACAAACCTAAGAAGAGGATATATCATTCTTGTAAAATCCATAACTAGTAACCTGTTCTAGATCTGGGCCTTTTGCATTCCTTTAAATAATTAAGTACCACCTGACCTAAAGATTAAGTCTTATTGTCTAAATTATTATTAAAATACCAACATCTGACATGGTCTTTTTAGCATAATTTTAGTATTCTTTCAAAATGTGTTAATGCAAGCAATAAAACACTATTGCTGAGGTTATCAGTAATTACCCCACTAGCACAAAGTCTCTTCTTACTCCCAGTCTTTAACATTTAACATTTAAGATTCAAGGTTCATGTGTTCAACATTTTACACTTATTTTTGAGAGAACAGTTCTCATGAAAGTGCCATATATGAATTTTACAGAATTTTAATACTTTGATGTTTATGTAGATGTGTCAAGTAACCCTGAGGTCACTTTGAACTTCATCTTCTTTCCTTATCTATTGTTACATATTTCTACTTCAGTTATTCTCTGACTTTGTCATGTGTTTTACAAAACCATATTATATAATCAGGCATGAGTTGTTTTTCTTTCCATTTTCATTATCTATCGTTGGACTAGTTAAGTTACATAATTAGTAACTGGGTCTATAAAGCTGTTCTTTCCACTCATGGACAAAGGTGATGGGCATTTGGGTAGCTGCTATCAACACTGTCTAACCCAAACACTTCCACACGAAAAATTATTAATTCCAAATTCAAACTCAGTTTAGAAATACACAACATAACTGAATAAATTACTTCATTTGTAGCAAACTCAGAAATACATTTTAGTGAACCATGTTCAATCTTTTCAAAATTCAAAGATCAGCCCTCCTACTCTCCACAAGTAGCTGAACATTTATTTTCAAAGTTATTTTTAAATATGTTCCCCCATTAAATCAAAAATTCATATGATCCTACATTAAAAATATTAGGCAAGCATGAAGACATTGCAGTTCATTTTTTTCTCCTAAAAAAAGTTAATCTTAAGTTCTGAGGAATAAGACTCTTTGGGAGGTCATTTAACCCACACATGCCCCGCCCTGCCAGCTTCAGAGACAACTGCCTCAAACCAGATGGAAATCCCAGTCTCAGAAGAGACAAATTCCGTCGTTCCCTACTCACTGGCAGGAAATTCCTCTTTATGTTTAAAGATCAGGCTACAGATTAAAACCATTTCCTCTAACACTATTCCTAGTGAAGGAGAAAAACAGATGGGCATAATCCGTCATGTAGTTGAAAAAAATATAATTAGGTCACTTCTCTTTCTCCAGCTTAAAAAAAAGAAATTATTTTGGTGTTCTACAGGTATTTTATTTTCTAATCATATCTGAAGGATATATACACAAACTATCTCAGTAGTATTATAAGTAGGGCCTTCTGTGAAAAACGAAGTGGTAGGCAGAGTTGGCTTTGAGCATCTTACCTTCCAGCTATCAGTGGCCTCATGCACTCTCCCTCTCTGTTGCTGCCCTCAATACCTTGGGATCATTGCAGAAGAATATGCTATAGTGTGGACAATGAAAAGGACGAGGGTTTGTTCGGACCTGACTGATCCCAGAGCTGTCTTCATTTTGGCCTGGGAACTTAGTCCCTCTGCAGTGAAGCTACAGGCAAGCAGCACATGGAGATATCAAGTGAACAAGGGCCACATCCCTGTTAAGGAATCTAAGCAACAAAAAATGCCAATGAGCAAGAATGGAAACTGAAATCAGGCTTTCAACATCTGGGACTTGTGCCTAAGGAGAGGTGCTCTTCATTTCAGAAAAGCTGTAAGCCTAGACTGGTCATTGGAAGAAAAACTTAGATTGGGACTAGACTGCTGAGTCAACCTTAGGTCAGTTCCTTAAGACTTGGAGAAAACAGGGATAGCACCTAACCCTACATTTTGGGTCAGAGTAGCAAGAAGGCTGGCAGAGGACAGAGGTGGTGAATTCAGAGGTCAGTACCAGAGAGGTCGCATTGATTTGGTCTACAAACATTCACTGCCTTGATGGGTTGAATTAATCAAACTTGCCCTGCAGGACCTAAAGCACATTTATGAAAAAATACACTTTACAGACCTATAAGAATTTCTTACTCAATTATTCATATGTTTTTAAGAATCTACTATAAGCATCTACTATGTGTTCTAAGTGCTAGAAAATAGTGAGCAAAACAGAAAAAAATCATATATGTGTGTATCTATCAAAATCATATATATGTGTATCTATCATATATATATACATATATATGTGTATCTATCATATATATACATATATATGTGTGTGTGTATTTGTCCAAAAGGTATCCAGCCATGTAATATGAAAAACAGAGACATTTATTAAAGGACATAGAAGAAACATTGTACATAAGACAATGACACCTCAGTCCCCTTCAAAGTAGGTACCTTGGGATCTCACACAGTTCTCCCAATTGCCATCAGCTGCCCAGTCATATTTTCCTGAATCTCATTGACAGTCTGAAATCTCTTCTCTTTCAAAGATGATTTTAGTTGTGGGAAAGGCAAAAAATTGCAAGGCACCAAATCTGGGCTGTAGGGGGGCTGTGTCACCTGCGTGATTTGATGTTTCACCAAAAAACTCTGCACAAGATGCAGTGCATGAGTGGGGGCACTGTTCTGATATAGCTGCCAATCACCAGTTGCCCACAGCTGTGGTCTGAATTATCCAAATAGTTTCTGCAGAGAAATATTCAAGCTTAATGCAAAATTTGATGCAGATTCATTGCTCTACTCACTCAATCATTTTAATTGTGACAGCCACACAGTACATATGCTCACTCATTGGCGTCTACCACCCCCAGTGACTAGTAGAGTGAAGTTGTCATTGCTCACACATGCACATTCCAGTCTGCTCTCCTTAGCTGCCAGGTTACATCACTGTCATGCAAATGGTTCTTGTTATATTAACAATGGTTGGACTTTTTCTGAACATACTTCATATATATTCCTGTCCTATGGAGTTTATATTCCAGTATAGAAAGTAAATAAAATAATAAGTGAAAGATATAGTATGTTGAAAAAACACCATAGAATTAGCATTCTGATAGTACACAAACTCTTATTTTATTTAAGGCACTAACAAAGTTTCTTTGTATTCATCACAACAGTGAATTGAATGAGGAGGCACTTGGGAAAAAGAAGCAGTGTTTCCAAAGCTCCTAACATCCCAGCACACAGCAGGAAATTGCTCATCCCCCACCCCCATTGTCATCTGACTGACTACCTACTTAGGTAGGATGATGACTAGAGTATGACTAGAGTACATCACAATAATATATTACATAATAAATACACCGTTTAGAAACTATTAAGTACTCTACAAATTTTTTATTACTGATAATTATTCATTTAGATGGAGCATTGTTAAGTAAAATATCTCTGGTTGCATGCTATAGAATTATATCTTTACCCTTTTCCTGTTCAGTATTTTTATCAACAGGCTGATGAAGGCATGTGAAGGATGGTTATCAAATTTGCAGATAACACTAAGTTGAAAGGCAGACCTAATGTGTTGGATGACAGAATGAAGATTTAAAATGATCTTGACAAGGCGGAACACTGACATGAAACCTATAAAATAAAATTAACAGACCTGCAATAAGTAAAGAAGTTAAACTGATTAACAAACACCCTGCACGTGTAAAAGATGGTAGAGATCAGTCTTGATAGCATTTTTACTAAGAGGGAGAAAAAAACCTGGAAGGCTTAGTTGATCTCTAGTTGAAATGAGTCAACATTTTAATACAGCTGCAAAGGAAAAAAGTCTTAGGCTGTGTAATAGAGTAATATCTAAATTAGGATAGGTGATATCTATCTAGAGAAGAGTATTCATACCTGGGTGTCACACTTAAAAGCAGTATTTAAAATTTTTTTAAGTATTCATGAAAGGGCAACAAATTCGAAATGCACTCCTCATATCATATAAGGAATAGCAAGTAGCTGAGGGATTGCTTGCTGTAGGAAGGAGAGAGCTTAGGGAGAACTAATACATATTTTCAAATATCTTAAAGAGCTATTACTGATAAGAACACTTCATCATTTTTAAATGTATTAACTGTATGACCTCAGAAAAATCTTTGGCCCTCTGTGCCTCAATTTTTTAACCTTTAAAACAGAGTTAAGAATATCAATTTTATAGGGTTATTATGAGGATTAGCAATAATGCATGTACTTGTACTGTGTGTAGTACGTGTTACTTGAAACACTGTCTGCATTCCATAAAAGGTAGGCTTTTTCGCTCGCTATTGTCCTACAAGGTAGGCTAAGGTAAATGGATGGAAACCAGGAGAGCCACGCCACAATAGACTCCTGAAAGAGTTAGCTCCTTTCCATGAAGTTTTCATGCAGTAAATGACTATCAGGAAATTTGAAGAGATTTCTACATTGGGTGAAAGTTAGATTAGATAGTTTCTAATCTCCCTTCATTGAATAATTTTTGTTTTCTTCCAATACTGAGATTTTATGTCTTTCTGCTTTCATTCTATGCATCTAATGGATGTGTTTCTGACATTGACAAAATTTAGACTGTGTGGAAACGATTATAACAACTAAGATTTGTTGTATTTTACTGTGTCCCACACTAGAAAGTGGCTATATTTATTATGCCCTTTTCACAAATGAGGAATCTGAGATGGACAAAGTTCACACAGCTCATCAGTGGCTGAGCAGTGATCTGAACCCAGCACATCTGAATTCCTAGTCAGGTAGGCTAATTTTGAATCAGCAGTCAAAATTTTTTCTATGGCCCTCACATCATGTGGACCCCAGGAGGCTTCAGGACACCCTAGGGTTTCTTTAGTTATCTCCAAACTGTTGTTCATATACATTTAACTTAAAAGTACAGTAAATTTAAGATTGCAAGCAACTACTAGTGGGTGAATTGAAAAATTTGTTCTGCATTATTACTAAATGATGTGTTCCCCAGACATGTATTTTGTAAACTAACAGAGGCCGTTTCTCAAGTGCTGAAACTTTCTGTTTCATCTGTTTTGGCTGGCACTCTTCCAGGAATGAGCTGCCTACTTCCTCTTCTAATTCATTCTCATTTACAGAACACGAGTTAACTTGTACTCATGACTCAAGATCAACACATCATGAATAATAGTTACCCTATTATGACATCAGGCATTAATGTCCTCAGGGTATATTAATAAATGAATGACGTCAGAGTAAGCAGGCTTTCAGTGAGGGCCTGTGGAACACTCTCCAAAGAATAATTCTATGAGTCGTGGAGTTTGCTCTTTGTGACGGTGTTCCCAGCTGCTCAAAAACACAGCTTGTTTTCTTTTTTGTTCCAGGTTGTTTCAAATGGGTGTAGTTACAAGATGAAAGACTTCTAATTATGTAAGATGGTGCTGCTTACTCAAAGCAAATTTCAGTGCCTATCAGATAATAGAAGACAAAGTGTGGGAATTGGTGCTTGGTGAGAGGGCAGGAAAAATTAACTGAACAATGTAATTTCTGAAGCAACAGGATATTTTGTCTACTGAATGAGTAGACTGCCAAGAAAAGTATAGGGAATTGGTAGGAACAAGTGAGAACATTTAAAAGTAAATTAAGTTTAAGGAAGTAAAATTCTATAACATCTTAAAACTTAAACCATGTTTTCCATTTATTTGGGTAAATTTTCCTTCCTGATTATTGTAATTGGTTGAAGGTTCTGGTTCCTATGTCTAAGTGTATTTAAGCTTTCAACACAGGTGTGTTTAAGCTTTCAAATGTTTACAGCATTTCCTAGCATCCTCTCTTCTGAAATTTAAATAGCTTCAGATTCAGTTTTTTTTTAATTTCCATAACTTAGAGAGACATAACTTAAGACTTACTTGGAAATTTACTTTTGAAACTCAGTATAATGATCTACAAATATTTTCCTAGGAAAGAGGTTTCAATAAGTAAATAGATGTTGTAAGCTGAAACTAGAATCTGATTGAAAATTGATGGGTATTTTTTCTATTGGTTAATTTTTCTGCTTACCTTACCAAATATTTGGATAGAAGCCTAACTATTGAAGTGCACCTAAAGAACAAAGGTAATAAACTTTATAGAGTAGTAGAGCATACTTTATAATTGCTTAATTTATCAATGTGCAAGAGCCCCCAAAATAATCATTAATTAACCATTAATAAATTAATTAATTTATTGATCTCTAGTCCATGTAAGCACTGTTCATTGCTGAGCATACTAAGGAGTTTGGTGGGGAAAGAGCTTATATCATATAATGTAATAAGTGTCCAAGTGACAAGAACCCAAAGAAGAAAGAGCTAATCCAGACCAAAAGAGCAAGGGAAGGTTTAATTATAGGAACTAACCAGAAAAACAGGGCAGAACTAGGATAGGAAGAATGACACATCAGTCAAGGAAGATAATGAGCTAAGGTAAAGAAAGTACAGAGTATGTGGAAACACAAGCGTGGTCTGTATGCACTGTCCAACTGTTCTCCATTTCTCTTTTAAATCCTCTCTAAATGGGCTTCCATTCCTCTCTTTCCTGAAACAGCTTTTATCAGAATCTCCAATGACTTAAATATGGCTAAGTCCAATTGTGGTAGTTTTTGGTTGTTGTTATAATTTAACACACACTTAGTGGCTTAAAACAACACAAATTTATTACCTTAGAGCCCTGTAGGCCTAAGTCTGACATGGGTCACACTAAGATCATAACATTGTTTGGTTCTTGAGAATTTTATCCCAGTAGAAACATTGCTAATATGGACTAAAAGAGTACAAAAAATGTAGGAAAGCTGTCAGCTCTCCAAAATTGTAGAGGCAAGAAACAAACTGCTCAAACTACTCAGCTGAAAACACGTGCTGCGTGAAAAAGGAAGGGTAATTCCTGGGTGGAGATGTGAACCCCAGAGGGTGTAGTGGGAAGCCACAAGGGATTGTGAAATTGCTTGGGATCTGTGTGTTCCGTGTTCTTTCATAAGATAATCAGGCGTGGCCACAACAGGGAACAGAAAAGAGGCTCAGGAAAAATAATATTTATTATACACTCAAGTCCCAGAGAGAGAGTCACTACACAGTGAGAAGAGGGCAATGTGGCAGGGGGCGCCAGGGGAGCAAACTCATCCAAGCAGGTGGGCATTCCAGACAGAGTGAGGCCCCGTGGGCATGTGCTTTTATATACTGGGTGTCGGGGTTGGGTACAGAAGAAAAGGCAGGAGGGGGTTTCATTGGTGCGTTTGAATGGCACAGTCAAGGGAGAGGAAGAAGGGGAATTTGCGGCAGGGGTCAGCCGTATTGCAGTGGTGCGCTGGTCACCTGGGCGGGACCCTCACAGTCCTTCTGTGAGCATATTCAGGCAACGGGAAAATGTGAATTTTTAATAGTTACAATATTTCCTGATTCCTTTTTTTCCTCCTATTTTCTCCACTTTTGAGCTGAACACTTTTGTATCTGGTATTCTATGCCTGTTCCACCATTGTATTTTGGAAGTAAGTAATTTGTTTCTTGAGTTTTATGTTGTCGGCATAAAAATGTACAAACCTGTAGAGAATTTTTATGAGTTTGTTTGAGCCAAACTGCCTACGTTGCCAGGAAGCAAGATCTCAAATGTTTCTGAGAATGACACTTTTGCAGTTTCTTTTTTTATACATTTGGAATTACAGAAGGAACACGAGGAAGATGACATAAAGGTGGCAGAGAGCAAGGTCCTGGAGAGTTAACAAGATTCTGTGCTCTCTTCGGGGTGGTTAAGACTTCAAGGGGTCTGGAAGAGGATTACTTCAGGCGTTTCAAAGGTATGTTAACCTGGACCCACAAGAACAATAGATGGGGCTTGTTTAAAGCAAAGATAAACCTTTTACAGACCTGGGGCATAACCACCTCCCCTGACCTGCCCAGTTAGGAATTTATGATCAGATCATTCTGTGAAACAACTTTCATTAGATTTATTTCAGTGCTGCTTCTTTGTCCTCAATGTTCACAGATAAGAAGAAGTTGTTCGCCACGTGGATTATGGGCAGAGCCTTCCTCATACCCAATTTACATGATTTAGATCATGAGGCTTGAGACTTTTTGAGCTGAGGAGATTAAAATGAGATTTTGCACTTGGTGGTTTGGCATTTGGGGGATGGAATGAATACATTTTGTGTGTGGAACAGGCATGAATCTTTGGGAGCCAGAGGGTAGGCTGTAGTAGGCAGAATAATCAAATATATCCATCAAATATGTCCAGATACTAATCTCCAAATCTGTAAATGGCTAATTAAGTTTGCAGATGGAATTAAGGTTGCCAATCAGCTTACTTTAAGATAAGGAGATTATCCTGAATAATCACGGTGATCTGAGAATAATCTCATGGATCTTTACAGGAAAAAGAGGGAGGCAGCAGCGTCAGAAGCAGCGAGATGGCATTGTGAGAAAGACCTGACCAGCCATGGCTGGCTCTGCACATGAAAGGGGCCACAAGCCAAGCCAAGTGAGCAGCTTCTGGAAGCTGGAAAGGACTAGAAAATGGATTCTTCCGTAGAGCCAGCACAAAGATTTGTGAGCACCTTGATTTTAGCCCAGTGAACCCCACTTTCGGACTTCCGACCTCCAGAACTGGAAAATAAGTATGCATTGTTTTGAGCCACTAAGTTTGCAGTTACTTGTATAGCAGCAATAGGGAACTAATGCACAAGGAGAGACTGAGAAACAGTCACAGACCAAAGGACACTAAATGCCATGTAGGGTCCTGGATTGACCACGGGGACCAGAAAGGACATTAGCAGAAAAGCTGTTGAAATTCAAATAAAGTCCAGAGTTTCATTAACAGTATCATAAGATAAATAAGTTTGACAAATGTACCATGGTTATATAAGATGTTAATATTAGGGAAAGCTGAGGGAAGAATATTTGGAACTCTCTGTACTATTTTCATAACTTTCTTCTAAATCTAAATTTATTCTGAAATGATTTATTAGAAAAAATTTCACTAACAATAAAAGAGGTGAATTTGGATAGTTAATTCAGCAGATGTAAGACTCAAAAATGATTTCTTTTTTTGTACCAATGCATGCTAATTTTGAAATGCTTAATTTAAAAAACAAGGTTTTCCTGAGCAATTTATTGGACATTTTTCTTGAGAATTTTTTTAAAATTCTAGATAGGTATCAAGCAAAATGTATATTCTGCACATAGCATAATGAACTAGGAAGCTCACGTGACAGGCTGTGTTTCTTGCTCTTCTACCTTCTTTTTTCCACTTTCTCCATACCTTTATTCATTTCCTTCCCCAAGTGGTTTCATGCAGTCATTTTCAACTGAAGAAATAGGACTGATAAAAGTAAGTTGCACCACAGTGCTAATGAATTAAAGTATTCAAAACTGTTCTTTAAAAATTTGCACTTAAAAAGAAGCAGGCACTAGGGATATTAAAAGTCCTGACAGCATAATTCTGTAAATATATGAATAAATTTATCCCAGAACTTGCTTCTTTTATCACTGCTTTCATATGAAATAACTAAATTCTGTATTATATTTTATCCTTTCCTATAATTTAGATAGGCTGTATAGTCTGAGACAAACTTTTTAATAACCAAAATTATTAGGGTTTTTTTTAATTTATTAAGCTACTGGCAAACCCTAGGATCAATCAAATTATTTTCTGGTGAAATTTGAGGTGTTAGAATTTATTAATAATGACAATAACTTCCCATGAGAACCTTTACTGTGTGGCACCCTGCCAAGTTAATATCATCTTCACAGCAACAGTATATGGGGGTATTATTATCCCATTTCACAAATAAGAAAACTGAAGCTTAGAGAGTTTGCATTGTCTGCCCAAGATCAAGCAAGCAATTCAGGGCAGAAATGAAATTTAAAGTGAATTCATCCAACTCTGGAGCTCTGCTCCAGGCTTGGATGTCCAGCCTCTGCTCCTTTGCTGTTCATCTGCCCTCTCCCAGCCCCTCCCCCTGACCCCATCCCGAAACATTCAGTCTGGGTAACACAGTAGAATTTATTATGTTCCCTATTTGTCTAATATCATAATGCTGACTATATGTATACATATATATGTTCACATACATATATATATCACACGATATACAATAGTTATATTGAAATATGCTGCTTTAAAAAAGTCATAGCATCTCTATTTTTCCAAAATAGCCTTTGAAAGGGAAGAGATTTCAGACTGTCGATGAAATTCAGGAACACACAACAGGGTAGCTGATAGCGTTTGGGAGAACTGTGTGAGGTCCCAAAGTGCCTACTTTGAAGGGGACTAAGGCGTCATTGTCCTGTGTACAATGTTTCTTGTATCTTATATTTTCTTCAATAAATGTCTCTATTTTTCATATGGCATGGCTACATGGCTGCATACTTTCTGGACCAACTATATATACCCACACACACATATACACACATACATATATATATGTTATTTTATGAAGTTCACAAACTGTTCACATTATGATATGGTTCATGTGCAGTTAAGTACATGTCAAATAGTAAAGGTCACATTTACTACAGATAAAGTTCTGATTTCCTTAAATTTCAATTCAGAAACAGAAAGTATCTTTGCCAGAATAGGGATTTCTCATCTTATTTCAGTGAGGCTTTTAACTAGTCGATAAGGAAAACACATAAATACAGGCACCATTTCACTCATGAGAATGAAAGGTATCATGAGCAGTAAGTACACTTAGAATCTCATTTTCCCCTCCTAAAATGTAACTTTCACTGTATTACTAAGAAATTAGAATAGAACGCCTTGAGTAATTCTGTTCTAGTTGTGTCAGAAGACTTAACCACTTAATAAGCAAAATATGTGAAGGACAAATTTCAAGGACATGGTTAGGAGAATAAAGTCGATTAGAAGCACAAAGGAAAGCCAGGAGCCTGGCTTTGTGAAAAAGCTGCAGACTTGGGAGGTGTGGCTCAAATCCTGGCTCTGAGTAAGGTACTCTGGCAAGTATCAACCAAAGAAATTAGAAAAGATTTCTTTGAACTAAAAGTACTATATTCACACATTGCCTTAGAGTAAACTAATGGAAAATCAGTAATTACTCTATTTTAGGGCTTTCAAGGAACCTTAAGGTATAGCCATGATTAAGAGACTATTCGTATAGAATTTGGAAGGAGACAAATAAAAAAAATTCAAGTCCTCAAGCCAACTCAAGATTCAATTTTCCTTCTAAACAGCCAGAATGAAGGAGAGGGGTTGAATGAGAGAAGGAAGAATCTAACATTAACTTGAACCAGTTTGGAGCACATATTGTAGTAGGCACTGTATGCTATTTTATTTAATCCTCGTAACAGTATCATGTGGTGCAGACTTTAGAAGCCATACATTATAAATGAAAAAATGGAGACTCTAAAAGCATAATTTAGCCAAGATCACAAAGTGAGGTTTGAGCCAAGTCTCCTCTCCCTGAGTCTACTGCTCTTTCCAATGTAACACAAGTAGTAATAATGCAGTGTGATGTAAGGTACACAAGGAAACAACGCAAAGAAATCATTGCCTACAAAAAGTGGCATGATTTCCCAAAAACTACTGCTTGTCACTCCTTAAGTTAATTAGCTTTTCCATATTTAAAATGCAAATAGTTGAGTGTTATGCCAACGACACACTATCTAGTGAAAAACAAAAATAAGTTGCCAAGAAATATAGAACAGAAATTATGATGGGAAAGGGGGAAAAACCTAAATGCCCCAAAATATGAGTATAACTAAATAAATTGCAGTGAGATCCGCTCATTAGAAGGAAGACCTCTACTTACAAAAGACTAGGTTAAGCTACAATGTAAAAAGAGGAAGACACAAAGTACTATGTAGTGTCTGATTATAATTATGTCAAATGCAAAAAAATAAAAGGCTATCTAAGAAGTATAAAAGTAATGCAATAAGGTGATGGAATTATCAATAATTATTGTTCACATTTCCCCTAAGATACTTGAATTAGTTTTTATAATTTCCTAATGAGAAATCAATGAGTTTTTAGAAGCAAAAGTCTCAATCATTTTAAACTGAAGCCTTACAATAACCTCTTCCTTCTGGCCAGAAATTATTTTTTCCAATTTATTTCCCACAGTGCATAGTTCCTTTTACCAAGTAGATGCTTAATATCTTTTTATTGAATATATTTTTTAAAAGAGTAGACAAGAGCAAGAAAGATCTCCCTCTGCTTAAAAAGTATTTCCAACATAGGTTCACTAATTAGAGATTTATTTGTGTTAATGAGTTCCTTTTTAAAATGCAAATGCATCAAATAGCTAAATGAGCAAAAACAAAAAAACCATAAACAAAGAACACACAGGAGGAAACACAAATGGCTAATAAACATGAAATGAAAAGTTCAACCTCATTAATAATCAAAGACATGGAAATGAAAATGATATCAGTTTCCTTAAGAAACTTGCAAAATTTCTCATGGTAATTTTCAATGCCAAGTGGAGTATAAGCAAGAAAATACTGAAAACACATGCCTGCCACAAACTGCTGGTAAGACAGAAAAACTGATATGAACTTTCCCAAAAGCAATTTAGGAAAATACTCCTAATTTTTGATGCAGGAATTCCATTTGTGGGAATATAGGTTAAAGAAAAAAAATCATAGACATATGTGAAAAAATTTTATTTGTGAATGTTCAGTGCAGTATCATGATCCCAAAACAATTTGAAAGAATCTAAGTATCCATGGTTAAAGAAAGAAAAGTAAATTTTTATAAATCAACTCAATAAAATAATATTTTATCTTCATTACCAAATTTGTTCAAATATTGAATATGGACAATTCTCATAAGATAGTATTAATTAGAGTGAAGTAGTACATACATATTATTATACATCAGGATTTCACATTTTCAAAATATTTAAACATAGGCAAAATAGGAAAGAAAATAGTAGTAATCACTCTAGCTGATGATACTTAACATGATTTTTATTGTCTTCTTTATTTTCTCTTTTTTCTCACATTTAATTTTTATTGATTTTTAATGCACAAGACAATATTTATTTTATTTAATTCATTTATTTCATTTATTTATTTCTGTTTGCTGCTGTTACTTTAATTACTTAGAGAGGGAACCATTGTGGCCTTTTTTTGTTGTTTCTTTATCTGAAGGCCACCTTAAGCATTCTAAATTTGGAATACTTAAGCAAGCTAAAAGGGAGAAATGGGGTTTCCCAAAATCACTCAATGGGGAGAGGAAAAGTTGCTTTGTCAATCATGTCCTACAGTGGGTCATTAACTGTGTGAACAATTACAGTTCACTTTTAATTAATTGTGCTTAAGGCTTTAATTAAATTTGGGGGTTCCCTTCTTAGAGTAGCTCATACTGACCGAGGTGCATGTGCTGGATGATGTCGCGGCAGTCGTTGAACACGCCACGGATGTTCTCGGTGTCCACTGTGCAGGTGAAGTGGGGGTGGCAGGAGAGGCGCCCGTCCCCAGGGGACAGTGCTGATTCTGAGAAATTCATCACGAATGAAGTACTTGGCCCAGATCACGCGCAGGTCCTCTCCAGGCTCGGGAATAGCATCTTCAGGAGTATTGTGGCGAGCAAATTCTGGAAAGTAGTCCTCAATTTTCGATTTTCCAGCAAGGACTTTCTCAATGAATAGGTCTCGCTTGTGAGGAACATGTAGGAGTCTGTTCTGCGTGGCGTGGGCCCAGCTCCCACTCGTAGATGCACAGGACCCACACCCATGGATAGGTTCTCCCGGGGAGAGTCAGGCTTGCAATGTGCCTAGGCCGCATTGAGTCTTGCTCTTGCTAAAACTCCCGCACCCTGAACTGAGGACATTCACTGCAAAGTAACTTCCTAAAATCCATGCTAAACCTTTCAAGGAAGAGTATAACTGGTTCAACTACTTTTGCCTTTTCATTTTCAAATATCCCTCTTCTGTGATGTGATTAGCAGCATTAGGTCCTTTGTTTTCTGTAAAGGGTAACCTCCTAAAGTGAACCTGTGCATAGTAAATGAGGACCAATATGTAATGTGCCGAGAAACCCAATAAAGGCCAGTCACAGCAAGGGACAAGGCTTTTGCTCCCTTCGAAAGAAAAGCCATGCTGTCCCTTTTCCTCCTCTGGACTCAGTAGTCCTTGTGAATGTTTCATTTCATCCATAATGACGTGGACACTGCCAGCCGGTGTCTGCATCAGAACAGAATCACAGAGATGGTGCGCAGCCATCGGTTATTCCAGATACTCTTGAAGAAGTTCAGAGCATCCTGCAGACAGTTGGTCTGGTCAGCCTCTTGAATGACCATGTTGTAGCTGCTGCTGGCCACCACAGAGATGCTGACAGTCACGTCATTGAAGCACTGGATCCACCTACGGCGTTCCTTGTCCTGGCCACCCACGTCAAACATGTGGAAGTTGACTTTGTGCACCTAGAGCTTGGTCTCAAAGATTCCAGAAGTCAGGACACAGCAGTGAAGCAGGTCCTGATCACTGGGGACATGTGATTGATGTCAGCCTTCTTGATCCTGGAAGTACTGGGCGCAGTCAATCAGCTGGTACTCCTTGAAGTGTTCCTTGCAGGTGCTCACTCCCTCTCCTCCCACAGAGCCTTGGCATGCTTGCAGAACTCGGAGGGAAATCAGAGTCCAGCGCATTCATCACACTCAGAATGTAGTTTACTCGGAACTGGTTCTCAGGGTTGGCCAGCTCCACGGGAGTCACCAGGTTGGCCTTGGCAGCCACAATCATTTCAATGCCTCCTCCAGATCGTTTTTGATGCCCTGTGCCTTGGTGGCCTTCTCACCTTCAATGTTGCTCCTGGCAGCCTACAGGTCCTCTTGGCTGCCCTCTCAATTAAATCCATCAACATGCAGGATCCTCATTTGCTTCACAATGGTGCTTTTACCAGATTCTCCAGCACCTCCTCCACCTGCCCTCCCAGTACCGTGTCTTCTTTATTTTCTTTTATACCCATACTCTCTAAGAGGATATTTGTTATACATAAACAGCATTTTACAAAGATATTCTGCTTATTCTTGCAATTTCTAGAACTCCATTCTGAGAACATAATTCAAATGAAAAGTTTCTACACAAAGATATTCATACACAGCTTTATTTAATAATAAATCCAGAGGACTAAAGATAGTATGGTTTATAAAATATATAACATTGTCATTATGCTAATTCCTTTTACTTTATGGAAAACATCTTATTTTGGTGTGCCAGTATAAAAGATAGTAGGACACACACACACACACACTTCTCCTCCCTAAAGAGAAAAATTCAAGATTGGAGTGTGGGGATCCAGTTCCTCGTTCTTTGAGTTCTAATAGTGAGATGAGCAAAATTAACTTTCTCCTCTGTGAGTTTAGGAGTTGTTTCCTAACCACCTCAAAACATAGGCACACTTTAATAATAAAGAGAAAAATTTTAATAACAAAAGAAAATATTTTTGACACCACTGTTAAATTTTGAAAAGCAAAGCAAAAATGTGAACTCAACAGTGTCACTCAGCTTCCCATATGCACACAAAACTGGCCTACAGATGCTCTTGAACTCAGTGGGACACAAAGGTGACGTAGTTTTATTTTCCTCCACTCACTGCCTTCAAACATCCTCTGTTAAACTTTCTTTTCCCATCTTTTAATGACATCTTGGGCAGTCATATTATTTCCCAGTCACTTTTAAATATTAAGAATTTCAGTCTAGTCTATTTTAAAATCTCAATTCAGTTCCATAGCCTTTCTTTCCCTCAGTGGGAGGGAACTTGGAATGGAGACCAGTGAGCTCTCCTTCTCTATTCCCCTCTCCTTTGCTCATCTGCTTCCAGCACTTCCAGGAATGGGTAGGGAGAGAAATTACAGAAATAGATCAAAGGTGTTATTAGCTGCAGCTGTTGTTAATAACGTGTTATGCCCATATGTTATGCTCATAGCTATAAATGCTCCCAAGGGCTTCTCTAGAGGTCTTTCTACTGCTATCCCCTTCCCAAAAACCAGTTCTCTCAGGTGGGACATGGACCATACTACTGAAGCGCAGATTCCTTCCTTGATGTTCCTATGAACCACTAGAAAAGGGCTCAACTAGTATGGCTTAAATCATTGGACATCATCTGGCAAAGCGAAAGGTCACTGTTACAATTCCCAGTTGGGGCACATACCTGGGTTGTGGGTTTGATCCCAGTTAGAGCATGAAGGAGAGGCAACCAATGATGCTTCTCTCTCACATCCATGTTTCTCTCCCTTTCTTTCTCCCTCCATTTTCCTCTCTCTAAAAATAAATAAATAAAATCTTTTAAACAAAAAAATGAGAGTGGAAGCCAGCTTTATTTCTCTATTGCTTTCCCAAAACACCCTTGAATTACCTTTCTTATCCCACTCCAAAAAGGCATCCAATTGGGGAATAAGATACTATCTCCACTTTCCTGATCACCTCCTTTCCAATGTATGCAAAGCATTATGTTGGAACCCTGCTACAAATGCCATTCTCCTGCTGAGACCAACAGCTCACATTTCTAAAGTTCATAAAATACTTTAAAATGAACTTAAGAAGGCAAAAGATTTGTATGCTAAAAACACTGATGAAAGAAATTAAAGAAGACACACATATAAAGATATACTATGTCCCTGGATTGGAAGACTTAAATTGTTAAAATGTCCATGTTACCCAAAATGATCTACAAATTCACTGCAATTCCTATCAAAATTCCAAATGCACTTCTTATAGAAATAGAAAAGGCAATCCTAAAATTCATAAGAAACCACAAAGAACCCTAAATAACTGAAACAATCTTGAGAAAGAAGAAAAAAGCTGTAGGCTTCCTATGTCTTGATTTCAAAATACATTACAAAGCTATAATACTCAGAACATTGTGGTATGGGAATAAAGACAGACACACAAACCAAAGAAACAGAATAGAAAGCCCAGAAATAAACACATGCAAATACAGTCAATTGATCTTCTCACCAAAAAATTGGATTTGAAGAATACATGTGGGGGAAAGTATATCTCTTCAACAAGTAATATTGGGAAAACTGAATATCCACATACAAAAGAATGATATTGGATCTTTATCTTATACCACACACAAAAATAAACTTAAAATGGAATAAAGACTTAAATGCAAAACCTGATATCATAAAACTCCTAGAACAAAACATGGGAAAAAAGCTTAATGACATTTGCCTTGGCAATGATTTATTGAATATAACACCCAAAGCACAGGCAACAAAAGCAAAAAGTAAATAAGTGGAACTGCATAAAACTAAAAACCTTCTGCACAGCAAAGAAAACAGTTAACAGGGTAAAAAGGCAACCTATGGAATGGGAGAAAATATTGGCAAAACATGTATCTAATAAGGGGTTAATATCTAAAGTACTCCTATATATACTCCTATAGGAGTATAGGAACTCCTATAAATCAACTGTAAAAAAAAAATAAATAACCAGCTTTAACAAGGGGCAAAAGACTTGAATAGATATTTTTCCAAAGAAGACATAGAAATGGACAACAGATACATGAAAAGGTGTTCAACATTACTAATCATCAAGGAAATGCAAATCAAATGACAGTGAGATATTACTTTCACATCTGTTAGGATGACCAATATCAGTAAAACAAAAACAAAACAAACATATTGTTGAGAATGTGGAAAATTGAAATCCTTATAAACTGTTGGTAGGAATGTAAAACGGTGCAACTGTTATGAAAAACAACATAGAAGTCCCTCAAAAAATTAAAAATAGAATTACCATATGACCCCACAGTACCATTTCTAGGTATTGATTAAAAAAAAATTGAAATCAGTATCTTAAAGAGACATGTGCACTGCCATGTCCATTGCTCCATTATTCACAAAACCCAAGCTATAGAAATAACCTAAATGTCCATTAATGGATTAATGGGTTTATTTTAATGCAACATGTACATGCAATGGAATATTACTCAGTTTTTGAAAAGAAAGAAATCTCTCAGTATGCAACATGGATGAACCTGGAAGACATTATAAGATGTGATAGTGACAGAAGGAAATTATGTACTATATGATTTCACCTTCATGTGGTATCTAAAATAGCCAAACTCATAGAACAGAGAGTGGAAAGTTGTTCTAAGGAGCCAAGGGAAGAGGAAATTGGGAGTTTCTACTCAATAGGTATAAAGTTTCAGTTATACAAGATAAATAAGTTTCAGAAATCTACTGCACCACATCCCTATGGTTAATAATACTGTACTGTACTCTACTTAGAAATTTGTTAAAAGAATAGATCTCATGTTAAATGTTCTTATCAATACTATATATTTTCAAAAATTAATGGCTTTGAAATGTTGCATGTAGCCCTCAGAGTCCACACACACACACACATTCAGACCACCTTTGTTTTCACACAGCCTAATTTTAATATTAATATATGTAATGAATGTTTATTAAATGCTATTTTAGAACATGAGATGCAATCTAATGAGACATTTTAAATTCCTCCTGCATAGAAATAGAGTTTTGCTATTCCTAGTGTTATTTTATATCAAAGTAAATCTAACCACTTTTAAACATTTTCAGAATTCTTAAGTTACTTCTGACATACAATTTACCAGAAAATTCATTAAAACTTTCATTAATTTTTTACCAACCTATAAGCCTTATGACTGTAGCTTTTATTAGCTAAGATATCATTAACTAGGTTTGACTTTGTATTTTAGGGTCAAGTTATTTATCTATACTATCAAGAGTTTTATATAAATTACATTTTTACTCCATCAAACTTCTTTCCACATCAGGTTCAGTAATTAGAATTCCACACTTAATATCTCATAATCACAGTGACATTTACATCTGTCTTTTTTAGTCTCAGTCTTTAAATACTAAATTGTTTGTAATTGTAACTATCTATTTTAAAGAAATCAATAGCAATAATGAGCACAAAATTGCAGTATCAAATATATTACAGACAAGCCCATTAATGGAAAAATTTGATCCTTGTTTCCTGACATTTATATCATTTACCACCAATTTCCTTCATGTAGTGAGATATAAATTAAACGTTAAGGATTCTTCACAGGTAGAAACAGTGATTAAACTATGTCATCTGTCATGAAACAAATATGAATTCATTGAATACTGCTAATATTAATCCTGCCGGCAGCTTCATACATGCCTTCTGATTTGGTTTCTTTAAAAATTAGAGACAAAAACTTATAACAATAACCAATATGGTCACTTAAATAAAATTCTGGAAACACTACAAATTGCTTTGCTACAAGGATGCAACACAAATTCTAAAAAGAAATAAATAAAATAGAGTGTGGGAGCTTTGCTCAAGCTAAGAATTCACTTAGGTAAATAATTTCATCAGTTAAGTTTGATCTAATATATTACCCAAAATGTTTTCCTGAGATTCAAAAATTTGAAATTAAGAGTTTAAATGGGAATTATCTGCCTTGTTGTAATCATTTTCTTTTTTTGCTTACAGCATTATAATCAGTATTTGCAGACAATGTCTTTATATGAAACATGTAATGTAATTTTAATGAGGTCTTTCAAAATGAAAACCTTTAAATAAAATGTAGTTAGATTGAGAAAATGTGTGAAGTCAAGATAAACTAATTTCTGAAGAGCTAGATGGTACATAAAAATTAGGAAGTAAAATTTGCTCTCCTTAGAAAGGAACTGGAGAGCATTTCAAAATAGTTCAGAAGAGCCTTCTTTTTACAATGCCAAGCTGCATGAATTTAATGTGATATGTGTCCACTTGGTATCAATATAAACACTGTATTATGTATTTCATTCAATATTTTTCAGTCTTTCAATTTAAAATATATCAATGGAATTACTATATTCAAAGATTATAAGACATCGCAGAAAAATCAAAGCTAAGAGTATATGCTAGTATATAGCAACAAAAAATACTTTACAGAGAAGGGTTTTTTGCCAAAGACATGGAAATCCAAAATTATAAGGAAGAAATCAGTTAATAGAAATTATCTGAACTAAGAACTTCTGTAAGTATCTTATATAGTGAATGTGAACAAAAGAGATCTTTAAAAAAAGAGAAAATTCTTAACATTTTTAAGTCTTCAAATTAGATAAGCCAGAGATTTTCTAAGATTCTTTCCTTAAAGAATATATGCACCCCTATGTTCACTGCAGTGTTATTTACAATCACCGGATTTGGAAAAAGCCCAAGTGTCCATCAGTAGGTGAGTGGATAAAATGACTATGGGACATTTACACAATAGAACACTACTTGGCCATAAAAAAAGAAGAAAATTTTACCCTTTGTGACAGCATGGGTAGGCCTGGAGAACATTATGCTAAATGAAATAGGCCAGTCAGATAAAGACAAATACCATATGATTTCACTCATATGTGGAATCTAATGAACACAATGAACTAACAAACAAAGCAAAGGCAGACTCATAGATGGAGAGCAAGCTGACAGCTCAGTGGGGTTGGGGCATGGAGGCATCAAACAAGAAAGGAAAGGAACTCATGGACACAGACAATGGTGTGGTGATTACAGGGAGCAAGGGGGTGGGTAGAGGTGCAAGAGTATATAAGCAGGATAAATGGTAATAAGTAAATACAATAAAAATAAACTATTAAAAATAAATAAAATATCCTTGGCTGGTGTGGCTCAGTGGATTGAGTGCCAGCCTGCAAATCAAAAGGTTGCCAGTTCCATTGCCCATCAGGGCACCTGCCTGGCTTGTGGTCCAGGTCCCCAGCTGAGAGAGTGTGAGAGGCAACCAATTGATGTATCTCTTGCACATCAAATTTTCTTTCTCTCTCCGTCCCTTCCCCACTCTCTAAAAAAATAAATAAATAAGGTCTTTATACATATATACATATATAAATATATATAAAAGAATTCTCTATAATTTTAAATCAACCTGGGCAGTGGGGATTTTTAAATTAAATAGTGTGTGCTAGAAAGTGAATGTGGAAATTTGCATGTGAATCCCTCATGTTTAATATATTTTATCAATCAGAAAACATGAATTCAGTACCCATAAAAGGTAAAGTATAAAAATGTGTACAATGGACACATTTATAAGAGCTTATAATGCTTTTAAATATATATACACATATTTATATATGTACATATGTAACAACAAACACAAAGCAAAATGAATGTGTCATGAACTGAATCTTTGCATGCCCCCCTCAAATTCATATGTTAAGGCCTAATCCCCAGGGTCGATATAGTTAGATATATGGCTTTTAAGGAACTAATTAAATTGAAATGAAGTCATAAGGGTGGAGCCCTGATTTGAGAGAACTAGTGTTCTTCTGAGACACCAGAGAGTTCATTCCCTCTTACTGCGTGTGCGCACCAAGGAAAGATCACATGAGGATGCAAGTCAGGGAGAGGGTTCTCACCAGAAACCAAACCCTCCCAAAACTCGATCTGGAACTTTGAGCTTCCAGAACTGCATAAAAATTATTTTCTGTTCTTTAAGCCATGCAATCTGTGGTATTTCTTATATCAGCCCATATAAACTAATAAAAAATGAATGCCAAAAAAGTAGCACAGATTATTTGTGCTGAGCAAGAACATGTGGGAAGAATAAGATATCAGAGACACGAAGAGGAAGAGAATACCTTCTAAGAAGGAGGGAACCTATCTGGAAGGATTAGGATGTGGAAGACAGGGTAAATGGTAAAAAGAGTGCAAATTATAAAAAATGAAAACTTGTCTCCTGAGTATGTTCACAAGACAAGTATCCATCAGTCCCAATTAGAGGTTGGGAGAGTTCAAGTGCAGTAAAAAATAAAGGCAGCAGATAAAATAAGCAAACACTTCTCTTGAGATTCAGGAGACATTCCCTGAGTAACAAAAGGTATATCCATTTAAATAGTAGGTGCTTGTGGGATGTCACTACATCGTGGAGCTCAAAAGAGACAAAAGTTTCTTAACACAATTAAGTGGCCCCATGTCCCTAAAGGGCAAGAGCAAGGCAAACCTGTAAATAGAGAAGAAATCTCTCCACACTGTTGGACAGGCTACATTGTCCAAAACAAATGAACAAACAAATAAATAAACATTTAGTTTTCTCTTGAAGAGATGTGCTTATCCAACTAGATCATCAAGCAAGGACTCTGGTAGGGCCACAGGAAGAGCTAACAGGGATTGTAGAATTCATGTCCACCCTTCCTCATAAAATAAAACTTACTATGTGCCTGGAGCTGTGGACAGCACAGAGGTGAACATCAACTTTCATCCAACTGAAGTCTGGGGTCTTAAAACTGAGAGCTCAGAAAGAAATCAAGAATTACACCTACTCTTGTGGGAAAAAGGGAGTATTCCCAAAAGAAAGATTTGTGCAGAGTCACTTGAAGAGCTAGTTAACAGTAGCATCCAAGTGAGGCAGAACTTCAACTCTAGTGTCATTTTTTCGGAGAATGCCCTAACTTTGCATAAATATGTTCGCCAAAGAAGGAGCAGCATCGTCAGGGTAAAGGGGGAGATGGTTATTCCACTGCATTGAGTTTGGCTTCCAGCAGAGTCGAGGGGCTTTGGCACTTTCAGTCACTACTGACTATAACCAGTCAGTGGAAGAAAAATCTTCAAGAAGAAAAGAGGCAGGAAAAGCAAACTTTTCATTGCTACCGAGGTGTATAAAAGGCTGCCCTGGGAAGGGGCACAGGGCAGAGGGGCAGCAAATCTCTGTTACAGTAAGTTAAACAGGCAATTTGGAAACCAATGTGACAATTTTTAAGCAATTATTAAATAGACACTACATCGAACCGAAATGTTCCACTAATAAATGCTCACAATTCCACAAAGGCATGATAAATCTTTGTTCATTTCTCCCGTCAAAGCAACACGTCTTTTTCTTAAAATTCCCCTTTGTACTGATTATTCTTCCAAACACAGTAGCTAACTAGGTGAGTGTCAGCTCTAAGTGGACGATGGTTTGGAGACTTCAAATCATCTGGAGGTTAAATAATGTAGCATAGAGCCTGTGTTATTCAAAGGGAATGTTTTAATACAGTGGGAGAAACGCAGAGACACAGCAGCTGTGTGAACTCTGGCAGGCACGCTGCCCTGAAGAAGCCCCAATATTGTCTCTAATACCTTAAGTTCAGCAGTTTTAATTCCCACCTCTGTGGGATGTTTGACAGTTCATTCACTTAGAACGCTTCAGGGATGCACAGGTGACTCGAGTTCAGAGAGCTATTTTAAGGATGTGTCGCTTCTGTTTATTTTTTAATGCTAAGAAGAACACACTGAATGAGACAGAGGAAGACCTTTTGCACATAAAAGAAACTGTTCTTTCAAAAAGGAGAATGTTTTGACATTTAGAGACTATGCACTTCTTTGGGGGATAGACTTCCTTAAGGTTGAAAAACGGATTGGGAGCAGAGTTAAACAGAGCCCAACCACAGAGCTCCCTCCCTGAATGTCGGGTCTTAAAATACGCAAGGCTATAAAGCAAAGATCTAGGCTAACTATGAAACCTTTCTATATTATTTATTGCCATGCCTTCAATATGCTTCTACATCCAAGCTGTTAAAAGTGTATATGAACTTCATGTTGATGTAAATTAGAAACATTAGCAAAAATTCAAGTTAACAAAGATAATAAAGGGACTATACTCTTTCCACCAGACAAAAATATGGAAGATGTAAATCTCCAATACTACCCACAGTATATTTCCCAAGTAACCATAGTGAGGTTACTGGTCAGTTGTCAGTAATTACAGGTGCAGTTGGACTGATTCAGGAGGTAAATTAAAAGATGAGGGAATGAGCCAGGCCATTTGTGGGTGAGGGGATAGACACCTGGAGGAACAAGGAAGATCAAAGGCGGCAAGGGTAGTAAATGAGAAGTCAAGTACATCATAATGATCAATAGCTGCATTCTTAAGAAAAATATGTCAATTAAAAGTAGTTCATAGGATTTTTTAGAAGTTAATATAGCATTTCTGTTTTGGAAAAAAACTGATGTACTTACTAATATAAAAAGAACATTACCAAGAATAAATTAGCAACTCTTAAAATACTATGTCTTATGTTCCAAGCTAACATTTTCATATTTCAATGGAAAATGAGTCATTTTGTCACATTAAATATCATAATTCAAAGTAAAAAAATCTGTATAGAAACTATATTGCACTTCCCAGTATTTGAAGATAAAGCAAGATTCATTGAAATACAAAAATATCATCTGCTTCACATAATCGGTTCTTGAAGTCTAAACAATTAATTGCTCAACAAAAAGCTCAACAAAAGGTTCAACATAATTTTCTTTCTCTCTCATTTTTACATCCCATTTTTCCCATACCACTTTTTCCCTTGAGCT
The DNA here is from genome assembly GCA_028533065.1 of Trachops cirrhosus. Lineage (NCBI taxonomy): Eukaryota > Metazoa > Chordata > Mammalia > Chiroptera > Phyllostomidae > Trachops > Trachops cirrhosus. Next base: position 29,414,465 of record CM052541.1, on the reverse strand, counting down.
CTTAACTTAAATCTTCATTATAGTTATCACACCCAAATAAAAAGTCCATTCTGCCAAGACTTTTTTTTATAATCCACATTTCTTTGTTCTGTCCTTTAGTTTCTCTTCCAACAACCTGGTCCAAGCCTCGTCAGAGTTCCCAGCATTCCCCACTATTCCATTGGTTTGCCCTTGGCAGTTGGGAAGTCATTAAGGGAGGATGTGGGCGAAAAGTTTCTGATTCTCCAGGGAGCAACAAGTTTGTCTATGCCATGCACTACCCCCTCCAGAATCATTCTCTTCAGAATCACAGCTCACATATTTCATTCATGCAACACTCAATCGTCTTTCTCAAGAGTCATTTTGATTATATCATGCCCCTTTTTAGAAGTTTGCAGTCACTTTCAATTGTCATTTTAGTCTAATTACAACAGACAATCTTTTAGATTCTTAAAGAATAGTGTTTCTAATACATAATACCTAGTTTTTCAGGAATATTTTAAGCGGGTCATGTTAGCACTTCTTCTGTTTGAAGATATTTTTATTTTCCCTAGCAAATCACAAGTGATATCATTGAAGGCTTAGGCATTTAACTCAATCAAAACACAAATGTTAGATGCTTCCTGTTTTTTAAAACCAAGAGGTTATAATGGAAATTTCACTTTTCTTGATATGAAAGGCATTCACAGAAAAGTGGAGATTCCCTTTGAATTAGTAATTAAGTTTTTAAAATACACAAATTAGTGCTCATTGAATTACAAGCTGTCATGTCAAACAGTCACTTTGTTCTGACATTTCTACATTGGCAAATTATATTTCTAGAAAAAAAATGAGTGTCTAGAGATAGCATTTTATCACTGTCTTTGTTAAATATTGGGAAAAAATTCTGCCTAAAATTGTGTGTGTGTTTGTGTTTTATCAAAAATCCAATATGTTCAATAGCATTAAGAAGTAAAAATACTTTTTAATATTCAGTAGTCAGTTTTAGAAATATATTTTATATTGTAAGCATAAATTGTCACATTTTTTTTCTTATTTTGAAACTAACTTTCATCAGATATGAAAAGCACTACATTCATATGATGAATTGCTTCCTTGGTAAGAGCATAGAAAAATGAAACTAGGTTCATGAGAACAGATTTGGACTGTCTACATCAAAGTGCTATTTCTATACCACAAACTACACTTGTTTCTCTTTGTGACTTGTTCTAGTTATCTATTGCTGCATTACAGCCACTCCAAATTGAGTAGCTTAAAACAACAAATTTGTTTAAACAGTCATTTCTTTTGCTTACAAATATGAAATGTGAGTCAGTGAAAACATCTTATCCCTGCCTGGTGCAGCAGTAGCTGGGGAAGGGGAGCAAGCAGCAGAGGATTTCCCCACTGGGGATGGAACCATCTGAAGACTCACCACTCACACATCCGGGGGCAATGGTGGCTGGGAGATGAATGGGACTTTAGCTACAGCTATCGGCCAGAACACCTGTATGTGGTCCTTCGTGTGGTTCTTTGGCTTTCTGACAGCATAAGAGCTGACATCTGAGAGCGAACGTCCCAAGAGAACAATGTGAACATTCATGACACTTTTTATGATCTTGCCTCTGAAGTTGCACAGCATCACTCAGCTGTGCTTTATATGTTAAGGCAGTTACTACGGTCTTCCCAATTCAGAGGGAAGAGACATGGGCCTTAGCACCGATGGAGGATTTGTCAACCTCACAGTGTGGAAACTGCATGCAAGATGGGCTATGCTGTGACGACCATCTATGGGAAACAATCCACCGTATGGCTGTACCTAAATTTTTCATTTCAGAAGCTGTAGCTCTGTTGTATTATATGTTTCATAAAATACTTCCTAAAGCTGCCAAATCCCTCCAGCAGGGGGAAGTATTATGAATTTAACTTTGGGTGCAATATGAATAGTTTCTAGGGTCAATATTACTCAAAAAGCCTTCCTTCTGATGAAAAGCACATTTATCAAACTATCTTTGCTTCACTATGTCAGGAGCTTAGGGGTGGAGTGAGGCCACCTTATTATCACTCTTTGCAAAATATACAGTTAACTACTTCAATTCATCCAAAAGAAATTCATTATATACTTACAATAAAAAACAAGCTATCCTTGGCTGGCCTAACCCTGCAGCTTAAATAAGCCAGTTGGCTCCTTTGTCCCCACATCCAATCATTTTGAGCCCTGGAATCTTCACTTTGTCTCCAGTCTTAATCACTAACACGGCCCCATTCCACACCCTGTTTCCTGACCTATATTCTCAGCCCCAGATCTCTTGCTCCAGCCTCTTGACTGGGGTCTCATGCCTGTTGCTGTTCAATATAATGTTACATAGGACAAATTTATCTAATTTTCTGGGCCATTTTCTTGCATATCATTCTCATTTTTCCTCAGGTTATACCTTCTTCCATTACTCCGGATAACAGACCTCTGCCACTTCCAGTACCCAGCACACCAGCTTGTGCAAGCTCCCCTCTGTGCCAGCGCAGGAAGCTGCCATTTGGGGGCCTGGGGAAACTGAAAGAATGATGCTCCAAGCGTGGAGAACACGAGTGTGAATTACACAGACGCTCACCTCCACCAGTGAAGCATCTAGTCAAAGAAATATATACACATGTGTAAACAACTAAAGATAATACAGAGCAGAGTAAAATGAATGCTATGAGAGAGATAGAAGCTACTTAGCTGTGTTATTTAAAAATTCAGATAAATAAATGACTGCTAAATTTTCCTAGAAAATCATTTGGTGCTGGCAAATAATCATATATAATAAGAGTAGCTCAATCAATGTGTTCCTAGCTCAATCTGGTGAGGTGGTTATTTGAAAGGAAAATACAGGCACTAGTTGCTAAGCACCGTAGAAAAAACGGTGTCCTAGGCCTGGGTGTGTCTTGATGAATGATAGTTCCCGCTTTCCTGACCTAGATTTCCCTGTGTCAGTGATGACATGGAGCAGCGTCACTTACATTTCTAGCCAAGAAGATAGATCCCAAATAGCTCACCACATGAAAGTTGGTCAGTGATAGCTCTGTTGAAGCAGAAGAAGCAATTGTGGCAGGTGCTGGCAGATACACGACATTCCCAGGGGAACATCTCTGACCTCACTTACACTTGAATAGGTGGTAACATGCAGTTTTAGCGGTGGTCGGTGGTTACCGCCTATGCTGTTGGGCCCTATATAAAAACTCCCACTTGCTTATTTGAGGTATTATTTAAATGTTATCTAAACACTTTCTTTGATCTTTTCTTTTCATTCAACAAGTTTGACTCCCTGGAATTCCAAGATATATTTTGGCACAAGACAAAAAGAACTGAATAGATTAAATATTTTCTGATTCTCTTTTAAACTTTGGAGTAAACACAAGTTAAAAGTTATTGTCAATACCCTGTGACTGAATTAAAGGTGCAGATTGTGTTTTTATGTGCACTTCAGAAAGAATATTTGCAACAAATGTCCTTTAGATTACGTAGTTGAACTTTTTGGCACATTTTTCCATTATCAAAATTTTTAGGCCAAAATCATTTTTATGCTTTATTTTTAATTGCTGAAGAAAACCTTGAGCATTTAAAAAAATAAGATTTAAAAAAAGAAAAGAAAAACAAAACAAATCTCTCTTTATAGAAACTAATGCTTTGAAGGTGGATGACTAATTTTGGGGAATAAATACTCATTACATACAATTGTGGGTGGTGGTTTCTTCAGTCTGTGGACTTTTTGTAATCAAAGTATAATTTTACTTCTTTGTCTTATATAATCCAATACAAATTATTTGAAATATTGGAAATGTAGGTAAAGTTTTACTAAGCCTAAAACCATTACAGGAACGAATTTTGATCACTGAAGTCTTTAAGGCAGAATATGGCAGCAGTGTTTTGTGGCCCTGGCTGCTGCCAGTCAGCAGTACTTTACCCCGGCCCCTGGGCCCTGGCCCCGCGACAGCCAGTATCTCATGAGGAAGAATCTGAGTGTGAACTCTGCACTCTGGTCTGCGAATGGGAAGTACATCGCTTTTTTCTTGTCATCCGTTTCCACTGGCTGTCTCAGCAGGCATCGTGGATGCCTTCTATCAGCAAAGTGGGCTCCAGTCTGAGCTGGACTAGAGTTCTGGAGGCCTGGTCCCCCTAGCCCCACTCCATAGTGTGAGCAATTAGTTGAGACTCTCTAGATTCCATCCTCATATGAAGGTTACTAATCTTCTTTTCTAGCACTCCAGTTGCCTGTTGGGACTTCAATAATCACTTATTAAATTTTATCTTGGTATAAGAGGGTCCTTAGAGTACCCCTTTATAGGGGTCTAGGAACTACAAAAGCAAATACTCTTTTTAAATAAAACATTCTTCAGTCACAGGCTCTCCCTTGAAGTGGTTGCTGGCTACTAGATATATCTTACATCTATATAGATATAAAATAGGTTGCTGCAACCTGATTACATACAACAGGGTACATTCAGACATCAATGCTATATTTGAAATACAAGTATATGTTTAGTTTCAAACCTGGTATTTTTTTAAATTGATGGGTCTCTTTTACTGAGCAGCTTGGCCCCTAAAAGACTTCCACTGTGATTATACAGCTCAAATCCTCAGCTGTGGTTACCCAGATGGCTTGGCACCCAGATGCTTAGTCACTCACAATAAGAGTCAGGATTAAACCAGCCAGGCCATGAAACATCATATACTCACCAGATTATTTTTCCTCCATCTAACAAGCTTGGTCCAGTATTTTGGAGAAAATGTAGATTCTCAGAACACAGTCATCTCCTCCTGCCCATCATCATCATGTACCAAACATTACCTGGAGTGTCAACTATGTGCATTATGTCACTCCCTTTTTGATCTTGGCTGATCCCCCTTCTTAAGTGTTATTTTTATGCCACAAGTCTGTGTCACAATGTAAAGAAGCACTCGGTGTAAAAGTACTTGATTCTAGCTGCACATGTAGAACCAAACATATTTCCATTCTGAGTAACACTAGTATGCAATTTCTGCCTCACAAGAATAAAATGGTAGCAATATACACATGTTTCCTTCACTCATACAGTTGACTACCTAAGCCTAAGAATGAAGAAAAGAAGGAACAAAGAAAGTACAAAAGAAGGAAGGGAGTGAGGGAGGGAGGGAGGGAGGGAGGAAGAGCGGAAGGAAAGAAGGAAGGAGACAACAGTAATAGAGCGTAGGAGCCTTGAGGCTTGCGATGCTCTCAGTGAATGGCATGAACTATGATAATGTGCTGAAATGTAAGAAGTGCCAAGTAAAGTCACTTTTCTCCCCAAGAGCTCACTTCTCCTTTTGTCATTGTGCTGGAAACACCCGAATTAATCCTTCGGTTAGCCAATCAGATTGCCCAGTACATAGTAGAAATTTAATGAATACTTAATGAATGAATGTTGTAACAGGAGCTCTTTAGCTCCAGTCTTTCGCCAGATTAGTCCCCAAGGGCATAAGCCATGGATTTGGGAATTTTTTTCTAGAACACTATACAAGTTCCCAGGGGAACAGTCTTGATGTATGCTCACAAATTTGCTCACTGCCAACTGAGCTGAAGATAACCATTTATTCTGATTTACCAAGCTGGACTTTGAAAATTTAATGTGAATGAGTAATCATCTTCTAACATGTCTACTTACATAGATGGAAAACTAACAGCTATACCATAAAAATCCTATAATATCACATTCTGGCAACCACATTCAATGCTGACCTACTTATATTATTGGCCCTGTTAAAAGAAAAAAATCAAAACAGATGTGGCTTTATAATTCATTTCTTTCAAATGAAATAGATTTAGTAACTGAATTTCAACTACAGTGCTAAGGAAGAGTGATTACATTTGGGGCTTTCCAATCTTTAGATTTTAGATACAGGGATTAATTTTATGGAAGAGGGTCTTAGAAAGCAAAGGGTCAACATTTCAAGCCATCTGTGGGCCAGTTAGCAGCACTTTGTGAACTGCATTTACAGTTCTCAGCAGTTTTTGGTTATGAAGGGAACTATTCAGTCATTCACTGAATGAATATCTGAGAGTCTGAACATATGAGAGAGAATAGATGACTGACAAAAAAAACTAATACTCCCTATAAATCCAAAATCAGTGGCAATTGATTTCATGAAACAATAATTGTGTACATAGTGTACATCAAGTCCTATGCTGTTAAGCGGACTGGCAAACCATCAATTGCAACACAATGTGATAAGCCTTATAATAGAGATATGCAAATGATGCTAACAGAATGTGAGAGAAAAATCAAACTGCTTCATGATGACAGGAATAGATTTGTTGTTGTTTATTTCTCTGTGTGTGCATGTGTTTAATCTTGTATTGAGCTCTTATTACATTCTAGGCACTGAATTAAGTACTTTTCAGGAATTCTAATGTACTCACAACCCTAGGAAGTAAGCAATTATTTTCACCATTTCAACCATGTATATGTGAAGGAAGGATGGAGGGCGTGGTGAGAGAAATGTGGGATATTAAATCTAACCAAGTAAGAAGGACAAGGCAATGAATGGTCTCATACCTCCTGAAGGCAACAAGGAGCTACTGAGGAATTTTTATGCCGAATGGCAACATGGTCTCCCTTCCTGTTACAAAGAGACTTTACCTTCCTATTAGCTTGGAGGGGTTATAGCCTTCAGGAGCTTTCTGCAGAGGAGCTTTCCTGGGTCACAAACATTATGCAGGGATAGCATTAACCACAGCCATGATAAAATAAGTCCCACGAGGAAGCAGTGGGAGCTCTGACTGAGATACCTTTACCAAGGCAAGACAGCATGCCCAGCCATCGCGCCAATAGCTCTAAACGCAGTACTTCAAGCATTGGCTCGTTCATTTCATGGCACTGTTTTTCTGCTGATGCTATGTTTTAAGCATGGGAGAAGCAATGGCTATCTATAAAATGCATTGCCAGTTTATTCCTGACAAATTTCTTACCCAGAGTAAAAAGCAGAGTTACAGACAAGGTTGAGCATTAAGTAAAAGAAGAACAAACAAACACACAACCGCCACCCTGCACACAAGGCTCTGCTTGATCTAAAGCATGTAGATTCTGTGTTACATGTTGTTATGATTAGAGTATACTAATATCAGCTTCCTTTCACACACTGTGTAATGCGCTAATGGCTAGAGTGTACTGGTTCCTTATCACAGCTGCAGATTAAAAATCTGAGCAACTTTTTAAAAGCGTTCACTCTAAGACCTCACCTTAGACCAATTCACTCAGAATTGTTCTGGGCAGGGCCTAGGTATTGGTATTTTAAAAAATGTCCCCAGGTGATTCTGATATACAATCAGGGTTGAAAACTATAGTCTTAGGGATGCATAAGACTGCATAAGCTGCTGACTACAGTATGATGAATTTCAATTCTTGCCAGGGTAAAGGTCCTCTTTGGGCCTTCAGAGATTTTAATACAATCCATTGCCCTATGCCCTAAACAAATTACTTGTTTGCTTGTCTCAGCATACCTGTCAGGACATATACAAAGGTGAAGACCAAATTAACACAGATGTCAAGATATGCTATTGAATCCCAGGTGCTATTGCTGGTCCATCATATCCATTTAAAAATTGGGTTTTAAACTCAGTTCTCAAAGAATTATACATTTGCTCATATATTTTACTTACAGAAAGTAAGTTACCTCCAGAAGAGCAATGATAACTGAATTATTTATAAAATGGTATACTTCTCAAGGAAAGTATTAAGAGAGAAACTGGAACCTTTTCTCCAGACAGTGATTTTTTTTTCACAAATCAAAGTAGACACTGTTAATTCAGCTAAATATAATAATAATAATAATAATGGTAGTACTAAAAGACAAGTTATTATAGAAAACAAATCTAGGTATTAGCTAATGCCTTTCTCATTGATCTGAGCTGTTCCAGTCAACACCCACAGCAACTCAGCTTTTACTACAGGATCTGAGTGTTATGTTTGTGTTGTTTTCAACTAATCCTGAATCTTTTAAGGTGGAACTAAGCCCCCCTAAGGAATACTTGTGGCTGTGAAGCTTTCAGGACAGCATGGTTCAACACCCACAGCGTATCTGCATCTGACAAATAAGAATATTCTCCCCGACTGCTTTCTGGAAATAGGAGAAGTCTGTAGTGATTCTTCCATCCCCTATCAGGTGAATAAATTCTAAAATTAGGGGCATCCCTTCTCCATGACAAAAGAAGACAGGTGCAGTAGATGAGGCATGTCACTGTTTCCTTATAAGAAATCACATGATAAAGCCTTTATCGAGAGAATAAATGGTAAGGAAGCAATTTTCCATTGTCAATCTTACAAGGAATGGGAGGGAGTCTTCCACTTTCAAAGGCCTTTTTGGAATCCATCTCTAAGACAAGTAAATGTTTTCCAGGTATAGCTCAGAGTCATAAAATACCACACAAAATCCTAAATTTAAAAAAAAAGAGAAACTACATATTCCAGAGCATGTAATTATGAAACAACATAGAAAAAAGATTTTTAAAGCATTTTTAAATAAAAATTCTGGTTGCATTTATTATTTCACTCTTTTCTATGTTGATCAGCTAAATCATGACATAAAGCCCAAGAATTTAATATTTTCTAAAGGAACTGATTGCTTTCCTGAACAGGATCCAATGTGAAGAAAAAAACCTCTGGCATCCATACTGAATATAAACTAACAGATCATTACTTCACCCAGATTACACTGCTGGGTGAAAAAATCCCTTTAGGACATTTTGATTAGATGTTAATCTAAAGGTCTTAAAGAGTACTGAAAAGACCTATAAGAAATATGAGGCATTTCTTTTCACTCATCTCACCATCAAAATATCATCAAGTTTTAAATCCCCACCTAATTCACAAGGCTTTGCATGGTGAATTAAATGATGAAAGTCTACCGGTTTTTGGTGGTGACTCATAAAGCATGGCTAACTTATAAAACAACAACAGAATTTTTCTGGTTTTTATTCTCAAAATGCAAGAGTGCACCACTAGGCATCATTGAAGATATAATGAAGGCTTTCTTTAAGTTGGTGATTAGTATTATTAAGTCACTAGGAGTTCTGTCTCTAAGAGAAAATACATATATTATAATAGAAAGGGATTTCCATAAATATGAAGAAAATGCAGCAGACTTTCAATCAGGAATAACTTCTCTGTTTCCTTTTCTTGAGGACATAGAGCATATCAGCAAGGCAAACATCTCTGCCTTCCAAGAACTTAATCATGCGAGGGATAAGATGCACACACATAATAGAAATTACTGACAACCTGTTGTATATTCTGTTCTGCTGATAGGGTTGCGATAACCAGAGAAAATGGTAAAGGTTATCCTTATGTAAGGGAAGTGAACTATGTGTTGATATTTAAGTATGTTTAATACTTACAAAAGAATTTGGACTTACTGAAGTTGAAAGTAAACTATAATTATTTTGTGTCAGTAAATACTCGGAGGATAACAGTAAAGAACAAATAATAATACCATGTTACTCTCTATACACAGATTTGGGAAAAAGTAGGTTTATAGTTGTTCATATAGAAAGTAGTAACAGTAATTAATAAATAAAAATACAAGAATAGACTCCATATTTTGCATATAACTATAAACCTACTTTTGCCCCACCCTCTATAATGGCATCACTAGAGAACATACATTTTATATTTTTTAGTAATGTACTTAACGTTGGAAGTTTTCTGAACTGAAAGTACTAAAAACTAAGGTTTCTAAGTTTATTCACTATCTAATGTCACTGACTCCTTGCCAAAAGCAAAGAACAGAAAGGCACCTAGCACTCAACGCTAGTGTAGTGAGATCCTTGGTTAACCCATCTGGAAGCACCTGATTCTCTTCTCTGGGAGCACCTTCTTTCTTCCTTATCCACTGCCCTTTGTGGCCTCTGACTTTACTCGCTCAGAGGTGCTTCTTTGCTCATTTTTCCCCAAGACCGTACCTGAGACATACATTGAGAGCAGGCCCCGCTCAGGGAGCTGCACAGTCAGTCCTTTGCAGCTTGTGTCCTGCTGGCTTAGATGGTAGAAGGGGGAGTGAAAAGGTTGTACAGGCTGTTTGCAAGGGGTTGAACTGGCTTCCATAAGACAGACTCCTTGTTTATTTGGGGGGAAAAATCCCTCAAAATTTTAGTAGAATTCCAACCTATTTGCTTCACACCAATTCCCTGTGCATATAAACCAGGCCGAAAATCTCATTTAGAAATGTATTTTAAGCCTGAAATTCTGATTTTACATTTACTGGCTTCACACAACTATTTCCCTCTCCATCCCTTGAAGCCCATGGATAGAATAGGCTCAGGTGGGAAGGCAATATCCAAATCCAATCTTTGCTGCTACACTGGATCTCATTTTCTCTCACAGAACTCCTATTGGAAGGTATTTGAAAGGGCCAATAAAAACATGATATACCCAAGTTACCCGTGTCCCCTGAGCTAAGAGAAATGTTAAACTTAATTTCTAGTTCATGTGCTCTAATCTGACAGGTGTCAGAGAGAATCTGCTTCTATCAAATGGGTTCTTTCTCTGTATCTTTAAATATACATATTATCTGGATTGAAATTATTCTTTAAACTGTTCCATGTCCCTTCTTCAAGAAGTGTATTATATCATAATATAAAGAGGTATTATATCATAATATAAAGAGTTATTATATACAATTACATAAAAAGATCAGAATATAAATTTTTATATATAGTCTCATTACATCTATGTTGGGGAGAATTTGATACATAGAAAAGAAAGCTAAGAGGTAAAACACCAAAATTTTAATAATTGTTATCAGAAGATGAGTTATGGATGTTTTTCTACTTTTCTCTGTTTTCTAAATTTGCTTTTTTTCCCACTAGTTATTAATTAATAATAAAAATAAATGTCACAGATAAGTCTTATTATCACTAGAAATAATCAAAACAAATTATAATACAATCAAGATCTTCTTAAATTTTGTTATTTTTCTTACAACATTCTATTCAGGGAAGCAGATATATAGAACATAGTCATTGAAAATACTGAGACTAAGATTAAAATTAATCAGAGTCACTATACCATTTATTGAAGAGTTGGGATCATGGAAATGTGAAAATATTTGTGTATAACAGCTTATAATTTTAAAATATGAATAAAAATACCACTTGGGGAAAAAAGAGTACAGGTTATACAGTCTAAAATTAATAGCACATTTTAATAATTAATACCAGGGCAAAACTGGTTTATTTTTACAAAGATCAGAAATACTTTTTAAGTATTTAAAAATGAAGAGTTTAAGACATCTTAAAATGAAAATAGTGAAATAAACTCCATAAATAAAATATTAAAATGAACCTGCTACATGCTAAGTAAAGTGGAAAGATAAGCCTCAAGTTGGGAAAAAAATATTGTGATAAAAATAAAGCACAAAGGAGTACCACAAAAACATATGTTCTAAAATTCCATAAATTAATAAAAACATGGACAAAAACTCAATAGGGAGAGGCAGGAATGAATAGAGAATATGGAAAAGACATTGCAGAAGAGGAAACAAAAATGTATATGTATTTATGAAGACATGGTCAAAATAATATATAATCAAAGAAATTCACTTTAACCAACAATGAAATACAATTTTATGCTAACTTTTTTGACCAAAGATTTTATATCTGGCAATACTTTATTACTCAGTCTTTTTTTTTATTTCACTCTTTCACTGCCAAGTGTCGGTGAAGATATGAAGCAACAGTTACCACCAAGTGAAAAAGCAAACTGGTACTATCCGTGTAAGATTTGGAGAACAATTTTGGCAGTGTCTAGTAACAATTGTACAATACAACAAGCTGAAATATGGCCCTCAAAACAACAAGAAATGTTACAGAAGATATAACAAACAAGTTTTGAAAAGCATAGATGCATCATAAGAAAATAAGGTGAATACCTAGGGAACAAAAAAAGAGGGGGAGAATTGAAAACTAGAATCATGAGTCACCCATGTGGCTCTCTGGAGAGCTCTTCCAATGCCTATAAATGTAAATACTTGGATCTTCATGAGGGCAAGACAACAGAGCAAGAGGTCTTTGGCTTAAGGGAAACTGGAACTTAGATGCCCTGTTCTCAAACAACATATATGCAACAGACACTCAAACAAACATATATGCAACAGACAAGTAAAGTGCTGGTATTCTTACAGGCTTACACCTTTAGTGAAAAGGTGAAATAAACATAGATCCACCCATCACCACTGGGAAATATATCTAGTTTATTTTTGTATGGGCTCTCGGTAGAAAATTAGCTTCTCTAAGAATTTGTAACATCAGGTCTGGGCTATCTGTAAGTTTAGAATTTGAATGCATACTACCAGATGACCTGAAAGTCCCTGACTTAAGGAATGAATATGGAAGTGGTCTAGGCATGGCACAAGCAAAAGCAAACCTTCCTAGAAGGAATATCTTAGATCTGTCACTATGCTTTTTCCGAAAGGACTATTTACAGAGTTATAAGTATAATCACCATGCAACCCTAAGGGATAAAAAGCGACCTAGAGCTAGGAGTAACAGAGCTATTTTCACCCATAGGAAGGCAGGATGAGGGAAAAGAGGAGATAGATGTGGGAATCTGGAGAGAATTGAATACAGATCATCTTGAGTGAAGCAATGACCTTCACTTGAGAACACCAATACATAATAGAGACATTACAAAATGTTTTTTATATCACTTTGGTAAGGACAAGAAAAAACATGCTTCTTAAATGTCATCAACAGGACAATAAATTAATAAACTGTGGTATAGCAATCCATTTATTGGAATATTGGATAGCAGTCGCAATAAATTGTAAAAGCACTACATTTATCAATATGGATACATGTAGAAATAAGAGTAAAAAAGAGCAGCTTACAAAAGATTCCTATATTTACATAAAATTTATATAAATTTTTAGTTTGTAAAACAATGTTTTTATTGTTTATATTTCCATAAATATATAAGAAAAGTAAAAAAATGCATGGGAATAACAAGCACAACTTCAACAGAGTACATCACTTTTCGAAAGGATTCAAAATTAGGGGAATAAATTTGAGGAAGAACACATAAATATTAATGTATGTCTATAGTACTTTATTTTTAAAAAATCTGATGCAAATATGGCAAAGTAGTTAACATTTCACAAACCTGGGTGGCCGACACATGGATATTCTTTTTATCGTATTTCCTACTATTCTGTAGTCTTGAGACAATTTACAATTAAAATCCAAGTCTCCTCGATGTAAATTTAAATGATTAGCCTTCAAAAGTGATTACTCACTAAGCTAAATTAAAAATGAGTTCATGTGAAATTATAGTAAATCTAGTAAACCCAACTGATGAAATATTTTTGTATAGTATATTAAGGTGACATTTTCTAATAAATACTTTAACATGCACAGTTCAATTTATAGGCGAAATTATACATGTTCCTCTTCAATTATAAATTTCTAATAATTTGTAGTGTTAGAACATTCAGGGAAACACAGAGGGAAGTACCCACATTACACTGTGTGGGGAAAAAAGAGGCTCTGAAGAAAAGCAATACAGTTAGAGGCAAAGAGAAGAATCTTTGTGCTGAACGGATTCACTTTTATCAAAATTAAAACATCTCTTATCTAGTTTAGATTATTAGGCTTTTGCCCTGACTGGTGTGGCTCTATGGGTTGGGCATCACTCCGCAAAGTGAAAGTTCACCAGTTCAATTTCCAGTCAGGGCACATCAATGTTTCTTCCTCTCTTTCTCCCTCCTTCCCCTCTCTCTCTAAAAATAAGTAAATAAAAACTTTAAAAATTATTAGGCTTTTAATTTTGTTTTCTTACTGATTTATATACCTGACCTAATTTCAAATTTATACACCTCATTCCAAATTTGGTGAGGAAATCAACTGAATACATACTTACATATATTTCACATATATGCATATTAACACAAGCACACAGATAGATATATATGAAGAGTATGACTGTTCATCTTGACAGGAGAAAGTGATTGAGTAAACTGATATTAGAAAAAGATCCATTTTGAAATGATAAAAGTAAATGTATTAATATGTGCTTGGGACAAAATATTCAAATAACTAATCACATGCCTGTCTTTGCCTTTCTTGACTTCTAAGCAAAAAGGATTATTTGCTGCTTTAGCAAATGCCTTTACTCCTGGATTACAGAACCCTTGAAATTCAAAGCAATCAGAACTAGATGTTATTATACTCATGGAAGCTAGAAGAATTTAGAAAACTCATTTTCTCTCTACAAAGCGTAGCTTTGGGGGACAATGGTTTTAGTGTGGATTCAAAAATCCAAGTAGAGATGTTAAAAATTAACACTCTTTTGTTTATATGCTGTAACAATGCAATTCTTCTTAGAGGCAAACAAAATTGTACTTTTTCCTAGTAAGGAGGTCAGATAATTAAGCAACAAGCAACAGCAGTGGTGCAACACAATTTGGACAACCAGAAGCATCTGAATTAGAACACCACCGAAGGAATGCACAGCCAAGATTTGCCATATACTTGAATTATCATGGTTAATAAAGCTAATGAGAGAGGATAAAGAAGAAGTGGACACCATGGCAGACCCCATGAAGCATGATCAAATTTTGATTTCATAGTAGAGTTACAGAAATGATCGTGGAGAACCAAAGTAGCATATATGTGATTCAGTCTCTTGATAACAGATTCCTAGCCCATCACAATTTGGGTGAATAGGAATAAGTGACTCCTTCAGCCCAGGACTAAGGTCCTAGTTGAACCTGAGTGCTGCTCAATCTTCTTGTAGTAAGGCAAGATTTACAATGGTGATTAATCCACCAGCTAGGCATTAATTTTCTGGTGCTTTAGGATGCTTTACATTATGGGATAAAATCCATAATAGCCCAGGACTTCCCAGGACTTTGCAAGGGTAGAAGTAAGTGCATTTGTTTTGACTGTAGCAGAGAAAACTATCTGGTGACCCACTGCAGCGAGGAGATAGACACACTGTCCTGGATGAAAAGGAAAGGAAATTCTGATTGACTTTTGGGACCCCATTCTTACAAACAGTTCCAGGTTCTCTAGAATCTGAAGGTAGTACAAGAAAATTGGACAATGCCTTAATGAGCTAATCTTAGAATAAAAAGGTTCTGATGGCTGAAGAGTAGTTCTAAAGAGCCTGTTGGTATTTGGGGTAAAGTTCTAGAAAAAAAAAATGGGAACAGCTAGTTTCCATTAGTGGAAACAGCTATTTTGTTAAATGAAAAAGAAACAGTTAAAGAATACTTTTAGGATATTATTATGTGTGTTGGGGAAAACAGTGCTATAATTAGTTGTCTCTCTATCTTGAAGAACCTTGGAGCTAGAGTTCTGTCTCTCGGTGAGTATGTGTGCCTGCACTGCACGTGCGTGCGTGCGTGTGTGTGTGTGTGTGTGTGTGTGAAATACAACCGCAGGCTGCTGCCAGCACCAAAGAGGCTCAGTTCATTCAGGTTACATGTATCAAAGTTATATGTTTAGTAAAATTCACTAATTTGTGCTTTTCCACATTTTACTTTATTTAGTAGCACTCATTGTTTTTGTTACATTATGAAATTACAGAAATTTAGAGCTAGGAAATATTACAAAATTTACCAGTCCCATAACATAATTTACTTCTGAGTAAACTGAAAGCTAGCAAAGCTAAGTTCCCAACTGAACACAGCTAGTGAGTGAGGCATTGAGAGCCAGAGACAAGTCCAGAACCAAGATTCTTGATTCCTGCTGTCCCAAACCTGGTATGAAAGGCAACCCTTTTTCCTTTAGGGAAAAAATTAACATTTTGGGCAGAATGCTTAAACAAAATTCTCATAAGTTTTCATTTTAAGTCTAGTTATGGGGCACCATTTTGTTCCTGCATAGCTGTCAGTAAAAAGTGAGCTTCAACCAAACTTTTTTTAAATTCATGTCTAATCCAGTGGTTCTTAAATTTTGTTGCATGCTAGAATCACCTTAGGTAGTTTTCAAATTCTAAATGTCCAGATCAAGCCCCATACCAATTAAATCAGAATGTCTGGGAGTGGTAGCCAAGTATCAATACACAATATCCTTTAAAGACCCTTCCCCAGGGAAGCCCAATGTACAGCAAACCACTAATGCAGCCTAACAATGATGGTTGCTTTCCTTTCCTCCTATCCTGTCCCCACCATTCATATATATATATCTCTGCATCTGTCTCTAACTCTCTCAGATAAATCTCAAAATTAGTCTACTAGAGGCACGGCTTAACTATTTTTCTAAAGTTTATCCTTCTTTGCATTATCTCCCAAAGTTAAATAATATGCCTAGATACTCCAAAAAATAACTATTCAAGACCTACAATACATTCTTTCAAGTCTTCACATTTACATTAAGAAAATCTAAGAGAATCTAGTTACTCTAGATAAATAAAATCACAATTTATTGTCAGAAAAATAATCTTTGATTAACACCAAATAACTATTTAACTAAGCACTTTACATTTCTTCCATAACTGTGGGAGCATTTGCTTGCTCTTCATTATACAATTATTGAACTGCTAATTCCTTTATAAGCTCTAATCACTTTTTTTGGCCTCTTCCCATCCATGGCTGTAGCTCTAATTGAGTTTACTAAGGAAGTAAATTATGCAATTGTCCATAATAAGATTAGCCAATTTCCATACTTCCAAAACAGCAAGTCACATACCACAATATTTGGCAGAAAATATAAGAAAAATCCCCATTATAGAAAATCTTATTTTTCTGTCTGATTATGTTTCTAAATTTTGTTTGCTATGTATTAACTAACTTTCAAGAATAAATTATATGCTTAAAGTTTTATACAAAAACAGCCAAAACTAATGTTATTGATAGAGCAGAAAGAGATATTTATTGAACTTCTAATAGATACCAGGCTCTAACTGAGCACTTTATACTTACTGTCCAATCTTCACAAAAACTCTCAGACCATCTTTATTTTACAGTGAGGTGAACTGAGACTCTGTAAGGTTAAGTAACATACCCAAAGCAGTTTGGCTGAGAGATAAGAGAGTCAGGATTTATATTATCAAGAATAATATAAGACCACTAGATCCTTCATTATTATGAAATACAAGTCTATTGATTTTCCAGGCAAGGGAACATAAGCCAGTAAGGAATTTACTGAGTGGTTCACTAAAGGAAAAAAGTAAGGGTCTTAATTGCTAGAGAGAAGGAGTTCATAATGTTTATTCTAGTTAAGCATCAAAAATTAGCCTTCTGGATAAAATCAAATAAATAAATATTGTCTGCAGATAGTTTGTTAAAACAAATTCCAACTCCCCCAAAAGACTTGCATTAGAATGTATATATATTTTTTAAATTCTCAAAATTCAATAATAGTCCAATTATTAAAAAGTAGACAAAATATTTGAACCAAAATTTCACCAAAGATATATACAGATGACAAGCACATATAATATGCTCAATATAATCAGTCTTTAGGGAAATGCAAATTAAAACCATAATCAGCTAACACTGAAAACCTATTAGATTGGCTAAAATTCAAAATATTAACGACTGCTGGCAAGGATGCACAGCCACCAGAACTCTTTTAAATTGGTGAGGATGAAAACAGTACAGATGTCTAATCCCTTTAGACAAGCAAGTCTAAAGCTTTCTCATTCAGTTTGTACAACACTCACTGTCTGTATAGTGGCATGTGCTATTATTAGAATTGGAAGGATATTTTCAAATGTAGCTTTTGAGGACCTCAAGACAAGGAAGAAACTGGTGCTCAAAGCAATGGAAACCAACATTTCCAGCCTCTCCTAGTAGATTTGCATGCCAACAGACAGCAAATGAGAGGATAGTTCATCTTAGACATTTCCAATATAAAAACATCACAACCCAAAGTGGCATACAATCCCTTCCCAGGTGGCACCCTCCTTTCTCCAAGGCCCACAATGTGAAGTGACATTAGCATGGTATAAATCTACCAAGGAACATGTACACAGCTTGAAATTTTGAATGCAAGCCATGCAAAACATTTTTCATTTATCAATTTGTTAAGTGAAAAGTATTATTAGTTGTTTCCTGTCATGTGGTGCCATAAGCAGTATTTCACATTCTATGGATTACAGATATGCTGTTATCCTTTATAAGAGGTATTCATGTCATATCTATAAGGATTAAAGTAGCATTAGAAACATACCTTAAATTTTTTTGACCATTATAACTAATTTTGATTTTTTCATAAAAATAGTAGCTAACTATTATCAAACTCAAAGGTGTAATCTTTAAAGATAAAGTTATTAATTGTGGGATAATCAGAAATTAATTTTCATGCGTGAATCTTATCATAATTGCAGCTGGCAACATTTTTAGTAGAATACTCTAATAGAAACCACTCTGGTATTCCAGAAGGATAACAAACTCAGGTTAATTAAATTTCCTGGAAGAATTATGGCCTTGCTGAATTGAACAAATTGTTACTTATATAAAGAGTTTGTTCTAAAACTGACAGTAACCAGAAGGGAGGGGAGAAAGGGATGATGCGGGGAAGAGGGGAAGGTCCTCAAGGAACATGTATAAAGGGCACATGGACAAAGCCAAAGGGGGTAGGATCAAGGGTGGGAGGCAGGGAGGGGTTGAGAGAAAATTGAGACAACGGTATTTGAACAACAATGAAAAAAAAAGAAAAACATTTTTTTAATCATTACTCTCCAAGATATGTTGGTATGTTTTTATCCTGAAGCTAAGAAAATTGATCACAAATGAAAAAAAAAGTGTATTCTAGAATTAGAATGTTCAAAAAAATAAGAGATAGAAGTTTAATAATTTAAAAGTTAATAAATTAAACTGTAAATAAGTAGTCCCATTAGTAGGCATTGATTCAAGTATCAAGTTATTTGTTTTAGATAATGTAAAGTAAAATTAAAATAAATTGAACCTTGTCCCCGAGGGGGGAGTCTTTGAAACAAAATAAAAATAAAAAGGAAAAATTCTCTTGAAGGCAAAAACAAAGCACGAGCAAATTTGAAAAGTGATGATAATGACATCCAGGGGCTGCCGTCCAGGGGCTTCAACAGTGCTTCTCCACACAGAACTCAAAAGGGCTAGAGCCACGGTACCGGCAGAAAAGACTTAAACGTCAGGCCAAACCAGCATGCTTCCAAGGGAGGGATTGTTAAGAAAGGTTTCCAAGATCAAAACAAAGAGGTCAAACTATTATTTCTGCTAAGGCACTGAGTCAAGAGCTGTAGCAGTAATTAAAACTACTGAGACCCCAAAGTCAAAGGTGGAGATAGGGCAGGAAAGAATAGGAAGCAAGCAAAGTGCACCAGGTCAGGCGTGGAATAGTAAAAGCCACGTGGGTGCTGAATACAGGCCGTCCAGGGTGAATCTCAAGATGTAGTTCATTTGCTAACAAATCCTTTACTTGCAGAGTAACCATATACCGTATTTTGCCACGTACAATGTGCCCCCATGTTTTTGCCCCAAACTTTCAGGAAAAAAATCCTTCATTTTAATGTTTTTATTCAATTTTTTATTTATTTATATTTAGATACTTGTTTTTGTTATTATAAAGTAATTTTAGCATTTATTTTTGAACATATTACGGTACAAGAAATTTCATGTAACAGATAATTACAAATACAAGGTATTTCAGGTACTACCCATATATAATGTGCACCCTTATTTTTCCCTCACAAACGTGGGCAAGGAAGTGTGCATTATACAAGGCAAAAATATGGTAATTAACTATCCCAGCCAGAAGTCCTTTGAGAGAAATGGGGCTTTAAAAGTAATAAAAAATACATAAATTTTTGAAATATTATTGACCAACGAATTATTTCCATTATATTATTAGACTGTTTAAATAACGCTTTACATAGTTCTTTAAATAATACTATCCAAACACTAGTTTTAAAAGTAAAATTTAAGTTGATTTACAAAGAAATTCTCCATAGGTTTAAACATCCCTAAAACCTATTTGATAATGGACAGCAAAAAGGAAAAATACATATCAACATGTTAAAGTACTTTTTAAAATTCGAATTTAGCTACAATACAAAAAATTGTAATTCCCTGTTTATGTGTTAAAATGTTGAATTTTTAATGGAATTTATGACAGTTGATAATAATGTCAGCTTTATATTGTCTCAGCTTTGGCAAAATACACGTCTGAAGTTTTAATTTCTAAGAATTAGATGAAAATATCAATCCTTTATAGAAATAAACAAATAATTTTCTATTTGAAGTACCTCATGGCAGGATATAAAACTGACATTATTTAACTGGTTACAAAGTTCTTCGAGTAGAGCTGGCACATAAACAGTACTGTTTCATTGGTGTAAAGTAAAATGGAATCAAAAAGGAACAAAACTAATTTCAAAGAGTAGTCATTTGATTCAAATAAAGTGTGATATACAAAGGCACAGTCTGCACATTCTGGTCCTTAGGAATAACGTTCTTAAAGAAACTGTTAATTTTCTTAAGGGAACTGTTAATTACTTTATGCCTGCGGGTTTTCACACGGTCAGTTACAGTGCTCCGAGTGTCCCCCCATTCCCCATCTTGTTGCATGGTAAATGTCCACCAACATTACATATAACTATCCCTTGATGATCAAAAAGTCACTACTTAGTTTGTCATTTTTAATGTACTTTTGATTTTTGATAAATGGCAACACTGTTGAAAGGAGTTTTTCATATCCACCTAAACTAAAATCCCCATTTCCCCAAATCCCCATTTCCTCCCCATATCACTGACCCCAGTGATTGGTGATGATTTCCCGAATTTCACAGGCCATGCCATGGGCCACAGCACAGTGGACTGGCACCTCAAGAGGCTACCTCATATCACTACATGAAACCAGAGAAGTGAACTGTTCCCATTTCATGTCCTTGTGCACTCTGTTTTATTGACAAGTCCTGCTTGCTGTCCTTTAGGTGTCAGATATATTGCATCCAAAAAGGGTCAGGTATCACTGGTTATCCTTCAGATTTAAGTATAATCCCTCATAGTGAGACCTCAGGTCACTGCACAGGTATCTCATAAAACCGTGTTAGAAGCTGAAAGTACAAAGTGAGATATACAAACCCATCCTAGTTTACCTTAATGCAAATATTAACAATATAATCAGAGAGACTACAAGTACTACAGATGGAGACTGGGACTGACTTTCTTACATGGGGCCTGTCATACTTGCTTGGTAATCTGCAAGAAATCATCCTACCATATGTCCACTATTCAACCCAGAGAAAGTTTCCATTTGCACCCTACCAAGGTTAAGCCTCTACTTTATGAGGAAAAGCTTTCTTGTGCCCAGAGATAAGTATGTGGACGAGGCCACTCAGTGTGACAGTTCAAGTCTTACTCTGTCCTGAAATCTAAGAAATTTCCTCCAAACTCAATTATTACACAGGAGGAAGTAAGTGAAGACAGTAGCAGAAACTCTGGTACTACTACCTAGATACGTTGATCAACTGTTACAATAAATTATCTTTTGGCAATACTTCTAAATTTATAACCTAGAAAAAAATTTCCTGAAACATTTCAAGGGAGTAAGTATGCTCTTACTTGAACAATTACCAACTATTAGGTAAAAATTAACAATAGTATTTTTTCTGTTAAAACAAAGACATTTGACACAAACTCCCCAATGCCAATACATAGCATAGTTTTGGAAAACCACAGTTCTCACCAACAAAAAACCCTTAACCCCTAATTTGATAAGAGCCTATGGTAAGGTTTTAACTCACATTACTTACATAGATAAAGATTTCATCAAGGTAGCTGACTAAAGTGGATCTGGAACCATGTTTTTTTAAACAGGCTTCATTCATTTTATTTTTTCTTGTATAAAATTATGTGCCATGTGTAACCATGTTGTTTTAAACCAAAAAGATAATTTTCCAAAATTATGTTTTTATTCAATAACAATGTGATAAGTTCCCATCTTGTACAAGACCCATGCTAAGGGTTTCAGGTGTACTCTGATGATAATATATGATTCTATTCATGAGAAGTTTATAATCAAATTAAGCATTTGTAACAACACTTCGAATCAGCCAGAACCCTGTTATCACATAAATTTTTTGTAGACATTATAATAAATGAGATCCATTGATCAATATATATGACCAGTGAACAATTTAAAAGTAAAATTAAGACTAAAATTCTATTCATAATAAAATCAAAAAGAATAAAAGACTTAGGAGTAAATTTAACAAAAAAAAGTACGGTACTTGTACACAGAAAGTTATGAAACTTTGCTGCAGGAAAATAAAGATGTTCATGGATAGAAAGACTCATTATTGTTGAGACCACAATTCTTCCCACATCGATCTTTAGAGTCAAAGCAATCCTATCAAGATTCCAATAGCCTCTTTGGTAGCAATTTGCAAGCAGATCCTAAAATGTATATAGAAATGAAAAACTGGAATAGCCCAAACAATTTTGAAAATGAAAAACAATATTGGAGGTCTTTCAGTTTTCAATTTCAAACTTACTATGAAGTTATAGTGTGATACTGGTACAAGGGTAGACACATGGAGATTGACCAAGCAAAATTAAGAGTCCAGAAAAAAGAAAACACCTTGTACTTACAGTCAACAACCTGGTTAAACAACTAGCATCCACAGAGACTCGCACGTAAATGTTCTTAGTAGTATCATTCATAACCAGCCAAAACGAGAAACAATCTAAATGTCCATCAGTGGGGAAATGGATAAGCAAAATGTGATATATCCACTGAAATGGTGTAACCTCAGCAATATAAAAGAACAAATTGCTAGAACATATGCTACATCATAGATGAACCTCAAAAACATTATGCAAAGTGAAAGAAGTCACACACATTATATGATTCCATTTACGTGAAATGTTCAGAAAGAGAAAAGAGGAAGTAGATCAGTGATTGCCTGAGGTTGAGGATGGGAAGGGGACATGTAAAAGGGGACTTTTTGGGGACTATAAAATTCTAAAATTGACTTTTGGTGACAGTTGCACTATTCAGTAAAGTTACTAAAGATCATTGAATTGTATACTTGAAGTTGGTAAATTATATGATATAGAAAAAGTATATCAATAAAGTAGTTTAAAAAATGAGGGATGGTAAATACATCTTTAAATGGCAAGCAGGAGGGTGGGGTAGCAGTTGATAACATCTGAGATTTTACATTGTGCTCCATAGTACATTCCAAATCTAAAGCATCTCGCCATGACCGGACCGTTATTACACCCACAGGAGAGAATCGGCATGTGCTTGCTACTCCAACCACGCAATGGCAACAATGAAAGCACTGAATGACACCTAGAAGACTGCATTCACCCTGCAGCTCACCCAGAAATGTTCAAGGCTGTGAAATAAGAGAAAGGAAGAAGACGCTCTCAACAGTGAATGTTAGACGAGATGGACTGGAGAACAAAAGCATTCCCAGGTGCTTTTAAAGTGTTCATGACCTTTCCAATTTCTGTCTGTTAGAAACTGAATGCCATTCAATTGCATCCCTACTAAAACATGCAGTACCTAAAATATTATAACCCATTGAAGAGCTATTAGAGTGTGTTGGGCTGATCTCAAACGTAAGAATGGTTCAGTAAAGTGAGAAATGATTTGTGCTCAGAAAGTGAATCCAAAATAAAACATTTTCTTCTTTCTAAATGTGTACAGTAAAAGCTTTCTTAACACATCTATTTAACTCCTGAAAACAAAATGAACTGTTACGTCCATGGAGTGCTAAGTGCTCAGAGTCCATAGCTCTCGCACATAAACCTGGGCACGTCTGCTCCCACAAACTGCATCGCATTTTACCCGAAGTCTGCTGTTCACTCTCAAGTCATTAGTGTAATTATATTATCTCATTAAATATTACCAGTGATGTCCATAAAGTGGTGGAGTAAAACCTCCAAAAAGCCTCTTCTTCAAAGCAATAAGAATACTGACCAAAAAAGTATCAGAGTTAAGTTTTCCAGAACTCTGAAAATTAACTAAATATTTGCAGCCATCCAAGGAGTGTTTATTTGAAAAAAAATTGTTGAATCACAGTAAAAACCTGTTTTGTGTCATTTTAACTTGCCACATTCTCCTCTCCCAACCCCTCACTCCTAGCTATGCACATAACTAGGGTTTAAAAAATAAAAAGCAGCAGCCTAGAAGCAAATGGAAGAGGCAGGATGGTCTGAAGCTCTTTCAAAGCCCCATTCTCAGAGTTGGCATAATCTGGCCTATCTCAAGGCCTTCTTGAAGATCTCACTCACAAGCTTTATTGACCAGACTCAGAGCTTGCTTACCCTGTGCAAACAGCCTTTTCCCCAGAAGCATAAATCAAAATTATCAGAGGAAATTGTTTAACATTGTAGTTGTTTGGGGTGGTGAATTAGACTTAGGGCAAACAATAGACTAACCAAAAAGTTTAAAAGGAAAAGCCAGGGTGGAGATTTCCCTAGGGGGCTTTGAAAATGACATGTTCCTGAGAATCTAGAAAGTCATGTGCTTGAGTAAGTCATGCCTATTCCCTGAACCTCTGCTGTAATTACTGTCAAAACCACATCACTTAACACTTAATTATAAGGTGGCACATATGACTTTGATTGTAGGTTTCTTTCATCTCCCCAACATTACACCAACAGCTAACTTTTACAGAGCACTGGGAGCCAGGCACTGTTTTAAGTGCTTTAGATGTGTTGGCTCATTTAATCCTCATAAATTAAATACTATCATTACCCCCATTTTACAGAGGAGAAAACTAAGGCTTAGGCTGCTTAAACCACCAAGTCAAATAGTTAACTAAATGGTAGAACTGGGATTCAAATACCTACCTCTCAGCTCAAGAGGTCATGCTCCTAAATACCAAATAATATCACCTCTAGCTTGGTCTCTAGCTTGTAGCAAAGGCAAAGCCTTTGGAGTCAAGACTTGTAGACATGTCACTTTCTAATTTAGGAAAATTATTTAATTTTTTTGAGTCTGCTATGAGTTTTCTATTCTTTAAAGTCAATCTGATAATACTATTTCATTAGGATTATTATGAATATGAGACAATAGTGTATCTAGAAATACACTTTATATATTGAAAAGTGCTAATAAAAATACTTGCTAATTAGATACCTGGTGGGAAATGCAAGAAGAGCACGGTAGAGCCGAGTCAACAAACCTGGGTTTGATCCTGACTTCAATAACTGCTGTCTCTGATACCTTGAGCAAATCATTTAACCTTCATGGGTCTTAGTGTTAACATCTATAAAATAAGCATTGTACACACTTTCTGCATTCTGAGGATTAAAAAGAGAAAGTAAACCAAACACCTGACAAATACAGTACACTCAACAAGCATCATTTCCTTTCCTACTCCCTTCCATCATTATAGAACAATTCTCCATTTCCATTCACTTAACTCAGCTTCATTTTGCTTCATAACTCTTGTCAGTCTCTGACAAATTATATATTGATTTCTTTCTTTATTATCTATCATTCCCATCCAAATTGCAAACTCCTTCAGGTCAAGGACTTGTCATTTTTTTCACTACTATATTCCCAACAGCGCTTGGAAAATAGTGGATGCTCAATAAATATTAGTTGAAAGGCTTACAATCATCTATCATTATCATTTTTGAGGTCAGGGTCAATACCACTGTAACCACTTAACAAAAATGAGGTAAATGTTTATCGAGTGTCTTTAAAGTACATAATATGCTCTCAATCCAGTTCTCAAAGATTAATCCCCAGACTACCTGTGTCAGAATCATATTGGTACCCATTATACCAGAACTGTGGAATCAAAATAGTGACGTCCCAGAAATTTATTTTTTAAGCATAATTCACTCCTTTCTCTTTCTTTCTTTTCTTTCTTTCTTCCTTCCTTCCTTCCTTCCTTCCTTTCTTTCTCTCTTTTAATATAGATTTCTGTTTAATGGAAAATTAAAAACTCTATTACTTGGCACAAAACTGTGTTATAATTTGGACCAAGAAAATATAAGGGTTTTAATTTTAAATTCAAAGAGTCTAAAACTAAATTTATTTTCCTAATTTTGTGCTCATACATTAAGGCCAAAAAATATTTATTTTCTATTTACCATATATTTAATGTCCAGATATGGTTTCTGGTCCATCACATTTGTTGTAATTTTTATGAAATGATTTTTCTAAACTTGTTTTCCTCACTTCAGTGTTTAGAATGCATCTTTGGATCATTTTGAATTAATTAAAGTTGAAAATTCTGGTCAGCTAACATGGTATCATTTAACAGATACCTAGGAAATCACCCATATGTTACAAAGATGAACTTCCATATAGCATTTAAGTGACTGCTTCATTGTCATTTTAAGTTATTTTTACTCTGTGGATCGACACCAGGCTAAATATGGTAATGATTTCAAAGCTGCCACAGCAATGAAGACCACTCAGCTGCTGGAGAGTTCACTGGCACATATTGAAGCCTCTATCACAGCCTGGAAAATGTTTGGAGCTGCTTGCCAGTACTAGGTCTTCAGCACTAAACACAAGGACGATTGTACCTCCACTGCTTGTGTGTTCTGAAGTTCAAAATTTGAAAATATGGATCTCTAAGCAGAGTATATATTTACTCAACTAAATCTTAAGTATAAAGAGTTTCATGCTCCGGTCCACCTTTTGTCTACCTGTTGTTATAAACTGGGTATAGAGATGAGTAAAAAGACCACGGGAAAAAACTCCTCCAAGTTTTTCCAAATAACACCTGCAAGAGCAACCCCAATGAAAGAAGGGTCAAGGGAAGCTTCAGGCTGATGGCTGAGCCAGATTTTTCCCCTTTCACTCGTTGACTATCATCTCCAGAGAACACAGAGGTAGAAATCTGCAGAGAATGCTGTAACATTGTGAAGTGACTTCTCTGGAATCAATACTTTAGGTACATCAAAAGGAATTAGCAAATGCCGATTTCGAGCTCAGCACTACTACAGACATTCAATGAAGAGAAGTAGAAGATGTGGACTTCTTATATCGTAGTTGGGGAGAGTATCATAAGTGGCACTATAAATGTTTGAAAAGACTGAAATGTAGTTCGCAGTCGAGAAATGTTTGAAAACAGACCCTAGGCAATAAAGCACAGTAGTTCAGAGAGATTTCAGAGTCAGACTAGTATTTGAATTCTGGCTTTACCATTTAGTAGTTGTGGTTTAGTGTCTGTGTCTTAATCTTGCTAAACCAGAATTTCCATATCTATTTAGTCACAAGAAACCTACTTCCCAGAGAGTTCTTATATAGATTAAAAGCCAGATGCCACATGTACTAAATAGTAATAAGAGTATTAAGAGAAATGATTATTGGGTGTTTGCTGCCTGCTAGGCACTTTTCTAAGCACTAACTCGTTTAATTCTCTTAGCTTAAAGCCTATGAGGGGTCACAGAGTAGGAAACTGGGATACAGATAGGTCATATAGTGGGTTCAAAGTCACCTAGTAAGGGATAGAGCAGAGAGCTGACCCCAGAGTCATCTACACCCTTATTATTGGTGCCCTTCTGCATTTAATGGTAAGCAAATCGGGGAGGAGGCAAGAGGCAGCTGATGGAGTAGATGCTTAGTCACACCTCTGGGACACCTAGCTACAATACAAAGAAGTCACTAGTAGGTGGTAAACTCTTTATTAGGGCATAGATATGAGAAGCCAGAATATCTTTAAGAAAATGGGATATAGAGCAATCAATATTCTATTAAGCCACCTATAAGAAAAAGAGGTGGGGAAAGTCTTAATTCCTATGAAAGAACCATTAACTTTAACAACACTATGTGATAAAGATGATGATTTTATACCCACAATGCTTGCACAGTTATGATGCTCCCTGCAGTCTAAGTGGTCTTTGTTTCAGTTGCTATTATTTAAATCAAGCAGTCCTATCCTCCCCTCACTTGGAAGTCACCTAGGAGCCTACAGCACCATTATCTTCAGCAGCTTGCCTTGCTTCCCCTGGAGGCAGCTGATACCTACAGGAGAAGGAGAAAGGAGAGTGTTATAGCAGCCTTTGATCTCTGTAATGAGAGCACTTAGACCCTAATTACCCAGGCAAATATGTCAGGCTACAACAGTGGAAGCAAAGGTTCCTTTAGGTTTCTTTCTTCCCAGTTATCCAAGGGAAACTTCCCATGGCACAGAATAATGCCTCTGGGGAGATCAAGACTACTTTAAGCATACTTGATCACAGAGTGGAAACAATTCCCTAAATCTTGCAATTTAATCAAGCCTCACTAACTACTAAACAACAATCATATGGTTGCTGTTAACTTCACTATTAAAATCTAGTCTTATAAAATACAGAACATGTTTATCTCAATGTGTTCTTTAAAAATACAGATCCATAGTTTTCATGACAGAAGGTCAGCATAGACAAGAAGAGAAAAATATAAGATATCATACCATTACATGAATAGACTAAGGAGGTGAGGAAATCAGAAAGGGAAAATTCCTATGGACTAGGGTACATGTAAAAGATTTTATAGCAATATTTATCTTATCTCCATTTCACAGGAGAGTAAAGTGAGATTATACAACTTGTTCAAGGTTATATTACCCATACAAACCCAGGGGTTCTGACATCAGAATCTATGCTTGCTCCACTGCACTGGACTATCTCATCTGAAAATGGTAGGATTTGAATTGCCTTTGAATGAGTATAATATTTACCAAGGTCAAAATGCACTGGGGAATGAATACACTATATTTATATAAAGCTGCCCATATTGCTCTTGGGAAATATTAAACCCAGCTTGTTATTTTAACCTGATTTTTCTCCCAAAGCTAAAGTTTACATGTTAAAATTTCTTTTCTAAGTATACTTCACTAAAATCAGCAAGTTCAGTTCCTGTGTAAACCTAAGAAACAATCTGACCTCTGAGACCCACTAGTTCCAGGACACTGACCAAAAAGATTCATACTGGGACCAGCAAGAACACTGCCTGCATGTCTTCAACCTCTCCCCCAATCTCTTTGTTCTGCTTTCCCTCTCCTCCCTGGTAAAAACTTTTGCCTGGCCCCAGCTGGTATGTCTCAGTGGGTTGAGCACCGGCCCGTGAACTGAAGGGTCACCAGTTCGATTCCTGGTTAGGGCACATGCCTGGTCTGCAGGTAGGGCCCCCACTTTGGGAGCCTACAAGAGGTGACTGATGGATGTTTCTTCCTCACTTGGATGTTTTTCTCTCTCCCTCCTTTCCCCTCTCTCTAAAAATAAAAACTGTATTAAAAATTTTAAAAACCTCTGCCTGCACTAAGATGTTAAGTTGTAACTATAATTTAATATCTCTCAGCTAGTAAGTATTCTGTAACAAATAAAAGTATTTAATCTACCCTGTGCAGTCAGTTCTCCTGGCAGCTGCAAGATAAGCTGGCACAGGCCATAAACCACAGGTGTCCAGGGAAGGAAGGAATGCAAATGCAAATAGAGAGATAACACCAGAACAAAGGGATTGAGCTTGGGAAGAAGCTGCACAGCTCCCCTTCCAGTCCCTTGTCCCCTTACTTCCAAGTGAAGCACCAGGCCTGCACTCCCCCAGAGGTTTCCCCCTAGAGGTTTCCCCCTCCCGAATTCCCACCAACTCCCTATAAGACTCCCTGACTTGACCAGAGACATTAAGATGGGGTTTTGAGGAAAGGAGTCACCCATCTTCTTGAGATGCTGGCTCTGGAATAAATCGTTTTCCTCACCAACACCTGTCTCACAAGTTTGGTTTTCATTGCAACAGGCAGCTGCACCTGGGTTCAGTTACAAAAAGAAGAATGCAGTGCATTCCAAGAAAAAAAAAAAGAAAAGAAGCAACAAAGGCAAAGAAGACCTAAGTAGAGAATTTAGCAGGAGATCAGTTACAAAATATGGGAACCAGGAGAATGCCTCAAGAGAGCAAAATAAAGTGGTAACTTAAGGAAGCCAATATGTACAGCTATGTGTTTGAAAATGTCATTTGTTGAAAAACTTCCATGTTCCAGACAAGCATGATCTCACTCCACCTTCACATCTTCAGAAATACAAGTATTATTAATGTTGTTGTTGTTATTATTATTCCTTCTCTTATAGTAAAGCTTCTGTGGATATGGACATCCCATAGTATTTCTCTAAATGTATATGCAAACCAGTAAAGTAAACGACACCCAGATCATGGGAACCAATAGAAAGATCTCTTGTGTTCATAGTTTCCAACCTGACAATAATCTGCAGAAAGAAATTCTAGACAAAAATTATTACATTTTTAAACTACAGAGCTTAACATATCAAATAATACACCATTTTAAAGAACCATCATTCACAAATCTAGATGTACTTAGCATGCAATCACAAAACTGCATATGAACAAATTGATTTATAAATAGGAAAATGATTGAATAGTATAATTAACACTCAATGGATAAGTACTTAATGAAGTCTCTTATTCTAAGAA
The DNA here is from genome assembly GCA_028533065.1 of Trachops cirrhosus. Lineage (NCBI taxonomy): Eukaryota > Metazoa > Chordata > Mammalia > Chiroptera > Phyllostomidae > Trachops > Trachops cirrhosus. The sequence goes on along the minus strand of CM052541.1, from coordinate 29,384,148 downwards.
TAGTTTTTGAGGAGAAAAAGTAATTATGGTTACAGTTAAACCAAATTTTGTTCACATTGGGTTTCAGATCAATTCAATGCAACAACTATTTGGAGAAGACCTACTGTGCTAAGCATTTTGCAGAGTCTTTGGAAGAATCAGCACCTCCAACAGGCCCTGTGACACTGGAGTCGTGTTTTGAATCTTACGTGCTCCCACCCCCTTCCTCTCCTTGCACAGCTGCTCAGACCAGGGCATAAATCTGACTCAAGAGCAGGCAATCCTTATTCTGCCCAGTAACCCACAATAAATAATGGCCTGGTTCAAAAACAGGAAGTGCAGGAATTCTCTCGTAAAAATAAAAACTAAGGGACTACAGAGAAAACTGCTAGATAGTGATGAAAGCTTAAAGATACAAGTCACGTACACTCCATGCTAGAACAGTGCGGGCATTATGCCATCAGATTTCGAGGAAGTTGGTCTGACAGAGAGAACATGAGACAGAAATGAGAGAAGCCATGCAACCCCAGAGGGAGAGAGAGAAAAAGATAAAAACAAAGTCCTTGGTTTTTAATGTTTCCCAGTTCCATTTCCCAAGAGTTTTGTATGTACTTTGGTGCCTGTATTTAAATTTCTGTGTGATTTCACCACTTGTTCTTACAATAACCTTTTGTTAAGTGCTTTTCAAGACTTTTCTGTTCCACGCCAGCAAGATATTCTTGCCTGAGACACCTGCTATGATTTCAGCTGTGAACTATTATTCTAAGGGTTCAAAGATGACTTAAGGATAGTTCTTTTTTCTAAAAACCTTGCAACCAGGTGGAAAATAAATACAGGCACATGTCAAAGATAATATAAAACAGACTGCATAAAAAGAGTACAAAGTACAGTCAAAGGACCAGGAAACAATGTTTGGTTCAAATTAGTAGTATCTAAGAAGGCTTCTTCTTTCTTTTTTCTTTTTACTGAATTTATTGGGGTGATACTGGTTAACAAAATTATACAGGTTTAAGGTGCACAATTCCACAACATGCCATCTGTACACTGTAGAAGGCTTCTTGAAGTAGGGGAAATTTTCACCAGATCTTAAATAATATTAGGTTTTCAAAAGTAAGGAAAGGTGGACAATTATATCCTAGTGCAGAGAAGCAGTGTTAGCCAACACACAGTGGCAGAAAAGGGGAACTTCGTTGAAGAGGGATTGTTCTGAAATGAGTTTACTCTACAATGCCCATAGAATGGGAGAATTTAAGAGAGATAAAATAGGTATGGTACATACCATAGAAAGTGGAGATTATTGTGCAACCCATGATGACTTAAAGACATGAGTTCATTAATTTATGTTTCTAAAACATTTAAGGTTCAGTATTCAGTATTCATTAAATAGGCGCAGAGGAAGTCAAGGTAAGACACCAGTTATTAGACTAACAGGGCTTTTTGTAGGCTTGGTCCTAGAGAGATGTCCTAGAAGTGATTTTCTCAGCTAAATGTATAAGCAAGATTCAAGGAAATTAGTGTACTAGGAAACAGTTCCACAGGTCAGAGTGGAAAGGATTAGGAAAGAAATCAGTAGCAAGAGAGTGGCCTAAGGGAAGAAGGACAAGGCATGGCAAAGCTTAAAGTATGTGAGGAAATACTTTGTGAATGGCAGCCATGGATGACAGAGTGGAAAAGCATGGCGAAATCAAGCTTACGAAGGAATTCAGCCATAAAGTAATTGTAGTGGTTTGCATTTATAGTAAAGAAATAATTTTTCAAACCACAAAAATTATCAATGTGTCATGGTGACTCAGTAGTTCAGTGAGTAATCAGACCCATGAAAACCCAAACAATACACTGGACATTTGGAACTCATCTTGGCTATATCTCTAAACCTAGGAAAATCCTTCATGACATAACTCTTGTGAAGGGTACTAAAACCAAACTTAAACACATATCAGATATTTATATTTCCGAAAAAGCACTAATCCTTTCAAAATGAAAAGTGTTACTCTTTTTCCTCTAATAAACTATTATGTGTTTTATAAGTGAATTGCAAATACTCTAGCAGTCTAAAATTTAAAATATCAACCTAGAGACTATATTACTTATGAAGCAGTCACTGGAAACCATTTGATTTCTTTCTGCCTTTTCCAAGTGGCTTGAACAAACACTTGTTGTATGGTAGTGCTTAACTCACTCTGAAATTATTCAATGAACTGTATTTATATGCTCTAGACTATGGGAAAGTTGGGTGTTGATAAGGGAGATAGTTATTAGAAGAAACACTCCTTTATTGCCACCTAGCTTATTATTTTGTTCTCATTAGCTGAAGCATTGTGTTCTTCTGGGATGGAGGGTAACAGAAAGAGGGTCAATTCTTTATTCTTTAATTGTTTACATTATTTGGAAAACTGTGTTTGGGACTTGAAAAATTAAACTAATATGCGATGTAAATTATTAGGAACTGGATGAACAAGGAGAATAATAAACTACTACTTGAATAAATCTGGGTGTTTAAAATCAAAATAATGGATCAAAATAAAGAAACACCCTCCAGAATAAAGTTGGAGAATGGTGAAACTCATACCATCATCTGAAAAATATCTTCCAACCAAATCAAGTATCTCTAACTCAGTACAGATCCCACAACATATCTTACATGAGAGGTCTCTAAAGGATCCGAGTAACATTGCTTTACAAAACTCCAATGAGAAAGAGGAACTGCGAGTACTGCCCATGGCTAAAGTAAACAACACAGTGTCAATGGTCCTGCAAGTAACTTGATAGAGTTGGAGAGATGTCAGTTTTCGAATCAGAGCTAAGCTTCAACTCCCCTTCTTATTAGCTATATAAATTTTAAGCTCAAGTCCTCATTTCTGTCTATGTAAAGTAAAAAACACCTAGTAATTGAAGTAGGACTAGTAATTGTCTTCTCATGGGATTATTTTAAAGATTATATAAAATTAATAATATTAGAAATTCCTGGCACATAGTGAGTACTAAAAATGTTGGTTGCCATCTTCTTTACCACCTACCTCATCACTTGGCCTTCTAGGATTACAGCCTACAATGATACACGGTGGAACTAGGTGATTTTAGCTACAGGAGTCAATTCGTGAATCATGTATTCTCTGCAAGCTCTCCTCGAAATTTCTGATATGTAAAAAATAGTTACTTATAGTTAGAAACATAAGACACAGAATGAAGATATTATCCTTTGGGACTAATTTAGTCAATCATTAATGAGTTAACATTTGCAGTAGTTCAAAAATTTTTCAAAAATAATAAAAATTGTTTTCTAGTGTGTTTATTTAAAATCTAATAAGTAGCTATAATTTAGAGATGGTTGAAATTGAATTGATTTTCTGCATTCTTTAGAAGATAAGAAAAGGGTAGATTATGCCCTCACTACTTTGAGACATACCATTCACTTTTATCCAAAATAGGAGAAAAAATTAGAGACTGACACACATATTTTTTACACATCCCATTGAAAATAAACATTATTTTAGAAAGCAATATGACAACCTAACAGAGTTAAATAAGCTGTGAGAGGGGCACATCCTAAAAACACCTCAGGTTACACTTAATCCATCATTTCTTTTAGATGTGGTTAATTTTACAGATCTATATATATAATTTTCACCACACCATCAAAATTGAAAATACTTTGAAAGTAGTTTCTTATGCACAAAACATCCTAGAAACAATTAGTAGTTATATAATTGGTCATCACATATTGTTAACAATCAAGACATCTTAAATTCCTACCCAAACTATTTATAAAGCAGATAATCAACAGTTGGAATTAAAGATAAAATGCTCTAGCCTCTAAGTTCTATCTTAAATCACCTATTATCAGGCTTCATTCCTTCAAAACTGATACCAATCAAACTCACTATTTTTTTTTCAATAAATTAGAGTTATTATCTTTTTTTATGACTTTAGAATTTTGGAAGAATTGAGAAGTCTTGCAACAAAATTGTCCCTTTCTCAATATAATCTCTAGAGGTCTTTTAGTGTTTTTATTCATCTTTTGAGAGTTCTTAAACTCCATAATTATATTATGTTACATAATTTGGTGATTTCAAATGATCAATTAATGAATATATATAGACTTGGTTTAAAGTAGATTAATACTCAGTCATAGTAAATTCAAAATGACCTATCAGTTTTATCCCTCCCCCCATGGCAATCAGCTGTATACATGGATCTCATCAGCATTTTGCACATGTGAAAGAAAAAAAAACTGAGATGGTAAGGTAGATCTCTGCCTTGAATGACTACCAGAAAAAAATGCCACAAATATGTAGTGGTTAATGAAAAAGTAATTTGCCCAAAATTATAAACAAAACAGCAGTAGAGATGGCATTATGAGTTTTTACTGTTACTATTAGTATTTAGCCAGGAAAGGGAGTTTAATAAACTGGGGAACATAAGCCTGCTTGCTAGCAGGGAAGCCACAGCTTCACACCCCAGGGGATCACAGCATTACTCCACCAAGGGGATTAACACTCCTCCCTTCCCCAGGCTAGTACCTGATTGCCAGGAAGAGAAAGGGAAAGGCAGGCACATGTACAATGGAAGTCATATAAGTGCAGAGGGGCATGCTTGACCAAAGATACCTGTCAGTCTAGCCTAGAAAAGAAGGGATTCGTTGGGAGGTAAACCCATCTAAAGGTCATGAAAGTTTGGAAATTTGATTGGTTCTTTTGAAAAGACACCTGGTCTGTCCCAAATCACAGCTAATATAATCCCAGGGGATGAAAGAAACTCTCTCACTCTCACTCTCTCGCTCTCTCTCTCTCTCCCACCTGGGAACACATTTGCCCATGGCGTGTGGCCTCAGCAGCTGGGTTGCCAGCAGCCATGTAGCCTCCACTATGGGAGCAGCAGGAAACAAGCTAAGCTACCTGGATGCACACTGAGACTGCTTAGCAGCCACCTGTGGACTCCAAAGGGCTGAGCTTTAATATGAAGCAAAAACTCTGGACACTGGCTTTATCTTGGCCTTGCTGAGGATATGGTTGGACTCTTTCCATGGTGGGGCAGAGGGAGATGGGACATTAGAAACCCAGGAGGCAACTTCTATTTCCACACCGATAAACCATGCCATATAACTATCTCCCATGCATGGGTCCTTGGAATGCTTTCCTCATGATCCCATGGAAGACCCTCATTTCTACAGACACCATCTAGAACCTCATTCATCTTTGCAATTCCAGCCTACTGATCTATGGTCACAGATCACATGACCGATCCATCACGAGATGATGAGAGTGTTGAAGGTACCTGAGAACAGAAAAAGCTACAAACCAAGGAAGACAAAAACACATTACATGTGCTACTTACTACCATCCTACACCCACAGGAAACATCATTAATCAAGCCCCTCTTTCATACTGAATTTATCCAGATATCTTATATACAACTCCTTTAAGAGTTTTATGTTTTATATTTTTTAAAAATATTAAACTTATATTTTAAAAATGCTTATTCAAACTAATTTCCTTCTATTTTTAATTAATAAAATAACTGTATGATAACAATTCCTCAATTAAAATATTTTAGTCCTTTAATTGAATGAAATTTTGTTATGCAATGGTCAAAACAGAGAAAGATGTTGTATTGATGACAGTCTATCCTTTTCTGTCTAAAATTAATTACTGGACAGACAATATGCAAATTGATCATGCTGAATGTTATACATTTTAATTTTTAATAAAGAAAATTTCAAACATTAAACAAAATAAAGAATTGTCTGATGAAGTCCTATGTACATACCAGCCAATCATTTCAAACAATTGTTAACATTCTGCTATTCTAATTTTATCCATCCTTTTGCCTTTTTTCTAAGACATTTTAAAACAAATTCCAGAAAGCATGTCATTTTACTCAAAAGTACATCAATATGTATCACCATTAGAAAAGAAATTTCTAAAACATAGTACAATACCATTACTATACTCAACAAAATTTTCAGTAATTCCTTAATATTAACAAATAGCCAGCCCTTGCGTAATTGTCCCCAATTGTCTGAAAATGTCTTTTTCAATTTTTGCCACAAATCAGGAATCAAGATCCAATTATGTCTCTCCCTGCTTAAATATCCTTAGAAGTTTCCAGTTACCACAAGGAATCAGTCCAAAATACTTAGAATAACCTATAAAGCACTACATAATCTAAGTCCTGCCTACTTCTGTGTGTAAAGCAATGATTTTTCATAACTAAATTCTCTCTCATAAACTATTAGGTATTCTAAAATGCAGCTGTACATAAAAATCTGAAGAAAAAAACTTTGTTACTAGGTACAGTGACAGGTGTTTTCTAGGGTGATCATGGTGATCATTTCACAATATACCCAAATATCGAATTATTAAGTTATATACCTGAAAGGAATGTGTTATATGTCAATTATAAAACTCAATTTCAAAAAGAAAAGGTGGAAGAAATGCTTGGATCTTTCCTTTTATCAATTTTCAAAAAAATGAGTTGACATTCCACCTACCTCTGAAGGTGTTCAAAGTGTTTCGTGATTTTGCTCTGATGTTTGTTTGACTTTGTTCTGGATATCAGTAAGTGTTTCACTGCGCTGTGCTCATTGTTCTTTTGTCCCAGCTTTGGCCAACGGGAGCCGTTCAGGCTCACTCCTGCGTAATTCTGACATGATTGTAATACGCTTGAATAGCTTTGTCTTATCTGTTCTGACAAGACCTTCCAGGTTCATATTCCACAATGCCTGCCTGATCTGCAAATCAGTCATTTCTCTAAAGAGCCTTGGGTTTTGTTAGTGGTAAATGGTACTTAGAAGCCACTGAGTTGTAAAGTGGTCATCATCACTGTAATCATTACTTCTAGGACCCTTCAGTGGGTAAACCTAGACAACATGTATTTTCAGATAAAGCAAAATAAATAAATACATATGTAATATCTAATTCAAGTTAATGATTATAGATATTTTACTTCACTTCTTTGATTTTATATTTTATCTCTTTTACTCTGAATAGTCTGGTTCTAACAGTAACATATTACTTAATTGCTTTATCTTTGTACTTATTTATGTATCTATTAATAATAGTTTTAAAATAACAATGCCAACATCACCAGCTACTATACCATTGAATGCAGTTTAATATTTTTTTATGGTTCTTTATGACTTCCGGCCAAGATGAAGGTGTAGATAGATATATTTTGCCTCCTCACAAAACCAAAAGAAGGACTACAGCAAATTTAAAGACAAAAAATAACCATAACTACCAGAAAATAAAACTGTAGGGAAATCCAACAATCAAGGAGTTAAAGAAGAAATATTTATTCTGACCAGTAGGAGGGGTTGAGATGGACAGCCAGGAAAGAGAGGGCAAGATGGCAGCTGGAAGACCAGTAGGCAGAGGCAACAGCTGGCAGTCCCATATTTGCGTGCAGATAAACAGGGAGGAACAACTGGGGAGCGAGACAGACCACACAACCCAGGGTTCCAGGACAGGGAAATAAAGCCTCAAAACTTCTGGTTCTAAAAACCTATGCAGGTTGAGGTGGGAGAAACTCCCAGCCTCACAAGAGAGTTTGCTGGAGAGACCCACAGTGTCCTAGGACGTACACAAACCCATCCGCCCTGTACTCAGCAACAGAAGAGCCAAATTTGATTTTGGGCAGCAGAGAAAGTAACTGAAAGCCGGCCAGGAGCCAAGCAAACAGTATAGTTCCCTCTCAGACCCCTCCCCCACATACAGCGCCACAAAGTAGCCACATGCATGGCCCCACCCTGGTGAATACCTAAGGTCCACCCCTTACTAAGTAACAGCGATGCCAAGACAAAAACCATGACCTAAATGAAAGAACACATCAAATATCCAAAAATTGAACTAAGTGAAGAAGAGATAGCTAACCTATCAAATGCAGAGTTCAAAACAGTGGTAATCAGGGTGCTCACAGAATTGGTTGAGTATGCTTGCAAAATGGAGGAAAAAAGTAAAGGCTATGAAAAAGTGAAAGAAATTGCTCTATCCAGCAAAGCTATCATTTAGATTGGAAGGACAGATAAAGTGCTTCCCAGATAAGGTCAAGTTAAAGGAGTTCATCCCCACCAAGCCCTTATTAAATGAAATGTTAAAGGGACTCATCTAAGAAACAGAAGATCAAAACAACTATGAACAGTAAAGTGACAACAAACTCATAACTATCAACAACCGAACCTAAAAATAAAAGCAAAAACAAAACCCAGCTAAGCAAATAACAAGAACAGGAACAGGATCACAGAAATAGAGATCACATGGAGGGTTATCAGTGGAGAGGGAGATGAGAAAATGGGGGGAAGGTACAGGGAAAAAGAAGCATAAATGGTAGGTACAAAATAAACAAAAGGTTAAGAATAGTATGGGAAATGGAGAAGCCAAAAAACTTATGTGTATGACCCACAGACATGAACTAAGCAGGGAGAATGCTGGTGGAATGGGGTGAAAGCAGGGCAGAGGGGAATGAAGGGGAGAAAAAATGGGACAACTGTAATAACATAATCAATAAAATATATTTTTAAAAATTTATTTCTTTATGGTTCTTTTAATCTTTACAATATACCTCACTACCGATGTGAAGTCAAAATACTGTTTTTAAAAATTATTTTTTTTGCATAGTTTTATTTTCTATTTTGTGTATTGATTTGTTTTTAATTAATTTTGTAATTTCATAAAGTATGCATATTGTTCCCAAACCAAAACTATAAAATAGAGCATTTTGATAGAGTCTAGCATTCATTGCTCAAATCTCCACTGTTTTCTCTGCATACCTATAGAAAATCACTTTTATTAGTTTTTATTAGTCCTTGCATTGTTTCTTCTTAAAAATATTAGCAATACACACAGAGAAACACATTCATACTCACTCACACAAGCCAATACTTCTTGCCCAAAAAGAAACATAGTACACATTCTTCTGCATCCTGAATTTTTAATTAATACTATATCTTGGCCTTGACCTGTGTGGCTCAGGTGGTTGGGCATTGTTCCACAGAGCAAAAGGTCGCCAGTTCAGTTCCCAGTCAGGGCACATGCCTGGGCTGCGGGTTCTGTCCCCGATAAGGGCACCCAAGAGAGGCAACTGGTTATTGTTTCTCACTTACATTGGTTTCTCTCCCTCTCTTTCTCCCTCCCTTTCCCTCTCCCTAAAAATAAAAAAATAAGTACTACATCTTGGAGATTACCTCAAACATTTTTAGAAACTTACTCTATCATACTCATATAATGGCTGCCTGGTTTTTTAATTATTTTTTGATAATTTTCTAATAATTTTGCAGGTAGCTTATTATTCCTAAAGGGATTTTTTTTGCAGTGGGGGGGGTGGGGAGCCATGACACCTTATTCTCCACTGAAATAAAAAGTTCACTGTACTTTTCTGGAAACATCCTTCTCTCAAGCACTATACGTCTGACTCTCATATGATACATCTACATCAACAATGAAATAAAAGAAAAATTTACTATTTAAAGCACAGCAGAAATTTATGATTAATGTTTCCCCTTTGACAGGGACTGAAATGAAACATTTTTTCTATAGTTACTGAACACAAGAAAATAAGCAGTAAATTATTGGTTTTAAGGCACAAGCACTAAAAAACTGCTCGTAAGTTTTGACAGTGCTAAGAACTTGCTAAAATGTATCACAAATTTGAAAAACAAAAGTTTTGACTCAAACTAGTTCACATTCTTCATAATACATCTCTATTACCTCTGCCAGTACAGAAATGTATTTAATTTATGTAAAATTACTAAATGCATCTAAACATCACAGGAACGTATCAATGCACTTATTGCTGAGGCAAGATTTATCAAGGATATGCCATGAGAAACAATTCAACTAACATATACTGGGTACCTAGGGTGAATGAATCAAGCACTCACTAGCCACAAAGAATAAAACGAGGCTGAAATGACTCATTGAATTTAAATTTTTTAGTAATCTGTGAATTTTTAGATTATTGACAAAAGACAGACATAATTCATAAATTCTGAAAGCATGTGCTAAGACAATATAATTTACAAAGTGCAGTGGAGGCAGCTCAGAGAAGTTTAAGTGATTAATTCTTAGGAAAGCTTCCCAGTTAAGCCATAGCTGGGCTGAGCTGGGCTGCAAGGGGTAAATAGCTCTGAGGGAAAAGATGGGCAAAGGAATCCCCTGGCAAAGGGAAGAGCAAAGAATATTATATTATGCATCAGGAAACTCTACGAATGGCCTGTCCCAGGATTTGGTATCTCTAGGGACATTAAAAATACCCAGGCCTGGGCACCACCCCACCTCTCTAATGTATACTCAGACTAATTAGCCTAGGGTGAGCTGTAGAAATTTTTAATAACTCCTAGATAATTCAATATGCAATCAAGGCCGAGAATCACCTTGGTAACTGATATCTGGAACTACCCAAAGAGATTTGAACCCTGTATGAATAAGTCACTTTAGCTCTAAGACAGAGGGATTTCCTCTTTGGTTATAGGACTCCTATCATTGCTGGCAAACGCTACATCCTAAGTGAAATGTTCTCAGTAGTTCCCTCTATCGTTTTCAGAGTAAGAAATAGTCTTACTCTGAGTTTAATGTACACAGAGCAAGACCATTACGTACTCTTGTACATAATGTAAGGAATGTACTCTGTACTTTAATGTGTTGAATCTTTTTTAACACATTAAAATCGGCATTCTGAAACTGTCGATTCTTTTGCTTGTTTTTATAGCTGTATAGAAGTGATGCGCAGAGCACTAGTATCAAATTAGGCTTCACCTTAAGCCAAGATCTAATGTATGTGAAAGAAGTTTGCTCATCTCTTTGCCCATTAATGCTTAATTATGCATTTCATTTTAAGTAAAGTTTTTACTTAAAAAGGTTCATTAGTAGCAATTAGTCTTCTCTTTTCTAATTTTATATGCACCTGTTTCTAATTACAGTGGCACTACGTGAACCTTAGAAAATGTTAAACTCTTTAAAAACAACTTGGATATTTCTGCCTGCCCAAGGATATTCATCTCCTTGTTTAAGAAATAAATCTGCCTTCTTTAATCTCAAATGCATTCCCTGTATCTTTCTGGTGTAATGATATTGGTACATCTCCATTAAATGACAGGTAAATATGAGGCTTTGCATTTTGTTCTTGTTCTGAAGGTTTACCTCTTAATGAAGGATGGTAAGGATGTCCGAATTTAAAAGGTGACAAAAAACCCTGAAAAATAAATTGTAGTCATTAGATTTTTGTTTAATTCTGTTGCCCTGCTATATAACTGAATTATCTGTGTGCCCACCCAACTCATCAAAAAAACCTTTTATGTTGAAGTCCCGATCCCCAGTGTAGTGGTGTAACCGAGCAGCCTGGGGTTCAGCCACCTGACCCTGCGCACAAGCATAACACGAGGACTGGTGGAGTAGGAAAGAGGTTTTTTATTAACAGGGTACCCAATGTGAGGGAGCATCCCTGCTTCTAGCCAACCTCTTCTGCAAGGCACAGAAATTCCCTTGATCCCGAAAAGAGTGAAATGCAAACCCATGCACAGAATTCCCCATCATTCCCTGTCTGTCCTTTTTGGACCCGGAGGACTCTACACACACGAGTCTCTCCAGTTTTCAGACTCCCTCTTTTGGGGGTGTGCACCTGTAGGCTACAGCATCGCCATAGCCTCCCACAGCTTTCTCCCTCTTCAGGCTCCGGGTGTTGCCAGACCACTGTGGCCACTGCGCGAGGGAACTCTGTCTGTGGGGGCCTGGGGCACCAGGCTGCTGTCACCCCCAGGGCCTGTGCATTGCTCTCAGAGAGAGAGAATGGAAGCATACCCAGACCCACACTACGAGAAGGGGGTCCGGCCAGGGCTCTTGACACATGGTGCAGAGCCGCCACTCTCAGTGCCAGACTCGGCCTCTGTGAGCTGGTTCGAGAGACTGTGCAAGGCAAAAAGCCCACTGGGCGCCAAGTAGGCCCAGGGAGGAAGAGAGTGTGCTCATGCTCTGTTTTAAATCTTTCCCCCAAATCCCACGTGCTGTGCAAGTTTCCAGCATCCACCAATTCCAGCCAATGTCCACTCTGTGTGTCTGTCCGCACAGGGTCTTTGCACTAGGTGTGGCCTTCTCAGCCCTCCCAGCTACATTGCCTTGTTTACAGTTGCTTGAGGCAGCGGCCTCCTCTGGGACCTCTTTTCCTGCTTCCACATCATGCTCTGCGTTGCTTGCTTGCCAGGGCAATGCATCCTAGCGTGGCTAGCCTGGTTTATTAAAGTTGCCTGGGGCAGCAGCCTCCTGCGGAACCTACCCTTTCTTCCCTACCATCTGCTCCGCTTCGGGGTTTCTCCCCACCCCCTCTTCTGGGGAGAAGTGCTGGTTCTGGGGCTACTTCTGAGGTTTCTTCAGCTGCTCCCCAGCAATCTGGCCTGACTCATTCAGTTACAATGACATTAGAGGGTGGAGCCTTTGGGAGGTAATTAGGTTTAGATGAGGTCATTAGGGTGGTGCCCCTCTGATGGGATCAGTGCCCTTATACAAAAAAGAAAGGGCCCGAGCCCTCTCTCTCTCTCTCCACCACCACGTGAGGACGCAGCAAGAAGACAGCCATCTGCTGTCTAGGAACTAGGAAGTGGGCCTATGCCAGAAATTGAATCTGTTGCCACCTTGATCTTGGACTTTCCAGCTTCCAGAAAGTTAAGAAATAAACGTTTGTTGTTTAAGCCAGCCTATTTTGGGATTTTGTTATAGCAGCCCGAAATGACTGAAATAGACCCTCAGAACCCAAACCAAAGCCACATTAACTAGTATCGGAAAGTCTTCTGCCAGAATGTGATTACTCCCATTGCAAAGAAATGGCCATAAACAAATTATCTATTTTTAATAGCAGAATCTTGAGGTGAAAGCACACAATTCTGTATTATCCATAGTCACAAATGGAGAGAAAGTTTTACTAATAACAATCTATTTTATAATATTAATATAGAATTTTAAATATATGTTGTAAATCATTGCTATTTAACAAATAAATTCTTATTTTAGCAACTTTCAGAATTTCAATATAAATTAATCTTAAAAAAAGATTTTTAAAAATAAAAGAACGGCCCTAACTGGTGTGGCCACAAAGCAAAAGGTCATTGGTTCAATTCCTGATTGGGTCTCATGCCTGAGTTGCAGGTTCAGCCCCTGGTCACGGCATGCACAAGAGGCAACTGATTAATGTTTCTTGCATTGATGTTTCTCTCCTCTTTCTCCCTCCTTTCTCCACCCTCTAAAAAATATAAGCTAATTAATTTTTAAAATAGAATGATGTTTAAACAAGATCATTTAATTGATTTTAGCTTATCATTATATACATATAGCATCATAAGTCATAGATGTGAATGCTACTTTAAAAAATAATCAAAATTAATCCCATACTAGTATTGCAAAGGAAATTCTCTTTTAAAGGTAAAGCATAGGGAAAATCTTTTTGCAACACAACAGTCTCATTCTTCCCCCGGGGCATCTTTTGTTTTGCAACACCCTCCTTTTTCCCTCCCTGATCAACTGTCAAATGCCACATGACCTCTGTGACATTTCGCCCCAAGCCTGGCCAGCCGCAGGGAGCTCCTGGGTCTCCTCTAGCATCAGAACTTAGTCATCCTCATCCTTTCTTCTTTGACCTCAGTAGTCTGGTAAGAACCTGATGAGCAAATTCTTATCCATATGAGCTGTAAGTAACTTCATTCCAAGTACATTTAATGATTTTTCATAATGATCATCTGTAGCTTCTATCTTTATCTTTAAAAGAGAGAGAGTTGTCCTAATACTGAGAATGGAAATGATGTTGTTAAAAAAAAAAAACTAAACAAAGTACCCATCTCTCACTTAATCTTTCTGATACTCAATTTAGCAATTGCAAAATCTATATATAACAACAACCCCATTTTTTGTGAGGATTGTATAAGAGGTAAGTAAAAGCACTTTGAAATTTTTTGTATATGCAGGAATATTACATTTGTATGTGTACATGTGATGCATATATCTACATATATATATACACAAAAAGATAGTATTATCAACTCAATATGGTGGAACATATGGACCTTTCAGGCCCTTCCTCTACAACTGTCAAACAAATGAATGACAGCAAAAATATTAGGTAAAAAAGAAAAGAGGAATGACCTTTCAGCAGAAAAGGATTGCTAGATACCTTGGAGACTACCAATGAGATACCCAGAGAAATGACTTTTAGAAAAATGGTCACCATTTCATATCTTTAGCTTCCCAAGTCCAATACAACTGAATTCAACACAGTGGGAGAATACAGAATGAAAATGGCCCTGTAGGTAATTTCATCCTATTATGCTTATATGAAAGGAAGACTGTGAATTCTATGCTTTTTTTGTTTCCTTTCTTATAATTTTAGTGCACTGATCAGAATCAACTTAAAGCTATGTATGTGCTGAGGGCTATAATTTCATAGGTAGTAAAAAGTTTGATGGATGTGTATCTGTAAGGAGATAACCTAGGGAAGGCTTCAGAAGCAAAATAAGGATGTCTTAAGTAAACCCATTTAAGACTAGCTTATCACATAGACTCCCACACTATAAAATTATAGATTGGTTAGGAGCAGCTGAAAAGCTTGTAAGATATGAGGAGGAAACAAATTCAGGCTAGGGAGTAATCTTAAAACTGCTGAGGCAGGAATATCACTAATTGCATTTTCTGAGTGACATTTTTGATCATCCTACCTTCTCATGAAAGAGGACTTTTGAAAATTAAAAGAGTGTTATGGTGTTGAGAAATCAGCCAAGTGGCAATGTGTTTGCCCAGAATATCATTTTCTGGTTTTGTAGGGATTAGCAGGAAGTGTTTTTCTTGTCGTTGTTTTTCCCAGAAATCACACAATGTCTGAGCAGTTACTTAGGACGCACCTTACACACAATGTTTCCTGACATGACCATTGGAGTGGGTAGAAATTCATGCCAACAAGACATAAATGTCATTGGCTCCCTTTCCTTGTAAGTTTTCAGAAGAGTCTTATATAAATGTACTAATGGGAACAACTAGTAAAGAAATTTCTCAGCGAGGAAAAGAAAGAACAATAGGATGAATGGTGAGCGTCAGAGTAAGAACACCAGAGGGAGATAGAGAAGTTGAGCTGTATTCAGACTGAAAAATTATCAGAAAACCAACAAACTAATCTGCTAATATGTTGGTGGCTGTGTGGATATAGCAGCTGCATCACTCATGTTGTGGTAACCACTCTTTTCTGCCTGAAGAAAGACTAAATACTCAGGCTCTGGTGCTGCTGAATAAGTGGAATTCCAGCCCTGTGATAGAGTCATTTAAGGAATGGCACTGGCCTTTTGGAAAGAGAGCTGCTTCTCCTGAAAGCTGTGCTATCACTTGGGGAGGCTGATGAGCTCACTGACAGCCACGTAACCTGAAAGAACAAGGAAGAAGACATAAAGGCACTGCTAACCCACCTACGAGAGAAAAGCTGATCTTCCTCTGACCTCCTCCCAGTTGACCTTTTCCAGAAATGCTTGACTGTTTGAAAATCATTATAACGGTTTTTTTCAGACTGTGTATAATTATTTAATATGTCTCTCAATAATCCAGTGCTCCTTAAGATTAGATAAATGTTAGATTAACTGCAAACATTTGATTTAGCACTCATTTTACTTGTATATGTTCAATCTTCATATTTTGTTGATCGCATAGCAAGTGTTTAGCCCATGACATTTAAACATGAAATGGGAGTTTGCCACATGACTATTTATAAATCTAAATCACACTAACATCAATAAACTGCAGATTTCACACTTTTTCCCCTATATCCCTGTTGCTTAACAGTTGGTCAGTCTAGATAAGAAAAACCATGCTGAGAGGACTTGGTGCTGGAGAAAAAAGAAAGATGTGGAATATTTTCTCACAATATTAAGTAGCATAGTTTGTGTCTAGACAATTTATTATTTTTTTAAAAAGACTTACTGAGTACCTACTATATGCTCTCCCATGCTCAAAAAACTGTAGAAGATATAAAAACCAGAATCCTACATAAGTGGAGAAGAAACCCAGGTCCAGGTCAGAGAAAGTCTGCACACGGTGAAAGAGAAGCCGTGGGGGAACCGAACTGCAGCTGAAGGTCTGGGAGAAGCTGCCCCTGAGGCCCACCCCCACTGAACAGCTGGAGCTAAAAATCACTCATACTTTCCCCCACTTTTACAATGAAGCCAGAAAAAAATGTTTTTGTAAATTGCTTCTTTCTCTGAACTACTATTTATACCATTGTCTTGGAGCTTATACTTCTTATATTGTTATTTATCTTCTTGCAGTATTTCCCAACTGTTCTATAAAACGTCCTTTGAATCTCCTAAAACCCAGTGAATTATTGTTGCCTAACAGGGAAAATATATTTTTAACAGATTAGAGTGCTTTCCTTTTGCTCACTTCATTGTGTGTGAACTTTCTCTTTTAATCCATTGCCCAAGGGAGAATTGAAATTTTCACAGCAGAAATACAGAATTTATACACTTTGCTTTAGGAGCCCCAAATAAAAATGTAAAGCTTAGTTTTCTCTTAGCCTAACTTTATTAAGTAAAGGATTTTCTAAATTTCAAAATTATTTTCTATATAAAAAGACAAGCCTGGCTAGCCCCAGAGTTATGAGTTCCAGATCAAGATGGCAATGTAGGACAATGCTGGACTCACCTCCTCCCACAGACACGTGAATCTGCAGCTACATATGGCACTGAAAGCAATCTAAAAACTGAGCAATTCCTATGCATCTGGACAATGAAAGAAAGTCCATATCAAAGCAGGCAGCAGAGGCTTGGCCACGATCTTACCATAAACCCTATGCCCAGCGCAGCACTGGCAATCGGGGGTATGCAAAACCCAGAGCTTCTCCCTGAAGAGCAAAGGGTTTAAACCCCACATGAGGCACCCCAAAGTTAAGGCCCATACCTGAAAGATGAGTCCAAAGACTTCTAGATTTGAAAACCAGTGGGTGCTTGTGATCAGGAGATGCACAAAGCTATAATGATCTGAGAAATGGCCCTTAAAGGGCTCGTACATTTGGACTCACCCACCTCAGCACAGAGACAGCCTATCCAGAGGTGCCCAGATATGTGAATGAAGCTCTTCTGCTGATTTTGAAGTGTGGGTCCAAGGAATCTGATTTTGCACACATCTAGGGGCCTGCTGGCTGGTGGGCACCACCTTCACCTTCTCTGCTTCACTGTAGTCAGCAGGTACCATGTTGTTTTTTATTTTGTATTTTTTCCTGCATGCCTTCTCTCTCTGCCATACTCCAAATTGCCAGTATCTCAATGAGGGGAGCTTTTACATGTCTGGCACCCCAGTGTTTGAGGTTCCCACCCAGGGGACATGCCTTGATCTCCCAACCCTGAAAGCCAGGGGGGTTTGCAATCCTGGGGTGCACAAGACGGTAACAATTGGAGATACAGTTCTTGGCACTCTACCACTCTCAGAGCACATACAGCATCCTACTGGTATACTACACACAGATATCATATATAAGTAATATCCATCCTATTGGTTCTATTTCTCTGGAGAACCCTGACTAATATAGTAGAGAAGCCTTAAACAGGCATCCTGAGCCCATACATATTTCACGAAAATGCCATGCAAGAGGGCCAAGAGTTTTTGAGTGGAGGAATAGGATGTGCAGAGAGAACAGTGGAACATCTAACATGGGGGATCAGGAGGAAAGGCTGCAGAATACATGAACTTCACAATCAAAGTCAATGGCAACAACAATGGATTTGTTGCCAGCAGCAGCTACCCAAGTGACTCAAAACTAACAAGTCACACTCACAGAAGCCAAGGGCCAGCATAGACTAATCATACCACAAAAAAAATTAGGAAGGATACTAAGAAAGGTGGAGGAGCCAGTCCACATCCCCCACCCTCTATGGTAAGATCATGTCAGTTTCTATCTAAGCATACTTCATGAAAAGAGGCAGTGTGAGAGAGTAGAATAACTCTGATATCAAATTTATACTTTGAATTGACTATTACATGAAATACTCTGGGTTAGCTAATCCTAAGTATACCATATTAAACCCAAACCTACCTTTGTTGTCAAGATTAAATTCATCCAAGAGGTGATGTCAGCAAGAGGGTAGAATAGGAGGTTCCCACTTAAATCGTACCTTAGGGACAATAATTTGAAAGCCATCCAGACAAAAGTGCCTCTGTGGGAGCTTTAGAATCCAGTTAAGAAATGGCAAAACGCCAGTGGAGTCAAAGACCAAGGAGGGGCAGTTTTGAGAAGGCAGGCTTATACTACCAGGCAGAAGTGTCACCAACCAAGGTCTAAGCTACAGACACAGAAACAGCCCTGTCCCAAATGGGTGGACTTGGCCACATCCCATTTGTCCTTGGTCTCACTGACAGCACCATCTGCCAAAGGAACCAAGGGGAGTCACATGCACCTTTGCCTCAGGTAACAGGCCTGCGCAATTCAGTCCCGACTGTGGACACTGAAGTGTGCTATAAACCGATTTCAGGCCCCCTAAGCTGTGGTCCAGGAGTGGTCTTATCAAGGACCAGAGAGGAGACATGCCTGCTAATGAATGATATTGGAGGCAAGCCCGCTGCTTTTGATCTGATCATGGATTCTGAAATGGTGCTGTGACTTGGTTCCAGCTCCATTCAGGAACAGTCCTGACCACCCAGGGGTCCTGAGGGAACAAGCTTCTCCTTACCCCCAAAATTAGGTCTACCGATGTCAATTCAATTGCAGATCCTAATTCAGCTCTGTGACCAAACTCCAACTCCACTCAGTCATGGTCTGAGAGTAGTGCTGCCCACCTAAGAACCCCACAAGATGCATGCTCATGCTCGCTCCCAGAGGCAGGCCTGCAGACCTCGGTCTCATCTGTGGACCCTGACGCAGCCCTGTGATTTGACTGCAGCCATGCTAAGCTGCAGTCCCAATTGAATCCAGTCCACACAGTAACCTGACCAGTGATCCAGCAGGAGAAACACCCATCTGTGTACCTGGTATCAGGACTGCCATCTGTGGACTCTTAACCAAGGAAGAGGTTTAAGCCATAATAAAGAACAAAAAGCATTTATTTGAGCAAAAAAAGATTACAATCAGTGGTATGCAGATTCAGGTAGCAACCCAAATTGCTCTCCATAGAGAAAGGCAGGGTTTATAAAGCCAAAAACCACAAGTGCAAGTTTCCACTTAGGTTCTTCATTCAAATGAAGGATGCTGGCTAGGTTAACAGAAAGTGGTTAGTTCCAGTATGCAAATGAGAGAAGTGAAAACTACAAGGAAGAAAATAAAGTCCCTATATTTCCACACAGCAGTTATTGCTCCAGGATGTTTACAGCTCAGTTTTGAGCTGAGTTTAGCAACAAGAGAATGCTCTTGTTGTTAAGAGGATGCTCTGAGAACTGGAGTACAAGATGTGCATAGATCTTCCTTCCTCAGTGGCCTCCGGACTCCATTTGAAGTGACTCTTCCTGCAATGTTTATTTCACTTTATTTTCTGCATTATCAAGACCCCACTGAAAACCCTGAACTGGACATTTATTCCAGCGTTGTCCCTACTAACCAAGGTCATGTAGAAATTCTGTCCACCCAGGGACCAGAGGGGATCATACCTGCCAGAGCCCCTGGTAACAAGAGCATGGATCCTATAGTGAGAGTATGTATAATTTTGTAAGAAACTGCCAAACTGTCTTCCAAAAGGACTGGACCATTTTGCATTCCCACCAACAATGAATGAGAGTTCCTATTGTTTCACAATCTCACAAGCATTCAGTGTTTTCAGTGTGGTGGATTTTGACTATCCTAATATGTGTGTAGTAGTATCCCATTGTTATTTCAACTTGCAATGGCCAAATAGTTTATGATGTTGAACATCTTTCTGTATGTTTAGTTGCCCTTTATTTACCTTGTCTGGTAAAATGTCCATTTAATCTTTGCATTTTTTTAAAAAATTCATTTATTTTTAGAGAGAGGAGAAGGGAGGGAGAAAGATAGGGAAACATTGATGTGTGGTTGCCTCTTGAGCACCCCCTACTGGAGACCTGCAACCCAGGCATGTGCCCTGACTGGGAATCAAACTGGCTACCCTTTGGTTCGACACACCCACTCAGTCCACTGAGCCACACCAGCCAGGTAATCTTTGCATTTTTTAAATCTGTTTTTCTACCTATTTTTCAAACTTAAAATATGAAAGGACAAATTTACCTATGTCTACAATAACCTCAAAATAGATTTTCTTCCTAGATTTCTACTTGTTCCATCCTAAGACAGAATGGAAGAAACAAAGTTATTTAACTGGGGAGGGGGGAAATAAAGTCACTCATTTATAATCTCCTAAAAACTAAAGGAAAAAATGCAACTGATATTTTTCTCAGAGAGGAATCAGGACAACATTGTACCTGGAAATGATAATGATGCACATTACCCAGCCATCCGGGAACATCCGTGACTTGACTTCTACTGTCCAAATTGCACCTCAAAATTATTGACAGGACTCAGTGGTTATCACCACCCCATTCTGCATGATTGATGTGAGGGTCTGGGCCATTTTTGAATTATCACTTTAGTTTTCTGAGAAGAACCCTCACTTGTTTTGAATGCCCTTGAATTTAATTTTATCAATTTTATGGGCATGTAAAACAAGGCTCAAATTTACTACACAAGCTCTAATTCATTAAATTATGTGAACTATTAGCATTGGATGGAAAAAGACTATTACCTTATAATAACTAATATATTTCCAAATAGATAGCAAGTCAGGGATATTTGTTTTTAAAAAAATATGTTTTATCCAAAGGCAATAATGTACCATTGGGAAAGGTCATGAGTACTATATCAAACCATGTGTTTGGACATGAGCATGGTTTAGAATATGAAAGTGGTTTTTAATAGGTCTCATGCAGTTTATGATACAGTTATAGGCATGGCTACTGAGGGCACTGAAAGTATCATAACATAAAAAAGAAAATAAAAAAGTAAAGAGACACAAATGTAGGGCATGGGCAAAATATTTTTAAACATTGATTCTTTAATTAAAAATTAGACTTTAGCTTCTAATACATTTTCATTTTTAAACCAAATTGTATATGTAATGATTCAAATAAAAATCCTATATTTTGTTAACTTTTTAATTTTAATATTAATGATTAATAAGTGTGTGCCTTATGCTCTTATAGAATCTGTTATAAAACTCTTGTTTAAAAGTGAACATTCAGCCCTGGCTGGTGTGGTTCGGTGGACTGAGCGCCAGCCTGTGAACCAAAGGGTCACTAGTTCAATTCCCAGTGAGTGCACATGCTTGGGTTGCAGGCCAGGTCCCCAGTTGAGAGCATGCGAAAGGCAACCACACATTCATGTTTCTCTCCCTCTCTTTCTCCCAACTTCCCCCTTTGCCTAAAAATAAATAAATCAAATCTCTTTTAAAAAAGTGAACATTCACATAATGACAGTTTTATCAAAGATAAAATGAATAAAATCCAAGGAAAATACAATTCTGAGACAACAACAAAACCAACTATAATGGTAATCACTAGGAAATCATTAAAAAGCAGAATTAGGTATTCATCAAGAATTACTAAATAAATGGAAGTTGTAGAATATTTTTAGAACTTCAAGCAACTCAGAATGTCATTTACTTCCTCTACATATTTGATAAATCTGTAACTAAAAATTATCCTAGACAAATAATTATCAATTGTTCTTCTAAAGATGCTTGGGACGTTCCCTGACCATCAATTCCAAGACCCAACATTTATTAATTACATTCTAGAATGTCTTTCTTCTATTTCCCTGAATTCTCTCCTCCTGCTATTTCTTCTGGTTTACATTTTGAAGGAATTTCAAATAATCTTTCAAAGCTAGAGTAGTGTTGATCAAACTTTAGTCAACCAGCATTTTTACTAAAATGAAATAGAAAATATCAGAGTGCTCTTGGGTAAAGTAAGAGAAACAATTAATTCATGAAACTTGTCCATATGCAGGTATGTGGGAACTGAAGTCACTCATATACAAATATGTGTCTGTCAGGTTAAAAATATATTTCTTACTCTGTGTAATGGTAAAAAAATTTTTTTGAAAAACATAAATGTATATTAGGACATCAAAACCTTTTCCTTGGCCACTTCTTATTCCTTCCACAGTTGAAGAGGATTTTCTAACTGTATGTTTTCCCCCATTGGACTCACAAAATTTTTGTTGCTGTTTACACAATTATACTCCTTATTGATTGACCAATTTTGCTATGGGAAAACGTATAGACTATTTTTTAGACTATTTTTATAGACCTTTTTTTTAACTGAACATTATAAACCTAGACTTGTAAACCTTGGAAAATGAAACATACTTAAAACTTACGATGTATGGGTGTGACATGACTGCTGCTTAGCCTTCATGGAAAGGAGCTCACATTGTAAGCCTGCACACTTAAATTATTAGAACTGATGATAAGCTAGGAAGTGGTTTTGTGTATGGTACAATTGAAACATCAATTATGTTTAATAAATATTATTCCTTTGACATGTAGTATAAAAAGTCATTTAAAAAAGATTTGTCCCACACTAATGTGACACAATTTCTCATTACTAGAGGCAGAAATAAGAAAACTTTTGATTGATTTTAAACATTGATATTATTCTTTCCTAAATAAAAACTAGAGAGATGGAAAAAATGTGATTTTATAAAATGCAAAAGTTTTCCTTGACATTTTTCTTCTCAAATCAACTGTATTCAGGCATAATACACATAAAATAGCATCTTATATATTTCTAAATGTACAACCTGATGAGTTTTGACAATGTATATACCTGTGAAACCATGGTCTTTTCCAATCTTTCTTCGACCATGCTGCATGAACCAGTATCATTGTTGAAATTCACCTATACTCCTCCATGTAGTTTGTTTCTTCCCACTGCTGAAAGGTATTCTATTATATCTACATCACGATGTTTTCATCTACGCACTTATTGATAGACATTGGGGGTGTTTCTCATGTTTGGTTATTTTGAGTAAAGCTGCTATGAATATTTGTGTACACTCTTTTTGTGGGCTTATATTTTTATTTATTTTTGGTAAATACCAAAAATTACAATTACTGAGCTGTGTGTTAACTATGTTTAACTTTATAAAGAACTCTGTCAAAATTGTATTTCAAAGTGGTTATGCCATTTTCTACTCTCACCCAATGTATAAAAATGTATTTACTATACATCCTTGCTAATATTTAGTATTTTATCTTTTTATCTTTTTAATTTTAGCTATTGTATCAGGGTTCTCCAGAGAAATAGTACCAATAAGAAATTATAAAAACAATATATGCATATGATAGTGAGGGAGGGGATTGTGGACAGCACAGTGAGTCTCCTTTATTTTTACTTTTTGTAGGAAACAGGCATTTAGATCTCAAAATTTAAATAACAAAATTACTATCAGCAGTTTAAAGCATTTCAACAATGTGTGTGAAGTCCTCTTTGCTGCCACAGACAAGGCTATTATTCTACGGTCAAAAAGCAGGACTGTCCCAAGTAGACATGTCACGCATCCTGTGGATACTCAGGCCACATGCTCAGGGCCCATTTGTGACCATGTATTCTTCCTTCTCCTCTTCCCCATCATGGGTGAGGCCTGATCTGCGTTCCCTGCTGGGTATCTGACCTGACTGCAGCAAGCCCTTCAGCCATTCCCCTGAAGCCAGAGTGGATGTGTTTGCTATGATATTCTGCTTTTTTTTTTAATCCTCATTGGAGGACATGCTTGTTGATTTTAGAGAGAAGAGAAGAGAGGGAAAGAGAGAGGGAGATAACCATCAATCAGTGGCTTCTCAAACGTGCCTGGACTGGGGACCAAACCTGCAACCCAGGCATGTGCCATGACAGGGAATCCACCCCTACTCTTCAGCTCAGGAGATGATGCTCCAAGCAACTAAGGCACAATAGCCAGGACCGCTATGGCAGCCTTGATCGCTTCAACATCCCCTGGACATAGGCCACCTTTTTTTTACTCAGTTGGCAAACCAGCACCTGGATTGAACGTTTTGCTTCTCTTGGCAATATCCTTTGCAATTTGTGTACCTCGTTTGCCCTTGAATGTTTTCTCTGTTCCCTGACTTTCTTTCAGCTTCACCTTGTGGAAACTCTGTACTCTGACTTATAGTACTTTGTAAATTATGTACAACCTGTAGTGTTTCTTAGTTGTTATAGGATCTCTTAGAATACTTAGTTAAGTCAGTGGTCTCAGAAATGCTACAGGGTCCATATCACCCAGTTCCACAAGACTGCTGTTGGGGAGAATGAGTTCCACCAGACAGAACAGAGCCTGGTCAAGTCCCTCACCAAAGCCACATATTTGGTTGTTCACCAATAATATTGTCAAAGTCTCCTCAACTAAGAAAAACCATCCAGTGTCCTGATTTCATTGTCTGAAAAATCAATAGCATCAAAGTTGTCTAAGGTCATAACCAGATTTTCAATGACAGGAATTTTATATCCACGGAGGTTCAGCTGGTGATCCCACATGGCAGCTGGTATCCTGATTCAACTGCTCAATCAGCTCCACTGTCAGCTTCACCATTCTCTATGCATGTATTTGTAATGGCTTCCATGATTATGAAGGTTAAGAATTCAAGACCTGTAGTCAGCAAGCTGGAGACCCAGGAGAGCTGATGGTGTGAGTTCTAGTCCAAAAACCAGCAGTCTTGAGATCCAAGAAGAGCAAATGTTTCAGCCTGAGTGCAAAAGCAAAAACAAAGAGAGGCCAATGTCCCAAATGAAACAAGCAGAAGGATTTTCTTTTTACTCAGACTAATTGATCTATTAAGGTCCTCAACTGATTGGATGAGGCCCACCTTCATTAGGGAGGACAATCTGCTTTACTAGTCAACAGATTCAATGTTAATCTTATCCAGAAACATCCTCACAAACATACCCAGAATAATGCTTGGCCAAACATCTGGCACCCAATGGCCTAGCCAAACTGAAACATAAAATTAACTATCAGATAGATCTATGCTCTCCACCTCCCACTCTCCACACACACTTACCACCCTGCTTTGCATGTAGATGATCCAGCTTTGGTGTTTCATGTAGAGTCAGCCTGATACTCTCCCTAGGGCCTGGGTTCCCAAAATTAGTCTCAACTTTTTACTTAAAATTACTCTCAAATTCTTTCTTCCTAACAAAGAATTTGAAGGGTTCCTAAGAAATAGTAATGACAAATCAAGTGTAATGATAAATCAATGGGCAAGCTCTTGCTCACAAAGAAGTTTAGAATCACTGGCATGGGGCCTGTAAATAATTCTTGGTGGAGTGAGTTGTGGATATTCTTAACCTGTGGCCACATGATTGGAGAAAGTCATGAGAACTATAAAGGAAGTGTTGGAAAATTCCTGGTAAAACTGAAATAAGGAGGAAAAAGTTGTAGAAATGTGCCAGGAATACTTTGAGAACACGCAGAATGTTCTAAGGAGTAAACATAGTGGAGGAAAACAATAATAAAAACAAGCAATCTGGGGATATTCTTATCATTTAAATTGTGTAACTATAGATGAAAAATTAGATAGTAAAGAAGAGAGACAGCCACTGAAGAATTCTAATGAAGTGGTTTTGATGGTTGAAATGATGTGTCACTAACTCACATTTTTTGTTGTTGAGAGGTAAAATCTTTTTATCATAAAGGAGGACAGTGAGGTTATCCTTTATTGACCTTATTTTTTGTTATTGAATTTATTGCAGTGACAGTGGTTAATAAAACCATACTGGTTTCAAATGTACAGCTCTATAACATATCATCTGCACACTGCATCATCTGCTCACCACCCAAAGTCAAGTCTCTTTCTGCCACCATTTATCTCCCTTGTGTCCTCTTCCATCACCCCACCCCCCCTTTCCTCTAGCGGTCCCCATGCTGTTGTCTGTGCCTGGTTTTTTGTTGTTGTTTTTGCTTCTCTTCACCTTTTTCACCCAGCCCCCCAACCACACCCACCCTGACAGCTGTTGGTCTGTCCCCTGTACCTATGGGTCTGCTTATACTTCATTAGTTTATTTAGTTCATTCGATTTTACATGTAAGTGAGATCATATTGTATTTGTCTTCCTCTGCCTGGCTCATTTTACTTAGCATAATAATCTCCAGTCTATCCAGATGTCGCAAAAGGTCAGATTTCCTTCATTTTTACAGCTGCATAGTATTCCATTGTCTAAATGTATCAAGCTCTTTTATGGTTAATTAATATATGACAAAGGAGGCAAGAACATATAATGGGAAAGATACAGTCTAATCAATAAATGGTGTTGGGAAAAAATGAAACTAGACCACCTCCTTATACCATACACAAGAATAAGTTCAAAATGGATTAAAGACTTAAATGTAAGAAAATAACAAGGTTAAGACTTGAGGAAATGTCAAAAATAAATAACAATAAAAATCGTTGAAAAGTTACCAATCAAAAATTCTCCAAATGATAACATCTTTTCTTTCCTAAATTTCTTAAAGCTTTATTCAATTTTTTATAGATTTATTTTTAACATTTCATTTTTTATTCTAGTAGAATACAGCTATTCTATTAAAGAAATCTAAGAGAATACTTCCCTTGTCAACTGAAACATGTCATTTTATGTCTATAAAGTTCTAATAGTAATGATCACAATATAAAATGAGATTTGTGCCCTTTTTCCCTTTTTTCTTTTTCAAAAAATAATGATATGCTAGAGCAAGACTAGTAATGAGAGTGACAATAAATAAAAACATGATAATAGGAAGAGGCTGAATCAGGTCAGCCATATTATTTAATGTAAACCAAGTCATTTAAAATTTATTTTACAAAAACAGATGCATTTAAATTACTATTTAGGTGCTCTTACACATTACTGTTTACAGAGTATTGTTTAAATATGCTGCTCATTTAGTTCTGGCTCAGTTGGTAACCATGTTAATGAACAAGGTTGTGTTTAAACCATTTATTTAAAACATGCAAATACTTTGAAGCAAAAAAAAATAGTGTCTTCCCCTCTGCAGGGGCTCATATGTAGAAAAGCAGTGATTTTATGCAGTGGATTCTGGTGAGACTTAAGAGTTGATAAAAGTTTAAAGCATGATGGAATTTCTATATTCAGTAAAAAGAAAGTTCATTGCAGTTGTGTTCACGGCCTCTTTATTTTTTGCTTGGAGTTTTAAAAATGCTTCTAAAAGAGATGAATGTTTTATTGATTAAGCAACCCAACAATTTTTTACTGTGTATAAATAAAAGCTAGGTGTTTCAGCAAATTCTGGTTGTAAAAGTGACAGGAGTCGACATTATTTGGTAAATGACTACAGCAATTCCTTGCTAAACATTTTTCAAATTTCAATTAACTTTTTTCTTCTGCTATGTACTAAACAATAAAGTAACTGCCGTTAGATGGCATTTTGTCATGTCTGAATGTTACTATTTCACAAAGAGCAATCATTTTTTGACTCATACGCTGTCAGTAAAATAATTTCATTTACTTTTTCATTGATGCTTAACCCTCTTTAATAACAACCTTAACAAATGCCATTTAATGATTAGCCAGGAAATGCCTTCATATAATTAGCACTTTCCTAACACCAAGCAGAACCCCTTTGTCCTAGGGGAGTAGAGGGTGGGCAAGCATTTGAGGAGGCCCACCAAAAGACAATTCTAGTCAAATATCCTCAATGGTCACAGAGGATGAATATCTGGAACCATTTAATAAAGCCTCCGGGGGAGGAGAAGGCAATGCTCTTTAGTGTTATCATCATTTTGTAAATGGCCGAGGTGGGTTTCAGCATTCTTCCTTCCTGTGTGCAAATGTGGAACATCTGTGGGAGCAAATGCCTACGCAGGCCGCGCAAACAAAAATAGAAAGATTTTTATTTTAAAATCTCTCTCCCAGATACTGTATGAGATGAGAAATAGAAGAGATCTGTTTCAGGATATTTTAAGTTGGTATTTACAGTTGCTACAGAGGATAATCAGGTTCACCATTGTTTCAAGACAATGGTCTTAACAATTTTTTGAATGTCCTCAAGCATAAGACTCACCTGTGTAGACAGAGGCAGGTTGAGGTAATGCTTTTAAAAAGAGGTAGATTGTGTTACAGTCTGCTCAGTGCAAAGTCTCCATGATGATTACAGATCTGAAAGCAATTTGAAAAGGATGAATTCTATTCCCCCAATGCCTTCTGCTAAAGCAGTTATGCTTGCTATTCCAGATTACTTTTTAAAACTTATATGTTGACTATATTCAAGTAATAATTATAATATTTCAGTTCAATTTGGCTCATAAAAATTTTTTATCACATTCTTAGGCTAAATTCCCTAAGCATACCCAGTTAATTTAAACTAAATGATTGAAGAAAGTGGAGGAAAGTAGTTTGGTTTTTTCATCCTCTCAGGTGTTTATCATACTTTTCAACATAGTTATCACACTTTGAGATTAGAAAATTTATACACTGAATAATAAGTTCATGTAAGAATCAGGCATCAGCATCTGGTCTTTTGGTCTTTCTAGTTGAAGACAAAATACATGTTTAATTTATTCTACAATGCCAGTTTGGACGTCGCTTAAGTAAGTCCATTCTGTGTCTATTCACTATATAGTGGAAAACACGTTTGCTAAATTTGGCATTTAGTAGATATTATTGAGGGCTCCTTTAATCTCTGCCGAAGAAGTTATTTTAACATATTAGGGAAAAATTTTATATATTGAAAACTGCATGTTATGAACTTTATTTAGTATGTTCTATTTGGAAAATGTCATGCCAATTATATATTTTTAAATGTTTGCATCTCAAGAAAAGGCACTATACTAAGTTTCAGTTTAATTTAAATCTTAGTGATTGTAAAGCAGTAGCATTTTCTTTAATTCATTGAAGAAAACTCTTGTTGATGTTGGCAAGAAACTAGAACTGATTTATAAAGAATAGGGCAAAAGTGTCTTTAGATTAGACAGCAACATAACATATCACTTTGATATATTACAGTGGAGAGGTGATATTGAACCAAAAAGAGCCTGCAGTTTTTTTGAGAATTTTCCTGGGTCTGTAGACTGGAAAACTGCTGACAATAGATTATATGAGTTATTCCAGAACTTTCCTGCAAATGAGATTAGCATTGTCTCACCAAAACTGCCCTATCAATTCAACATTGAGAGAAGTAATTTTCCAGATTTATGTATATGTATGTATGTATGTATGTGCATATGTATTATATATTTGTAAAATTCAAAATGATATTCACTACATTCATCAAAATACATTAAATATTTTGGCTGAATAGAGGTAGTTTTATAAAAGCCTGGATTATTTTTTCTAAATGTTCTTATTGTCTTTAAATTTATAACTTTTCCCTTCATCCCTAATCTCTGTAATTAAAATTGTTGCTATAAAGTTTGTGTTTTATTGTGGTTCATGGGTGCAGAGTCTAACTCATCAAAAGTGTATCATGTGGTCCGATTAGCTCCCTTGCAAACATCTTTTGGGTTGCACATCACATAGCCTACATGCAATTAGAAGTAAAGACATGGATGGATACAGAGAAAAGTGAGGTGGTGTCCTTGACTATGCTTACTGAATTTCAGAATCAAACTGAAAACATGTTTTCATAGTTACCACTTACTTTAACTTCATGTCAGTTTCTAACTGGATTACATTTTAATAAATAACAATCATACAGAAAAACTTTAAAAATAAAATTAGATGCTATGGAGGATATGGAATAAAGTAAGCCATGAATTTTGTCCTTGAGAAGCTAATGGTTTAATATAGGAAATAAGATATGTAAATCACCATGAATAGAGAGATGATAGGTAATGTGAAAGAAATCTCTGAGATAATTTTGTAAAGAGAAAAATGACTTCAGAGGAGGCCTGGTGAGGAATGTGGCAGATGAGTTTTGGAAATGAGTCTGGTAGAAATAATCAGAAAACGAGAAAAGCAGTGAAGTTCATAGTGCATAAAATTACTAATAATGGGGAATGATCATAAAGTAAAATTACCGGATCGGGGTGCTGCAGCTGCTTCTGGAACCGGACAGGGAGACCCCGAGGCCGCCGCTCTGCTCTGAGCCTGTGTCTTCAGTCCGTTCACCTGCCGCTCCTCCACATTCGCCTTTTCGTGTTTCAATAACCAACTCTCCGAATGTTGTGGATATCCGACGTGGCTGAGGGACTCCTTGCAATTTATTTTCTCCTGTCTCTATTCCATTTTTAAGGACCAGAATAACAGATAAGGGAGGTTCATCTTCTAACAATGTTCATATAACATTTAGAACCAAATTCCAAGGCAACATTTGAGAATGAGTCATTGACTTCAAGCACAGGAGAGTTGAACAGATGAGGAGAAAGGAAGCGGTTTTTCAGATGGGGCAGAGCCCCGGGGACATCAGGAGAACTTCGGGTCCTTAGGGATTCCCAGGCCATTCGATGCCGAAGGAGTAATGTCAACCTCAGATCCTGGGTAGGTGCCAAGAAGGATAATTGCCTGTGGAAAAATTAACTTGGATAAATTGAAAACTGCTCTTTACCCATATATTAAACAATCTGGAAACTCTCATTTTGCCACATGTTTTTTTTGTTTGTTTCTGGACAGTTTGCTTACAACTAGCAGCTGTAGTTTTTTTTATATTACTCACTTGCTGAACATGTGTAAGTAGAAAAAGTTTAGAAAAATGAGTTAAGTTGGGGTAGGCTGCTTCGAATGTGTAGGTCATGGGGTGAACAGCATTCCTGGGCCTTTTAAGGCAAGCACATTGTGGCTACCATAAGTGAAATTCCTCTCATTAATTTTAATTGGGCAAAGTAATCTTTACTTCCTTTCCCTAACCCCAACTTCATTCCATGCTTTCATTACGTTATTAATGTACCTCACCAAAAAAGCAGCTCATCTCTTCTTGATCTCCTGATAAGCGTCTTAGAACAGTTCATCCAAAGCTTCCCCACGGTTTCCAAGCCCTCGTTTCTCCACACTCCCTCATTCTCAACAGATGAGCTCACCCCTAACTTATGGAGGAGCAGAAAGCCATTTAGCATAAACCCACTCATCTGTTCTCTTCTCAGGTTTGATTTCTATGACTATCATGTCTCTTTCCTTAATCTAATCTCAGAGAAAGAGAGGTTTCCCTTCCTTGCCGAGGTGTAACACGGTGCCTTGCTGCTCTAAGCACAACCTGAAGAGCCAAAGCATCAGTATCACCAGGGAGCTTGTACAAAATGCGAATCTAAGGACCCAGGCTGGCCCTACAAATCAAAATAAGGGCATTAGCAGATGATTTGCACACACATTCACATTGTGTTATAGATCTGTCAGTCCTAGATCCCCCGGGGCTGTTTTCCTTCAATTATTTACTTCCATCGTTGTACTATATCATTTCATCATTACACTACTATACCTTCCTCTCTTGGCTTTTTAAATATTCGTAACTCTTTTTTTTTTTTCATTCTCACCTGAGGACATGCTCATTGATTTTAGAAAGAGGGGAAGGGATGGAGAAAGGGAAACATTGATAGGAGGTAGAAACATCCATGGGTCCACAACCCAACCAAAAACCAAACCAAACCTGCGACCTAAGCGTGTGCACAGACGGGAATCAAACCTGCGACCATTCAGTTTCCGGGAGGATGCTCCACCCAGCTGAGCCACACTGGCCAAGGCGCTCATAGCTTCTTTTTTTCTGTCTTGTTAAGTCCTTCTCTCCCCACCACTTCTCACTTGAATAATGCTTTCTGAGATTCTTAGCCTGTCCTTACACCAGTGTCTTACCCCACAATCTTAGCATCCATCCTTTCGCAGTGACTCCTAGCATTTTACTTCTACAGGTAACTTTGAAAGTGGCCGGTGATCTCCAGTTTTCCAACCAATCTTGACTTAGTCTTCATGCCTTTAAATTTCTGTAGATTTGGCATTGCTTATCATGGTCTTGAAACATTCTCCTTGGGTTCCCATGACACTAGGTTTTGCCCAGGGCTCTGGTGCATGAATTTGGCTTTTTTTTTTACTGTTCTTCTCCTGCGGTTGAAGGACTGGTGTAGGAGAATGCTGGGCTATAAACATGAGATACCTTAATCACAAGAAATCCCCTCTTACTTTAGAATTGTTTTAGAGGAGGGAGGAGGGTGTTATTGCAGCATTTAAGGGTAAATCAAACTGAAATCCAGAACTTTAATACAGATTTGCTCAAAATGAAAGGAAAGAAGGACCCTTATGGAAAAGTCCTGGGCACTAAAATTGCCCCATCAGATTTTTTTGATGTCATCTTCTAAAAGAGGCAATAAATGAGCTAAACAGCTTTTAGACTTTTCCTCATGATGTGGGGATTTCTACATAATTATTCATTTGATGGGAAGTCTCTCCACTGAGTTCTCCCTCGTCCCCCACCTTGGTAGAAATAACTTTAGGAATCAGAAAAATTGTCATCAATACAGGGAGTTAGAAAGGAAAAAGAACCCAGAATTCTTCCATCTCAGAGATGACCACGGTTACCACTTCGAAGTTCATCTTTCTAAATTTTCACTCATAGATAGGTAGGTAGATAGATAAATAAATGTTTTATTATTATTCTGTCTACTAAGAGCCATAACTGCTTTTGTTGGTTACTTATACAACATGGCTCAAGTTTCTATGTAAAAGCTTTATGTCTGTATTATTCTTAATCACTAAATATTATTCTGGTGAATTGCTGTGGTATACTTTATTTGAATAATTGTTTATCAGTCTTTTCAGTGTTTTGGTCCTTTAAACAGTGTTTAAATGAGCACTAGTGTATAGATATCTTTATTTATTTATCATATAATTTTATTATAATAAATTCCCAAAAGTGGCATTTTTAGGTCATGGGATGTATATAATTCAATTGTGGATGTATATTGCAAAATTGTCCACTAATTTATAAGCCACTCACAGTGTGTAAGTGCTTATTTCACCTGATACTTACTAATATTTTTAGGATGAGGATTAAAGTCATATTAGTGAAGGGCTGTATCCTACATTTTTTAAAAATTTTGGTATTTTATTCATCACAAGTTTTTGGAATGATTTTTATTAAAATATTATTTATTGTGATTATTAGGTTTTTTGTGCCTGAAGTGAGGAAGTTGTCTCACCGTAGTCCTGGTTTTGAATACTGGGTCTGACATTAAAACAAAATGCCAATACAACAATATGATTGGTATAAAATGATAGTTACTTGTTACATTAGTTTACATTTTTTTAATTTGTAAATTTTAAGCAATTTTTACATTTAATAAAAATCTGTATTTCTTCATCTAAATTTCTTGCTTGTGTTCTTTGCCAACTTTCCTCTGAAATACTGTCTTTTTTGTTTTGATTGTTTAAAACTCCTTTTCTTTTTATCATATAAATTGCAGTAATTTCCCCATTTTTAAAAAATTTGCAAGAGTTTTGCCATGATTTTTTCTACCTATAAGTTTGGAAAATGTAGCTATGATGTGAATGCAAGAACTGTTTAACATGGAAAACTAATTTTTAGTTGTCCTCCCTTTCCTCAAGTATTTTTTCCTAAGAGAATTTGAAGACCACAGCTCCCTTGCCCTTGAGGAAAGGTGAACTGTTTTGCAATTAGTAATAGTTTGAATATTTTGAAATACGCCATCAAAGTTCATTATGACAGAAGAAGAGAGAAGGCAGGTTGGCAAAGAGAAGCAGAGTGCAGAAACAGGAGCTAGAATGGGGTTGTTCCCACTACTATAAGGACCTGTGTAGACGAGGCAGGACTTCCACATTCAGAGCTGACCCACAGCACGCTGCAGGGGTGGCTGGATACTGGAGAGGAAGGTTGCATTCTACTTCCAGACAGAGGAGGCTGGTTCCTTAAATCCCCATGTGACACATAAGCCATAGAGAGTTACCTGACTTCAACCATGGACTTGGATGTTGAGAATGGAAGTGTGAGAAATTCCTTGGAAATTAAAAGCACTGACATGTGCATCCCTCCTACTCCATCCCAATAACCCACGTAATTTTACAGGTAGCACATAAGCCTCTCTGAGTGCAACCTTGAGAAAGAGAAGAGGGCACCAAGTATTACAACCTTGGAATTTCCTGACAATGTGTTAGGAGATTGAAACTAGATTAATTTAAAGGAAACAAAGTTATTCATTATATATTCAAATTTGGAGACTGAAATTTCAACTTTCAAATGATTTAATAACCTTCTTGCATTTTTTTTGGATTTGATAGGCTAGAAATAGGCTTTCCCATATCAAAAACATTTTTCATTATCCTGTAATATCTCTAGTATGTTAATGATTTTCTTTTTATTTTTAAATCTTTAACTCATCTCCAGTTTATTTTGGTGAGTTTTGTACGTAG
Organism: Trachops cirrhosus; assembly: GCA_028533065.1. Classification (NCBI taxonomy): domain Eukaryota; kingdom Metazoa; phylum Chordata; class Mammalia; order Chiroptera; family Phyllostomidae; genus Trachops; species Trachops cirrhosus. The sequence goes on along the minus strand of CM052541.1, from coordinate 29,349,881 downwards.
CTGGGATGTAATTTTAAAATTGTTTCCAGAATGGTCAGCCAGTTTAATTATCACCTTAAGCATATAAAATTCACAGTGTATAAGCTGGGCAAACTGGGAATATAAAACCAGTTATCCCTTTTTTCCTTTTTTTGTAATCTGTCAGGTTAGTCTTTCTGGATTTACTTCAGTTTTATCCTCTTTCAGTGTATTCCACCCTGCAGCCAAAGTGATCTTTCTAAAAGACAAATCTGCTCACTCCGTAATCACTGCTGAGCCAAGTTCCAAGGGCTGTGCAGCAGAACAGGAATCTGCTAGGTCAGGAGAGCCAGGACTTCCAGGAGGGAAGTTTGATACAAAGTGACATTGTCAAAGAAACATATTCTGGAACACAAAGAAGTGGATTCCTGGTTTGGCTTCTCTGTCTGTGAAACTATTTCCAACTGAAAAAGTACTCGCCAGGAATGCTGTGGAATAGATTCCTTCATAGATAGAAAGTTAGAAGGGAGGATTTCAAGATTCCACAATTGTGCTAAGTGTGTGGAGTTCCATAGGACCACAGTTCAAAATACAATAAATTAAGGGAAAAAATTATCATTGTTAAGACTGTGATCTCCTTTGACCTCCTGTTTAAATATATCTACTTTTTAATTAAATACTATTTGATCTATTAGGTTCTATTAACTGCTATTTATATTAATGGTTTTTAAATGATGGAATATTATTTTCTGAATATCTAATACATTTATTTATAATTGTTTTTTTAATTGGTATAGTATTTTATCACAAAACAATATTGCTATAAAATGTTAATGTATATCCTATATCACTGTTTTGGATATCTAATTCATAATGATGGCCCAAATATGTTAAAATATGTTAGCTAAAATTTGATGTTAATATAACTCATTAAAGTGATTTCTTTCTTTTAGTATGGAGAAAAGTTAGTGAACTTTTACATAGTTTCTGTAAAACAATTGGAAAAATAAGTTTATTATACTTTTCAGAAATATGCGTCAACTCAACACTGACTATCGTATGAAACAGGGGCAAGGACAGTATCAGAACTTCATGCCTGGATGATTTAGTCTCTGAACCACAATCTAGTTCAGGCTAGAGTCACAGGGTTACTAAGACATTAGGACCAAGATCACAGAAGGGAATCAAGTGCCATATGCTTTGACTTGATTATTATTAAATGTTTCCCTTCAGGAACATCACATTAATTTTTCCATTTCAGAAAGAAAATTACTTTTGCGATAGTTAGAACAGGGCACTAACTAGAGCCCTCCAAAACCTGGACATTTGCCAACTGCCTTGAGATATGCTTGATAGATCATTTCCTTCCCACTCCTCTACATATAAGCTGTGTTCTAATTGTCTAGTAGGTAGGAAGTATAATTTGGTGCTAAATGAATTTCTAAAAATATTGTTTGGAATACCTGCATGATCCACAGTGGGCAGGGAGACATTTGCCTGAACAAAGACTTCAAATATACGGTGGTTTTCCCTCAAATATGTTTGTAGTAACATTTTCCTATTTTTAAAATATGTCAGATTAAAAATGTAATAGAACTACCCTGGCTGGTGTGGCTCAGTGGACTGAGTGCCAGCCTGTGAACCAAAAAGTCACCCATTCGATTCCCAGTCAGGACACATGCCTGGGTTGTGGGCCAGGTCCCCTGTAGGAGAAGTGTGAGAGGCAACCCACACATTGACAAAAAATGTGATAAAATTTAGCAAATGAAGGAAGGTAGTAGAAAATAACAGCCCCTTCAATCAGCAGATGTTTGAAGGTCTACTCTATAAATAAAACTTTCAAAACTTTTTTATCTCCCAAGGACAGCATATTTTATAGGACAGGTTATTTATATTGTATGCAAATCTACTTAATAAATTTTCCAGATTGCACACAGGACGATAAACATTTGTCAGAACATTCCAGGATTTGAGAATTTTACTTTATTTGGCATCCGTATGAGCACTTTTTGTGTTTTGATAATAGTTGGGACTGCTTCCAAAAATATTATGCTCTTTGTACCACTATATATGGGGTGCAAGCTGTTAGTTCCTTCACTTTTTTTACCAAAAAATTTCCAAAATGTCATTTTATTAAGAGGTTAAAATATAGCTTCTTAGAATTATCTCTATATGACCTAAAATTATAAAATCATATTGATTTTTCCTCTGCACATATACTCTGTGTTGTAAAAAATTCAAACAATGGCCATAAGATAGTGTTGTATTCCCATTCAATCTCTGTTTTTGAAAGTAACAAATTCTTCAGCATTAGTTTTTCCCAACCCCAGCCTAACAAATTAAACACTGCTAGAGCCTCTTTCAATCCTGGTATATCAGTTACCTATCACTTTGTGACAAATCACCTAAAAACTCTGCAGCTTCAAACAACCACTGCTTATTTTTTTATCACGATTCTGCAGGTTGACTGGGAGGGTCTTCTGGCAGTCCCAGGTAGGATAGCTGAGCCTCTCTCCATCCACTAGGAAACAGAATGGGCTTCTTGGTTGATTTGGCTTCTTACATGGCAGCTGCACTCAAAAGGGTAAAATTGGTAGAGGTGAGACCTCTCGAGGCCTTGTCTATCATTCAGGGTCACTTTTGCTACATTCTATTGGACAAAGAAAGTTACAAGGCCAGCTCATATTTAAGAAGATGGAGAAATAGACTCTGTCTCTTCCTTATTTGGATGACTGACAATGTCACCTCCTAGGATAGGGAAGAATTTTGGCCATATTTTGCAATCAACCACCTCTGAGAAGTAAGAAAGTGGCCATGGCTGCAATCTAATCAGTCACCTTAACCAAGTGAAAATCTCAGGAAACCAGAAAACAGACAAATCATACAACCCAATTAAATGAAATTTTGAACAGGCACTTCACAAAAAACATGTAAATGGTTAATAGGAACATGCAAAAATACTCAACACCATTAGACATTAGAGAAATGCAAATTAACACTACAGTGACACAAAATATGGTTTATTTATTTTCTCATCCATTTATGTAACTACAATGTATTATTTTCTCAGTGGCAAGCATCATGATAAGCAATAGCTATATAAAGATAATTCATGTCTCTTGAAATTCACAATAGAGATGAACAAATTGATGGCAAAACAGACTAATTACTATTATAATAGAGAGTGCACAAAATTTATAAAGGCTCAGAGGAAAAAGTGACTGAACTTTGAGAGACTGGAGAAAGAAAAGGGAGGCTGATTTCTAGATGGTCTTGAAAGAAGAGTGAAAGTTTACAAGAAACAATAGGGAGAAAGAGTATTCAAAAAAAGAAGCAAGCACAGAGATGTGGCAGGGGATGCCAGGTTTGGAAAACGGTAAGGAAGCTTAGCCTGCAAGGAAAAGGAGCGAGGTTAGTTGGAGCTGATGGGTACGTGAGCTGGCAAATGACAGGCTTATGATACACTCGCCTGCTCTGCTGTTTCAGGGGTTGGTAGGCCAGCACATAAGATGACTCCCCCATCAAGTTTGTTAATCTTACCCTTCTCTACTTCTCCTTCAAGAAAAAAAAAATCCCACCGTTCCTGAAACTTCAGTAACACTTTGTTTGTAAACTTACCCCATTTTCTCTCTCATATTTAGATTGTTTTCCTTCATGCCTCATCTTTCCTATTAGACGGATGACTCTGTGAAGTGCTGACCTCTGTCAATGCTCTTCTCTTCATATTTTGCAAGATTATTTACTTCCACAGCTCACCAGTAAATGCTTGTTAAATAAGTTTTTTACTATATCTATCAATTATGTTTTGGTATATATCATTGACATGTTGAGAAGAGAAGGCCAAATAAAATACAACGTAGTTTCCTGAAATTGTGTCATAAGTTTTAGGTGGAAATGAAACTCAAATTGTCAAACTTAGTTTAAATATTGTAGGCTTTCTTTAAAATTAAATGGCTTTATGTATTTTTAAATTGTTGCTCTTTTACATATATTTTTAAATTTTGGAATACTTATCATTTACAATAAGGATTCCTTTATACACTCAATATTTTAAATTGAACTTAGCTTTCTTGGCCTTACCCACTAAAATTTGTTCTCAGTATTAATTCTTTGTCCTGAAATCACATTGTAACAGTAATTCATAACAGATATATCAAATGCACTGACAATGTGAGATACAGAATACATTCATATATGAACTAATAAACTCAAAATACATTATAGTTATTCTTGGAAGGTGGGTTTGGAGATAATGAGTAAGTTTGTTTTAGCACCTCAAGGAGTAGAATGTAGATAGCCTGAAAATGCTCACTTGATCTAAAATAAGATGTAAATTATTTTTAAAATAAAAACTACACAAAATAAGGCTAGGCTGATATATGTGACGATAGAGTAAAAAAAAAACAGAGAGGCAAGGAAATAAAGTTTTGATACTTAGTGTGTTTTGGAAATAAAGGTATTAAGTGAGAACTATCTGAATAATTCAAAAAAGACAAAAAGTATTTTTCACTGTCAAAATTAACAAACTTCATTGAGCATCTATTATGTGCAGGGTACATGAGAGCTTTCATTATTTAGCTACAGTATATTCAGATGAAAACCTTCACTTTCTATTTTATTATAACATGTCTAGACAGAGACTTGGTTTCTACCCAGAACTAAAGGACACTTAAATAATTTATTTCTAGGTGCAAGGATCTATCTTCTAACTTCTGTCAATCCTTCATCAATCATTCCAGTCCCTAACTAACCAGATGGGATTTTCACCAAGCCATGACAGTTAACAGGCACTGTTGAGTCAAGAATGAAAATTAATTCTATAGACAATGACCTTCTTCTGGAAATGCTTACATAATCAAGGTTTGCATTCAATCACTGAAGATGTAGTCTACTTGATTTAGGAGAGGCCTTTTCTTCTATGACTATGTTGCTTGCTATTGAACAAGAGCTGATAGGGAAGATATTTGTCAGAAGACAGGTTTTCTGCTACTTTCCAAATGATGAGGTTCGGGTCATTTAAAGTATGGTTTGTCCATTTGTGGAGGAGAACAATGATGTTCATCTCCTCTCCGACTGCAATAGTGTCCAGTGCATCAAGAACCAGAGTAATTTGTAATGCATTTTCAGCGTCACAGACTAAAATACCAGTAGCATTTTTAAGTGCCTACCCCATCACAAATAATTAGTTAACTGTATATCACTGAGTCCAGAAATAATAATGAGGAAATATCATTATTCCCATGTTACATGCAAAGAGACTGAGATTCAGCAATCTTATCTGGCATGGCCAAAGTGACATTTCAAATTAGTACTGGAAACAAAATTTAGAACTGTGTGTTCTGACCTCAAGTTCACAGCTTTCTTAATTCTTCCCTCTCCCTTTCAGAGAAATAACATCGTAACAGTATTTTCTCCAGATTGTTCAGTGTGTCAAAGTAACCCACCCTGTAAATTCTACAAACTTCAAACTGGACTTTTCCCCTCTACCACCAATCATGAAGACCTCATAGCCATATCACCTCCAGGGAAATTTGTCATTGCCTCAAAAAGAAGCTACGAACAAAAATAGCTTTTCATAGTTTCACCTGTAATTAAAACAATCCTTATCCCAAAACATTTGGAATCAGCCATTACACCATACTACTCTTCCTTTTAATCAAAATTTTTAATGAAGTAATAGAGCCTTCAAAAAAAAGTTTCTAACATCAGGTAAATTTAACAATGAAGTTGGGATATTTTCTCAACCTACAAAAGTAATTAATTCACCACCTGGCTCAGTGCCTCAAATGGATTAAATATAAAACATGAAAATTGCTTTCAGTTAAGGGACAGTGAGATGAGATCACATGAGAACTTTGTAAAAAGACTCACAAGATCAAAGACAGCACATTGGCAGCGGGTCAGGGTATCTGTTTAAGCACAGCTACTCTCATGATTCAAACAATCGGTATTTATGTGAAGCTATAAATAAGCAAGCTCTGTCAAGAAAGTGTCCCCAGTTTGTGGCTTTTAGAAACCTCTGAGGAGAGGTGTATTTATCCCGGATTTTAGTATTTATTGGCTACCAACAGGTTTTCAGAACCGAGTCTCATTGGCATAAAGGGATAGATATCACTGGATTTTTTTAAAAAAACTACAGAAGATAGGCACAAGGTTCATTCTGTGTACTCCATAATTCTAAATTTCCTCTTTTAACCCTTAGGGATGGGATTCCTTCCTAGCACATGTCTTGGCACATAGTAGGCTTTCCAAAAAATATTTGATGTCAGAATATTTAAGGTATTGATTCAGGGACATTAACAAACAATATATCTGTCACAGAGCCAGTATAATAGTCGTGACTAGACACTGGACTCAGACTGTCTAGGTTCAAAGATTTATTGCATTGCTTACTAACTTTATGATCTCACTCATTATTAAAAAAGTGGAAGGGGGCCGGTATTAATCCATTAAATAAAATGTGTATGTAATAAGCTTAGCACAGTGCCCAGCAAATAGTAAGTGCTCAATAAATATTAGCACGTATTATCATTGATCTGGAGTCCCATATTTACCAACTTTATATTTTTAAGACTGCATTCATTTATTTTAGAGAGAGGAGAAGGGAGGGAGGAAGAGAGGGGGACAAACACCGATGTGTGAGAGAAACACTGATGAACGCCCCCAGCTGCAGACCTGCCCCGCAGCCCAAGCATGTGCCCTCACTGGGAATCAAACCGGCGACCTTTAGGTCTGCCAGACGACACCCAACCCAGTAAGCCACACCAGTCACGACCCATATTTCCAACTTTAAATCTCATATCTTTGTGACTCACAGAGAGAAATGAGAGCTGAATGACTGTTCTACCAGGTAAATACCAACTGGATAAGTGACTATACAAAAGAGTAGAGATAAATGGAGAGAGCTATTACAGGAGCCTTCAGGGATCTGTCTTTGGCCTCTTCTGATCAATATTTTTATCAGTGACTTGCTTGGAAACTTATTACATACAAAACTATCTGACATGCCTGATATAAAATGGCGTCTAACACTCTCTGATGCAGCCTTTCTCAGATTCTCACTAAAATATCTGTGAAAAACAAGCAAATTGTCAACATATCAAAATGTGAAAGTGATAATACATGCACCGTGGGAATCCAGGAAGCACTTGCACTATCAGTATGATTTACAAAGCTTCTACATTAATTTATCACAATCCATAGTAGCCCGGGATATATTTAATTTATCCAATTGATATTTCCTGATTGTCTACAATGTGCACAGCACTATTCTAGAAGCCTGGAATCTGTTAGTGAAAAAAACATAGATCCCTGTCCTCATGGAACAGAGGGATAGAGAGTCATCATAATTAATAAATATACATATTTTGTGTTAGATGGTTTTGAGTGCTATGAAATAAAATGGGGCAAAGGAGAATATTGGCAGAGGATGGGGGTTGCAGTATTAAAAAGGAGTGGTCAGGGAAGGCTTCATTAAGAAGTTTAAATTGGAGCCAAGGCTCAAGGATGCCTTAAAGGAAGTAAGGCAGTTTGCTATAGGGGCATCTGAAGGAGGAATATTTCAGGTAGAGAGAAGGGCTTGGGGAAAGGTTCTGAGGTGGGAAAAAAGAAGAAAACAAGATAAATCACATCTTTTTTTCTTAAATGAACAAAATAGAAAGTTAACCAGAAGAGTTTGCTTTAGGAAAGAATAATAATATGTATATTGATAACAGAGTCAAAATCACAATTTTACAAAGGCCAAACTGAATCAAATGAAATATAATGGAGATGAGTGCAAAGTATTGCAGTTGCGCCCACCACTCTGACCCTGCACAGCTGATCCTTCACAGATGGCAGAAGTGGGTGGTCAGTGGTCACACCCAGTCCTTACAGCTGATTGGCCTGCGTAAATCCCTCCCATTGACCTGCCAACAGCAACCAAGGCTCAACTACAAGAGAACGATGTACTCAGCCCACATGAAGTGTGCACCTTGAGGACCCAGCTTGGGTGATAGGGGATGCTGTGCCACTGGACCCTACAGGATACCTACTATATTAAGCCACACTACTAAGACATGGAGTCAAAGCAGCTCTACCTAATACATAGAAACAAACACAGGGAGGCTGCCAAAATAAATAGACAAAGAAACATGGCCCAAATGAAAGAACAGATCAAAACTCCAGAAAAAGAACTAAACAAAATGGAGATAAGCAATCTCTCAGCTGCTCAATTCAAAACACTGTTTATAAGGATGCTCAAGGAACTTAGTGAGGACCTCAGCAGCATAAAAAAGACCAGGTCAGAAACAAATGATACACTGATTGAAATGGAGAACAATTTATAGTAGAATGGATGAAGCTGAGAATAAAATCAATAATTTGGAACATAAGGAAGAAAAAAACAACCACACAGAACAAGAAGAAAAAGAATCCAAAAAGATGAAGATAGTATAAACAGCCTCTGGGACAATTTCAAGAAGTACAACATTCACATCAGAGGGATGCCAGAAGGAGAAGAGAAAGAGCAAGAAATTGGAAATCTCTTTGAAAAAATAATGAAAGAAAACTTCCCTAATTTGGTGAAGGAAATATACATGCAAGTCCAGGAAGCACAGAGTCCCAATTATGATGGATGCAAAGAGGCCAACTCCAAGACACAGCATTATTAAAAGGCCAAAGGTTAAAAATAAAGAGAGACTCTTAAAAAGAGCAAGAGAAAAGAAGTCAGTTACCAGATGGTTGCCAGATGGGAGGGGGGAAATGGGTTATAGGTGAGGGGATTAAGAAACACAAACAGGTAGTTACAGAACAGCCATGGGATGCAAAGTACAGTACAGGAAATGGAGTAGCCAAGGAACTTATACCCATGACCCATGGACAGGGACAATGGTGGGGAGATTACCTGAGGGAGTGGTGGGTGATGGGTCGAGGGGGGCAAAGGGAGAAAAATCAGCACAACTGTAATAGCATAATCAATAAAATATATTTTTTTAAAAAAAAGAAATACCTAATTACTGTAAGACAAAGACATAGTTTAACAACATGATGTACCAGAGACACTTGGGGATTTCTGCTGATGTTTGTTTCCTTTTTCAACCCAATTGGAGTCAACACTGGGAGAGGTTGCCAAAAGATATCTTATATTAAAATGTATTGGCACTACGTACAACTGTACAACCAGGAAATTGACATTCTGACCCACTGTACATGGTTAATCAAATCCTGGAGTACATGGGTTAATTCTGCATTCCACACTTACAACTGTACTCAGAGGAATACAAACATTATGTTAAGACAACTGAGACTATGACATCTGAGAAACAGTTTATGAGACTAAAATTGAAAAGCCAGAAAAGGAAAGGCATGGGCCAGGGATAAGAACATATTTAAATGGTTACAAATCAAGTAAATATATTGGGCACTTCCACATAGTGTTTCTTGTTAAATCTTCACAATATCCAGAGGTAATTACTATTATTACCTTTATTACAACCTCCATTTTAAGCCAAAGATTGAGACCCAGAGAGTTTGAAGAGGGGCCAGGTTTGACTCAGGCCATGGGGCATGAGCACACAGGCCCCTGAACATAGCTCCCATGTAAGGAGGCTCCCCGAGGTCTCAGGACGAGCTAGGCTGCCTCGCAAAGTCTCCACTTCAAACACTTTTCTACCTGTTCCCTAACACACTGAAGGTGGTGTTCCAAGTTGCCACTCTCATTTCTTCCTCTTTTTTTTTCACTTCTTCCTGTAGCTCTCATTGCCCTCAGCAAACTTCATCTTTCCACCTTGGAAACTTATGAATATCTATCAAGTACCTACTATGTGAATGGTGGAAAGCATGGGGAGAAAGTTTCATGAAGAGATACAAATTAATAATAGACCATGTCTAGGAAGTTGGGAATATATGCATCATGGCTCAGTTATTCCCTTTCTAGGTATATGCTCTAGAAAAAAACATGCATGGCTGTATACGGACATATTTTTACAATGCAGTAGACTGTTCGTAATATTGAAAAATTGAATAGGACATAAAGATTCATCAGTAGAAGCATGGGTAAAAAGAAAGGTAAAATGAATGAACCAGAGCTATGGAGAGGTGTAAAGGTCACAAAAAGGAAGATCAGTGGCCAAACTAAAAGAACAGTATGTACAATGCAATGCCACTTAAAAACATATTTAAATACACAAAGGAATTTTATATGTATTGGGTTGGCCAAGAAGTCCTTTTAGTTTTTGTCTATAAAATAAAAGACATGTTATTCATTTTCAAAAATAACTTTACTGATTTGGATATTTTGAGTATGTCAGCTATCTCCCACGTGGTATAATGTTGATCTCAATTCATGTCTCAATTTGATCACTGTCAACTTCAACTGATCTACTGGACTGTGGAGCATCATCCACCGAGAAATCTCCAGCACAAAACTTTGTAAACCACTGTTGACATGTTCGATCAGTCACAGCGCCATCTCCATACACTGCACAATTCTTTTTTTTTTTTTTGCATTTCAGTTGCATTTTTACATCTCTTGAATTAATAAAGCATGATATACCAAAAATGTTGTTTATTTTTCCATCTTCAATATTAAAATGGCTACATAAAAAGTCACCAATTTTGATAAGATTTTTTAAATGCATGCTGATATGACAGCTGTCACAATACAATCTAACAAAATTGTTTCAAATGAAGTTAAAGATAAGTAAGTGCTATTAGAGCCACTTATGGGAAAAAAAAAAGTAAACAAACTTCTTGGCCAACCCAATACATACCTATTTCTCTGCTTGCCTCCATTCTTTCAAGAGTTGTTTGTCCTTCTTGGCACTACACTATCCCCTCTGTTCAGATGAATCCATTTGCTCTTCTCTGGGGACATGGTGAAATCTCCAACAAAGATGTAGTAAGTACATAGGCCCAGCTGGGAGTACTTGCAACTGAATCTTAAGTTTTATTTTCCTCATGTTCCTTATCTATGTATCTTTGCTTAGAAGGCCTATCCCCATTGCCTGATATAAAATTCTTACTCATTTTTCAAGATCTAATTTAAACCAATTTTCTCTAACACACTTTCCTAATCACCCCTAATTGGAATTTAATTCTCCTCTCTCCTATTTTCTTAGCACGTTTCTCAACCACTATTTTAGCATGCCTTGTAAAATTGTTTATGTCTGTCTGTCACCCCACCAGATGTCTATCTTTAGATTGCCTCTAGAGACCATGGGTTTTATTTTCCACATCTTTGTATTTGTCCTCAGCCCCTAACGCAGGTGGCTGACCATAGAAAGTGTTCAACAAATATTAGTGTAATCCTGAAACTTTGTTGTCTGGAGACTATTTGATCTCTGGATACCAACTGCCGGGAGCCAATATAATTCTTTCACATTCTCCTGAAACTAGTTCTGTGATCTGTAACTAGACCTAACTAGACTCTGGACTAATTGCTTGTCCCGCTTTCTACCCTGGCAGACTTCTGGCTCTGAATACCTGTTTTTCTCTCTCATCATAGCCCTCAGCTCCACCGTTCTGTCCTCTGTGTGCAGCGTGTGCGTGTGTTTCCACTTTATTACCAACTTTACTTATATTTAACTCTTGGAGCTATAAACTACTGGTCAAAACGACTGAATTGTGCCTAGTGTTTTCAGAGTAATTTCAATGCTAATCTTTTAACATCTACCACATACAATCTTAGCAGATAATACCAGCAAGAATTGATTAACAAGCAGCTTTTAAAGGGATCTTCCCAATTAACTGCAGGACTAGAAAGTTAATCAAGCTGGAAGAGAAATTACTGGAGGCTCTGAGAGTTTTCTGAACATCATTCTGCATTAGCAGGCTAGTTTTCTTTGATAGCTCATTTATAATTGAATGTAATTAAATATTAACCAACCCCAACTGAAACCCCTTATATGGCATGATTCTGATTTTAACAGATAGTTTCTTAGAACCAGAACGGTACTTCACATTCTCTCTCTCTCTCTCTCCCTTCCTCCCTCCCTCCCTCTCTCTCACTCCAGGTTTACCTCTAACTTTACTGAAGCACATCCTTTAGCAATTCTTTCAGGAAAATCTATGGGTGGTAACCAATAGAGTCTTCTTCTAAACAGTGACTTATTTTACCTTCTATTTTGAATGGTGCTTTAGCCCCAATATTTTAAAAATATTGCTCTCCTTTGTGGATGTTAACTGATGAGATTCAAGTTCCTTCAGATGAGCCCAAGACCGTGAGATTGATCCTCAGATGGGAGCAATCACTACAGTTCATTCTTTAGATTCATGCCTATAGATTCTTTAATGCCAGTTAAATACTTGTCAAATGCGTGTACACTGTTCTCTCCTGATAACAGGGCAGTTGCACCATTTCATACAACTAATTGGGGCTTTGTGTCTAATTAAATCTGATGAGCCAACAAGAGGGATATATGACCTCTATATTAAAAGAATTTCCCACTGCACAACATCTAAGAAATGTTTATGTAGACCAGACCTGACACTGAGTAAGTCAGAATAGACACCTGAAAGGGAAAGGTTCTCCTTCATGTTCCACCTGGCAAATTAACCATTGCATAAGCAATCTACCTCCCTAACAGAGACTAGAGAATTTCAATAGATAGATGATTGATTGATTGATTGATTGACTGATTGATTGACGATAGATGATAGATTCACACAAGGGTCCTACAGGGGAGAATGAAGATTTGAGTCCAAGCTGTATCTCTGTTATGAAAATACTGTTTTTACTCAGACTACATGTTTTAGTTGGCAGAGTTTTAAGAAGTCTGCTTAAATATGTCTGCAAGATATGACATGTATTAAAAAAGAAGTCACTAATTGGCTGATAATAGAGTAAGTTGGTAATCCATAGAAATAATCATCATTCTATAATGGCACTTTCAAAATAATTAGGAATTTAACCACCACTTTTTCAAAGTTATTTCTCCAAAACACTTAAATGGATTTATTAGTACAGGAAAGATGAAAAAGAAAGGTATTCATAGAAAATGGAGAAACAGAATTAATAAAAGCTCTGACTCAGAATCTCCCAGGTTTGACCTTCAGTACCACATCAACTGCATCACATAATCTCTCTGCCTCCAAAGTAGAAATGCTAATATTTGCCATGTCTTCAACTGATAAACATTCTGTGAACAACCAGGATTAGAACTCGATATACGCACTGCAGAGTGCTATTTTTACTAATATTTTTCAAATCTAAAAATTTTAATCCACCTGAAAATAATTGCTTAATTACATGAAAAGACGTGAACACCTGATTAAATTAAGATTTCACACCCTGTGGAAGAATTCATATAGAGTTGTCCCATGAACTTACAGGAGTGATAAATTGGACCTGTAAACTTGGAGCCTTAGATCAGTGTAAAGCTTTACTCCAATCTAACACTTTTTCCAACTGTAAGGAAAAATTTAGTTGTTTTTTTTTTTAATGAGATGAAGAAGTCATAAAACATACAGCTCTTACATAGCTGAGTGACTCTAAGTGTTATTTCTCTCAGCACTTGTATGAACTACAGGAATCAAAGAATTCAGGGGGTGCTAAGGGCCGCTGTAAAATGCCAGCACCTGTGTTTAAATGAAATAGTTGGACATATTGTCGAAGGAAGAGATGTGTTACCAGAAATGCTAGATTTTTTTAATTTATGAATTTGGTTTTTTTAATATTTTATTTATTTATTTTTAGAGAGTGGAAGGGAGGGAGAAGGAGAGAGAGAGAAACATCAATGTGTGGTTGCCTCTCATGTGGTCCCCACTAGGGACCTGGCCTGCAACCCAGGATGTGCCCTGACTGGGAATCGAACCTGTGATGCTTTGGTTCACAGCCCGCACTCAATCCACTGAGCTATACCAGCCAGAGCCCAGAAATGCTAGATTTTTAAAAGGAGCCATGCCTACCCATTCAGCCACATCCGTGTGTGTTGGCGGGGGAGAAAGATGAGTTTGGAGTGCTTCACATTTGCTTTCTTCATTTTTTTTGTTACATGCTTATTTATAAAACAGCTCTTCAAATATCACTAACAATTGATGACTGCAAATTGGCCAAATTCATTGGTCTTTCCTCAAAACTCCTCCACTTTAACCCCTCTGAAGCATCAATGGCTCCCCTTTTTAAGGTTTCTCATGCATGTGCTCAAGCAATGCACAGTATTTTCCAGAGTCCTCTGATAACCTTGGATGAAACTTTACATTTTATATACCCTACAGTTTCTTTATTCATTCTTGTTTACTCATACTTTCTTTCTACTATCATCTCTATGCTGAAAACTCCCCAAACTAAATGTCCAGCTCAACTCCTCTCTCAATCTTTAAATTCATGTTTCTGAAAGCTCCCACTGCTATGGTCCAGAACCCAAGCTCAGTGTGTCTCACAGCACCCACTATGGGAGCCACCCACTAACTCTCCACTTAGTATCACTGTGCACTGTCTTCGTCTAGTGTTTATTGCAATCAAAACTTTCCCTTTGTTTCCATTATTGTTCTTAGTGTTGTTTATTGTCTGCCTGTACTGACATGAGAGCAGGGACATCGTCCATGTACTTGCCACTCAATTCTGAGTCCTTATAACAGTGCCTGGCAGGTGGTAGGAAGAAGATAAATATTTAATTAATAGTTGAATAAACAAATAACCTTTCATTAAAAGTATTAATTTTTCTTTCTCTTCTAATAGCACTGTTAATTTTCCAGTCACTATGTGTGAAATATAGCTTCACCATATCACACCCATGTGTGAAAGACAGTTTTACCAGATAGCTTAGGATTGCATTCAATTGCAAGAATCAGAAACAACCAAACAACTTCTACACACACACACACACACACACACACACACACAAAGTGATTTTAGTCAGTAAGTCATTCTTTTAATGTTTACGTAAGTAAATACCTAAAATGAGTGGCCCTGGACTGGTATGGCATCAGGCCCAGGTTACCCAACTCCTGCTGCTAAATCATTCTTGCACATGGCTTTTGTCCTCATGTTATAGTCCTGAATGGCTACTCCACCTCCAGGCACAGAGTCCTGGGCAGGAAAAAGGGGAGGAATAGTCAAGAGCAGCAAAGATTGTCCACTGGGTCGACCTCTTTTGAAAAGCTTTCCTGGAGGACCACTCAGTTGTTCCCCAACAACACTATCTGGAAGGGAGCAAGGAAAAGTCAGTTTCTAAATAGGAATACTGAACCCCATACCTCCCGAACTGAAGCCTGTTATAAGGAAATAATGGAAATGGGTATCCTATAGGCAGCTAGTCATTTTCTAGAATTGTATTAATTCTATATTTACAACCTCCCGCTCAATCATCTCTTTCTAATCTCACTTCAATAATGTTAATTCAAGTCCCTCTGTTTCCCACCTAAACTACTTCAATAATTCTTTAACTGGTATCAATACCTTTCCTTTGCCACCCTGAAGAATTCAAAACCTCAGGATTATGGCTCCACCTTCCCACACATAGCAGACCTGTCAACCACAGCCCAGGCGTGATGGTTCATTTTATGGACAATATCAATCTGACTAGGCTAAAGGATGCCCAGGGGTCTGGAAAAACATTCTGGGAGTGTCTGTGGGAGGGTTTCTGACATTTGAATCAGTAGACTGAGGAAAGTAGATTACTCTCCCCAATGTGGGTGAGCATGATCCAATCCACTGAGGGCCTGAATAGAACAAAAGACACAAGGACAAATTTGCTCCTTTTGTTCAAACTGAAACTTTCATCCTCTCCTGCTCTTGGACATTGACCCTTCTGGTTCTCAGATCTTCAGACTTGGATTTGGACTTATGCCATTGGCTCTCATGGTTCTCAGGTCTTTGGGTTTGGACTGGTATGACATAACTGTAATAGACACACTTAGGCACTGACAGAATCCCCTCACTGGTTCCCTGATGTGCGGAGTAAAGTCTTATAGGTGGTAAAGGCCAAGTGAAAGCCATTACAATTGCCTCTACCTGGGAAAATTGTAAATTAATAGAACTATCACATTCTTAGAGGAATTGCAGAGACTAGTGCCACTATCAGAGACTTAAACGGTTGACTCTAACTGCAGCTACTGTACCAGAGGTGGTTTTATTACTGAACAGATTAACACATCCCCTAGTACCTGGTTTGCAGCTATTTACCTAGGAAACACCTTTTCTCCGTTCCTGTCCATAGTCCCACTAAAGCAATAGTTTTTTTCAGGGCCAGCAATACAACTTCACTGTCCTACCTCAGGGCTATATCAACTCCGTAGCTTCATGACATAATTTTCTTCACAGAGATCTTAATCACTTTTCTCTTTCACGAGATAATAAAGTCAATATGCTAATTGAATCTGGTGAGCAAGAAGTGGCAACTACTGTAGAATTATTGGCAAGATATTTGCATGTCAGAGGGTGGGAAATAAATTTGATTAGAATTCAAAGACCTTCTATCTCAGTGAAATTTCTAGGGTTCTACTGATGTAGGCATGTTAAATTACCCTTTTTCTTTTCAATATTTTATTTATTTATTTTTAGAGGGGAAGGGAGAGACTAAGAGAGGAAGACGAACATCAATGTGTGGTTGCCTCTTGCATGCCACCTACTGGGGACCTGGCCCACAACCCAGGTGTGTGCCCTGACTGGTAATGGAGCCAGTGACCCCTTGCTTCTCCGGTCGGCACTTAGTCCACTGAGCCACACCAACCAGGGCTAAAATATCCTTTTTAAGGTGAAAGATAAATTACATCTGGCCTCTCCTATAACTAACTAGGAAAGAAACACAATGCCTAGTAGGCCTCTTTGGATTTTAAAGGCAATATAGTCTATATTTGAGTATGGTGCTATGGCTCATTTACTGCATGAGCAGCAAAGCTACTAATTTTGGGTGGAACCGCTCCTGGTTCTTAGGCCTTTCAGTTTGAACTGGAACTATATCATTGGCTTTCCTGGTCCTCCAGGTACAAACGGCAGATTGTGAGACTTCTCATCCTCCATAATTATCTGAACTAAACTCTCATAAGAAATCTCTTTCTATACATCTATAAATGTCCTATGGGTTCTGTTTCTCTTGGAAACCCTGACTAATTTAGCAGGACACTAGTTGTTTCTTAAATCACTGCCACACATTTTCCCTGACACTGCTAATGCCTGTCGTTCAAGACCCTTTATAACTGTCATCTGTCATGAACTAAATTATGTCCCCTCAAAATTTATATTATGAAACCCTAACCTCCAAGGTGATTGTATTCTAAAATAGAGCCCTCCTGGCTAGTATAACTCAGTGGATTGACCATCAGCCCACCAAGGAAAGTAGTTGGTTCCATTCCCAGTCAGGGCACATGCCTGGGTTGCAGGCTGGGTCCCTGGTTAAGGGTGTGCCAGGGGAAACTGATCGATGTTTCTCTCCCTCTCTTTCTCCTTCCTTTCCCCTCTCTCTAAAAGTAAATAAATAAAATCTTTTTTAAAAAAGAAAGAAAATAGGGCCTTTAAAAAGGTAGCTAAGGTTATGTAAAAGTGTGATGCTTATAAGAAGAGGCAGCAGAGACGCAGGGGGTGAGGGCACAGAGAAAAGCCATGCAAGGACACAGGAAGAAAGCCGCCACCTGCAAACCAAAGAGAGGCCTCAGGAGAAACCAACTCTGCCAACACTTTGATCTTGGACTTCCAGCTTCTAGAAGTGTGATTAATACATTTCTGTTGTTTAAGACACCTGGTCCGTGGTAATCCATTCTGGCGGCTCTAGCACACTAACACACTGCTTCTGCCATGAAGCCTTTCCAAATGGGCTCTCTCCTCCATGAGATGCTTTAAAGAACTTCCCCTGCACTGATTTTTTCTTGAAGTAATTTTAGATTTACAGAAAAGCTGCAGAAATAGTACAGTGAGTTCTCAGATATCCTTCACTCAGCTCTCCCTGCTGTTAACATCTTATATAACCAGGAAAGTAATGTTGGTTTAGTATTATTAATTAAACTACAAGACCTTATTCGAAGTTCCCCCTCTCCTTCTCAGATGCCCTTTTTCTAGTCCAGGGCAAGCTGGGAATCACACATGGCATGTGGTTGTCATGCTTACTTAGAATCCTCCGATCTATGACATTTCCTCAATCTTTCCTTGTTTTTCATGACCTTTACACTTATGAAAAGTGGTGGAAGTTATTTTGTGGAATGTTTCTCATTTTGGATTTGTCTGATGTTTGCTCATGACTCCACTGAGTTTGTGCATTCCTGACAAGAATACCATGTGAGTGACGTGGTGCCATGCTCAGTGCATCCTATCTGCTGGAACATGGAGCCAATGTGTGTTCTTTTGGGTGATATCAACCTGGGTTTTTGGTTAAGGTGTTATCTGCCATGTTTCTTCACTGTACAATTGCTATTTTCCCCTTTATAATTAATAAGTGCCTTGAGGAAGATCATTTAAGGTTATTCATATATTGTTTCTTGTACCACATTGCCCAAGGATTTTAGCATCACTTGATAGCTCTGTCCTGCAACAACTATGACTACAGTGTTTATCAATGATGATTCTTCCATTCCTCTAATTTCTCCTATAGAAAGACTTCTATAGAAGTCTATTGGACTTCTTCTATAAGGAAGTTGTTCTTTCTCCCTCATTTATTAACTTATTCAATTACTTAAATTTGTATGGATTCATGAATATCTTTATTGATTTGAAAGAGAGTGAAGGAGAGGGGAGAGAGAAAGAAAGAAACACTGACTTGTTGTTCCACTTATTAATGCTTTCCTTGGTTGATTCTTTTATGTGCTCTGACTGGGGATCAAACCCACAACCTTGGTGTATGGAGACAACACTCTAACCAACTGAGCTACACAGACAAGGCTTTTTTTTTAATGAGTTATGATCCATCACTGTTATTGCTCATTTTGTTGTCAAATTATTTAAACTCTGGCCTTTGATTCTAGAGCTCCTTAAATCTGGGTCCTAGTCCCCTTCTATCTCCAAAGCGAGCAATGGCTGCGTGAGTCTCTCTCAGGTTGTTGCACTCTGAGTCCGACTCTCCTACCTCCCTCTTTCACTTACCATGACCCTTATGATTACATTGCACCCCTGCAGAGAATCCAGGATAATCCTCCTATTTTAAGATCAGCTGTTTAGCAACAAAATTTCATTTGTAAATTTAATTCCCCTTTGCCACGTGGTGTAATATATTCACAAGTTCTGTAGACCAGTGGTCCCCAACCTTTTTGGTTTCATGGAAGACAATTTTTCCACAAACCAGAGCTGGGGGGTGGCTTTATAGCTTGCCACCAGATGCAGCTTAATTGTCACTTACCATTCACTGATAGGATTTTGATATGAATCTGCAAGCAATTGATTTATTATGGTCTCTGTGCAGACAAACTTCTCTGCTAATGATAATCTGTATTTGCAGCTGTTCTGCAGCGCTAGCATCACCGCCTCAGCTCCCCATCAGATCACCAGGCATTACATTCTCACATGGAACATGCAACCTGGATCCCTTGCATGTGCAGTTCACAGTAGGGTTCAAGCTCCTGAGGCGGAGCTCAGGAGGTAATGCAAACAATGGGGAAAGGGTGTAAATACAGATGAAGCTTCACTCTCTGTCCTGCACCTCACCTCCTGCTGTGTGCCCCCCCCCCCCCCGTTCCTAACAGGCCACGGACTGGTACCAGTCCTTGGCCTAGGGGTTGGAGAGCCCTGTTGTGGACCATTATTCTGCCTATCACAATACTTCTACCTCCAGCTCTAATCCAATACCTCACAGTTTATTCTAGTTTTCCCCTTTTTTTTATTTGAAACTTCTTTCTCTGACCATGAGAAACCTGACTTTCATTACATATGATGTATTTATTTGTTTGATCTTAATATACACATAAATTAGTTTTAGAATTGCTGGACCACACCCAGTGAAAAACAAACTTAGTAACTATAGTACAGTATTTATGCACAATTATTTTGTCTAATCTCACAGTATACAGACAAAGTACTATTTTCAAAATTATTTAAATTCATTTTAATCTTCCCCTCTCCTTCATTGTGGTTAATATTAATCTGTAACACAGCTTCACTTGTTACTGTGGGTATTCCATTTTGGATTCTTCCCACATTGTGATGAATTTTAATTAATCATTGGAGGGAACAGTATGAGAAACAATACTAGGATTATAGGAGTTAGAGCTATACAAGAAATTTACTCAGAGAATTGTCCTTTCTTCTAATCCCCACTACTCAATTCCCATTCTTCCCTTCTTTCTACCTCTTTCCCACTCCCTGTTGAAAGCCAATCTTAATCAGTTCTTGCTCCATCCCTTATTTTATTTGCACAAATGAGCAGATCCTTGTATAGGTTTTTATATCCTCTGTTGTTCTTACATAAAGGATAGCATTTGTGCAAAAAGTGCTTGATTGTATATACTAGAAATTACTTCATAGCATTCCGTGGAGATCTTTCTCATTCTTTTCTATAGTTGCATAGTACTCTATCACAAGGATATACCATAGTTTATTCAACAACTCTTCTATACATAGCATTTGGATTCTTTCTGACATTCTGAAATTATAAATAATGTTGCAGCAAATAACATTGTGCATATGTATTTTCTTCTTTGTGGTATATCTTCAGAGTAGATTCCTAGAAGTAGAATCACTGGTCAAAATGCAAATGTATATGCATTGTCGAATTTCTCTTCAGAAGGATTGCACCAGTTTGCATTCCCAGCAGTAATATTTGGGAACACTTGTTTCCCCAGTCTTACCAATATAATGTATTCTTATGCTTTTTAAATTTTGCCAGTCTTCTAGGCTAAGCAAGGTATCTCCATGTTGTTTTGATCACTATTTCTCTAATTGTGAATGAGTTCAAACTGATTATTTTTATATACAGGTGAGGGCCATTTTTTATATTTTGCTTTTGTGTGTGTGAATTGTGTGTTCATGCCTGTTTCTATTTTTCAATCAAGTTTTTGGTCCTTTGTCCTTCAATTCTCCATGTATTAGGTATATAAGCCCTTTATCTATGTTATATGCTATAAATATTTCCTCTAGTTTGTCAGTTGTCTGTCGATTATAATTTTTTCCATGCCAAGAAATGTCTTATGTAGTCAAATTTACCACTCTTTTCTTTTACTGTCTTTAAATTTGGGCCACCTAGAAAGCCTCTTCCTACTTTGAGATAAAAGAAGAATTCATCCATCTCACTGTTCTTCTAATATTGTATTCCACCTTATAGCTTTTTTATTTTGGTCTTATCAACATAAGAAACACCAGAATCTGTAAGAATTGTTATGATTTAATTTGAACCAAAATGGTAACAAAATCTCAACAAACAAAGAAAATGCTCCAGAGAAAAGCAGCGTTGCACCTTATTTTGTGCATCACAGTCAAAGTAGGAGGCGTAAGGAGATCACATGAAATCCATTGCTGATACATTAGGGAAGAGGAAGAAAGCAAAGCAAGAAATCTTTGGGATTGGACACACACTTCTTTTACATAGGTGGGTATTGGAGAGTTAACAGGAAACGATTAACATGATAACAATAACGATGAGTGTCCTCTGGTCTCTTGCTCTGGTGGGAGATTGTGCCCTGAGGGGTCTGGGGGAAAAAAAAGAAATTACCCTAACATTCCAAAGGTATGTTATCATAGATTCAAGATAATAATAGGCTCAGTTAAAGTAAAGATTGACCTTTGTCAGAGAAGATACCGACCTAGGACCGTCTACCTGCCATGATCTGCTTTTAGTTAGGAAGGTTTACTTTCAGACCAACCTATTTGTTTCTCTAGGTCTCCAAGTTTGTAGGGCCTGCCATGTAAGCTTCCCTGGAGCTTGTCAGGTTTAGTGTGTGGTCCCTTTTTCATCCAGTCTCTGCTGCCACCAGCATTGACTTCTCTCCCCTCGGTAAACTTCAAGCTCACTGCAGAAAAGCTTTTTTTTGTAATGCTCTCTTGAGTAATTAAGGGACCATTAATTTTTTATTTTGGTGTTGTCAACATAAGAAATACATTCTTTATGTTAGGTCTTCAATTTAAAAATTAAGAGAGAACTAAATTGAATTAAATTTATATGAAGATATTAGCTTCACTCTAGTAGTTAGGAGAGGTTTAAACAAATCAGTTATCAGTTTCTGTAAAATTAAGTACAAAATAATGACTCTGGAAAAAATATAAAGATAATTTTACTCAGCCCCTTTATTTTGCAAATAAGGAAACTAACACCCATGTAAATGAGTGACTTGCCCAGTATTTTATGTCCAGAAGATAGAAGTATTAATTCATCTATGAAGTCCAATCAAACTTTCAGATTACTAAACCATCCTATTACCCCAAACTCTCTCAAATTTTCTTTCTAATTATAAAGCTAGTTTTCAAAACTAGCTACTAATTTCTGTCTAATATAATCAAGAGAGAATAGTTGATAGAAAATAAAAGATTTTTCTAAAAGTGTTAAGCACCCAGCCTTTGAAATGCCTGGCTGTGGTTAAGTTGTACTTTAAGTGAAGGAAACCCCATAGATTTTGATTCCAAAAAGGCTTGTCTTCCAAATACACTTTTACTAGAAAGTTGACTCTGGCACATGTGAAAGACAGGATTTCCTGTTGATAAATAAGGAACTAACTCTTCAAACACAGCTCAATAAATATATCCTACAGGGATTTAAAACTGGTGGACAGCAGGCCAAACAAAGCTAATAGGCTTGTTTTCTTTGAAGTGCAATACTGAGCAACATTATTTTTACATCAAGACATTACCTATAAAAATATTCATTTTTACTGTTTCCTGAAAAATTAAAAGAACTGGCAGCTCTGAGCTCACATTTCCACATGACATTAACTGGCCAGATTTGAGAAGTGGTTGGTTCTTTTGGAGAAGTTACGAGCCCTTCACTTTACCACCACGTCTGCCACTACCCAATGCAACCCACTTCATTCATTTTCTTACCTAAGCCCTGTATGCTTTTGAGTTTGTAACTACTGATAAATTTAGTGTGGATGTTCATGGGTAACAACTCAGTTTGGATTAACATTATTAAAATGGTAGGTACCCTTGATTAATCATTTTAAGTGCCAAGCATTTTTAAATATTTTATATACAATATGTTATTTAAATCTTATTTTTAAAAAACTCTGAAGATGGTACAAATCTACCTATTTTACAAAGGAGAAAAATGAGGCTCCATGAAGTTAACTAGATTAAGGACGCACTGCTACGAAGTGACACTTCGAGCAGGGATGCAAGTACTTAAAAACAGCAGATGGTGAAAACAGATGGAGTGACAATATAGAGGAGAGTCGAGAAGTTTGTGAATGTAAAAAAACATTAAAAAAAACTAGAAACTATCATAGCAAACTTACAGAAGAATAAAATAGTATAGCAAAAAAAAGAGCACAGAAAAATAGAAAAGTCATAAGAACACTCAGCAACAGGAGCAAATGCCCAGCAGTATGATATTCAGATACAAAGCAGGAAGGTGAGACTAGGAGGGGTGTTGAGAGGGCAGCCAGCTCCAAGGCAAGAAAGATGGAGCAGTAAGTCTCAGAGAGTAGGAAGCTAGGCATCCTCAACCCACATGACCATTGGATATAGAGCAAAGTGGTTCTCTGGTCCCTTTGCATTGTATTAAATATTCATGATCTGTTAAGTAAATCTGTTTCTAACTTCATCCATAACAATTGTAGATTTTCTGAAATACTTTGGAATGCGGGTGAATGTCAATTGGCCAGGTTTAGCTGCCCTATCTGCCTTAGCAAAACCACTCAGAACCATCTAGAAGACACACTCACAACTTTAGTGAGAAACTTAAAGCCTCAATCATTTTCTTGAGCCTATTTCCTTCTGTTTCTTACGCTTTCAATTCTAGTTTGAAATTACCTTTCTTTTGTCATTCTTATTATTTCTTGTACTTTCTGGTATGCTGCTAAATGTTTACAGAAAGAAAGAGGGAGAGTACGGAGGTAGAGAAGGCAGGGAAGCAGACAAGGAAGGAAAGGAGAAAAGAAGGAAATGTTGATGTAAGAAATGTCCAGACCTGTAGAGAATGTTTAGAAGTTTATTTGAGCCAAACTGATAATATCTGCTGGGGAGCGAGATCTCAAATGCTTTGTAGAATAGCAGCTTTGCAGCTTCTTTTATGCAGTGGAAATTAAGGAAGGGCCCCAAGGAAAACTGCAGAAGCAAGACAGAGATTGGATTATAGGAGAGTTAAGATTATGTGCTCTCTGGAGGGTTAATGTTACCTTTAAGGGATATTACTTCTGGTATTTGAAAGGTATGTTGAATGCAAAGAATAATGGACTGGGTTGGCATGAAAAAAATTATAGGACTGCACCATGACTACCAACTATGACCTACCCAGTTAGGAATTTATGATCAGATCATCCTGTGAGGTTATTTTCCATAGCATCCTTTTTTTTCATCCACAGAAAGAAAGAAGGAAAATAGAAATACAATTTCTGATTTGTAGCATTTGTTGATTTCCATGATGTAAATGTTTCAGCTATGGGCAATTTCAAGCTACCTATATGATTCACTGAAAACCATCTTGAGTAGAGATGTGAAGTAAAACCATTTTATGGTATTTCATCATACCAATCACATAAAAGAGATATATCAAGAGTACAGGTAACATAGTGAAATAAGTAGGAAGAAATTAGTTTGAAGTAAGTTATTACTTTGTTTAATAAAATGTATTTAATTATAAGTTGATATCACTTAATTCTGTGGACAAAAAAAAAGAAGGATTCTGTGGAAAATAACTTAACAGGGTGATCTGACTGTAAATTCCTAGCTGGGCAGATCATCGTGAGTAGTCATGCCTCAGGTATCTAACTTATTTAGTTAAAGGTTTATTTTTGCCTTAAGCAAACCTTTTTCATAGTTTCTGTGCCTGTAAGTTAACGCACCTTTAAAATGCCTCTTTTCACATGCCTCAGAAGTGAAACTGTTACCCCACATCAAGCTTAGGTAACCTGACTGAGCCCAGAACAACCCTAACACTTTTTATCTTTGAGAACAGGAAGACATGCAAGTAACACAGTTCCTTCCCAAGAAACCGGCTTTAAGAAACACAATGGAGTGAAGAAATCCTCTTCAATAAACGATGCTGGGAAAAGTGGAAAACCACATGCAAAAAAATAAAAAACCTGGGTTATAGTTTGCCCCATGTACAAAAATGAATTCAAAATGGATCAAAAATCTAAATATAAAATCTGAAAAAATAAATATATAGAAGAAAACATAGGAACTAAACTTATGGTCTGTAATAGTAGAGAACATTTTATGAACTTGATCCAAAAGGCAAGGGAAGTAAAGGCAAAAAGAAACGAATGGGATTGTATCAAACTAAAAAGCTTCTACACAGCAAAAAAAAAAAAAAAGGAAAGAAAGAAAGAAAACCAACAACAAAACAAAAAGGTAACCAACTGAATGGGAAGTGATATTTGCAAACAACAGTTCTGACAAGGGGTTAATATCCAAAATATACTATGAACTCATACAATTCAACACCAAACAGAAAACTAAATTAAAAAATGAGCAAAGGACCTGAACAGATACTTCTCCCAAGAAGACATACCAACAGCCAACAGATATGAGAAGATATTCAACTTCACTAGCTATTATGGAAATGCAAATTAAAACTACAATGAGAGACCACCTCACACCATTAGAATGGCTATTATCAATGACAAGTAATAACAAGTATTAAAGAGTTTGTGGAGAAAAGGGAACCCTTATTCACTGCTAGTGAGAATGTACACTGGTACAGCCACTATAGAAAATAGTCTGGAGGTTCCTCAAAAAATTAACAATAGAGTTACCGTAAGATCCAGCAAGCCCTTTCCTGAGTATCTACCCAAGAATATATTTATTTGCAAAGATACATGCACCTCTATGTTCATTGCAGTATTATTCACGGTGGCCAAGACATGGAGACAACCAAAGTGTCCTTCAGTAAAGGATTGGATAAAGAAGATGTGGTACATATACACAATAGAATACTACTCGGCCATAAGAAAAGTTGAAATACTGCCATATGTGACAACATGGATGGAACTTGAGAATATCAAGCTAAGCAAAAAAAGTAAGATGGAAAATGTCAAGAACCATGTGGGTTCACTCATTGTGGAACATAAAACTGAAACTCATAGACAGAGACAGCAGTGTGGTGGTTATCAAAATAAAAGAGGTGGGAGTGGTGGAGGTGGGCTTTAAAGGGGGCCAATTATTTGGTAACAGAAAATGATTTGACTATGGGTGGTGGACACATAATGCGTTATACAGGTCACATATCATAAAAATGTACGCTTGAACCTGTATGATCTTACTAACCAAATGTCACCCCAGTGAATTTAATAAATAGGAGAAAGAAAGAAGAAGGAAGGAAGAGAGGAAGGAAGAAAGAATGAGAGGAAGGGAGGGAGGGAGGAAGGAACTGGCTGAATTTAAGATGGTTGCAAAGTGACCTTCAGAAGACCTCATACTTCATTATAATCTCATGTGCATATGAAATGACAACCTACTGGTGCCATGAGTGTCAAGAATCATCACAGCATTGCTGGGAAGGAACCATGAAAGGACAGAAAGAAGGCAGAACCACGTCTCTGAGTATTGCTTACCTGTGACTCTGGGCTTGGTACTATTTCCTCAACTAATAAACCCATACTTTCTTGGCTGCAAACTCCTGTTTAGTTTGATTAGCTTTGATGTATGCAAGCAAATAAACCTCTTTAGTCCCATAACACAGGCACAACCAGCCATGGAACAGCATGAGTGGGATATTCTCTGAATCCTCCTCCCCAGCAGCTGTGGCAGCTTTCTCAGAGTTTTAATGAGAGAGCTACTCTTCACTGTTTAGCCCATCAACAAAAATATAAAAGCAGCAGCTACGAACAGAAGGTTTTCTACTTTCATTACTAAGGAAACCTCATTTTGATCATTCTCAAGACAGTTGCCAGTGTTAAAGAACAAAATTCAACTGAGTAAATGCGAAGATCTAACTAGTTTTATTAAGTGATTAATGAATTAGGCAGCATCCCATCTAGCAACTAGAAGGGTGCAGATGAGTTGCACAAAATGGAAGGTTTTTATAGGCAGAAAAAATGTGGGACACAAAGTTAAAAGGGAAGATGAGGCATAGGTGAACATGGATCAAAAACTCGCACAACCACATCAAAATTACAACTACAATATAGAATAGCCATCACTCAGAACAGTCAGAAATCAAGCTGAATGAAAGTCTGACAACTATGGAATTAAAGAAACCACATCCATCCAGACTGGTGGGAAGGGTGCAGACATGGAGCAGGCTGGTCCCACAACCACAAACAGGTTGAAATTCAGGAGTCTCCTGGCTAGTGTGACTGAGTGCCAGCCTGTGAACTGAAATGTCGCCTATTCAATTCTCTGTCAGGGCACATGCCAGGGTTGCAGGCCAGGTCCCCATTTGGAGGTGTATGAGAGGCAATTGATTGATGTTCCTATCGCACATCCATGTTTCTCTCCCTCTTTCTCCCTCTCTTCTCTCTCTGAAAATAAATAATTAAAATATTTTAAAAAATATTTGAGACTCCTCAGGAGTGAGGAGTCCCAGCCTCACACCAGGCCCCCAGCTCAGGGTTCCAGGGTCAGGAAGATAAATCCCTTTAACTTCAAACTGCAAAAATCAATGGGAATTGAATTGATGGAAGAAACTTCTGGAGTCCCAACCAGTTCCTCTTAAAGATCCCACACACAGAATTACTCATTCCTTCTGAGTTCCAGCACCAAGGTAGCAGCTTAAAAGGCACCAGTGGCAGACAGGGAGGAACTGAAGTATCCAGCATCTAGGTGGGCACTGGGGGACAGCTTTTTCCCAAACAGAAAGAAAGGCAGAAACCATTGTCCCTTTTGTGAACCTTCCCCCAACAGAGACACAGAGTCAGCAGGCTGGAGCCATATCTGATACTCCATCCACCTGGCTAACACAGTTGTCCCACCCTGGAGATCCCACCCCCCTACCCAGGCTCTGTCCCACCCAAATTATAGGCCCAAGCTGTTAATCGTAACTTTTCCATATGAGTGGCTGGGCTTGGCTCATGCTTCACAACTTCCTAAATCCTATCAAACAAGCAACTGCTAGCCTCAGTAAGGCCCCAAACCCCAACCCCTATGACTCCTGCTAAGTGGACCCAGGCCAGGCACTACCAGCAGCCAGCCTAGATTCACAACTTGGCTTTGCCTAGGAATTTCCCAGCCCAATACAAGTAGCAGCCATCTCAGATTGCTTCAGAGCTCATGTAGGGTGCCCCAGGCAAACACAGGTGGGGGCTGACCTTGGCCTGCACCACCCAGGAACCCCAAGGCCTGTGCACCCAGAGGGCAGCTACAGACCAAGTTGGAGCACCACCACTATGCACTTGCACAGCTGATCCTCCACAGAGGGCAGAGTTTGGTGGTCAGTGGTCACAGCCAGTCCTTGCAACAGACTGGCCTGGGTAAATACTTCCCATTGACCTGTCAAGAACAATCAAGGCTCAACTACACAGAAATGTGTACTCAGCCTTCACAGAGAGTGTACCCAGAGTACCCAACATGGGTGATAGGGGAGGCTGTGCCACTGGACCCTTCAGGACAGCCGCTACACTAGGCCACACTACCAGCCTGAGATATAGCAGCTCTATCTAATACATAGAAACAAACACACACGTGTTGCCAAAATGAGGAGACAAAGAAACAGAAACCAAATTTAAGAACAGATCAAAACTCAAAAAAAAAAAAGAACTAAACAAAATGGGAATAAATAATCTCTCAGATGCAGAGTTCAAAACAATAGTTATAAGGATGTTCAAGGAAGGTAGTGAGGGCCTCAACAGCATAAAAAAGGTCCAGTCAGAAACAAAGATTACATGGGGATGGCTGGGGTGGGGGGAGCGGTGGGGGGGAAATGGAGACAACTGTACTTGAACACTGACAAAAAAGTTAAATTAAAAAAAAAGAAACTAAGGAAACACTAATTGAAATAAAGAACAATTTACAGGGAAACACTAGGAGAGTGGATGAAGCCAAGAATCAAGTCAATGATTTGGAATATGAGGAAGCAAAAAACAATCAATCAGATCAACAAGAAGAAAAAAGAATCCTCCCAAAATAAGGATACTATAAGCAGCCTCTGGGACAATTTCAACTACATTCACATCAGAGGGGTGCCAGAAGGAGAAGAGAAAGAGCAAGAATTGGAAATCTCTTTGAAAAAATAATGAAAGAAAACTTCCCTAATTTGGTGAAGGAAATAGACATGCAAGTCCAGGAAACACAGAGTTCCAATTATGATGGAGACAAAGAGGCCTACTCCAAGACACATCATAATTAAAATGCCAAAGGCTAAAGGTGAAGAGAGAATCTTAAAAGCAGCAAGAGAAAAGAAATTAGTTACCTACAGGGGAGTACCAATAAGACTACCAGCTAATTTCTCAAAATGAACTTTGCAGTCTAGAAGGGATTGACAAATAATATTCAAAGTCATGAAAAGCAAGTACCTACAGACAAGATTGCTCTATCCAGCAAAGCTATCATTTAGAACAGAAGGGTAGATAAAGAGCTTCCCAGACAAGAAAAAAACAAAGGAGTTCATCATCACCAAATCATTATTACATGAAATGTTAATGGGACTTATTTAAGAAAAAGATCAAAACTGTGAGCCATAAAATGGCAAAAAATACAAATCTATCAGCAACTGAATCTTAAAAAATAAAAAAAAAAACCTAAACAAAAAAGAAGAACAGAGACAGAATCATGGATATGGAGAGCATTTCAATGGTTGCCAAATGAGAAGGTGTATCGGGAATGGGCGAATTGGTAAATGGATTAAGACGTACAAATAGGAGGTTAGAGAATAGTCATGTGGATATAAGGTACAGTACAGGAAATGGAGTAGCCAAAGCACTTATATGAGCGGCCCACAGACATGAACAATGGTGTGGGGATTGCCTGAGGGTGCTGAGTGAAGGGAGGCAAAGGGGAAAAAATCAGGACAACTGTAATAGAATAATCAATAAAATATAATTTAAAAAGTAAAAGTGGAAACATTTTTAATCCTCAATTTTTTTTAAAATAACAAGTTAAAAGAGTGGATTGTTTCAGATATGGACACCTTCTTTTATGGGAAGATAGGAGGTCCTATGAAGCAGATTATCTCAATAGTATTAATCAGGAAATTCCAGACTAGATTGACTTTAAGTTCCACTCTTGGGAGAGGCCAAACTGCAATTAAGTCAGTTATTAAGCTTTGGTTTGGTGACTTGGCTTAGCAAAAGTGACTCCATTTTGGCCTGTTGGGTTTCCTTTCTTTCTTCCTTTCTTTCTCTCTTTCTGTCTTTTTCTTTCTTTCCCTTCCTTTCTTCCTTCCTCCCTCCCTTCCTTCCTTCCTTCACAAGGAAAAATAAACCTAAGTGAGAATACTTGAATAACAAGTCAAAAAAGGCTGATTGTGAGATGAGATGGACAAAAAGGACAACGTCAATAGAAGAGAATTCTCTATAGGTGTAGACTACTTAAATGTGCAGGCCTTCAACATGACTGCCAGTGTGATAATTACTTCTCGCTGAAAACTTCCATTAACATAAAAGAAAATAACAAACTATTTCCCTTCTATGATGATAGCCAAATTAGTATGAAAATAGTGACAAATTTCCATAGTGTATAAATCAAGAAAGATAAAAACATTTCTAATTTCTGATAAGTAAAGTCAAAAGACCACAAGAAAAAAATTTCTGCAAGCCCCTTATTGCCTCAATTCACAAGGAATTGCATGCAGAAAAGAACCTCCCTTCTTTCTGTCCTGTACAAAAACTTATTTGTGTTCTTCCTTTTAAGCATACCTTTGCTTCTTGTTATACTTGAATTGTGTTTTTCCAAAATTCATATATTGAAGTCCTAATTCCCAGTACTTCTGAATGTGACCTTATTTGGTAATCATGTTAAAATGAGGTCATTAGGGTGGGCTCTCATCCAATCTGGCTTATCTTCATGAAAAAGGAAAATTTGGAGACAGACGTACACACTAAGACAATGACATGTGAAGACGCAGTGAGCCGATGCTTGCCTATAAGCCAAGGAGAAAGGCCTGGAACAAGTTCTTCTATCAGCCCTCAGAGGTCACCGACTTTGTTAATACTTTTACTTCAAACCTGTAGTCTGTAGAATTATAAAACAACAAATTTCTGCAGTTTGAGCCATTCAGTGTGTGATACTTTGTCATGACAACCCCAGGAAACTAATACACTTCTTCTAGACATTTTTCCCAGATATCCTTCATAGTGGTTTTTGCATCATTTCTCAAGATTTTATTTAAAAAATCACTTCAGTTTCATTTGCTTTCTTTTAACATCAGTGTGTAATCTTGTCTCACAAAGTTAGATGTAATGTAGGAAAAACCTCTGCAGTTTTCAAAACCACAATAATCAAGTTCTATAATCACCAAATAAAAAAGAGTACAAAAGAAAACCAATGCTGAAAACTCTCATAAAACAAGTACAAAAGCAGGAGACAATGTTGGCTGTGCAGTATCGTTAACTAAAGCCATCAGAGTCCCTTTGTCATCTTAAGCAGCTATTTCGTGATCTTTTTACTTGCAATAATGAACTGAGCTTTTGATAAAAGAAAATATTTGATCTCCTTTAGCCAAAAATGTCCCCTTTATAAGTCCATTTAATATTCTAGAAGGTTTTTTCTTTCCTTTGAAGAATTATAAGTTTGACATTGTAAAGGCATTTGTATTTGAAAGCCTGAAAAAGATTTTTGGAGAGTACCTGGTGAAGCTCTGACTTGTCTCTGTGGCTCAGCAGTTCAATTACTATAGACATTTCTCTCAGAATAACATGTCCACCTTTTACCCTTCAATTAAATAATGCTCGTTTCTCTTTCACCATGACAGAGTTCAAGCCCTTGTAAAACACTGTAAGAGGTGTAGGAGACATATAATTGTACTCTTTTTCTTTTTCCCTTCATTTTAAACATCTGTCTATACTCCAAGACAAAACAAAACCTCATGATTTCTGCTGATACAACTTTCCCAAAAAGAAATCAGTAAGGATAGATTGCAATTTTCTCAGAAAATAAGAATGTATCAAGAAAACATCTTTTATTGTGTTTTTTTTTGAAACACAAGATATACATTTCCTAATTTTAGAAAGTTGATTCCTACAAAAGCATTTCTAAACTGTGAGGAAATTATCTCAGCCATGAGAAATAGAATTTCTGTTTCCAAAAATATTTACATGATTTGCAAATGATGGCCAAAACACATCTTAGCAGGCAGCTTATATTTGCTACAAGCAGAAAGGACTGCAGAAAAGTGATTGAACACGACAAGACTCAGCTTTTCAAAGCTGACTTCATTCCGCAACTAATATAAAGAATTGTGCTTACTTGATTTATGGCACTTTTCCCATATCAATGTCAGAAAAATCCAAATGAAACAAAAAGAATAAATTTGACTGAGATGTAATTCCGAAATGTGGCTGAAAGCAAAACAAGAGCAAGATCACCTTGACTGCTCTATCAGTCAAGGTTCTTTGTTGGTAAGCAATGGACTCTGACTGTCTAACTTAGGCAGGAAGAAATCTTACAGCAAGGATCAAGGCGTGGGGGAACTCCGAAATAAACCAGTCTAAGAGGATAGGACCCAGACTATCTCCCATCTGGGTAGCAAGAGCTAATGAATGGTGTTGCCAGGGTGCTATCACTGGGATGAGTCAACTCCAACTGCTTTCCAATCTAGGTCAAGTCTAGGGAGATTCTGATTAGCCTACCTTAGTTAGCCACGTAGAAGAGGTTAGAGTCCTTTGACCAGGGTTGCTTGTTGCTTACGATGTGAGAGATATAATTTCTTAAAAGGAAATTTGGAAGTGTTTGGTTTTATTTTTTTTGAAGTGTTTAAGAAGAGAAGGAGAAATGGATGCTATGTTGCACAAGTAAGTAAATAAATACACATCTATACAAGTAAACTTATAAGAGCAAAATATGCTTTGGCTGGTGTGGCTCAGTGGAGTGGGTGCCAGCCTGTGAACCAAACGGTCTCCAGTTCAATTCCCAGTCAGAGCACATGCTTGGGTTGTGGGTCAGGTCACCAATAGAGGGTGCATGAGAGGCAATTACACATTGATGCTTCTCTCCCTCTTCTCCCTCCCTTCCCCTCTCTTAAAAGAAACAAATAAACCTTTAAAAATAATAATAAAACAAATGATTTTGAACTACCTATGCATATATTTTTCTTAGTTCAAATAATATGTTATCCCTGTAAAGTCATAAATAACTTTATCCTTTATTTTCTCAGTTGTCCATTTATATTATGCCATATATATATACACATTAAACTCACTTTTGGCATGAGTTTAATGTTATTTATCAAATATAAATGGCCGGCCCATGCATGATATAATTTAAGTTATTTGAAAAGGGTTTTGTGATTGGCTATTTGGAAAGTCATGACTGGGATCCTTTGAAAATGTAGCCAAATTTTTTAATTCTCATAAATACAATAAGCCTTGTAATTACTATTCAAGAAACTATACTTTTAATGTTGAAGTGTCTTCCCAACAACTTAACATGTGCCCTAAATGCCACTCAGTTTGAGGTTTGCTTTGCTTAAAAGAGAAGTATAAAAATTACTATCAATGATATGATTTATAACCTGAAAACGCACACCTAGCAAGTTTTGTTCTCTCCCTAATAATTTATTGTGTGATCTTGAGAAATGCCCTGATGATTTTCTCACCACATAATAAAACAAAGTGCTCAATTATTCTTATGGTTTGTCAAGACCAAGGGGTTGGAAAGAGATAGTTTGAAAAGGAAACCACATCAAATTGGTTTTGTTTCCAGGAATAAGAGAGTCTATCATAATAATAATAATTTTTAAAAAACACTCTTCAAATTTAATTTGGATTTTATTAAACCTAAGTTGATGGGGATGGAAATATTTTCACTTGTTTTATCTTAGTGAAATGGAGATAAATGCAAAAACGTCATGTGCATTTTTTATTTAAAATGAAGTATCTTGTCTGTGGAGCAAAGGCTTTCTTTAGGCATAAAGTTTTTCATCTAATAGCAATATTTTGACTATCTTTATGCTGGAATCTTCATTTTGACAGTCTTGCAGCTGTGAAAGTTTGCAGCTTCCTGAGCTAAACTCAAGAGGCTCTGAGTCTGTTGCCAGCTGTCTTTCAATTTCACGTCAACTCTCTTGATATTTTGTCAGTTTAAAGCTTTTGCAAAGTTTGCAAGGCCTGAATTCATTAGATAAGGGAAATGGGTCATCTAAATCTTCGCCAACCTCAACTGCCATAGAGACTCACTATTGTAAATTTCCTTCAAGACTGAATTAGAAAATAGACCCCATGGGTCTTTGTCAGTTTGGTATTTGATGATACCGTTATAACAGCAGCTGCTGAGGCTGTGTGTGCCTCAATAAAAAATTCTGGTTTCAATTCCCTTTCCTTTATATTTTCCGTATAAAATTGCATGCTGACAGCTGCAATAATAAGGGCAAAAGGGTCATTTAAAGTTCATTTCGCTAGGCACATGATAGGCAACAAATTCATCCCGAAGGCATTTTTTAAAAAAATTATGGTGATTATTGCAAGAAAAATCCATCTTTAAAAAAAAAAAAAAGAATTCTGCAGCATCCTAAAAGAACTGAAAAAAAAAAACCAGATTGTCACGGATAGTTAAGGCAGTTGCAACACAAAGCCTCAACCAACAAAAGGATTTGATGGTTCCTCCGAGAATGCAGAACAGCCTTATTCTCACAGGCAATCACATTGTCTATATTTTAGTCCGGTATGCATCTTGGAACTGCAGAGACCGAGCACTTGCCACTTCTTATCATTAGAAACATTTAAGTGCACATATGAATTTCAAACTGAAGATAAAAGAAGCTAAACAGAATGTGGAACAGGAAAAGTATTGAGAATATATTCTATAAATACTCTAATGGTACAATGTATCACTGTAGGGATGAATGAGAGCTTCATCCCACAAAGATTAGATTTGTCTAAATTTTGCATTCCGCAAGTACTTCCCAAAACAGTGAGGAAAGAAATAAAGGAAGAAAGTATGAAGGCAGGAGACTTTAGAGAGAAGTAGAAGTTACCTTCAACAGAATTTCAGAGGATGTGAACCAACTTAAATTTATTGCCAACTGCGTTTCTATAACTCAAGTGTTATAGCATAGTATGACCTAAAGCATGGTCTGCAGAAGTAGAAAACTTCATGTACAAATCTGTTTTGACCACTATTATATAACCGTGGGCATGTCATTCATATTTTCTGAGTCTCAGTTGCCTTGCTTGCAAAATTGAGATAGTACCTAAATCACAGTGCCGCTGTAGAGGTTAAATGATATACATGATGCATGTCAGATGCCTGGCATACAGTACGTGAACAATACATGCTAGGTATTATTTTTTAAGGAATACCATAGTACAAAGAATAAAAGTTTATTGTGCTCTCTGAATTTGTAATCCAGAGAAACTATTAAACCTATTCTTGGGAAACTGGGGAAACGAGAATGCCTATTGAAGCTCTATTTGTGTCTATCACTCTTTGCTCTCTTGGGAGGGGGAAGAAAAACATGTGTAGTGAAGAGTTTAAGGCACTAGGCAAGTCTGCTACAGAGATCTCAAATTCTGTAACAGTGCTGCCCAGTCGTACTATCCATGATGGTGGAAATATTTAATATCTGCACTATCACATAGAATAACTACATGTGGCTATTGAGCACACGATGTGTCTGGTGCAACTAATTTAAAGTCTAATTTCATTTTATTTTACTTAATTCAAATTTAAATAGCCATATGTGACTAATACTACTATATTGGATAGCACAGCTTTATGCTGATTGACACTGTCATTAGACCCTCTCAGGAACAGTAAGAGAAAAATAGCTCAGAGTGAATAAGAGTTTAACATAGTTAGGTATGAGGGCCTGTTCCCTCAATGCAATCTTTGATCTTTAGAACAATTTTATTTACTAAGCTATGATGCATCAAAACTTCTTTTTCAACAAGACTTTTGCTAGGTGGTATGAGAAAAATGGGTGAGCTACCCAGGTTCCAAAATGTGGCGGATCTCATTGCCAGCTACTTGGTAAGAGGAAAAAACCAGGACCCTATAAGAACTGCCACTGGCATGAGCTGCCCCAGGAGATATCTGTAGGGGAGCCAGTGCCGTTAGGAGCTACTACCAGTAGAATAAGTGCTTAAGAACCAAGTAACAGTTGTTTGGATCGGCTTATGAAGACATGACTTCTTGGAAATCTTCATTTTTCTCTACTTTCAGATGGATGTCACCCATATAGAATAAACTTTATTTAATTCCTTTTGATGTGTGTCCTAATACATTCACATTTTCTGGAAAATAGCACATCTGTGAGGGGAGCATTATTCTACCTGTCATACACAATACACTCCTGACAGAGTAGCCATGAGGATGCTTTGGATCTTTGGGTATCAATGTCAACTTGGACCCAGTGTTCAACAGTTAGCAAAATGTTTGGATACTCCTCCTCTTTCCAAAGTATATGATTATACTAGTAAATGGTCACAGGCCCCTTTGAGTAAGGACTAGAGAAATTATTACTCTTCATATAGGCCATCAGTGTTGCAAGATCCTTTATCATGGGAATTTGGCCTTCCAAAGTCAGTGAGGTCTAGATCTCAGAATTGGCTCATATCAGTGAACTGAACAAAAGATTATGATATTTTGTTGGGTTCTTAGCTTCCTGATCATCAATACTTGATTTCTTTTGGTTGCACAGATTGTGAAACACCATTGTTGACCACCCATCTATTTTGCCCTGGGGAACACTATGCTCTATCTCCATAGTTCTCTGGGGTTCCAACATGCCTGGTTTCCACTCTGACCTTTACAATAATTACAGTAATGCACCCACTTGCTTCTAATAGTTTGATACACCACCTGCCCTCTAATATTTCAGGATTCTTTCATCCTCTTTGCTATCAGAGATCCCAGGCCTCTAACAACGTCTTCAACTGCCAGTCCTGGGCCACAGAGAAGAGGCAGCTCTGAGCTCAACAGTGCTGGTGCCTCTTCCAGCGCAACCCATGTCACCATGGTTAACAGATTTTTCCTTCCAGCACAATAAAGATGTCACTCCATTGCATTCTGGTTTGCATAGTTTCTAGAAAAAAATGTTTTATTATATTTGTTCCTCTCTATGTAATTTATCCTCTCTCTCTGCCTCTCTCCCCCCGCCCTGGATCCATGCATCCATGTGTGTGTGTAGGTGTATTCATCATGTTGGTATTCTTCGATTAGGGAGTCTAATTTAATTAACTCATTAATTTTGGGGAAGTATCAGACATTACTTCTTCAAATGCTTCTTTTGTTTCATGCTCCCCTCCAATTATGGGATTTCAATTGCACTTATCTTTGACCAGTTAATATCAACCCATAGTTCCTACTCTGTTCTGAGGTAGTTTCCTTTCCATTCTCTTTTATCTCTGTGTTTCAATTTTTGCAATTTCTATTGCATTATCATTAAGTCCACTGATTCTTTCCTCAACAGTGTTAACTGAAGAACCAAGCAAAAGCATTCATCATCTGTATTACTGTGTTTTTTATTTCTACAATTTCCATTTGATTTTTCTTATAATTTTAATCTCTCTGGTAAAATTACCCATCTGATCATGTGCACTGCCCACCCTTTATACTTAAGCTCTCGACATAGTAATCATAATTATTTTAATTTCCTGTTTGATTGTCCCAACATCTGTGTCATATTTGAATAAGGTTGATTGCTATACCTCTTGATAGTATATGGATATTTCCTACTTCTTTGTGCCCCTTATAATTTTTTGTTCAAAAGTGGAGGTAAATAATTTGTGAACTGGGAAATGAACATTGCTTTCTTTCTGATAGGCCATTATTATGGGAGATTGAATACATTTAGCCAGAAGTTGTGCTGAGGTTTGGACTGTTGTTACTATACCACAGGCCTAAAATTCTTCTAGTATTACCCTGTGTTTAGAGTAGAGGCTGGTTTAGGGTAACAACTTGTTTGTCTAAATTTCTGCTCCATTTTCAGCTTTTGGACTTTGTGCTATGCCTCAGAGAGAGAGGAGAGCAGGAGAGGGTAAATACTGGGGGACAGGGTGCAAGGAAAAAAGAAGGATATGTAGTTGTTTTGGGTTTTTTTGGTTTTTTTTCAAAGAAGAAGCCTCTCTCTTCATTGTTTATAAGCAAGTGTTTCCCTACATTGTTTAAAGCAAGACTTTTCAAAGGTAAAGCCCAGGCTTCAGAGGAATATGAAGATTTGAGATTTTCAAATGTTTCAACCCAGATGTCCCAATCCCAAATCCCACTTCTTCTGAAGTAGGGTGCTGGATTTTGTGGACCACACCTGCCAGGATTGAGAATCAAACATTTTCTGGAGCCCTGACACTCCTGTGATTAAGTCCTGGATTTGAGCTTCAGCTTTTCCTGCCTTGAGCAAAATATTAGAGTTTATGTTTCCAGGGAGGAGCTCTGGCTTTTACGCTTCACTTTGTCATGATAATGACCTGCATTGACCTCTTATGCATCTAACCCACCCCAGCAACAGCCAACCAATTATACATTCCTTAAACCACTATTTCCTCTGAGCCTCTCAAATGCTTTCACCAGTATCCCATCACTGTTTACCTCCTGCGAAATGTTTAACAATTCCAATGCACACTCATGCCAGGTTCTGTCAGTGTTCCAACTACCAACAGTGAATGTGAACTGTTTCTGAAATCCCATCTTAGAATCTGCTTTCTAGGACCCCTCCATTCTAGTATCAATTTTAATCATTTTTCCCTACATGAACCAGGCATTAGACATGGATTGCTGCCAGGGTGGTAATGAAATTAAGGTAAATAAGCTTCCTGCACCTAAGGACAGTTCCTAAAACAGGACTCCACTATGAGCCATTAGCAGCAAACTCTCTTAGCAGCTGCAGAAATGAGCTCCTTGATCCTGAAGGGAGATTTGAACAACACACCACAACACCCCCTCAAAGGGATTCCTATTTATTTGAAGAAAATAAATGAAGAACTTGTAACATTCAAGATAAGATCTTCCCCCAATATCTCACGTGACCTGAATGGCTCTGAAGCTTACAGAATTTGTAAGCCTGATCAGCAAGACTGACAACACTCTTTTTCATTCCCATTTTTTACATCCTAAGATTAAATACGATGATGCTTCAGGGAACTTTATGTGAATGTACCAATCTCATCTCAGCAATAAAATGAAGTAGTAAGGGAAGATCTGATATATACAGCTGGAGTTTTGAAGGGGAAACCACAAACTTCCAACACCATGGAATTAGGAGAGTGGTAGCAAAGGAAAGCCAAGAGAACCCGCAAGAGAAAATGAGTCTGATCTGAGATAGATTCACCAGATGTTTCAATTATGATGGGGAAGGATTCGGGTTTCATTTTCATCAAGCAACTGGGATTTCTTTACAGTTCACAACATTAAAATTCTAGCCTATCACTCTCTTAAGGATGTTCTCTCTTTGTGCATGGTAGTTCAAGAGACTAAGATAGAAATATGTTATGAAATCCAACTGCTGTTAGATTTTACTCATTTTGGTACAATGAGATATAAAAAAATAAAATTAGTAGAGATAGTCATTTGTATGTAGTATAGTTCTACATTTAACTTTCTCCTGAATAAAGTAGCTAATAATTAGGACCAAAATAATAACAAATCATCTGAAACTTAATACGGAAAATATAAATATTGCTGGTATTCACACTAACAACAGAAAACAAGAACAAAGCCATTAACTTATGCTCACAAGGGAACAAAATTCACATACAATATTATTTTACCCCTTATTGCTATATTGTGAGCAAAATTTGCTGCTGGTTAGATATTATTGGGATATAACAAATTGTCCCATGGTTAAAGATATGTAATTTTTTGAATGCCTAATATGTGCCAGAGATAATGGGGTTTTATGTACATCAACTGTAATTCTTATAAGAATACAATATGATAGTTTTATACTTTTAGCTAAGGCTTAGAGACTTTAAGTATCTGTTCAATTTCACACTGTTGGGAAATAATAGCTTAAGGATTCTGAGATGAGATGATTTGTCCTGAAAATTCATACTCCTAAACACTATGCCTTAGGGCCTCTTTAGAGTGAAAGAAACTACATACTCTATGCTCAAGATTTTCTCTGAAATAATTAGATTTATGTAACCTAAAACTTTCTATCCTGAAGACATAATATTACTTTTAATGAAGTCTTAGCCTTGATTTCTTCCTGCCTTCTCATGTACCCAGGATAGATTCCAAGGTGTATTAATATTCTATATCACCCAGATACCAAATGAGTTCCATTAAACACACACACACACAACATATTTAATAGATCTAGGAAAAGAGGCTGGATGGATTAGGGGCACCAAAAAAGTTTCTTGCTTCAGCTCTTTCAAAACCACAATAGAAGAAGAGCAAGGACCACACAAACACCCAGCCCATTTAATCTCCATGCAAGCATCTCAGGAAGAAGTTGCAAAACCAAATCTCAGTTTAAAACAAGAATGCCTTTCTCATGATGAAATGAGTTGTAAGACTCTGGAATATTTGGCTTTATTTCTCCAGAGGGGCACCAAAAGTTGGGGCAAATACAAGTAAAAATCATCAAAAGAAGAAACAAATACACTCTGCAAGTACTTCCAGAAGCGTAAAACTGGGGAAGTCGAGTAGAAGTGATCTTCACGCAGATCGTGTTTCCCCGGGAATGAGGCTGTTATCTCCCTCCTCCCTACAGAGTGCACACATACGGAGCCGATGATTCTAATGCGGTTGGTGTCAGTGCACAAGGTGACTCCCGTATCTGACTGTTCTGCTGATTACTGCTCCAACCTAGTTCTTACAAAAACAAAAAACAAACAAAAAACTAAATAAGCAGGAATGATAGATTTCCTGAACACGTTAAACAATTCTTCTTCCCTTGTAAATGTTCTTCTGGGAAATTAAGAAAAGGAGTCACTTGTATGTGAAAATAATATTTCTGTCCTCTCTCAACGTCAGTGGCTTTTAGGCTTAATATCAGTATTTTTTCCTCTAACTTTAGACTAC
The DNA here is from genome assembly GCA_028533065.1 of Trachops cirrhosus. Taxonomy (NCBI): domain Eukaryota; kingdom Metazoa; phylum Chordata; class Mammalia; order Chiroptera; family Phyllostomidae; genus Trachops; species Trachops cirrhosus. The sequence continues at coordinate 29,308,876 of CM052541.1, read as the reverse complement.
TCTGGCCCACCCTCATGGGATTTTTTTTTAATTAATGAATTTCTGCAGTCAAGAGCTACTATTTCCTGATAGAAAAGAGGAGCTGAAGAGAAAAAGGGTGCTTTACGAACTTGTAGGCACAGATGTTTGACCTCCTGGCTGAGAAGTTTGAATTCTCTTCGTTTGTTTTCCCTTCACCTGTCATTTCTCCTTTCAAATAATCAAGTGGATAAACATTTCATTTGATTCCAGTGTAAGTCAAAAATTTATGTACTAAAAAAGATGGCTCTAGATGTTGAAGTCTCTCTCACTGGAGAGAAAAAGCAAATAGGATAGCTCCGAGGAATTTAGCGGTCAGCTACACTACTGACAGACTGGTATTATCCAAATAAGAACTGTGGGGCTACTGCAAATTAAAACCACAATGAGGTACCACTTCACACCAGTCAGAAAGGCCATCATAAATAAAACAACAGACAACAAGTGTTGGAGAGGTTGTGAAGAAAAATGGACCCTAGTGCACTGTTGGTGGGATTGCAGACTGGTACGGCCACTGTGGAAAACAGTA